>CM062600.1:51033496-51633496 GCA_031468815.1 Morus bassanus | reverse complement strand
GCTTCAACTTCTGAAAATTCCATGCAGTGAGCTTCATCCCACAATTTTAATAATGGGAAATGAACAGTGTATGTACTTCATGAGATTGAGTTGTTCTTGTGCTTGCTCAGCTACAGATAATAGGACTAATGCTTATTTATATTCTGAGCAGTGAGAGAATATACTTTGGAAGTAAATCCCGTTTACAGCTCTAACCTGGTCAGACAATTTTGGGGGATTTCTGATACTTTAACTGGAAGTAATACTCTCAACTCTAACAAATATGTATGTAATTAAAATTATGACAAACAGTATATATAAATAGAGTAAAAATGTTTAGTTACAGCATGCAATTGTCAAGCAGGAAAACAAAGCACCATGTAGAAGCTGTACTTAGTGAAGTCAAAGAAGGAATATTTAACCTCTTTAAAATCTCTGTAACGAATACATGTTTTGCTCTGCCAGTGAATTTTGAGTGAATTGTTGAAGAATGTCACTTCAAGTCAGAATTGACAGTCCATTTTATTTGAAATTTCAGGTTTACAAAAAAAACAACCCTCTACTAAACTACTGTGCTACAGCAAGAAAAAAAATAGTGGACATTACACATCAGAGTACTTACACCAAGAGACACTAAAAAGCAGACAAGATCATTAAGATGACATTCTAGTGTAGATGTGCTCAGAATCAGTTCTGAATTTGAATGCCACGGGAAACGTTCAATAAAAGAATGAATGCTATAATCCCTTGTTACAAAACAGATAGTCTGAAGCTGTATTTCAGCTTAAGTACAAACTGCTGTTAATTGTTGTGCTTCGTAAAGAAAGTAAGAGTTCAGCAGTTCAGTTTTTAAAAGGGCGGAAGTACAAACATAAGGAACCCAAATTTCTCTTTGTCACAAATAAAGAAAGATCCACTTCCCTGACATATGCCCCTACTCTGATAAAACTTATTACCATTCTCCATTTGCCTAGGCAACAATATGGTATTTTAGTGTGTTCTGCTGAAGTCTCATGTTACCCTTATCCAAGTGGCTTCATCGGTCAGACTGCTCCATGTGTAGGACATCTTTCAGTTTAGATTCTTTGTTAAAGTATTAGCTGTGTTGATCACTGGGTTGGGCAAAGATCTGTGTGGAACCTCTACTACATCATACATACTTCTCTCACCATAAAATGGTTGGATTTTATCATCATCCTTGCTTTCTTAGCAGTTACAAATACAGTGGCATTTCAACTACAGTTATTCTGAATCCTTGGCATCCTCGATCACCTCACTTAGACCCCTGTTTATTCCAGATCCAGGTGGTGTAACTTCCAAAGTTTTCTGAAACAGTTTTGCTCCCAAGATTCAAGTTCAAAGTAAATATAATTTCTCTCCAGTGGTTGTGAAGATCAAGGTTCTAAATAATTTTAATAGATGGGTAGAACTCCTACATCTTCAAGGATTTAAATTTGTTTGCCACACAGCCTTCCAGTGTCTCTGTCTCATTTTGTTCCTCTATCTAAAAATACAAGTATCTGTTTTACTACATTATATTTTTTTGTTACTAACTGATCTAAGTTATTGTAGAGCATGCTTACTACTATGGAAAGATGTCAATATCATGCTGTACTTGTACAAGGGCTCTTTATTAATCTGGAATAGTTCTGCTAAGAGCATAAAGGCCTTTTCTCCCCTAAATGATGATTGTTTCTTTATTGTTAGACTGAACTACTAAAGTTGCATCACAGAAGTCGTTAAAAGTTGCTGCTACACAAAGTAGCATGCATGATACAGGAAGAGGCTAGTGAAGGAAGTTAAGCAGTTAAAGCATAGGTAGAAGTCTAAGCACCAAAAGGCTACTCAAGGAATGGAAGGTAGGCAGTATGTTTTCTACCTCGTTTAATGTTTTTTTATTCCATAAGGTAACAAAGTTAGAAAATTGTATTACAGAGAAGTACGAAACACTAAATTCAATTCTGACAAAAGCCCTTCTCTTCAGGTAATAGAGGATAAGTAGCCACAGAAAACATTATACCCTTGAACTTGAAATTTAGTTATAGCAGTATCTTCCTTGACTATTTCAGATAAGTCAAGGTTTTAATAGATGGGTAGAATTCCTGCATCCAGGATTTTTTGAAGCTGGCTAAGAAACTGATGGAGACTAGGTCTTTCATATGACAAGAAACTAAAACCACAATGACTTACCTGTTTGGTCCTTTTCCTTTTCCATTTTTTTGTTTGTTCCTTTCTTCCACTGTTCTTTGGCTTTGTTGGCTTCCTCATGCTGCTTCTGCTCAGCAAGTGATTTATTTAGTACTTGGGAAAGAACAGAATCTCCTTCCCCAACCAGAAACATGGTCTTGAACTTGTTATACAGCATTGTAGATTTCTCCATGATAACTTGGCTGACTTTGAATTTCCGTATCTGAAAGCAAAGTAATGAATCAATGAGCTCCACTTAGGTATTTAAATACCTATGTAATTTCATCACATGCTAGATGAAATTCTTAACTTGAAATAAGATCATAGACTTCTACACTCTCTGAAGTATCACAGAACAGCCCAGGTTGGAAGGGACCTCAAGAGATCATCTAGTCCAACCCTTTGTGGGAAAGGGAGCCCAGATGAGATTATCGAGCACCCTGTCCAGCCACATCTTGGAAGCCTCCAGTGATGGGGACTCCACCACGTCCCTGGTGAGGTTGTTCTAGTGAACGATTGTTCTCACTGTAAAAAAGGTTCTTTTTTATATTGAGAGGAAACCTCTCCCAGTGCAACTTGTACCCATTGCCCCCCGTCTTCTCCATGTGGCTCCTCGTGAAGGGAGAGCCTCTGTCCTCTTTGTGGCCGCCCTTTAAGTACTGAATGCTATGATGAGATGCCCCCCGAGACCTCTCCAGGAGGAAAAGACCGAACCCCTTCAGTCTCTCCTTATAAGGCAGGTTCTCCAGCCCTTTGATTATCTTCATGGCCCTCCTTTGGACCCTCTCCAGTCTGTCTGCATCCTTCTTGAATTGTGGGGACCAGAAATGGACACAGTACTCCAGTAGCAAGCAATGGTGATACCAGTTTAAGAAAACACTCAAGTTACTTGGATTAACATTGTAGATCTCACCTTCTTTAGAGTCAGAATCATCTCTGTATGTTTCTGAGCTTGTTGCATTGTGACTTGAAGGGATGCAAGCTCATCAAGAGCCTCAATACACCTGTTCACATCCTGTAGATAAACAAGAGATTAGTTTGAAGACTTAATTTACATGTTAATAATCCCTGATTAGCCATACTAAATTCATTTCCTTGCTCAGTGATACCTTCCTATAATATCCTTAATTTGTCTATGTACCTAATTTTAGAACAATTTATACAGTCAAACCCGCAAATAAAGATTACTAGCAGTTGCTTTTCAGCTACTTCCATAACAAAAGACAGATGCTGCTTGAATAACTTAAAATTTAAAAAAATAATTTTATACTTTCAAAATACAAACTCTAGCTTTATGCCGCTTTCACAATTCTAGTACTTCCGTGCTTGAAGCTATTCTCCATAGTCAGCCTTCTCCATAAACAATTTTTCCTTGAAGTGACTTGCCAGTGAGAAGGCAGCAAAGCATCTTAAGTGGACTGCAGTTAATATATAGAACTGTATCTTTGTAGATTTTTCAGTTAAAAGTCTGATGAATGACACACTATGCAGGACACCCAGAATTAATGATATGAGCTTCTGATCCATTTCTAAGAGCCACTGTACTGAAGTCTTCTTCCTGTAATACTTGGTTCTCAATTTCCTTATCCTCAGCTACTCTTGTTTAACTCCTATTCATTCCAGACTCCTCGCCGCAGCCTGCCCCCAGCAGAGCAGTGGGCACAGATGGTCAGTACCTCACAGTTCCTCTCTGCTACTCCTTCCCTCTCACATTCTCCACTGCTCCAGCATGGGCTCCCCACAGGCTGCAGTGTGAACATCTGCTCCTTCGTGGTCTCTTCCATAGGCTGCAGAGCAATACCTGCTCCAGCCACACGGAGCACCTCCTCCCTTCTTCTCTGACCATGGTGTTCCCTCTGCCGTTTCTCACTTTTCCCTCTCCTCTCTCTGCCTAGCGTGTTTTGCCCTTTCTTAAATACTTTTTCACAGAGGGGCTGCCAGCTTGGCTCAGGAGCCCAGCCATGCCCTGCAGTGGGTCTGCTGGAGCTGTCTGGCATCAGCTGCTCCCACTACCAGAACCCTGCCTCTGACACCCAACACTACGCCAAGTTCCTGAGCTGGAGCAGCTTGCTGCTTCTCATGCTACTGCACTTCTTCACTGACACTCATATCTTCTCACTGAACTCACAAAATGAAGTTCCTAAACAGAAGACTGAATCCCTTTCAGCACCATCTATGCAGTGGTACTCTGAAAAGACCACGTAATCAGTTAGGGAAAGTCCTCAAACTGATGTCACTCTCACACCTCTCCTTGGCCAGTTAATAGTGGTAGCAAGAATCTCCTTGTCTTCAGCAGTACGTGAAGGCAGAGATGGAATGAAGCCGTTTACTTGCCTTTTCAGTTGTGATTCTCTAGGACTTCAAATAAGAAAGTCACTGGTGAAGTATTTTCGGTCTGGTCTCATGATTTGAGGTTTCAGTTTGAGAAAACCAAAACAAAAGCAACAAAAGCACCAATAATCTTGGATTCAGAAAATCTAGTAGTATTGTTCTAAAGCACCAAAGGCACAGAAATTAAAATAGGCTTAAAAAAAAAAACAAACCCAGATACAGCTCTAGTTTTCCCCGATCTGTTTCCACTGCCGAACTTGAACAGCGGATTCTAAGGTCTAACAATTTAGGTGAACATATGTGAGCACTTGACAACCCTCACCATAAAAAAGGTCTTTCGTACATTTAGGCAGTATTTCCTGTATTGACATCAGTGTTCATTGCCTCTTGTCCTTTCACTGAAATGAGTCTGGCTTTGTCATCTTTCTACACTCCATTCAGGTATTTATACACATGGAGAAGATCCCCCTCTCAGCCTTCTCTCCTCCAGGCTCAACACTCCCAGCTCTCTCAGCCTCTCCTTCTATGACAGATGCTCCAAGCCCTGAATTCATCTTCATGGCCCGTTATTGGGCTCCCTATAGTAAGTCCATGTCTCTGCTGTACTGGGGAGCCCAAAACGGGATCCAGTGCCTCACCAGTGCCGAGCAGAGGGCAGTCATCACCTCCTTCCACATTATGGCAACTCTTTCTAATGCAGCCCAGGATGCTGTTGGCCACCTTTGCCACAAGAGCACATCGCTGGCTAATGATAAGCTTAGTGTCCACCAGCACCCCCAGGGTGTTTCTGACAAGCCAGTCAGTCCCCAGCCTGTGCTGGTGCACAGGGTTATTCCTCCCCAGGGGCAGAACCTGAACCCTTGCTGAACCTCATGATGTTCCTGTTGGACCATTTCTCCAGCCTGTCCAAGTCCCTCTGGATGGTAGCACACTCATCAAACCTTCCCTGTCAGTTTTGTATCATCTGCAAACTTGCTATGGGTGTGGTCTGTCCCATCATCCCAGTCATTAAGATGTTCTAACAGTATTGACTACTAGTGGCTGGCCTTAGCTAGACTCGCTGCCACTGATCAGTCTCTTGTGCCCTGCAGTTCAGCCAGTTTTGAGTATACCTTACTATACACTTACTTAGTCCAGTTTGTCTATGAGGCTGTTATGAGAGACAGTGTCAAAAGCCTTTTTAAACAATATAAACATCATCCACTGCTCTCCCTCATCCACCAAGCCAGTCATCTCACAGAAGGATGTCAGTTTGGTCAAGCATGGTTTCCTTTTCAGTAGCCCATGATGACAACTCCCAGAGACCTTACTGTCCTTCATATTGTTGGAAAAATTTCCAGGAGGATTTGCTCCATCAAATGGATTTGATGGATCTTCCTTTCAAGGGATTGATGTGAGGCTGACTGCCCTGCAGTTTCCCAGATCCTCCTTCTGGAAGATGAGGGTGACAATTGCTTTCTTCCAGTCCTTGGGAACCTCCCCCCAATCACTGAGACTTTTCAAAAATAAAATGGAGTGGATACACAATGACATCATCCAGGTCCCTCAGCACCCTTCAGTTTATTCCACATCAGGTCCCACTTCGTTTAAACGTTCCCTAATTTGATCCTTGTCCACTGAGCATCGAGTCTTTCCTGTTCTGGACTTTCCATTAGTCTCAGAGACCAATGGAAAGGTCAAGAAGGCATTGAGTACATTGGCCTTCTTGTCCTTTTTCACTAGACACCCCACCCACATTTTTCTGGTCTTCCTGTTGCTGGTGAGGTACCTGAAGTAGTTTTGTTGTCCTTCATTTCTCTCCCCAGATCAGACTCCAGGTGGGTTTTGGCTTTCCTAAGCACCTCCCTCTGAGCTTCAGTGTCTGCATGTTCCTCCCAGGTCACCCGTCCCTGCTTCCACTTCCCATATGCTTCCTTCTTTTGTGTCCTGACTACAGTCAGGAGCTCCTCGTTCATCCATGCAGCCCTCCTGCCATGTTTGGTTATTTTCCTGCTTGTCAAGATGGATCAATCTTTAGAAGACGATAATCCCTAAAAGTGAGCCAGATCTCCTGGTCCCTTCTTCTCCCCAACATGGTCTCTCAAGGGATTCTTCCAAGCAGATCCCTGTAGAGGCCAAAGCCTGCCCTCCTGAGTCCAGGGCTGTGATCCTTTTTGCCCTGCTCCCTCCTCCTAGGATCCTGAACTCCCCCATCTTAGTCACTGCAGCCACAGTTGCCTGTGACCTTCATATCCCTGACCAGATCTTCCCTGTTCTTAAGAATCAGGTCTGACAGGGCATCTTCCCTTGCCAGCTGCTTGATAACCTGTGTTAGGAAGTTGCCACATTCCATAAGCTTTCTGGATTGCTGTATTATCTCCATGGTGTTCCTTCAGCAGATACCATGATGGTTCAAGCTTCCAATGAGGACCAGAGCCTTTGAACCAGAGGTGTTCCCCAACTGCCTTAAGATGACTTCATTCATTACTTCTGCCTGCACTAGACATCCTCATGATGTCACCCATATTGGTCTACCCACTAATCCTGACCTGTAAAGCTCTCAGTTGGCTGAGCTCTGTCCCAGTGCAGAGCTCCACATATTCCCACTGTCTCTCACATAAGGCATTACCCCACATCTTGTCTTCCCAGCACCTGCCTCTCCTAAAGGGCCTGTACACATTCATGGCAATACTCCAGTCCCATGAACCATGCCACCAAATCTCTGTGATGCCAATGAAACCATAGCCCTGCCACTGCAGACAGATGTCCAGTTCCTCTGGTTTGTTCCCCATGCTGTATGCATTAGCACAGAGCCACTTCAAAGAGGCACCCAGTTGTGCTAACTTTCCAGAAAGGTTATGAGAGCTTTCCTCCTAACACTCTGCTGCCAGCACTTCCTCATTTCTGTGCATATGCTTGTGGTGATGCCACTTCTGCCCTGTTCTGTTGATTACAAGGACAATTCCGTTTACATCACCCTGCATCATTTGATTGCTATCCTGCTCCACTTCCTCACTTGCCCCTCAGCTACTGTTCGTAGTTTAAACCTCTTTAACCAGGTTGGCCAGCTGCTTGGCAGCAATACTTTTGCCCCAGTTAGTTGGGTGGATCCTGCCACCTCCTAGCAGTCCTATCCATTCCTTTGCAAGCCCTTTCCTCAAGAAAGGGACCACCACCTGGGTCCCCACACCTTGACCATCTGCCAGCAACGTTCCAAATCTGAGCCCCCAGCAAGCAGCAGACTTCCCTCAGCAATGAATGGGGTCAGCAGATGGAGGCCTCCATCCCCTGCATCAGGGAGTCTGCCACCACCACACTCGTCGTGTCCTTCTGGTGCTTCTGCATGGCTCAGGCTGAGCTGGCACAGATGCTTCATTTGACAGAATTTTGTCAGAATGTTTCTGGTAAATAATTTATTATGAAGTACTTTCAAACAAAACCAATTTTACTTGCTGCCATTCATCTTTTAATGTCCATAGTAACCTCATAAAGCAGCAGTTATCTTTCAAACTGAAAAAATTACTTTTATTCTCAGAACTTTAATTATGAACAAACATGCATGCCAAGTACTTCCTACTGGAATTATACATATAAATCAGTTTTTTAAAAATACTTACAAGATTATCAATTTTCAGGGAGTTCTTAATTTCTGCATGTATCCTTTGAAGCCTGGAATCCATTGATGTTTCTGAAGATTAAAAATAGTATGCATGAATATTTGATAATCACACCAGGTTTGTTTTTGCAGAAACCTTTCTACAAATCTGAACTTCATACAGAATGCAGAAAAATATGGGCAGGCACTCTATATCAGATAACCATGCAGGCACACACATAAATACAACACAGGGCTTACTATCAGAAATAAAATACACAGCTTTTTAAAATTGGATGCTATTAGCAACCTATATAATTTTTTCTTTAGGAGTTACAAACTGAAAATAATTTTCTATTTCAGTATACAGCTATCACCCTCTACTTGTGTACCACGTTAAAAGGAAGTTTCAATAAATACTAAGAGTTACAAAGCTGGAAAACCTTTAGTGACAGGACACCTGGACATTTTCAGTAATTGGACGTGATTCAAGTTATAGTCCAAATCCATCCAAATAAAATGTTCCCAGTACACATGCTCCAGCGGCTGTGCAGGATGAACGAACATGTCCACCCGTAATTCATACGCTGAATGCCTGTTTGGATTTTTTCATACACAAATGATACATATTCTGAACAGCACTGCAAGGAAACAGAGTTTCCTTCAAGTCCAATCCATCTTGGATGGGTTTGGATACTTTCCCCGCCCCACCCTCCCACCCCACCCCCCGCCAACACTGGGTTGGTTGGAGTCCATGCCACTCGACCTGTACTATACTATAAATTACAGCCAGTGGTTTGGATTGCCCCTAAAGATATGAGTACTAAAAAAGGAACGACTTATCCCTCTGAAGGTCAGTTTGCAAGTCTGGGTTAGCAGAGAAGACCACAGTAATCTGAATCTAAGCCTCTTGCTTAGTAAGAGGTAGTATCTAAATACTTTCAAGAGGTCCCTCAGATTATTGTGTTATGAGAAAACAGAAAGGAAAAAATGCAGGGAAGAACTAAAGTGATTCAGTTCAAAGAATAAGAGCTTTTGTTTCTTGTTCACAGACAAAAGGGATCACTGAGGTTTAAAAGGTTGAATGACAGTAAAATGGGAATAGCAAAGACCTGTTCTAATGCACTAAAGAAAGAAAGAAGACCAAGAATGCACTGTTTCATGGATCTGAAGGAAGCAGTCATGGATCAAGCATCTTGGACTGAGAGCCCAAAGCCATCCCGAGCAGTAAATTATCTTATCCAGGCAGATAATTCTGTGCAAAATTTAAGATGACCAAAAATACTGTTTAGCTTCTTTAAACTAACCTCTCTTCTTCTCCATCTTCTTAACTTCTGTTTTTTTGCCTTCTTCTTTACTCTGCCTATCAAAAATGTTAAAGTGTTATTACAATGTTGTGAAGTCTGTTTTTCAGTCTTTTTTTCCCCAATTTTTAGATGAGATGCAATGTTTTGAGGTATTATCTCAGTAAAACATTAGCATGCAAAACCCACTCATTTCAGAGACTGAAATAAATTAAAAAAATTAGTTAGCTGAGATACTGACGATAATCCTCCATACTGACAGACGGTTTTCCCTAGAAGCAGCAAATTAAACGATTAAAAACAAGTAGTCACATTCTGAACTGTATTTTGTTTTGGTTGCATGTACAAATTGGTAAAATGGCATCGTACCAAACTAACTTATGGAGAAATAAAATATTTTTATGATGATGACAGAAAGAATAAAACTATTTAACATTACCATGGGGAACTATGGAGAGATCAATTAGTCATAATCCATTATTATGTGACTTACTTTCTCATATAATTCATTATAACAGTATAAGTATCCTACAACAGACCATAAATATATCAGCGATAACTTAAATATTCTTGAAGCAAAAAGTAATAAAGGAAGAAGATTTATTACAAGTTCATTGCAATCTCCTGGCTCCTTCTCTAAACATATCACTAAAAATAAAGCTGGGACTCAAGAAAAACAAAATAAAACAAAAACTCGTCTCCATCTCATTTATGAAGACAGGCAGAAGTCTTTCGAACAAAGTCTTCTGAACTCTTTATTCAGAGAAGATCATGAACCCCTGTTTAGCAATTCCTCAGTCTTGTCTTACTGAGGGGTTTCAAAGCTTCATTTTAAAATTTGCATATTTCAGCACATCATGACTAAATATTCTGTGACTCGTTTTCTTCCTGTCACAGTAATATGCATCCATAAAATATCCAGGCCTGCATGTCTATCATCTTCCACGTTCCTTTCATACTCTATCCAGTTACAGAATCAACAGTTCTCAAGTACGTAAGACTATTTTACTTCAACTGGCAGCACAAGCTCATGCCGTTTATACGTATACAAAGTTTACATATACTGTACAGAACAGTGTACAAACCACTGTTATTAGACTTAAATATTAACAAAGTAGCTACACAAAGACCAGAAAATGGAAACTATGCTGATGGGAAGAGGAACCCAAAAAGGTATCAGCCTATATTCAGTGTATTAGTAGAAGGACTTGAAGACAGATTGCACAAAAAGAAGTCTTTTTACTTTTCATCAATAATGAGTTTTGTGGTATTAGTCATGAGCTATAATTAAATTCATTATGTATTCATTAACTATTACTCCTTTATCTTACTGGAACAAAGCTCTCTCTACTCTCCAATGCATAAAATATGACACCTATTTAAAAGTAGAGGAGATCTGATTATTATAACCAAATCAATACATGACAGTTCGACTGCAGAAATGAGTCAGCATATGTCAGATTTAAATAGTGATATATTAAGAGCTGCGAAGATGGTAAGGACAATTTAGTATCTCTGGAGTTGGAAAAGCTTAGGTTTCCTACAGACAAGTAGAGTAGTTATGTTAGGTTTCCAGAGAAGGAGTGACAGGAAGAAGAGAAGAAAGGGCTAGAGGATAAAAAACCCCAAACAAACTAGATTCTTGTTAATGAATGTGAAAAAGGTAGAATGTTGTTATGGGTGAAGGGAACCATATCCTCCTCCTCCTTCTCCAAACTTTTACCTTGTTCTTCCTTTCTTCCACCCTCCCACCAACTGCAGGGATTGGAAAATCATTCTCATGGTGGTACCTTCCTCACCCATTTGCAGAATAGCTCTTTAGAATGAGTCAGATTTCTTCCTATTGTCCCACCCCCCCCAGTTTCTGGCACGATCTTCTCTCCATTCTTACACTTGATTCACTTGTGATAATTTATCTTCTGAATGCAGACTGCTCTTGGTATCACTCAACTGGCTTTGCAGTGCTACCGTAGAATAATTCTTAATTTTAACTTGTTCTGTCTGATGGTGTGTGCTCCAGCTGCCAGAGAAGGAAATGTTTTCCAGGTAATCCTAGGCATTCCACAACCTGAACTAAAATCCGTAACCATGGATTAATAGGTACTACCAGTTCTCAATCTAATGTATCCAAAACTTAAAGAAAAATACAGGGCTGTCCTGAACAGTTTTTCACACTGATCCCTTTTCACATGGATATTCTTAGGTTACTTCCACACAGAACCCACCAGCTGTCTTCTTCTAGAAATTCTAAGTCACTGAAAGACTGACCTGGCTTAATTTCTAGGTTCAATTCTTCCCATCCTCCCGCAACAGAACATACTGGTTTAGAGGAGCTTTTTATTCTCCACTTAAAAAGAAGTTAAAATAGACAAAAAAAGGGTGGGGGGAGAGAACAGACCACAGTGCAAACCAGTTTGGAATTTTTTCAGGTATTGTCTCCTCCTGTTCGTTTCAAAGTACTCCTGCAACTTGCAGACATCACGTGTTAAAACATACTCACGATTCAGATTCTGTCTGTTCCTCTTGCTTACGCTTTCTTTCTGTTACTTCTCTCTCATGTTGGCCTTTTACTATGTTTCTTCTATGAGCTGCCTGAAAGCTTCTTCCCCCTTTTTTCTTCTGTTTTTATTTAGGATTTTAGTTTTGGAAAAAGAAAAGGAATCTTTAGATTACTGAAAAGCAAGATTATTAAATAATTGTTTCTGTGAACAGGTAAACCTACCTATGCTAAGTATCTTTGAAGCAATTCTGCTTCATGGAACAACCTGACACGAGCTGGCTTTCCCTGCAACTAAATACAAGATCTCCACATGCTGATAAGTTCCGGACTTTAGTCCTTTCTCTCTTTTTCCTTTTCTAATAGAAGGCAAATATCCTAAGCACCAGAAAAACGAAGACATTCCAAATGACTGGCTAGCGACAGCTTTATAACTTTCAAAAAACTTTATTTCAAGCTGAACATTCTTAGACACACCCAAGGAAAAAAGTCTGTGTTCCGAGGAACACAGATGCAAAAAGCCTTCTGATAAAATAAATAACTGCTACATTTAAATCCTTTGTTAAAAAGAAAAGTGTCTTAGAAAAGGTGCTTTTCTTAGAAAATACCAAAGAAGTTCCTGAAATAATTATCTGACAAAATGAAGTTCTGCAACTTTTATTCTATATATCTGTATTAGCCAGCCACAGGGCTCTAACCTTTACTAAGATCTGGCATTAATATCAGTGAAGAGAGATCTGGAAGTTACTGTGCTCTATAATAAATAGATCAGGAAAGAAAAATTGTACCTTGTCACCCTCTTGTTCTTCTCCATCATCTTCAGAATCAGAAGCTGATGCAGAACCCATTTTTGCAGCACTTTTCTTTTTTGGTTCAGCCTCTTTCTTCCCTTCCTTTTTGTCAAACTCCTTCTTTGATTTCTCCTCTTCCTTCTGACTTTCTTCATCTTTTTTCCCTTGCTTTTTGGGCTTTTCTTCTGGTCCTTTTTTCTTTGCCTTCTCCTCCTCATTAACGCTAAAACATGAACAGTATTTAGGCATCATATCCATTACCTACAGTGAGTTTAAAACATCACGTTCTTCTAACTCAGGATGTTGATTTTTTTTTAACCACAGAATATTAAAAATTAAGTTAATTCACTCTCATTTCATTTAATGACTCTTCAAAAAATACTCAGTCTTTTTCTAAAATTATAGCCCACTACCTATGCAAAAAAACAAAAGAAACAAGTAATAGTATGGAGGCCCTAACAAAGCTAACTAATATTTGTGCATAGATCCAAAACAAAAAAGTAATGCTCAGTAGTTCTCCACACACATATGTGTCTGCAGGACCAAGAATGCATACACTGTAAACTAGTTTTATAAAAGTATACTTGTTTAAGGTGTACATATACTAAAACCATGCATCCGCTGATCTATAGAAAACTATGCTAATGCTCAACTTTTCCTTCAGTTACTAGAACCACTAAGGACTTGACAAAAGAACTGAAGTGGGTAAAAACAAAATTTAGGTAGCAAGTAGTGTTGGAATTCCATCAGAAGAGGTATCAAGCAAAAAAGTAAAAAAAATTCAATATTTTAGTTTTGCATGATCTTGTCTTTTTTCTCAATAAATATCTTTTCCTCTTCACCCAGCATACAATTATACAAGGCATTTTGCACAGATTTCACAAGTTAGGAAGGTTAAGATCTTCTGTCTCTTGTTCCAGAAATGTACTGTCTTGAGTTTCTACATATTAATTACCTGACCTGTAAGTAACAACAAAGCAAACAGTAACTCATACTGAACACCAAAGGGGCAAAAAACCTGTAGAAAGTCAGTACTAATTATGAGTCTTAACATAAGGAACAACGTTGTTTACAATGGAGAAGCTTTATATTAAGAAACAAAACAGATCAACTCACAAGTCACTTTCTGAAAGACAAGGTGGTTTCACCAACTTGGGTCTCCCTCTTGGTTTTGGAACCTTTACTTCAGAAGCTAGTATTTATACAGAAATAACAGGTTAGTCCACAGCCACCACCTGCTCGTCGTCTATGAGGAAAGACTCTTACTCAACAGACAGAAGCTACACTTAAATAAAAATACATACCCTATCTTTGTTGTTATAAAAAATTCAAGTGTTGAGTACCAAACTTTAATCAAGATATCTCTGAAAAATTAAAGTGTTGGTAGTTTTTTTAGCTAATTGGCAAATTAAACTTCGGTGGTCTTCTAGCCACAGGCTCCCACTACCAATTCTTGTGTTTTTTTGCACTCTGTGCAGTTAGGATTTGTTTCACATGTTGCATAACTAATATGAACAAGTCTGACATTAGGGAATGTAAAAAAGTCAGTGTCCACATTTACATAGCCTGTTTGCCAGTATTTTTAGATGTATCACGGGGCTTCCATTACTTTTCTTGATAACAAACCACTGTCAAGGAGTTCTACCACCACACTACAGCACAGAGCAAAACTTCGCATTTCCTCTGATTCACCATATTTTTAGGAGTAAGACAAATAGCGTGTCTGACTTCCTGGCACTTATATCCTTCAAGTGCTTGTCCGATACCACAGTGTACACATGGTTAGGAAACCCCATACTCAGTATTTAAACTCCTGTTGGTGTTAGCATGGAGCACCATTAAGCAAGAGATGCATGCATCGTATCAACACCAGAAAAGGCTGCATAGTACATCTTATAAAAAGGCTCAGGGGGTGAAAGCATCTCTTGTATATCCTTTCCTGCTTTTGCATACAGTAGTCAGTAAAAAAGAAAAACAAACCAAAAAATTGTAGATAAAACCACACCGAAGTATTAAAAATGTACATTAAGAACATGTAATGAGAGGGAGGGGAGGGGGACGGGACCTGAAATAATATGTAATTTCCTCACAGCTTCCAAGGCAAAAATAATTAAGTCTAGTTAACAGGGGTTGCACTTTCTAAAAGTTATTTTCATACTGTCAGCAGATACAGATGAGTATAAATTATGTTTCCCACACTAGATGCTTATACAACATCCTTAACTGCTGCAAGAATTGTTTTCTGATGTAGCAGTTAATGATCAATTCAGGAATATCTGCAAGCTTATCACAAAAATTCCAATGGATTTAGATCATTGCTACTTTAAAAAAAATAAGCACTACAGAACTGTCACCAAATGGTTCTAATTATACATTTTTAAAAAAGCAGTTATATCTTCTTTTCATTTGTCTATCAATCTACACAGACTACCTTAAATATCTTATTAAACACATCTCTCCAGCTCTCTGTTAGTTTTTACTGTCCTCTGAGCTCCACCTACAGGCTCTGCGTCCTCTCAGTTCTCTTCGTTGTGTTTTATGGATGTTCTAACACAATTAGAGTTTTAATGAATATAAACCTTTATGGAGCAACAATGCAAGCAGAGCTCTTATCATACATCTATAATTTAGCAGCATTCTATTAAGAGGGCTTTTCTAAAGGTGATAATTGTACCCAAAACAACAAGTCTTATTTAAAGGACTAAGCATTAATGCTAACAATTTAAATCCACTTACGTCCTAAATTCTTCAGATTGAGATGAGGTGTTTCCTCATTACAATGTATTAGCAAAGACTGCCTTTGGCATAAGAAAATACTCTGTAGTACTTTAGGGGAAGGAGACACCTCCCTGACTAATTCTACTAAGGTATTTCTGTGGTGAAAAAAATTAAATCTTTCTTTTAAAGTTACCTGCTGGTCTTCCTCTTTTGGGGCTTACTTTTGGAGACACTGGCACAGGAGCTGTTGCTGCCACTGCCACCACTGCTGCTGCTGCTGCCGCCACTGCTGTTGTTGCCACTGCTGCTGCTTCCCCAGCTTCAGCTTGTTTTTCAGCCTGATTTAAAGAATGAATTTCACAGGTGAAAAAACAAGGCACCAATTTCTCAATTACTTTCTCAAACAACAGTTTTAAGCTTCTAGAAATGCATTATTACACTATTGCTTCCACACATGAAAAAATATTCCAGATTTAGTAACAGATTACATTTAAGTGTCACTAATTTCACCTTCTCTGTACCACCACCACCTGATAGTGATGTTTCATATCATTTCAGCCAGCTCATTCATCTTCAGAACAATAAACTATCTTGGTACAAAGGAAAAGATTGTTTTTAAGTATTTTTAAGATCACCATAACAGCATGCCAAAAAACAGTTTAAGCAAGTTAAGTTTATTTTTGCACCCCATACAGAAATACTCTTTTAGATGCCATCATCTCCCCTAGCTGCATCGAAGTATCAGGCCAGTAGATGGAGCTATTCAGAAAAACACCTGCTGCTGTCTCTACAGCGGATTATTCACAATGAAAAATTGTATGTTGACCTGCAGTAACTGGACATAATGACCTTCATCTACACAGTCATTTTAGGAGAGTGGGGTTGCAAAGTCAGATGGAACTTATGACAAAAGAAGATCTTGAGGAAAGAATACATATCGCCCTGCAGAAACATTTCATATCCATATATACAGATAAAAAAGAATTGAGAAAAATCTCAACTGGAGAAAATATTAATGAAAATTAGTGTCCTGGGTGCAGGAGCATCAGCTAGCAGCAACAGAAAAGTTACAGGCAAATACATATTTATCTTAATATTCCTTGTGGGCACCTCTAATAAAAGACAATTTTAAAAAACATAGACAAACTTAAGTTTAGAACAGAGTAAAGGTACATCTCTCGTTAACTCTGCTTTCCACCAGTCTGTAGAAAGACTGTTTAAATGAAGACAGAAAAGTACCTGTTAGAATGCTTTTTCAGAATCCCAGGAAAATAAAACACCATGTTTCTTAAGGCAAATAAGAAATGCATTCAAAGTCATATAACTGCATAGCCAACCCTCTTTTCCGACGCACAAGCACATACCACATCCCTTGAAGTATTAGGTTTTTCTGTTCAGCAATGGCCTGTAGTAACGCAAATTTCTGGTTAACCCCCTTGCCACACACAGCACGTGCCAAACACAAAGTCTGTCAGCTGAAGCTAGTAAACGTGACAGCAGAAATCTTCTTACCCCTGCAGTGCCTTCTGATGTCAAAAAAAACCCACCTCAAACAAAACAAAACCAAAACCACCAAACCATAGGATTTGAGTGCTTTTTGAAAAAGTGAAGAATGATATTTTTTTTTTTGTGTCATCTGTGAGGCTTCTCTCCCATTTACAAGCTGAAATCACATGTATGCATAGTCACAGACATGCTTTCGACTTCTTGCTGTTTCAGACTAGAAGCTTTCTTTGAATTTTATTTTAGGTTTATTTTTATAAAATTTACCTTTTTTTAAAAATAAGGTATTCTTTAAACTATATTTTTAAATATTCAAGTCATTTTTTTGTTAGAGTGTCCAAACATGTATCTTTCTTTTTTGTGAAGCAAATGATGCTCAGCATGCTACTTTTCTGTGACAAACATACTAAGGTCACAGTTACTTCGCACACATCCCATCCCTCTGTCAGCACTAATGTTAAAAGTTAAATGGTTTCAAATTAAAATTAAACTTTGCCCCACTTTAATGTACTTTTTGGCTGGGTCAGTACTCTGATCTGGTTTGCTGTGTGACCACATGAACAAGAAGGCTGGTGCATGCTGAGCAAGCAGCTGGAACTGCCTCTTTCAAAGCAACTCAAATTCTTCCCAGGTTGAAGAGACCACAAAAAAAATCACAGCTTCATGAAAAGGTAGAGTATTTCAGGTGTTAGTTCATATGATGAATACATTAAAACAAATTTTTCAGAGCTTCAAGCCAGACTATTTTATTAGTGGTCTAGTAACAGTTCATATCTTAGTTATTCTTATTTGCAATGGATTGTTTGGGAAAAGATGGGAACTCCATTCTCTACATGAAGTTCAAAACAGAATTAAATTTTGTAAAACACCCTCTAGGAAAACTTTCATTCCCACAAATCTTTCAGCCATTTGGACAGGGGGAGGGAGGGTGTCAAGCACTTCAACTTATGCATAATCTGTCATTAAAGAAAATAATATCCAGTATCATCACATCCAAAAATTCCAGTAGGGTGAAGTAATTAAACATATTGTTACCTTTCTTTTTCTTCCTCTTCTAGCAACTTTAGGAATAGAAGCATCATTTGTTTTCACCACATCCTGTGAAGATAGAAAATAGTGCTAAGAGTCTTAACCAAAAAAAGATGTATTTTAAATTGTTTTAAGTTTTTTCCCACAACTGAAGCCTCTGGCACATAATTTAGACAAGAATCCTGTAATATATATAAAGACAACTCCTGCTTTTAAATTATTAAAATCCTGATTATCTGGTAATGAGGATTTTTTCTGAAAGGTAAGAAAAAAAATAAGTACTAAATAATATTCTGTTTTAAATAAAGGTATGTAGTAGTCTTCTAGTCTGTCTGAACTCTTTATCTAGTCCTTTAAATAGGTACATTTGCAATACAGAGCACGTGATAAAAAAACACACTCTGTTCCAACTGTTTTAACTGAACTTACAGACAAGCCACACTAAAAGTTTCCTTTCCAATGAAAGCTTCAATATAGACATGAGTGAACACATACAAAGTTTTATATAATTAAACAGCTCTGAGACTGTCACAGTAGTAATAACTGTAGCTTCTTAGTACTCAGTAACAGATTTACACCAATCAACATAACATTAAAATGGTCTCTGGTACATAGAAAAAGCTTTTACATACTTCTTTACTGTTTTTTTCAGAAGGCAGATCATCATCTTTTGAAGTATCCATCTCTTCCTCTGTTTCAGCTTCTGTAGGTAAGTTACTATCCCCTTTAGGGGATAACTGCAAAGGGAGTCAACACAGAGTAAAAAGTATTAAAAACTATTTCATAGTGAAAAGAGAACATGCTAACAACTTTTCACTTTATATAGTTTAGATATGTAGACACACTCCTTTCTTAGGTACACATTAAAAGCCTAAGGCAGGACCACTTTCTCCAGCACATGGTTGCAGATGGTTGTCAGAACAGGTCAAAATACAGCAATGTACTATCATGGAACTTCAATTCCACTTTGTGTTCATGATAACGTAACTACACTTTTTCACCATATCACCACTACATGAGCACTTCTAAGTGTTCATGCTGACATTCAAGATTCATCTGGATTGCTGTGTATCTATACATACAAATGGATATCCAAGTCACAGACCACATTTAGCAAAGAGCATCACTCTACTACACGAAGACTTAATGTAGTAAACAGACCACAAACAAGTTGTTTTATCATGAGTGAAGACAGTAATTAGTGGTTAACTGGTCTCATCTAGTCTATGCCTTTTTTCCTGTTCCGTTGGGGTTTTTTTAAACCTTAAATTACTAGTTTTTGTTTTAAGTGAGCAGTTAAGACTTGAAAAATCAAGAGTTTGTAATAATTTACTTGAAAATAACCAACACTTCCTTGCAGCCTATGTATTTGCATGTTTTTAGATCTTCAGTTCATTCTCCCAACTTTAATACTATTGCCTTGTCCCACTTGCAAGCACCTTTTGTGAAATTCCCCTTTAGAGTAGCTATAGTTGTTAAAATTTCAACATTGAATAAAGCAACTCAGGTACAAGGCTACCAGGCAATATTTCTAATTACTTGAACACATGTAATACCACAGAGTCTTTTTACAGATTACAATTTTAAGACAGAAGAGTCACTGGTACACTAAAACCACAGGAAACCAGAGTACAATGGCTGGTTAAAAGAATGTTATAGCTACAATAATATCAAAAGAAAAGGATTAAATTTACTCCGTATTTTGCCTTGAACTGTAACTGATTTAGACTAATTACAGAAATCTATGTAATAGGACCTGTTCAGGATCTTCCATTCCATCTTTGTGTTTAAATGGCTCTTACGTCTCCCTGTTTCTCTTTCACAGTGCCAGCTCAGGATAGCCTGAAAGCACCTCTCAGGAGAAACATGAAGCTTAAGTCATTGTCATCCCCACTAGCACATGCTGCTTGCTGCATAAATTCACAGTGAAGCAAACTGCTGAACCACTCCAGTTTAAAAGAAGTTTTCCCCTTGCAGTAGCAAATGCTGGGGAACAAATGCTTTTATCAGCAGTGTGCATGGGCAAGAAGGAAGAGCAGCACTAGTTTACTAATGCTACCAGGAAATTACAATTGAAGAGTGCTCGTGAAGTACAGCTGTTACAACCCAAATGACACTGACCTTCCACATGTGGAAGTACTAAATTAAGGAACACTTCTTAAGCAGTAAGAAGTTGGGAGAAATAACCCATCAATAACTCCGCAGTCTCCAACTCATCAAAACAACTCTCAACATCATCTATGAGCGTACCACCAGTACAGTAATTTCCACCCCCCACATCCCAAAGGTCTTTTTTCCTCTTGAAAAAACAAGCTATTACAGCTACTAGACACTAATCCTACATGAGAAACATCCACCACTATACATATGTGACACATTGCAAATTCTTCAGGTGTAACTGTGAATCAATACTAAAGGACTGTCAGCTACACCTACAGAAAAACTACATTAAATCTTTGCAAATAATCAAAAGGAAAACAGTCAGAATTAAGGCAAGTCTATTCAAAATAGTTTGACACTTAAGGGCACTGCTCATCTGTAGAGCAGTAATTTCCAGAAATAAGTTAAAAATAAATGAGATACCGTAAGTGTATCAATCCCACCTGCACCACAATTTGTTACTTTAGGATTCAATTCCCCTTAAAAAAACTGAGAAGAGATGACACATAACATCTCTTCTGTGCCATATGAAAAATAACCCCACATGAACAAACCAAAACATTTAAGGATAGAGAGAGTTCAAAGCAGTGTGCTACACTAATATTGTTAAGCATACAGTAAACTAGGAAGGTTCACTTCTTACAGTACAATGTACAGCACCAGTAAGCTGAAACAAAGCTGTTTCAGACAGAAATGCACCTTCTTAGTATGAATACTGTATCTTTAAAGAAAACACAACCTTGTTTCAGAATGTTTCTACGGTATTTACCCATTTACAAAGCAAAGAATCTAAACTCTATGTAAACTACTCTATCCTGATTACTCACAGATACTTTCCTGACTCAGAGTTCAATTGATACAGCTACGAAAACCTTTATATCCATTTCTATCCTGATGAGTCCGTTAGGAGTATGGCCTAATTCAAACTGATTCTTAAAACCTGTTCTGGTAAATACGCTGAGGAACCCTTTCAGCCCAGACAGAACCTAATGCTCTGTTAAGCTTTGCAACGGAAACTGTCATAATTGGAAGAGACAGTCATACCTGCCCTGTGACATTAAAAAGTCTTCAAAAACAGAAAAGGAAGCTTAAAGCTAAATCTTCGCGATCATTTCCACCTTCTCCTGCCTAGGAAGTACTGCACGAATTTAGTTTCAGTGTGTTATGATTTGGAAATGTAGACCGGCAAAGAAATAAATTTTCAAAAACATGTACAGCACCTTGAAAGGAATACAGAGGGACAAGAGTATTCCTGTATGTATGTTTGAAAAGAAGCAAAGGCAAGGCACTTACAAGAGTAAAGCACTATTAAAGTACTTAAGTAAAAACCTGGCAATACAGTTTTGACTTAAAAACATGTCTGTTGGACAAAACACGAATCCAGTCACTTACTTTTGGGACAGAAGACTTTCTTCTTTTGGCTCCTGCTTTCTCTTCACTCCCCTCAGCAGGCTCCTGACTGCCTTCTTGCACAGTTTCTTTGACAGGGTTGTTAACGGCTGGATGAGACTTCAATATAAAAATATCAAATGAGATCTAAATCCCTTACTGAACTACAGAATAATGATACTGAGAGGTGTTTTGCCACCTGTATGTCACTGAAGAAAGCATCATCCTAAGGAACCTCTATTTAGAACTACAAGAACATTAAAATATATCTTATTTCATTAATTTCCACACTTTTCAGTTTAAGTTGTATTTTCATTATCAAACTTTCAAACTCTGATGCTATGACTTATTTTCACACTAAAAATACTGCAATGTAAGGTTTTTCTTAAGTAAAATTAAGATAAAAAGTTGGTTTTGGTCAAATACAACTTGTGATGCTACTGCCAAGTGCATTTTTAAAAAAGCTATCAATCCTAAGTGAGCCAACCACCTGTTCCTGAAGACATAAGCAGACCAAAAAAAAGGCTAAAGAATTAATGTTAAAAACATGGAAACAGAGAAGGTAAAGCCAAAATGACTCTCTCTCATTCCATTACATTGTGGATGGCATTCCCACTCAAATATTAGCTCCCTCAAACGAGGCTGGCAGAACTCCCCTGACTCTTTAATTTTTCCCCCACTGAGGAAGTGGTTTTGGATTTAAGCCTAAGCCACAAGCTCCCTTCTGCCCTTCACCTCCCTTACTAGCAGTTACAAGCAACATCTGCAAAGTATAAATACTGCTTTCAGAACATTCCAGCCAGTTTTGGCAGTTAAACAGAAAATGTGGCTCTCGGAAGGACTTACCAAGACAAAATATGCCCAGTAGAAGGACAGAAAGGAAAAAAAACCGTATGTGAATCCCTCTATATGAATAGCTGATAAGCCTATCACTTTAATATTAATCTTGTATCCAGAATAAAAGCTCGATTTTGCCAGCATCTCCATGTGATCACCCAGCCGTCCCTGACTTTATCTGCTGGGCGGCCAAACACAGAATTATCTTCTCACCCTGAATTTTTAGGCTTTGAAGACTAAACTGTTTTCCCTGCTACTGCCCAGTAACTGTGCGTCACTTAACTCCAAGGACCCTTTTTAAAAATCAACAAATTTTATGTAGACCAAATACAGGCGTCAAAGAATACCTTAAGATGCATTCATTCGTCTCCGAGACCTCAGCTAAAAAATATGTCCATTCACCAACACATACTGAATACTGCAACATAGCAATAGGTCATAATACACTATTCCACTTTAAAATAGTGTCGGAAAAATAGTGTCTTCACTTATCAGTATACTTATGTTACCTTTCTTCTCAGTCTTCATAACCAACTACTTGTCTTCACTTTCGAGATCACTCGCTGCGCCCCCTGGTCGTCTCTCACACGCTGCGCCGGGGAAGGAACGCAGCTGGCACGTAGGTGTCTGCCTGTGTGGAGCCCGGCCTGGGGCCGCCCCGAGCCGCTCACAACCGGCCCCTGCTGGCTCCGCAACAGGCACACTGACCCACCACTCCGCCAAAACAACTATGGAAGAGCGTCACTGAAGAGAAGAGCAGCTGCCTGAGAAGGGCCGGAGAGATGCTGCGAAAGGGGGATGCCGACACACAGACAAGACGCCTGTGCAGAGCGTGAGGGACACCGAGGCAAAAGAGGTGCCAGGGCAGGAGGGACGCAGGAAGGAGGCAGCACACGAGGAGCCGCCCAAGGCAGGCTCCAGCCCAGAGGAGCTGCCTGAGCAGGGGCAGAGAGGGGACAGAGGGGACACCTCTGAGGGGACTGCAGCCCACCGAGCGGCCCACGCCCGAGCCGCTCAGTAACAAGCGAGGAACAGCAAAAGCAAAGTAACGACTGCGCCACCGACCCCAGCCTCCTGTGCTCCGTCACCTCACCCAAGGGACTGACTGTGCCGACGTGAGGGGACTGGAGACCAGCAGCGAGGAGCAGACGTGGCCGGAGGGAAGCTGAAGCTTGTCTCTTAGCGTTTGTTTGTCTTTGTTTCTCATTAACAGAATCGCTAACAAAAAGCTTATGTGAATTGGCTAAATTGTGCCAAATTCCCCCACAAGTGTTTTGTTGCCTGTGCCATACCCCTCTTTGGCAAAGAGGGGAAGGCGGGGCCTCAAAAGCCAATTTCTACCACTCTGCTACCCCTAAAACAGGTGCAAGCTTCCCCATAAACTCCCAATAAAACTGTCTAAAATATCTACATCAAGCACTCTTAAACTTCCTTTCTCCCCCTGACTAAAACATCCAGAAGCCCTACACCTCAAAAAACCCTTAGCTCTTAATTAACAGCCACAGCGGCTGTTACCAAGCAGATAAGCATCCTTCCCTTATTACTAGGAGGGAGAAACTGTATGCACTCGTTTCTCCAGCTTTGAGAATAGTATGCTAAGGCAACATCCTCATGAAGCTTCAACGTGGTCAAATGCCAAGGAACTAACAAGGACACAAAATAAAGTATCTCTGAAGTCTCATCACTGGGAACTGTATGTTATCCTGCAAAGCACTGAAGAAACAAAGGTTATTTCAGCACTTAAGCTGAAACAAGTAAAACCAAAACAAAAACCAAATATACACAACAATTTTCTTATTCTTGGCAAAGTGGGATGTTCCTCCATCCTATCTATAATTTTTGGCAGAACAGTGACATATTTCAATTCTAAGAATCAAACCCAAAAGGTAGTGCTTTGTGAAAAAACATGGAAGATCCATGACTGATTGACTTGACATCAGAGATGCTCGAAGAAACTACCGCTGAAGTAGACCCTTACTGGCAGTTTTATTTCAGATTGAGTAATGCTTACTCTGCCTGCTTTCCATCCTCATTTATTTTACAGAATGTCAAATCTAGTCAGCCATTTGCAGACGTACCAATTCAGCACCAACAGGAACTGCCCACAAGTAAAAACAAGAGCTGGCTAAATCCTAAGGGCTCAATTTGCTCCAAATAAAACCTGCTTTTAACAATGCATAGCACAGGATAGAAATGGAAGGCTATCAAAACAAAGGCTTTCTAAAATTAAGGTGATAATTCAGAAGAAAATTTGCCCAAGTTTGCATTACTTCATTCTGTAACTCAATCTGGTCCAACTCTACTGCTCAAACAGGGCCACCCAGAGCCAGTTGCCCGGGACCACATCTGGACAGCTTCTGAATATCTCCAAGGATGGAGATTCCACAACCTCCCTGGGTAACCTGTGCCAGTGCTCAGTCACACACACAGTGAAAAAGTGCAACCTGACATTCAGAGGGAACCTCTTACGTTTAACCTCCTATGCTGATGCCCACTGCCTCTGGTCCTGTCACTGTCACTGAAAAGAGCCTGACTCTGTCTCTCTGCACCCTTGCTTCAGGTTATTTGTGTATTCAGCCCCGCCAGGGCTGAATAGTCCCAGCTCTCTCCGCCTTTCCTTGTAGAAGAAATGCTCCAGTCCCTTCATCTTCATGGCACTTCGTGGGACTCTGTCCAGTATGTCCATGACTGTCTTGTACTGAATAGCCCAGAACTGGACACAGTACTCCAATTAAAACAATCCTACTAAGAAAAGTTTCTTCTTCCACTGATTTTAAGACTGACTTACAGGAACAGATTTTAAATATATGACTTGTGGAAAGAAAAACTTTTCCTTTAAATCAAGAAATAGTGGAAAAAAATGGCAAAGAATAACCCAATGGCTCCAGACAGAACCTGAGGAGTTCACAGAAAGAGCCTGTAAAAGTGCTATCATCGAAGCTGAAGTGAAGTATCTGAATGGAACTCAAAAGGTAGAAAGGACTACCCGGTAGAAAAGCTGCTAGACTAAGAAAACAGTCCGTATGCATCTCTTGGCAGCATGTTTTGTGTATTTCCAATTAGAAATGTATTTAGGAATGTCCGAGATGCTATGAAAGCAACCCAGAGCACCGCTTAATTGAAGTTACTGATTCCTGCTGTGAAACAAAATGTTAGACAAGCTTGTTACTGTTGACTGCTTATATCCAGATTTTCACCTTGTTGTAATGACTCATATTTTACAGTAGCAGAAAGAATCTGTCCCTTATTAATACAGTCCTTCCCACTGTGATGAGGGGATTAGCATCTTTCCATATCCTGGAGCAGAAAAAGCATACATCTGGAGTACATCATCTTATCTCTTGTCTACTTCAGAAACTCCTTAACTCTTTATCCACATTCTTCTTCAAACTAGAAACACAATAACTTGGGGTATCTTATGAAGCAGGGATTAACTGGTGCTGAAATGGCAATCTGGCATGTCGTGTAAGAGCAGCAAGTTAATACCAAAATATACCAATTATTTGTATTATTACTGCAGCATTGCCTAGAGGCCCCAGTATGTGATCAGGGTCCGGCATACATAGCAAAACCAAGAGGCTACACGATGTTCAGAGCAGGTAGGCAAAGACAAAATGATCACGACAACTTATTTGTCTTCACATTAAATTTGGGTCTTTTTATGAGTGGCAAGGCATAGCTCCAGTTTAAGCCTGGGAAGGTTTACCAGGAGGGCAAGAAATGAGGAACCACTGATGGACAAAAATTGAATCAAGCAAGTCATGTGATAGTTTGAGGGCAAAAGGCAAGCATCACATTGCTTCCAAGCACTAGAAGGAAAATCCTGTAGGCTAAGAAAGCACTGAGATCTTACACGGATACTTGGAGAAGAGCACTTAGGTTTAGAAGACAAAGTAGAGTGACTGAGATTCCAAAAAACTACCACTTTCAAGCATAGTCGTACTGTTCCAAAGATAAGTATTTTAGGAATATATACAGTTTTAAGTACAAATAAGTAAGTATATATATAGTTACAAGTAAAACTTGATGTGTACTGTAAAAAGTGTTAAACTTCTAGCCTTGTGCTCTGAAACTGTCAACATGATTCCTCATGAGCTTACTATAATAAACAAATATCCCCAGTTAAACACCCCCATCTCTTTCATACTATTAATCCTAGAGATCAATTGAAAATAAAATAATTTTTTTTTTTTTTAAATAACACAAACATACAGAAAAATCAGTCTAACCTGCAGCTAAATGACTGCAATAATTACCCTGCAGAAGGTAAACACTCATTGCCCTTTTTTTCCCAACAGATAACAAAAAAGATTTGCAGACTCTGCATAACTTACCTGCTGATGAGAGAACTTCACTCTGGGATTGTTGTCGATTTCCCACAACCCTTCATTAAAACCCTTTCTTTTGTTTGGTTTACCATATTTTTCTTTATTTTCAGAGTAAGGGAATATGTCCTTTGGTCCCAAAAATGCCCTTAAGGAGAGAAGGAACAAAAAGAACAAAATTTCACGTTTTAAATGGTCAGTCTTGTCAAAGGAGAAGTAAGCACCAGATGTTATTAAGATATGAAACTCATTACTACTGCAACAACTAATTCTGCTACATAAACGTCTTCAGTTTTCTCAACTTTTGCCTTCGAAGAGCCCACATTTTCCATTACTGCCACCACATATATGGGACCCCCTCCTTTCCAGGGTGTTGAGTGTGTGGGCAAGAAACAGCCCATGCTGCACCTTAAGACTGCAGCTGATAGGACCACCAACTACTGTGACCCAGAACAATTAAAAAGGGAGTAGCTTGTAAACAAACAGAAAGAGCAATTGCTTCCTTAGGAAAAAAAATGGCTTAGATGTTAAGAATGAAGAATCCTTGAATCTGGATAATCGAAGGCAAGAGAACAATTTAAAGGAGAAGAAATGGCTCCAAGCTAACAAATAAAATCTTTCAAAGTTATTAAATTAGAAATAATCCAGTTAAAACAGAAAATGCAAGAATAATTTTTAGTGTATTGGACACCAAAAAGCAACACATGAATACACTCACTGCCCATATCTTGTAAGTATGCTATGTAATTCAGCATTAATTCAGTAGTTTTTCAGTGTGTGACAACAGGACCTCATCACTTGATTTACCCAGCTTAACCTTAACTTTAAACTGTTCCTTATTTTAAGTTTCTCCTCCGAGCCTTTCCTTGGTGAAGTAAAACATCAAAAAAATTTTATTTTTTAGCTACTCTTGTAGTAGAGGTCTTAACACTGCCTGTGTACCTTTGTCAGACAAACAAACAACACTCCTGCATAGCACTACCTCTACTGTAAGCTGCGTAACTAAAGCTTTTAGCCTAGTAGCTTTTCACATATGTCAAAGTCACAGTATCCACATTACTAGCTTCTCTAAGCTGGATTTGGGAAAACAAGGTAATATATTACTGAGAACCAATATTCTGGTTTATGCTGAAGAACATCAAAGACTCTTTAATTCCTGCTCTACTTCATGACTTTTCAAGTTAGGATTTCACTGTGGCAACCCGTATGCTGCTAACAGAAAAAGACAACACTTTGGTGGTACAGTCTTATTTTCTGTGCCTAGACACAGCTTTGAGTGTATGTATGTTAGATCCAACTATTTGAAAAGTTACAGATACTTGCTTTCTAAAGTATCATCTCTTGGAAAAGTTAACACAGATACTTCTAAGCTTCACTCTCCTGTTTTCTTCATCATCTTTTAAAAGAGCTACTTCAGTCTTACACCCTACTAAATAAAAAAAGAACTATCATCATCTAGAAAGCTTAAGCATTTCCTACTCCAGCAGTACAACACTCACTTATGTGTACAAAGTATTAAGTAAGCCACTGTGACAGATCAGACTGCAAATCATCCACCTCTTTGCAAGACATGGTTAGAGAGGATTCAGCAAGTGTGGGAAACATGCACCTGCAAAGCGTACTTAATCAGACCAAAAGGACGGGTAGGAAGACAAACAAAGCTGGAGAGATAAAAACAGGGAACACTGCCTCCTTTCTTATCTCCTCGAGGCAGACATTCTTCCAAAGTCTGTAAGCATCTACCCGCGTTGCTCAGGCCTTGGAAAAACACCAGGAACCAGCTACTGGAAGAAGGTCATGTAGTTTATTGGGTTGCTGTAGCTAAATCCCCATGTACCGGAAAGAAAACGGAACAAGAAAATCGAATTAAGAGAGATTACCCTAGTATATAGGGTCCAGAAAACAGAGTTCAGTGTGACCTTCTTTGTCCGCAACCAACCAAAATTTGCACTGATATAATTTACTGGTACAACAGATCCAAAAAAAGCTTTTATTAAAACACTCACTTTTAGGAAAGGATACCACTGCTGCTGTAAGACAGCGTGGAAATAAACTAAACAAACCTCAAATTCCCAAAGCGTACTTTAAGAAGCATGTATCTGTTTAGCACACACAGGTAGCAACACATTTACTTCTGTTTTGACAAAACTTATGACAAAGTCAACAATAGCAATCAAAGTGTAAGTTTACACTTGCTTATAGTAATCTGCAAAACTGAATTAATATTATTCCTAAAAATCAGGTAAGAATTATTCCCAAGCCAGTCTTAGTTTTGTTTTTCCCCATAGCTCCTTTCCTACTGTAACCATCCACACAACTAGAAAATGTCACCCTTTATAAAGAAGGACCTTTTAGCATGTTTAAACTCACTATCTGGATTTGTAGAGTTGCCACTACTTACAGTGAGATAGGCTGCATAGGTACACTAGACATGTGTACCTGTACATGTACACAGACCACTAACATGCTGAAAGTATGTAGTATCTAGGTGTGCAACTCGAGCTGTGAGATCACAGTGGAGATGAAGTTTACCAAATTTATTTTAATTCCCATTAAGAAGTACAGAAAATTGTTAGTGCTACCTAATTCCTGATGGATCACTGAGTCGCTATTTACAGCTATAAACCTAAACAAAATCACATACCATGGACAGCATTCTCCTTTTTGACCTGATCTCCTCCTTCCTAATGTTACTTACAGGTATCTGCTGCAAGCGACAGTAAGATCAAGAAGCATGGGAGTTTCACCTGCTGCCACTCTAAGGAGCACAACATAAGTGACACGCTTCAAGAACAAATGCCACAAGACAGCTGGGACATGGGACATCATGTATTTTGCAATGTGTATGAAATAGACAAGAATTCTCTCTTATATTGTATAGATCTCTGAAATGTAGTAACCCTGAACCTACAGCCTAACAAAAAACAGATCACAGTAAAACTTTATTTTGTGAGAGCATCAAAGAGTGAAGAAGAGACAGTTCAAATTTACCCATGTAAACTACAAAAAAAAAAGAAGTGAAAATTTCCAAACCCAAGCATGTCTTAGGAGACTAAGCTAAATTTAAAACTGGCCAGGATGCTTCTCAAAATTTGCAAACATATTTTTAAAGCTTTAAATAAGGAGTTATTTCTGCCTCCCTCACATTCAATCTGTGTCCCTGAACTTATTTACAACAGCACAAAACCCCAGTACAATCCAGAATGACACACATTAGCAAGGTCAGGATCAAAGCAATATTGTGTTTTCAGCTGCCAAGAAAAATACAACGGGGGGGGGGGGGGGGGGGGAAGGTACCCTGCTGCATTTTTTAAAATTATCATTTAGAAAAAGGGATAAGATTCAAACCTCACAACCTTGAATCAAATTCCAGGAACCTCTCTTTACCCACAAAACTACACACACACAAAAAAACCCCAAACTACAGAAACTGAGCTGTTGAAAGATCTATTGAAAGATGTGAACAATTAAAGAAATGCATGAGTGTTTGAGCCAAGCATATAGAAATCTTTTTCACAGGGAAATTACTTTTTAAAAAAAAGGACCAAGTAACAAGTAATGTCAGAGAGTAGAGGATGCTTTAATTCAACAGGGCAACGTATCTTGTATTAGCATGGCTTACTAAAAGATAGATGTGAAGTACGAGAAAGAAACCCAAGGCTTTTCCACAAAATGCAAGAAACAAGAGTACTTGTATACACAACTTCTATCTCTGACCTGCTTACCTACCATTTGCCATTTTATTAAGAAAAAACAAACAAATTTAAAAAACACCATTATGTTTGGTTTGTTGGTTTGTTTGTTTTTTTTTTTTTTTAAATACACATCAGACATCAAATGTAGCACTGAATTGGAAGTCTTAGAAATCTACACTAGGAGAACCAGTCATGCTATAAAGTAACATGATGATTTTCAAAAAGACAGAACTGCACAAGATGCAGCTTATTGACAATCAAAGTTAACAGCGGAAGAAATACAGTCCCTCAAAGCAAATGTTGTATGATTGCAAAATGCTAGCATTACTGAAAGTACCCAAAGATAAATATTTTGCAGGCTGACAGGTATAAAGCTAACTGCACTTCCTCATTTTTCTCTCCAGATCTTATAAAAACCCAAAGCCCACATCCCCAAACCTTTCCAGAAAAAACCCAAAACCCAATATGATTATTTCTCTGTTTCGCCAACTTGGCCTATTTCACTGTTCTCATCCTTATTTCACTGTTCTCATCCTTATTTCACTGTTCTCATCCTTATTTCACTGTTCTCATCCTTATTTCACTGTTCTCATCCTTATTTCACTGTTCTCATCCTTATTTCACTGTTCTCATCCTTATTTCACTGTTCTCATCCTTATTTCACTGTTCTCATCCTTATTTCACTGTTCTCATCCTTATTTCACTGTTCTCATCCTTATTTCACTTTCTTTGAGAATACATTCTTGAGAATTCTGAGGATATACAGGACTAGAATTGAAGTCCATTACTGAAGAATGAAAAACCTATCAGTCATACCACTGTGGGTCAGATTCTTTTTCTTCTGACCAGGAAAGCGTATGTGGTATAGTTATGGTCTACCATTCCCTTGACTAGCTTAAGCAAATGTCAAGAGAAGCATGTCTTGTCAAAGAGACTAATTTAGGAAGAGTTGGTCTGCTACTGAATACTGTACTTTAAAATACACTACAAGCTGTTAGCTTCTTGCCACAGCATTCTACAATGAAAAAAAATGACCTTTAAATATACAGGACTTACGTCTCATGGGTGCCAAAGAAGAAAATAGGCATTTTATTCGAAGGAGGCTTTACTGCTCCATCAGGAACTTCATCCACCTGAAGAAAAGGCAGACTATAATTAAAGTCAAGTAACAGTTAAGAATAGTCTAGGGGGAGATAAGTAAAAAGTGTTCGGCATTAAAAAACCAAAAAGCTACAGAGAAGTAAAAGCTGGTCTCAAGATCTCTTTTTAACTGTATATTCAAAAATACAGCAGAATCAAAGACAGTATTAGCAACAATAGGAAGTCACAACACTTCTGGTGTTAGAGCAACACTTTTCACACGAGCATTTTCTTTAAAAGGAGAGATGTGACGTTCTACAGGTAAAAAGCACAATTCAATTCCATCCAAATACCACCCCTCCTTCAGCAGCAAAACTTCCTACCCTTACGCTGAGCTGGTAACTTGCACAAGCCCAAACGTCAAGTGCTATGAAAAGGAAAGGTCAATAAACTTTTTACAAAGCAATTCTTAAGCTAGCATCTTAGCTAAATATCTCATAAGTCGTCTTTTACCTACATTCCCATAACCACCAAATGACCCAGTCACAGAACTTTGCTACGCCTCTTCCGAGGGAGCAGGGAGAATGCAAAGAAGGACTGGAGGTATCACTTATAACAAACACCTCGCTTGCTCTACAGGAAGCACTAGAGGAAGAGCTGACTTTCAAAGTAACGAGTAACCCCGCCACAACTCCGTGTTTCTTTCGTCAAAAAAGAGCAGTTATTTGGGAACAGTGTTTCTGTACGGCTAGGTGCTCGCACAGCGCCCGCCTCACGCTGCCATCCGGCGGCCTTCGTTTCTAAACGCGAAGTTATGCAAATCAGGACGAGTAGCGACCGCCAGAGCGGGCTGCTCGCTGCGGGAGAGGCGACGCGGGGACCAGCGCAGGGCAGCAGCGGCGCGGAGCGGAGCGGAGCGGAGCGGGGCTCCGCAGCGCGGCCCCCGGGCCGGCCCTGGGGCCGGGGGAGGCCGGAGGCACGCACCGGGCCGTTTCCCGGCGCTGCTCCCGCAGGTGCCCGGACGGCGGCCGGCCGGGGGGGCGGGGGGGGTTCGGAGGAGCAGGGGGGCGCCGGGACCCGCAGGGGAGGGGATGTCTTACCCGGGCTGGCCAATGCGGGTAACCTTTCATCTTGGCGAAGATCAAGTCCCCGGGTTTGAACTCGCGGCTCATGTTTTCTCACCGACGCGCCTCCCGGTGCCGCCAGGCGAACTGGGCCCAGCGGAGGGGTCCGCACCGCCGCCCCCGCTGCCGAGGCGCCGCCCGACGTCCCGCTGCCGGGACAGACAAACACAGCGGGGAGGGGGAGCGGAGAGAAGGGCGGCACACGGGGGGACATCAGCAACGCGCTCCGCCGGGGCGGGCGGCCCCCGGCCGTGGGACACCGCGCCCGGCCCTCACCCCGCCCGCCAAAGCCCCCCGAGACCGCCCGCGGCCCCCACCCGCGGCGCCTTCGCGGCACCGACGCCACGCACATACCCACGCCACGCACATACCCACGCGGGCCGCGCCGCGCCGCAGGCAGCCAGGAGCGCCCGGCCGCCCCCGCGGACGCACACGGCTCGGCTCGGCCGCCGCAGCCGAAGCTCCCCCTTCCCGAGGCGACACCGCTCCCGCCCGCCCTCCGCTCATACGGCGCGATGGCGCGGAAGCGGGGCTGTGGGCGCGGAAGAGAAACTCCGCCCGCCCGGCTGCCTGCCCTCGCTGCCTCCCCGCCCGCCTCCCGCCGCGCCGGTCCCGTACCTCGCTACCCGCGGCGCTGGCGCCCGGCCCGCCGCTCGCCGCCCGCCGCCGCCGCCACGCTCCCCCCCCACGCCGGGCGGGGCGGTGCCAACGGGCCGCAGGGGGAGGTGGCGGTGTCGAGGGGGCGGAACCAGCGCCGGCCCCACCGAGAGCGGACGGCGCAGCTCCTCCCGCCTCCGCGGCCCAGGACGGGCGGGGGCAGCCGGGAGAGGGAGGAGGGAGGGGAGAGAGACTCGCTCCTCCCCTCTCCCCTCAGCCGTGGAAGTGGCTCATTCCTCCTTCCGCGGGGGCGGGGCGGCGCGGCGGGGAGGGGGGGGAGGAGGAGGAGGAGGAGGAAGGGGAGGGGAGGGGAGGGGAGGGGAGGGGCCGGGGCGGGCCGGCGCGGCGCGGCCCCGCGGGCGGCCCTCGGTATCGGCGGCAGCCCCGCTTCCTGTGCCGGCGGCGCGGGTCCGGCCCGCGCTGCGCTCCGCGCTGCCCCGCGGGTGAGGCGGCGGGGCGGCGTTGGCCAGCCCGGCGCAGGCCTGCCCGCGGCCCCGCGCCCTCGCCGCCACCGGGAGCCGTTCTCCCCGCCGCGTCAGCCGGCGGCCGTGCTTCCCGCCCTTCCCAGCCGGGAGCGCCGCCCCGCTCGGGGACCGCAAGCGGCTCCTGGCCACCACCCTCGTTTGTAGAATGGAGGGGTGTGTCTGCCCGCAGCCCCGTTACCGAGGCCTCCCTCTCCCGGACCGCCCGTCCCGAGCCCCCGCCGGCCCCGAAGCCGCTGGCGTTCCCGGGCGCTGCCCACCTGCCGGTTCTCCTCGGTGTCCTGGCTTCCCCCGGCTGCCGGCACCTGCGGTCTCGGTCTCTTGGAGCCTACGGAGTTCCTACCCACAACGTGGTCACCCTAACTCCTCTTGGGTTTTTCGGTTGTTTTTTTTTACCGGGATTACTGTTAATTCAGACTTTGTGTTACTCCCCTTGTCCCCTCCATACTTACACCCTCCTGGCCTGCTTCCCTGCCAGCGTTAAGCTCACTACTCTCCCAGCATTCCAGACACTGCACTCTCCTCCCCTGTTTCTGCGTGCCAGATGGTCTCCACGCTGAGAGCACCCCGTGCCTCTCCACGGTTCCCCCCACAAACACCTTTCTTCCAACAAAAGCCCTCAGATCCAGATTTTTACTCAACAGCCTCTTTCTCCCTGCCTGCCTGTCCCCTCGGGTCTAGTTCTAATTCTTCTCCCTCTGCACTGAAAATTAGCCAGCCTGTCAGCTCTCGGCAGCTTCGGCCCTACCTGATGGTCCCACACAGCACCGCCGCTGGCGATTCACCGTACCGTATGTTTGTGGTAACGCAGGCACCAAAAGCAACAAACAGCTGTAAGAGTTGTGGCACAAAAAGTTATTTCTTACACAACTGCAGTGTCTCACAGGGGCAGGCCTAACCGTTTTGTGCTTGAGCACTCATCGTCGGCGTGTGGACCAATGCACAAGTGTTACAGCGCAGTTTTCTGCCAGCTGCGCTCCGTGCTGCTTGCACCCAAAAGAAGTCCTTGTAAGAAGAATCATCTTACTGCTTTCAGTTTTGACACTGAAACTCAAGTCAGGCCCAGAACACCAGCTGCAGTTACCACAGAGCAAGTTGTGCTTTGTTCTAGGCTCTCTCCTCCTCAAATGCAGAAAGGGCATTTCTAAATGTGAACTGCAAAACTGTACTCCGTCTGTGTTGAGCAGGAACAAACTGCAGTTTTCCAGTGGCTTAAACCGGTCAAATTTGGCCGATTTTCTTGGAGGCGGTAAAGCTCACATCCCTGACACAAACACCAAGTTTCTATAGGGTTAGACAAGAGCTCATCAGAAAATCAACATATAGACAGGAAAAAACCTTTTTTCCTATGCACAAGTGGATGACCACTTGGGGCAAAAGTTGTTTAAAAAAATTAAGGCTAGGGTAGACTGTACATCTAGAATTGGTTAGAGGAAGGTAACCGTTTGACAGTGGTAGAAATTGTATCTGCACTGGCAGATATCTAAGTCTTTATTGTGCTGCATTGAATCATTCCTATTTCATAAAGTTTCATATTTTTTCCTAAATGAGAAAGTGTTGAGTACTGCAAAAACTGTGTATAATAATATTTTGCTATGCAGGAACTGGCAATCTGCAGGCAGTCCCTTAGCTAAGTCACTACTCTGTTTAACCATAGAGTTACATTTGTCTTCCACCTCAGATTAAATAAGTTCCTATTTTAGTTTTGAAGCAATGCTTTTGGAATCTCTTGAGGACATTCTGATTTCCTCAGCCTTTGGAAACAGTCTTTTGGATCTGACATTTCCCAGGAATCAGAAGCTTCGCACCCTGTATTAAAGTCAGTGAAGAGCAGCTGGAAATACTTCTTTTTTTTCCTATTAAGGAAGCAACCCAAGATGACTTCATTTCATACAAAAGTAGGGTGTTCTTCAGAAAAGACTAAGGTGACTAAAGCAATTCTTAAAGGTAAAGAAAACAAAGTACAATTTGATTTAAAGGGTGAAAAATAAAACTGTTTGCACAAGTTATATTTTGTCTGTAGTCGGGCTCATTTGCACATGTTAAGTAAACATAAGATTGAAGACAAACTGTTCAAGTTCAGATACAACAGAAGGAAAAAAATGTGTGTTTTGCAACCCAGACAGTGTACTTGAAAGATAGTAACTTGCCTGGTGAAAACAGCCGTTCCAACCGATTTCCTGCAGGTGCGGGGTAGGTTGCATTGCAAAGAAGCGCACCAGCATCCTGTCTGCAAGTGAAGCAGCTGCTTCTTGGTCTGCCAAGGCCAGACCCACACTGAAGCACCATGTTCTCCTTTTCACTGAAGTCAAGCACTCTTTCTGAACACGTCATGAACCAGTCTCTCTGAAGAATAAGTTGGTGTTGAATTCCACGTGTGATACAACCCTGACTTGTTTCCACCTTTCTAAAATTAAACATATATCCTGAATATATGTTGGTTTTAGACCAAAATATTCCTCGCACTGTAAAGAAATGCCTAAGAGAGCGTACATATGAGATGTACTTTTCAGTGTGGGAGGAAGGAAGTGTGTTTGTTTAGCTGCCTCCATGCAGCAGCAGGATTGTGAATAATAATTTTTGTGAATCAAGGTAAAAAATTATACATGTGTTATTTTTGGCAGATAAACTCATCTTATTGGTTCAGTATCTGGTAAGCTATTATGGTGCCAAAACCTATCAGAACTTGCAAACGTGGTGTTAAATCTCTAGGATTCCTTCCATATTATCCCATAATCTGTATTTCTTCATTAGCCAAGGCCATTTTTCATTATGTTCAATTTTTCACTACTCATCAGACAACAGCAGAGAGGAAGCTCTGTTCACTGTTGTATTTTTGATCAGCAAAAAAAATGCCACTGTGTTATTAAAAGAACTGTAGCATAATGAAATCTTCCGATTTTGTGCACCTGGGCAAAGAATGTATTTGATTTGGCACAAGACATTTAAAATAACTGCATGATGCAGAAGTAGCAAAACCACAGCTAAAAGCCAAATATACAGATCAGGTCACAAACTAGAAGTGAAGTTTTGAGACTTATCTCAGAGGGTGTAAAATATTATGGAGTCTTCTGTCTCCTGCAATTAAAACTTCAATCTGTACCTCGAAGGATATCAGTATCAGGCTATACTTCACCACACACCTTAGAGAATCTTAGCCCAGAGTGGTATTTTTACAGTTATAAGCAACAGGAAACGACTTTGGAATAAAAAGCAGTGGGGCACCCTAAGTGCTATGGCAGTACTTGCGATCACAAAGTAAGTTATGCTGACCTGTAAGCCAAAGCAATTAGCTGTACCTCGAATTCAGTATGAGTGTTTTCCTGAGCAAGGACCAACTGCAGCTCTGTGGTTAATATAAGCTGATTTTAACTTCATAAATAACTATCTTTAGTGTAATTTTGCTCCTATTGGGGAATTCCAGCTAGAAGAAAAACCCCAAGGATTTTTATGTGTTTTTATAACTATATATAAATGAACTATGCTTTAATTTAAATTGCTAATAGTATTTCTCTGTAGATTTTTTGACATCATAAAATCTGAGACCTTTAGATGCAAAAGTCTGAATTAAAGAAAGGTTAAGATGTCATTCTGCTTGTTTCCAGTTGTTGCACCCAGATTAAATGGTTACACCGAAGCTGGAGAGGGGGTTACCAGGCTGAATACAACCTAGAAAACCTGAGAATAAGTAATGCAACACAGCTCCCTGTAGTGGTAAGAAAAGGGTACTTACAGAAGCAGCAGTACAGGACGTGCAGCCTGTATGACTGATGGGTGCTGCATATCCAGTGCTGACAAAACACGGCACCTGACACAACTCAGAGTGCTGTGTAAGCTCACTAGAGTCTTATATATCCAATCTTTGTGTGTCTCCACCTCTGCTGTTACTTGGGGTCAACTTTGCTTACAGCTGAATTAAGTACTCCCTTCTATAGACAAGGATAATTTGAGTTTCCCACAGAAATTTTTTTTTTCTTCCTGTGTTTTCATATGCGCCCCTTCTGTGTACTAGCCATGAGGATATTATCATAGAATCACAGAATCATTAAGGTTGGAAAAGACCTCTAGGATCATCAGGTCCAACCATCAACCCAACACCACCATGCCTCCTAAACCGTGTCCCAAAGTGCCACGTCTACACGTTTTTTTAAACTCCTCCAGGGATGGTGACTCCACCACCTCTCTGGGCAGCCTGTTCCAATGCCTGACCACTCCTTCAGTAAAGAAATTCTTCCTAATATACAATCTAAACCTCCCTTGATGCAACTTCAGGCCATTTCCTTTCATCCCATCACTTGTTACTTGGGAGAAGAGACCAACCCCCACCTCACTACAACCTCCTTTCAGGCAGTTGTAGAGAGCGATAAGGTCTCCCCTCAGCCTCCTCTTCTCCAGACTAAACACCCCCAGCTCCCTCAGCCGCTCCTCATCTCCAGACTAAACACCCCCAGCTCCCTCAGCCGCTCCTCATCTCCAGACTAAACACCCCCAGCTCCCTCAGCCGCTCCTCATCAGACCTGCTCTCCAGACCCTTCACCAGCTTCGTTGCCCTTCTCTGGACACGCTCCAGCACCTCAGTGCCCTTCTTATGGTGGCTTCAATACAATCTTGCTTATGCAAGAGGACCCAGATTTCTCACGGCCTGTAGAAATTCAGGTCATGTATCAACAGTAAAAGAATATGTATAAGAAGTACTTTTCAAGTGACTTGTTACTGATATCTTAATGTGTATCTACTTATGTTAATATCAGTAGTCGTTACTGAACATGTTTCCGTAACATTTTCTTAATTCCCTTCAGCGTGCGACGTGCTTTGCAGAAGAACACCTTGTCCACTTTTCTAGGGTATCATAGGGCAGATTTTATCCACCCTCTTGTGCTGTTGTTGTTTTGATATCACATATGCTTACATACAAGGTTTGAAATCTCTCACCTGAGGAGCTGTTTCACGAGAACCTTTCCATTTGCGCAGTGAGGCAAACAGAAGGGGAGCACTAACCTCCTCACCCATCGCCCCCCTGCTGTGATTTTGCCCCCTGGTCTTTGAAAATAATTACCTGTTTCTTTTTGATAATCTGGGCAAATGATGTGCTGCCTCGTATTTGAGGACACCCAAGTCTCAGTCTGGCTTTCACGTTAGCGGGTCATTCTCATTTCCTATACATATATTCCCTACTTCAGGGATTCCGTATCCCTAGAACACGGCTGGGATTGCCCGGCTGCAAAGCTGCCGAGCGGCCTGGCCGGGAGCGACTGGCCTTGGCTGAGCAGCCTCGGGGGAACCCGAAGCTGCTCCTGAACTGGGGGAGGCACAAGACCTCGGGGTGGGGGGGGGAAAGGCGCGCGGGGGGAAGGCGAGGCGGGAAGGCGAGGCGGGAAGGCGCGCCGGCGCCCGCGGAGCCCTGAGCCCCGCCCGGCGCACGCGCGGCGCGGCGACCCGCCCGCCGGCCCCCCGCGGCGGCGTTGCCAAGGCTCTCCTCGCGCGCCGCCGCGCGCCGCCCAGCCAAGTGGCCGTTGGGAAGGCCCGGCGCGCGGCGGGGCGTGGCCGCGTCCTCCCCCTCCCCCCCCGGGCCCTAGCGACCGCGCGCACCGCCGGCGGCCGCGGAGAGGTGGGACCGGGCCGGGCCGGGGCGGCGGCGGCGGCGGCGTCTCGGCGGGGCGAGCGCCTCACGCACGCTCGGGAGTGGCCCGGCCGCCTGCCGGGTCCGCCTGCCGCGGAGGCGCGGGGCGGGCGGCGGGAGCGCGGGGGGCCGCCGTGCCCGGCACCGTCGGGCGGCGGCGGCGGAGCTTCGCGCCCGTTCCGTGGCCGGCGGCGGCTCGTGGGCGGCCGCCGCAGCTGCGCCGCGGGGCGCTGCCGAGGCCCCTTCCGGAGCTGCCACGGCGCGGTCCCCTTGGCCTGCCGGAGGACCGCCCAGCCGCCGGCGCGGCCCGCGCCTCCGCGGGTGGCACCTGTGGCGCGGGCGCAGGCAGCTCCTGGGGCGGCTCTGGTTTCTCGCCCGCGTAAAAATTTCGGTCTGCGTTAATGAAAACCTAGTGGTTCTTTCAGCTGGGACAACTGCTGGTGAGTTTTTGTAGGTTCCAGTGCGGAGATGTTAGTTATGCCTGGCTTTGTATGTTTTAAAGTAGCACATCTTAAGCTCATGGTTAGATTTACTTGGAGTAGTCTCAATCATAGAATGGTTTGGGTTGGAAGGGACCTTAAAGATCATCTAGTCCCACCCCCCCGCCATGCAGAAGGACGTCTGTCGCTAGACTGGCTTGCTCAGAGCCCCGGCCAACCTGGCCCTGAACGCTTCCAGGGATGGGGCGTCCACAGCTTCTCTGGGCAGCCTCGCCGCCCTCGTAGGGAAGAATTTCTTGCGTATGTCCAGTCTAGATCAGTGGTTTTGCAAAAGTTAGTAAAGCATCTTCAGAAGCTCGTGAAGAGAATGTGGCACAAGTTTTGTAGGTAACACCCATCACATGTATTAACTCCTCAAACGAATGCTTCTTACTCCGCTTTGTTTAATTATGGGGCTCCTGTGAGCCATTCCCACTTGAATACTTCTTTCCTAAGTGAAACAGCATCCGTTTGGAGTGTATCCATTTGTGTGCTGATAAACTAGCTGTTGATACATAGTTTAACAGAGGAAGGTTACATATTCAAAATAGTTAGCATTTGCATAAAACATTATTTAGATCCCCCCCCCCCCCCCCCCCCCCCCCCCAATTTTAGGGTAGTTCCAGGAAGTTTTAAGACTGCAGAATGACGTGGATGTGATGGAGTACACATTTTTTTGATTATGTTTTGTGACTGAGATTTTTTTTTCACTGCAACTATTGGTTTTTGGGGTAGAGATAGTGAATTCTATCCCTGAGATGAAAAAACAGATTTCTGAGAAAGTCTGTTAGTTACACCTATTTTTTTTCTACTGTTTATTATGAGATTTTGGTGTAGGTTGCAATAAAGCTTGAAAGGGTGGTATGAAAAGCCAGTTTCTCAGTGTTCAGAGCTACATCTTAATGTGAAAGTTGGGCACAACTGATCGAGGTGTAGTTTCCCATACCCTGATATCACCATTTGTTTTTTTCCAAGCAATTGATCTTTGTTGAGTACAATACTACAAATACTCAGGATTGTTCTTCTGTCACGTAAAGTTGGAGTTTTTTCGTTTGCAAGTTACTAATAATTTAATGGGCCTTAACACGTGCCTAGCAATTGTACCAGACACTTGTCTATACTTTGAAAATGAGGTCTTCTATTGTTTCCTCAGGTGAGATGGAAAGAAAGCTGTGTTGCTTTATTTAAGAGTGTGAGTGACAGTTGTATGGTAGTTACGCGTTTTGGGGCTTATGATTGCATGTACCAAGGTGAACTCTGATGGGTAGATCTTAAAAATCACAAATGATACATCTCGATATTCTTTATTAAGAAACTGAAGCAAACTGTTAACCTTCATTGTACTTTTCTTCCCATATTACTCTACTTGATTTTGAAGATACTTTGGAATAACTGTGTGTTTGAATATAAAGAAATGTGATAACCCTGGGCACCAGTTGTTATGCTTTTCTGTATTAAAAAAAAAAAGTTTTATAATGGGTTTATTTTTGCTGCATGTTCTGTTAAAAATATTGTTTGAAGTAGAAATGCATTATTTTTCATCTCCATATTTCTAGGGCAGGTTATTAGCTACTGGAATGAACAAAATCAGTTTGTAGTTACTATATTAAACCAAGTGCTTTTGTGTTCAGTCTGACAGATTGTGGCAAACGTGCCTACAAGCCAGGGATGGTAAAGATGGTGTCCAGGCTTGTTTCTTGTTCTGGACTTTAGTATGGATGTCCATCTGCTGTGGAGTTCAAAAACAAACCTTCATGGCTCATTAATCTTGACTGTTGAATACAGCTTATTCTTCATGTTACCTTGCTTTAATTAATGGAAAGAACTCATTTATGAGTTTGCTACTCAACTTGAAGTAAATCTTGGAGGTTTTTTAAGGTCTATGTTATAAATCTGTTATCTGTATTGATTTCTTTTTATTGGTAGCACTAAATTAGTGAGTTACTTCTAAAGATGAGCCGAGTTACAGTTCAATTGAATATTACTCCTGTATATCCCTAAATATTGCTGATATATCTGATACAGTAAAAATACATTGAAGTAGAAAATTCCAGGCTTATGAAACAGTTAGAAGACTTGCTGTGGTAAAAGCTGCTATTAGACAGAAAACCTTGGATATTGACCTACTTAAAAACATCACAGTACCTCCACTTATCTCCCTTAGAATTGTTTTAAAGAGAAATTGAGTTTGTGATCCTCATAGGAGAATAGAGAATGTAGGGGAACAATCTATGCAAACATAACATTTTGTATTGACATCCTTCTGAAAACACTGGCAGCAGATGTTCCACAATATATATTTCTTGTTGTCTACAATATTCAAGCTTAGAGGACTAGCAGCCCGATTCTCTTTGTTGACTAAACTGATGTCAAATTACAATTCGTGGTAATTGTTCACATAACACAGTAATAACACTGGTAACTTCGCAAGCGTTAACAAATGATTCTTTCATTATGTTGCCAAATAAACTAAAGCATGTCTCTGTTACAGGTTTTAATGTTTTTATGATATGGAAAAGAGTAATTTTTGAAGCTTGTCAAGTAAAAGTACGTACAGTCGAAGATGATGTTCATTCTCCACAGTTTATAGACTTAAAAAGCTGCATACTGGACATCATGAGTTTGTCCTCTCCAGTCAGCTGCGCTGTCACGGAAGCTAAATGGTGAGCTCCATTTCTGTATTTTTAAGTCTAGTAGTATGGTTTGTGTTTTTGTGGTTTATTTTCTAGATCCCTGAAATTATGTAATTCAGACTGAAGAAGAACCAGATACAGTGTGATACATGCAAGCTGTGCCATATCGGTATAGTCATTAGATGAAAAGAGCATCCTGGCCATCCAACATAGAAGAATTCTGACACGACTGTAGGAGATGTGGCTTAGAGATAGAGGGAGATTCCACTGCTAGGTAAAAAATGAAAGAAAATTTCTCTGTTGCACAATTACTCTACATTTTCTGCCAGATGTGGAAGAAAACCTAGTGAAAAGCTGTCTTTCCGCAATGTTCTATGTTTACTGTAACTAGGTGACTTGTGAAGTGAATGTGAATTTAAAGTTTTTGAGTTACAAAAAGTCATTCTGCAACGTAGAACTCAAGCTATTTCACTTTCTTATATGCTTTCTTGAAGAATCTTGAAGTACTACCAAAAATCGTAGAATCATAGAATCATTAAGGTTGGAAAAGACCTCTGGGATCACCAAGTCCAACCATCAGCCCAACACCACCATGGTTCCTAAACCATGTCCCCAGGTGCCAAGTCTACGTGTTTTTTGAGCTCCTCCAGGGATGGTGACTCCACCACCTCTCTGGGCAGCCTGTTCCAATGCCTGACCACTCTTTCAGTAAAGAAATTTTTCCTAATATCCAGTCTAAACCTTCCCTGGTGTCTTAGATAAAAGCTGTAGTTGGTAAAATATGCATTTTAGTTCAAAACGAATGATCGATGAAATAGTAGTATATGGAAATGGAAGTACAAAGCATTCTCTGAATTCCTGTTAGACTGCAAATCATACATGCTATGAAACTTTCCAGGGATTTTGTGTGTTTGTTTTGTCTTTGATTTAAGGTTCCAAGAACTTTATGCTTGTAGCACTTCTAATATGAATATGGAAGGAAGTATCTCCCACAATACGTAGCGTGAACTTTTCATAAAGTAGTGCACATGCTGGCAACTCTATAGTGATTAAAGAAAATATCACAGAAATAGGAATTCTTAAGGCCAATCTCTATTTTATTTGAAAATGTTTAAGTAGACAAATAAAATAGCGAAGTGGTTAACATAGTAATAGTACCTCTTTTTTTGATTGTGTTTTTTTTTTTTTAAGTTAGCTGATTCAATTTGATTGGATATGAAGAACAAAAATGGGGGTTTCTGCTTTATATTTTTAATTTTCAAGTAATGGCATTGTGAGTTTAGAAGCTGTGCAGAACATGCTATTTTAACAAGATGTTTAATGCTTTTTTTTCCCCCAGTAGTTACTGTTGTACTGTTGTGTGTTAATGCTCTTATGCACATCTTCCATTTCTATAATGTCCCTAATTTGCTATTACTGGTGATGTTTTGTAACTTGTTTGTGGTGTGTTTCCCCCATCCCCCACTGGTCCAGTTAAGCCAAACAGTTGATCACATAGTTAAATTTTGCACTAAGTTTTATTGTGTAGATATCTCCATTGTGCTTTTTTTTTTCTCCCTGTGTATTAATAGGGAAGTTGGAAGGAACAGTTTTCTTGAAAGCTGATTGCCCTACAAACCTATGTCATTTACTTGAAGATTTAAAGGGTTTTTTTATTTACTTTACAAAAAGTACTCATTCCCTTGCTTGCATTCAGGATGCTCTCCAGGCAAGAAGTATTAAGTATCACCGGGTTTGAAGAACAAAAACGACCTCCCTGCTGCCCACAAACTGACAAAATGGTTACCCTTTCCATAACCCTTGTTTCTTTGCCCTAGTCCTTCCCAGTTTTCAGTTTCGGTTCTGTTTTTCTCCTAACCTGTGCTTTGCTAACTTTGGTGCTGTCTGGCTTTTAGCTATCTTTAGTCGAGATTGATACTTCTTGTATCATCTCTGAATAAGATGACTTGCCTTTCTTTCATCTCTGTTTTCCCCAGCTGCATTAAAATAAAGGTCTCCCAAACCTATTATTATGATGTCCATGAACGAGTTTTTGTGCAGTTTACAGATGTTCTGGCTGTTTAGATCCTTCTTATTTCCTGCTTGAATCTTATTATTAATCTTATTAATCTTCTTATTGCAGTAGCTAAGAGTTACATAAAATAATGATACGTGATTTTACTTACCTTGTTGCTGATCTTTTCCCCTTCCAGTCATGTTGGTTCCTGTGAGTATGGCTCCCATAGTAAACACTGAAAGTTAATAATGTGCCTGTGGTTCTCCTGCAGTACATGCAGGTTTTAATGATCCTTACCTCCTACATTTATTAACTATATAAAATGTGTTAAGTACATGGCACCCTGTGGAACAATTACTGATGACATAAAATTATTCTGATCTCATAGATGAAGTCCATCTTGTTTTTAAATGGAAATAGACTTAGTATTTATTAAATTATGAAATATTTATAGGCTGCAGCTAAAAACCTGAAATTTCATCCTTTGTTACCAGTAATGTCTTTGATTTTGATTATTTTAATATTGTTTGTGGTATTCAAGGGCTGATCCTGCTAACTGCCAAGTAGGTTTTCTTTTAACTGAAATAGTAGTTGAAATGAAGATACTGGGTATTTTAGAGGACTAGACCTTTAATTTGTATTGTATTTGTGATCAGTTGCATGTGTGTAGTTTAAATGTATGTATCTTTAAAGAAAAAATGTGCATAAGTGATTTTTTTTTTTTTGTTCCACATATGTGCATTTGTTTCATGACAGAGGTGGTTTTGAGATGGTAATCCATATTAAAATATGAGCCTTACTACAGGAGACAAACAAAACTTGCTAGTCACTTTACTGTAGGTGATTGGAATGATGTTTTTTAAGCATCCTGAAAATTTATTGAATGAATAATAAAGATAAAAATAATAAAAAACATGTCATGCTTATCAGGGTTTAGAAATCCAAAGTGCGTATCTTTTAAATTCCTGCTGCTACATATCTCATATCTTGCACAATAAGCAATTCTATATAACCCTTTTTTCAAAGAGCAGTAGTATGATGACAACTGCGTGGCATAATTTTACTTAAGCGAATGTTTAGAACTTTGGGCTACAACCTGATCATTGAAATAAGGGAGCATTAAAACTTAAAAGGAATACTCATATGTTTTGAAAACATTCATATTTTGCAGCTTACATACTGCCAAGTGTGAGTCACAGTTACTACAAAATAGTGATGAATCAGAATTGGACACTGCTGAAGATCTGAGAAGGAAACTCTGTCAAGCTAAAAAAGAAAAATTAGACTTAATCATTAAACACAACCAAGAAGTAAGGACGTTTTTGTTTACTTTATTTTACTCTTAGGAAAAATGTAATCTAGTTTCATTAAAATAATACTCTCGTGGTGTTTCAAAAGCATAGTCATTAGCTGAAAAATAACAAGGAAGGTGATGCTGTACAGACCTCTCACCTGTTCATAGGAACTCTCAGCACCTCTGCTGGCATTGTTAAAGTTGCACCAAGCAGAGTGCAAATTTTCTGCAGGGAAAGGAGTCTCTACCACTACCAGTAGTTTGTTAGACAAAATTGCCTGGTGACCCAAATAAATAAAAACCAGGTCTTGAATCTAGCCTCATAAAAACATCTTATTTAGTTCTTACTTATATCTTTTTGCAGGGTATTAGTGTATCATTTTAATTCTGCAGAAATCCTTTGCAACTCATAAACCTAGTACAGTATTTTTCTGTATGTGTACACCAAATCCAGCTAGGATATCCTTTAGCGGTCTTGCAGTGTCTCTGCTTTTGCAAACTCGTGGTTTTCAATAACTATAACAATGTATAATCTACACATATGGTGACGTGTTCCTCAATAACTTCATACTTTTAATGAGACCTTCATTCACAGGGAAATAATTTACATTACAGAGGTTTTCCCTGATGCTGTTGTAGCAAACTAGTATTGAAATGAAGTAGTAAGAAAATAATTAATCTTTTCTTTAGCTTGACTATCAGCTTTCGCACTAGTATACATAAGGAAAGGTGGGCACTGAGTAGAGCAGTAGTAGTAATCGGCTTCAGATTTGTTGCTAGTAGGGACACTTCCTGCACTTGCTAATGCCAGTCTGTCAGCTGATGTCCTGGTTTAAACTCTGCTGGTGCAGAAATATTATTACTGCTATGGGTAACAATTCTGCTCTTAGCGGTTTGCTGGAGGCAGTTGATGTGGGTGCTCATTCAGCTGTTTTGGGCTAAATCCAGCCTATAAACCAAGTTTGCTGTTTCATATCCATTTATTATTGCAGTATGTGTACCCAAATTAAGAGATTCCTGCTTCTCCCACAAGGGCTTGCTCTTGTGTTGCAGTTAATTTGTTATTTTCCCATTACCCCATCCACTGTGGGGTGGTTCTATAAAATGGATCCCTGGAATTATCTGGATTTAAAAAAAGCAAGCAAACAAACAAACACACACACACCCCCCCCCCCCAAAAAAAAAAAAAAAAAACCAAACCCAAAACCAACAACAAAAAAAAAAGCCCAACCAAACCACCCCTTACATTGAGAATTTGAAAGCTGGGTGTTCGCAAGCATCTTCTGCACCATTTTGCTGTTGTAGTTTGCACCACAAAGTCAGGTTGCATTTTAAGTACATAAGCTGCTTGAGAGACTGGGTTTTTTTCCCCTATCTGTTTACTGTATAGTTACAGATAATGGAAACGCTCAGGTTACCGACACACGGTATTATTGAAGGGGCTACTTTGTAGATGTTCTGAAGAAATGTATATTTTACTTTCTACCTTCTTGTGTTGAAATAGCTTGAACTTGATTTTCTGAACCCAGTTTTTGGCAGCAATGACTAGAGTATGTTTCTTAATCTGGATAAGATCACTTTTTGAAGCATTTTCCATTCTTAGTTTGTTGTCTGTTAAATTTACTAGCATTCTGTTTGACTATTGAACGTTATTGGGCTGAATTTTATGTTCATACGTATGCTTGTGAGTTAATAGATGTCTGATAGTCTAGCATCCCAACATGACTGTTTTTCTAAGTGTTAAATTTAAACAAAGTTATCAGAAAATTGCCTATGGAATATAATGTTTCTGTTACTGCAGTTTTTCCTATGACAGTATTATGACTTATTTTCTTAAGGTAGCGTATTTTTGGAAAAATGGAGATGTATGTTTAAGGTACATGAAATTCATCTAGGATTAGGAATGATTTGCATAAAAACCAGTAAAAGTACTTAGAATCTGCATAAATGTGCATTTGCAGGACTATATTTCAAACTCAAGTGGAATAAGAAGGCAGCTGTAAATGCAGTTCAAAATGTCTTTTAAAAATATTCTGTAGGCGCATTTCTGTACCTTGTTGCAATTTTTCAAAGGAGCATTGCTGCCAGTTTTCTGAAACAAATTTATTTTCTAGCTGTCCAACTATGAAAGCCAGATAGTCAAATTACGGTCAGAAATTGAGAAAGGAGAGGCTGTTCGACAAAGTCTGGAGTATGAATTGGCAATTGCCAGAAAAGATTCTCGTCTGAAAACATATGCTGCAGAAGAGGAGTTAAGTGATGCAAAAAACAAACTTGTGGAACTGCAAGGTAAGTTTCAAAAGAGCAAACACGGAACAAAGGCTAAATCAGTTTCAAGTCAGGAAGACAAATGAGAAGCAGTGACTTAATTAAATTTTCTAGTTATTGTTGTTTTTCTTGGATCTCTCTTATCTTTCCCATCTCTTATCCATCAGCTTTTGTAAACTCCTAACAGTTTACAAAACTCTTGCTGTCTCATGTGTGAATTAAAACTAACCTGCTAAACCTATCAACCCTTTTTCCTCTTACTCCTCACCTTCTGTTGTTCCCTCTTTCACTGCTGTCCTTGTACAGAATTGTAATTATGTTGGCTGTCTCCACATCCTGGTTATCACTCTGTCCAGCGGTTCTTCCTTTTCCATTTCAGGGGAAAAAAAGAAAAGAAAAAGTCCATTCGTGTTCATTTGTTTGCAGTATTTCCAACAACTTTTTTCCAGAAGTTCTCATCATACTGCTTCCTTCCCTCCTTCCCTCCTTCCCTCCTTCCCTCCTTCCCTCTTCTTTTCAAAGGTTTCAAGCTTTTAATTGCTCATGTCTGGTTTCTCTTTTTGTAGGTAATGGAACATGTGTGTTGTGACAGTAGTATGTGGAAGGGAAAGTTTTCACCTAGACATTTTTTTCCTACTAGTTTTGTATTCAGAAACTCAGATTTCCTTGATACTCCTCAAGAAAGAGAGATATATTTCTCATTCTTACAAGTAAGTGAGGTGCATTTTTAATTACCTAAGTAAGGATAATACCTTTTTAACCTAGTACAGAAGATATATTTATGAGCATGCTGAACCTTTGACGTTCCATGAAGAGTTTAGAGCACTCCTCGTGGAGATTTTATCCTTCCAAGAATAGAAGGAGACTCGGAAAGTTGCAAGTACTTCAAGTACCAGGTGTTTTTAAGATAATTAGAAAGCTGAACTTTTCGCTCCTTTGGAGAACACACATATACAAAAAAAGCCACTTACAGATTATAAACTGGAAGAAGGCATTTTTTTCCCTTTGGAAATTCCCCTGTGATTGCAAGCTGAAGACTTGAACTGCTAGTTTCTCATTTAGAGGAAAGCTGTGTTTCTTTCTGTGTGTGCTCAGTTCACTGCTAGTTTGTTTGCCACTTTAGAAGTGAGTAGTGTGTGTGTGTATTAAAACACTTTAAAATCTTATTTTTTGATTCACTCTATCATTTAGAAAGCTCATAGGCTGCTGTGTCGGGCACAGCTGGCTGGTGATGGTGGTGGGTGCGGGTCTGCAGGGCAACTGGTGCGGGAGGAAAGAGGTCTGGATCTGCTCAGAGCGGGGCCCAGCCAGCTCCACAGTGTGCAAACCCACCCACCACCACATGCCAAACTGCCCACCAGAGGGTGCATGGTTACTCTGCCAAAACATGTTTCAGAAAGGGTAGTAGATGCTGAGAGGAAGAGAAAAAGGAGAGGAAGAAAAGAAACAGCAGGAGAGAGAGGAGCAGAGCAGCAGCCTGAGGAGGGGCTGGGGCCAAAGTAGCGACCACCCATGCAGGCACCAAGAGGCAGGACTGAAAAGGGACTGTTGCCGATGCAGAAACCACAGTGCAGTGACCCCAGTGTGCTGCGCTGCCTGTCACCTCCCTGAAGGGACTGGGCTAATGTGTGCTGGGTGGCTGGGGAACAAAAAGCGGGGTAGGAGAGGTTTTGCAGAGGCAAGGAATGTTTTCCTAAATTTGTGTGTGTGTGTTAGTTTCTTTCAATACCAGAATCAATAATTAGAATTCTGTTAACTGGTACTAAATTACATTGGTTGAAATTCCTCAAACCATTTTTTTTTTTTTCTGACAGGTGCCAAAGAAGTCAAATCATCATGGTGTTGCTTCTCAATTCTTTTGCAGTTTATAACTTACCACTTGTTTTCCCTGGTCACTTGGAACCTTCCTCACCTCATTTGGTGCTTTGGTGTGACCCTGACTTAGATCCTTGGACAGTAGGCCTCATTTGTGGCTTGTCCTCTTTAGTAACTCCTCCGAATTGTTTTTCTGCTGTTCTTAGTGAGACTTGACTTTCTGCTGCCTGACAATCATTTCTCATCACTGTGTTCACTGATTCTCTATGTCGTCTTAATGTGCCTCTTCCTTTTCTCCTTCTCTGACTGGGAAGAAATTTCAGAAAACTGGAATGAATTTGAAATAAAAATCTGTTAGAAAGTGGCAATCACTTAAATGCCAATGTAGCTAGTTGTATTCAGCAAAATGAAAAGCTGATACTAAGTACTTTCATCTGAAAGCCAGTTTGTAAAATAAAGCAGTTCCTACTCAAACTGCTTGAATAAATCGGCAGAGGTGATGAAGCTTTGCATGCCATTTAAGCTTTTGTAGAAGAGTATATGCAGTGTTCCCCTATCTCAGGGCATCTCCTGGACTGAAGATTTAAATCTCTTGAGCAGCAGGAAATTTCCTTGGAAAAGCTAAGCCTTTGCTCGCTAGACAACTGCCTTAGGTTTTCCTATAGTCCCTTTCATGGGGCAGGTGCCTATCTCGACTGTCACTTAAACTGAGCTCAAAATTAATTGATACAGACTAATACTGATGTCACATAGACGTTTGGAATTAAGCTGGCCAAATGTAGAAATCTGAAATTAATTCCTCTAGCCTATAGAGACCTTACTTGAAAGAGTTATCTCAAGTTTTTATTCTTTTCCAAGAGGAGAGGAGTTTTAATTTATAAAAATTTCTAAAGCATTTCTGTGTCCTTGTGTGAAAGATCCTATAGGAGCACAAAACTTGATTGTGGCTTTGTAGTGAAGGTGGTGCTCTCTGGTGCTGGAAGTGCTAATGTTCCAGTGTTCCACAGGATATCACAATACACAGAAGAACTGATGATTATTATGCATTTTTTCTGAGCATGCTTTGCAGTGCTACTTGTCTTCTTTCTCTTTCTGTACACAATAGTACTGAATGAAAAACTTCAGCAGAAACTGTCAGAGACTGAGAAAACGTTTCGTATTGCTCAGCAGAAGTGGAAAGAACAACAGCAAAGACTTGCAAGTGAGAGGGATGATATCCGCAGAACTTGCAACAGTGAATGTGAATTGCTTCTTGAGGAAAGAACCAAACTAGAAAGTGTGTTACAGGTATGATGTATCAATAGCTGGAAAGTTGCATGAGATGATGGCTGGAACTTTTTTGGTGCAAAGTGTGTGGTGGGTTGGGGTTTTTCTGGTTTAGGGAAAAAAATCCCCCAAATAGCTAAATACTGCAGAATATTTCTGAAGAATATAGTTTTATAAAGTAACACTTACTGTGTCACAGTCTTTCGTGTTGTGATGGAGTGTGTTCTGGCTGATTTTCATGGTAAACACCTAAACCAAATTACCAGTGCACAGTGGTAGTGAGGCCCGTTTGCACTGTTGTGCAAAGCCAAGTTAGAAAAATCAGGGGCACCCAACACCTAGCTTCTGACACCATTTCATTTTTACCTCCCCCAGCCTGACATCTAATAGCCTGTGAAGATGAAAATAATTTGTATACTATAGAGACTACACACTGTCAGGGAACCCAAATAGTGATGATGGGATTTCCAGCTGTGCATTGTAGATTATTCACTCCATGCCACAGATGAAAAATGACTGTTGTTGAAATTCCTCTGTTTTGTTAGAAAAAATCATTTAATACTAAGAGATGGCCTTATAATCTGTTTTAGACTGTGGGGTTTTATTCTTCAGATAATTCATTTCATTGTATTTCATGAAAAAAGTAATTTTCAAAGCTGAGTCACACTGGTATGCATAAATCCCTTAGATGTTAAATGTGTAAAAAAAAAAATAAACATGTAAACCTTTTTTTACACTTTTTTTTATACAGTCAAGCTATTAAAAACAATTATGTTGCAAAGAAATTTAGTATTACGGTATGGCAGTGCTGAGTTAACATACCCACTTTTACGTGCTCCGCAGGGACACAAACAATTACCCAACTATAATTTATTAAATGTAATCTTCTTAATTGACAATTGAATTACCTTATATCTTAGCAATGTAATAATAGCATCTGAGGAAAATTAAGAATGTATTCAGCTATAGTTATCCTTCATGCTTTTAAAGTATAGTGCAGAGGCTCTGTTAAGGCTGATAGCCATTTACTCATATGCATGAGGTGCAGAGAAGAGATTGCTGCTAAGAGATTCACCTTCTTCTATTCAGTGAGACTTTTTGGGTTTTATATTACTATTTTCTTCTTTTATAGCTCCCTTTAAGATGTGGCAGACTTGTCTCAGTTGGTCTGAGCATTGGTCAAGCAGTAGAAAATTAGCCCTGCTTTCTTCCCATGCAGTCAGCTCCAAGCCTGGGACAGTGCCAAACAGTCTTCCCAAATAATACAAAACAATCCTTACTTGGCAGATTGACAGCCAAGTTCTGACAGCAAACCTACCTTTTGTACTGCATTGTGGTGCTGTTGGTCAGATTCTATACGGCACCTGTAGGAGCAGCTCTTAGAAAAACAGGACAGAGAGAATCCCTTAATTATGTGTATTCCAAAAGTACTGTGTACTGCCTCTTCAGCTTTTTGTTTGAAGGCAAAATCTGGAAAGAGGTGCAATAATGAGACCTGAAGTAGAAATCAAGTAGTGTGTGGATACGTAGTATTTCTGTGCATGGGCTGCAACAGGAGTTGCACTCTGTTATTATCTTCATGACCAGGAGCTGCGATGGTGGAGAAGGATCCCACTGAATTGGATTTTCTCTGAATGAATGACAAAAAGGAAGTTCCCTCCTCTCCCCAGTAATTTTGTGGATATGTTGAACGTGCTTCGAAGGAACAGTTAGGAGAACCATAAAGGAATAGCTAAACAAAAAACCAAAAACAAACACCCCCCCCCCCCCCAAAAAAAAAAAAAAAAAAGCCAAGGAAGGAGAAGGTTTCAGAGAAAAACATATGAGTTGATTGACAGGTGGCACCCTAAGATCGTTCTCAAACCAACAGAAACATGATTCAGTTTTCATTCAAAGTCAATGGTTAGGAATAAGCTATGAAGAAAACTATTTTTAGATAGAGTTTTCTTTTTTAGTTTGCCAGGTGAAGCAGGATAAGGGTGGAGCTTTGGCCCTGAGTTCTGGCTAATAGTAGGCTGAGTCAGGTTGAGGAGGCTTTGGAATGGACTTGAATTCTGTTCTGTACAGCATTTTGTAGAACCCACATTAAGTGAGTTTAATACTGTATAAACAGAGCAATGTTGGAGAGGTACACTCTCAAGGGATGCTTGACCTCAGGTCAAAAGGAGCAGTGGATTGCTGGGGACGTTGTGTTATTTTGTCAATGGATGTATATTCAGAAGTAAAGCTGGTCTGCAGAAGCAAGTGTATGGTTGCTAAATGTATTAAAGCTAGAAAAAGGTTCACTCCTAAAGTAAATGTGATTCAGTACTAGGCGTCAGCTCCTAACCTGCTTTCTGTAGTAAAAATGTTCTGTTTCCCCACTTTGCTTTTGTAGCTGTTCCCCTGCCCATCGCCCTAGTTATAGGTTTTATGTATAGTTATAAAATTCCAGCAAATTAAAAACACATAAATAAATGTTAAATATGGACTTGACTGCCTTAATTGTTGTTTGAAAGCTTAATTGATTTAAACTTGGCAGATAAATGTCAGAAGGGTCTGGGTTTATGAATTATGACTTCAGATGTGTTCCAGTCTTTTGCATTGTGTATTTACAGGCCTGTTTTAAATACTTCTAGAGTTATTCTGAGTTATGAAAAGAAAGCTGGATAAAGTGGATTTAATTTTGGTCTCAATATGTACATAGAAATGAGATTCTAAGCGTGTATGCAAATCCTGGTTGGAAAAGCTGCTCTTCATGAACTGTAATTCTGAACTTGGCTATGAAAATGCTGAGGTAGGCATGGAAATGAAGTCAGCTTAACCTACTGAAATGTGTCTCTAAGATACAGAAGGAAGGTAATCCTCTCTGCTTTCTAACAGGTTTGTAGTGTGCTCTATTGGGTGTGCTTAGCATGCCATCTGCTTCATAATAAAAGATGTAGCTCAATAGTAAGTGCAATAGCATCACCTTGTGGTTAGTCAGAATATAATATTTTTTGACAGAAGCACTCAGTTTTTTCTTAGACTGCTTGTGAAATCATGTTGTTTGTACACATCCTTAAAAAAAAAAAAGCCATGTTTTTCATAAGCAGATTATATAGTGTGTATATGACATACAGGTATGCATGTGTATATATTTTTTTTTTTAACATGGTGAAGTATGTTTCTGTTTGAGCCTTCTAAGTGCAAGTGACTGCTAGGATAGTCTTGCACAGTTTCATACTAAATCTGAACATTTCGGAGACTTCTTTAAGATTCTGAAATCCTCTAACTCATGTTGACTTTGGTAACAAGCTTAATGTATTTGTGTCAACTTTAGTCTGATTCATGTTAACTACGTTTCCAGTATAAAAAGTTCTTAAGTCTTGATTTAGTATTTTGCGGCAAACTACGCATTGCTTATTTCATGAGCGCTTTTCCTGTCTCGCTTTTGCTAATGTCTGGAAGGTATACCTGAGGAGATAAATATCTCTGTATCTTTCCAGTGTGGAGAGAGTGGGAGTAGTTGTATATTTCTATAAAAATGGTTAAAAATTTTTTTTAGCGTGCTGATGGGAAGAAACCTGGACATTGGCTTGATATTACAGGCAAAGTTAGGGGATTAGCTTAAATTTAGTCCATTTTTGCAATATTTTGATTTACTGAGGTTCCCGTTTTTTTTCTTCACATGTTTTTCATATGCATGCTCCTTGTTATCTTTTCAGAGGATGCTAAAAAATTGTGCCATAGTGCCTGCACATGAAAGAGAGAAAATAACCATTTTTTTCAATTACTAATTGGTAACACTTAGCACTGTAGTAGAGTTGTGACTCCCTTCTTGAATCACTTGATTCCCTATTGAACCACTCATTACGTTTTGAGTGGCCAAAATTTTCTACCTTCAATCTGGAGGAACTTCTAAAAATCATTTTCCAAACTTTGCAAAAGACTCATATTTCTTTGATCTTCATGTATAAACATGGTTCTGTCAGACTTGAATCTTCCAAAGAATCATTCTATATGAATAATTCATTTTCTCCTCCTCCTCCTTCCTGCTCTGCAGATGCCTCATGATTAATAATTTCTAGGAACAAGATTATGTTATGTAAGGGTAATAGCAGAATTTGCAGACCAACTGGTTTATTTTCACAAAATGTCTCTTGCCATGATATTGAATAGGAATAAATGAACAGGAGGACTTATTGTAATCTTTCTGTGTTTTGCACAGAAAGTCATTTTAACAAATTGGGTCCCCAAAGGTCCTCCAACTAAATCACTGGATTTATAGCTTGTTTCTCATGCTAGTTACAGAAAAGCTTACTCCTGTCCACTAGACCAAAGCTATTCTTTTTGAGACTTCTGGGATCTCCAGCTTAAGTATGCGCTAGAGTACTGGGGGTTCATTATTTGGCTACTTTCCTCCAAGCCTGGTGTGGTGTGAATGTAGATTTTGTAACAGTGACTCCACAGAGCTGCCGAGGCCAGTAGTGTTAGTAATTATCCCAGCCTGTACCTTGGTTCAACTTCTGAACGCAGAAATTGAAGTGGGAAACAGCTTGGTTTCTTTTTTTATTCTACTGAGAACTTCATAGTTCATGTAGATAATTTTTTAAAGTAATTCGGTTTCGAGACAGAAGAAAGTATTTCTCAGAATAACGGAAGTGAAGATTATCTAGTCTATGGGAGTAACTATTTCTAAAAATGTCTGATTTGATTTCAAGTTCTAATAAATAAAACCAGAACAAGACAGAACTTCTGTCCCTATGTATCATTTCGTCAAATGCACTTATCTGTTTCCCTCTCCATCATTGCCATTGAGCTGGGAGAGAGAAGAGATTGGAAGAGCAGCCTTGTACTCTTTAGAGTGTAAGATTTCCCATGGGGAATTGGTTCTGATCTTTAATATTACCACAGAAGGTCATGTCCTTAGTGATTTTTGAACCAACACATTTTACCTGGTAGCAAATGAAGAGCATGTCTGCTGTTGGGTAAATGGTTCTGTTGATATGTGCTAACGTGTTAGTTTTCAATAACCAGTTCTAATGCAGTCTCCGTTCACAAAGTATTCCTCTTTTGAACTCTTCACTATAACACTTCATTTTAGTAAAAGTATCTCTTAATGCTTTATTTTTTTCTAGGAGCAGAATAATGCACTGCAAAATCTACACAAGAAAATGAAAGATGTGGAGGTAGAACACAATGGCTGTACTAAGCTGCTGAGGCGCCAGGCCAATGAACTTGAATACAGCACTGAACGAGAGGAGCGACTTAAAAAAGAACTTGAAGTAAGGCTTCTTGATTATCGCTGTTAGTCTCAACAAGTGCTGACACTCTGAGCAATTTCATTTTTTAGGGCTGGAACCTCCCAGTTAGGCTGTGAATTATATGTACTGGATTAATCAAATGTTGAACATCTGTTTCGCAGAAAAGGCTGAACAGGTCAATGCCATTTACACTGTGTGCCTGACTTGAGACTGGTGTTTGAACAGCAGATAGGAAAACGTTTATGTAAGCGTGAAAACAAGGCTAACTTTACTTCAGGAAATCTGTACATTTCTCTAACCTGTTAATTCGTCTATCTTCCGATCTTTTTGGCTTAAGAACAGGTTTTGAGAATTAGTGAATTTGTGATGGAGAATCTACTGGAGCTGAGAAAGTCACCAGATGTTGTGCTAGGCAGAGAAAATAGCATACTGGAAGATCACAGTGGTCTTATGGCAGCCTCTTCCTATCTAGGCTTAAATGCTACAGGTAGTTTTAGTTTGCCTGTCTCTTGAGTGACACCCATTGCTGAGAAGTGTCAAGTCTTCAAGACTGATGTCTTGTAAATATGCTCCTTTTGTTAAATTGCTAGTTCTCTCCTAAGTTTCAACATTTTGTTTGTCCACTGATGGGCTTTGTAGTAATTATGTTATTTGTATGTACAGTCTGGTCCAAAACTTTCTTGGTGGAACATTTGTCACGGCAGAAGAGCATAGTGAACGGCTGATTCTTTATCCTGATGGAAGTTTTTACCAAAGGCATCTTTAAATATTTTCTGCAATGAATTTTATAGAATTGGCACTTGCAGGATATTGGGAGCCTTTAAAGGAATAAGTGACATACATTTTTCAGTTGTGTTTGTTCTCTGTTATTTTTCCCTTAAAGGCAAAAGAAGTGTTTAAACCATTGATTGCTAGGTAGGTAGAGCCCTGCATTAAAGATGAAGTACAAAAGAAAATTCCTGCAGGGGAGATCAAAGCTCATCAACGAAAAACACTGACTTATTGACCAGCATGGTAGACTTTTGTGCCCTCAAAGAGATCTACAGGAAATCTATTGCCAGGTATTGTGAGCTGTACATATTGGCCTAGGCAGAATTACCTTCAGTTGGAAAGTGCTGTGTACTGTGAAGTTCCAATAGCCCTTTTAAAAACAAAGATTTTCTTCTTCCAAGTACTTGAACAAGGACTTTTTTAGTGACTTCGTGGCTTTTAATATATTAACATAAGAATAATGAGCTAAAAGGAGGAGGAGGAAGGCAGAAAATTATTTATCTTTCTGAATATTTTGATTGGGTGTACTCGCCATCTGTAAATTTGAAAAGGAAGCACTCAGTTCCTTGAAAATGTATAACTGCTATGCCCCGGAGATGTTTTTTTTTCAGGGAAGGCTATCCATTAACCACAGTCTGCTAAGATATTTTCATTGCTGCTTAATTTTTATTAAATTCTTTTAACTTATTGAATCTCTTAATGTAAGGAGAAAACAACATATTCAGACTACAGAAAAATCAGTCTTGAGGTACTTGTACCTATAGCTATTTGAGCAGTGATTAAGGAAAGTATGTGATGAAACCTCTTGCATTTGAAAGTTTAAGCAAATTAGCACAAGTCCCTGTGAATTTAAAAAAAAAAAAAAAGTCTAAGTTAGACTGCAATGCATATGCTTTAGTCAGCTTGCATCTCACTTTACCATCTCAAATTAAATTGCATGTGTGTAGTGTCTGAAAGGGCGTACAGTAATAACTTACCCATTCTATATTTGAAGTCAAAGATTAACAAATTACCATCTCTGAAAATACCTTTATTCTTTAAGAAACAAAAGCACTAGATATTTTAAGCTTTCAGTATTGATTACTGTAGACAGTATTGATTACTATAGACTTCATACTGGATAGTGGACTCAAACTCTGGAGTTTGTGACAGCAGCATCATCTGCATCTTACAAGGTACCAGTACTCCGCATTGCCTTTTGTGGAGCAAAATTTATTCTGCGTTTTCTGTGGTCATGGAAGGCTACAGGGGTTCTGAAGTTCAAAGTTCAGGTTAATAAAGTCTATTTTAAGTTGCTCTCTCACCCATAATCCTCTCCCAAAAAGTTATATACCAAGGAACAGTTTAGTATTAACAAAGTTTGAAATCTAACTGCAACCTTTCTTTGATTTATAAATTTGTCATTCCTCTTCCTCTATTACCTTCTGGAGCCCAATCAGGCAGAGGTATTATCTGTCCTTCATGCGCAAACAAAGTGGAAAGACCTCAACCAAAGGGACTGGACAAGCTGCTCTTCACCTCTACAGCTCAGTTATTGGAACTTTGGTCTTGGAGGCTGTAAGGGAAGGAGATGGGGGAGTGTTCAAGGACAGTCTTCTTGCATAAAGGAGAGGAAATGAGCACAATCTTCCCTTCTAACTGAGTTTGAAGGAAAGGACTATGCCCTTTCAAAGGGGCATGCTGCATTCCCAAGTAGAAGGAAGTGCTTCTGTGAAGCCTGGAGATTGCTGGTATTTAAACACGTTGCTGTCAGTAGAATATCCTCCTCTCTGCCTTAACAGCTGCCTCACTAGCGTGCTGGCTTCTGTGGATCACATTCTTAGTTGTGAAATTCTTCCCATACCTTGTGGAAGAGGCATTAAAGAAGGGCACTAAAGCCTGGGCACTAGTTTTTACTGTGTGCTAAGGTGCCGAAGTCTCCTTGTTTTTCTGCTATTACTCTCACTCTGATATTACTCTCACATAGTTCTGTGGTATTCTAGCTGTCAATTTAAAACTCCTCAATGTATAGGAATAAATATTACCCATGTTAGAAATATGGATTAAAGTTCTGATAACCAGTTCTGTACTTCCAGCTGTGATTAAATATAACTCTTATTTTTGCCTATGATATCAGTATTTGAGGTGGATTTCCATTCAGATGTAGAAGCTTTAAAGTAGTACACCTCAGACAGAACGGTCTACATTTTTTTCATGAAATGGCCCTATATTTCTTTATTTCTCTTCATGGAATTTTTAGCTTATAGATTGAAATTCGGGTTTTGTGGGAAGATTGACTCAGGAGACATGTCTTATTTCAATTTCCATGCAGAATACCTTGTGTTAATGGGCATCTGGTTAGAAAATGTGTGCTTAAGTTCTTGATGATGGCAGTGAGCTTCTTAAAACTGATTTGTGTGAAGTGTAGCATAATTCTAATTAAAAGGCAATCTTACAACCTTTTGTTATACATTACTTCTTGATATACAAGGAGGATGAACTTTCTTGGAGTTCACAAAGCTGTTCCTTTACTACCCTCTGCTGGACATAAAGGGAGAAGTCCGTGGGAAAATATTTGTTTCAGTAATGAAAGGAAATGGCAAATTTAGAATCTTTTTCTTTTTGTACGATGGCACTCTTATGAAGAATTATATCTAATAGACTATATAATAAAGAAATGAAGGTGAAAAAAGTCATGTCCCCCCCCTTTTTTCGTTGTTGGGTTTTTTTTGTTGGTGGTGGTTTTTTTGTTTGTGTTTTTTTTAAATATTAGTCTGGTTTTATCCTTCAGTCATTGTTCTGAACATGGTCTAAAAGATGACATTTCTTGTTTCTGAAATTGGAATACCAGCAAGTTTGTGTGGACTCTTCAGTTGAAAGATAGCTGTTGGTACAGTGTCTAACCTGCTAGCTTTCCAGTTTTCAGAGATACCTATGTGGTGTACAACTGCATGGACATGGAGACCTTCTGAAATGGAACACGTACTGTACCAGAAAAACTTAGATTGGGAACCTTATTATCATTCTGCCTTTTGAGTCTAAGATTCGGTAGTCAATATAAATACCTCAAGAATTTGTTTTGAACCTACGAAGATACTACTATTTATGATAATCAGTTTCCTGGAACCAGTGTCTTTTATTTTAGCATTTAGCTCCATTACTCTGGAAAGATGATTTCTTGGGAAATATAGAGCAATTTGGATATAAAAATAGTGTTTCTTGTGATGTGTGTATCTGCCAAAAAGCTGGGTGGGAAAGCTGTTTGAAAAAAGTGGAGGAAAGGAGAATGTGGATTTTACCATAAGAAACAGAATTATTAGTTCATAAATTTCAAACTCTTCTTCTTGTTCACATAAATGTAGTGATTTTCTATTGTTTGTTTTATGTGTTTGAGGCTGCCAGCTCTTAGTAAGCTGGAGCTCAAGGTCTCTCAAAGTTTTTAAGCCTTTCTCATGAGGCCTGAAAAATGTCCCATAACTTGGTCCATTTTATTTCTGAGGCTGAGTATGTTGCTATATTTCTGAGACTGCGAGTTACCATTTAAAGACCATTCCCTTAGCTTTCATGTTGCCTTTCCTGCTCCCCCACCTGTAAGTATATTGACCTTTTCATGTCCTGCTAAAAGTGTCATCTTATATTAGCTTGGTAATGCTGCTATGATGGGGAGATGACTGCAAAGAAGACTTGAGTGATGGTCCATCTCTGTATTTGCAGAAGGTATATAGTAAATTTCTTACTGTGTTTAAGTCAGTGAAACATAAAATTTAGGTCCCAGCTAAAAACAAAACAAAATACCCCAAACGCGCAAACCTGCTTTTTTTTCATCCTTGTTATTAATTTCACCATGAACTGCAGTGTTAGGTAGGTTATAGTTCTCATAAAGACTTGAAGAAGCTCCAAGAAGTGCGAGGGAGGACACATTCCACAGCCAGTTAACAGTGCTACTGGTTAAACTTTAAACTACCTTTTGTCTTCTATGACTACACACCTCTTGATGGCTTACCCCTACTTAATCCTCTGCTTTCTAGTGTCTCCACAATACACAACTGGCACCTAGGAATTCTCTAAGCACTGCAGTTCTTGTAATGGTAACTTTGCAGTGGCTCCAAAGTTCACGTTTCTCCAGTGACAAGCTCACTGACAGAATGGACTGCCTTTCTGAGAGGAGCTTCCTCTCTATCATCTCCTAAGTCATCATATTATTCAAGTCCAGTTTGAAGGCTCAAACCTCACTATCAGACCGAAGTTGTTTGAATACCATCTTATGTGGCCCTCACCAGGAGTTAGTAACAAGTCACATGTGCATGCATGAAGTGTCTGTTCATGTACAGTTAAGGGGTTTACCAGCTACTGAGCATGAGAACCAAAAGGGACATCTTTTTGCCCTTAAGGTACTGTAGAAAGGGACAACTTCAGATGGGTTCGCCAGTCTGCAGCTCAGTTGCAGATTGGAATGGATTTGGACTTTATCCAAAGGCAACAAAACTATATCAGTTCAGCAGTCCTAGTTGTTTTTACTTTTTTTTTTTTAACCTAAAGACAGGCATATAGCTTATCTTGTAGCACCCATGCCAGTGTATTTATCTGGTATTGTGCAGGTCAGGTGTGGCTCCTCTGTCAATGAGACGTGTTACTCTAGACTTCATATACAGGAAATGTTTATAGTGAGGGTTGACTGCACTTTGTCAGGCTGAAGGAACATTTACTTCAGTGGTTAAGAATTGTTTGTAATTAAATAACCTTATAGTTACTAAAAGGTTGTTTATTATCCGGACAGGAGATGGCTCCACCTTACCATGATCAAGAGGCATCAGCAGTTCTAACACTAGGTGGAAGTGGTCAGCACATGTCCCAAAGATGTGTTTAGACGTGACCTCCTGATTTGTGAGTCATAGGGAAATGCTTTTAAGTAGGAAGAAGTAAGATCTTAATCTGAATATGGAAGCACACAAACAGAGTAGGTGGATGATGGTCCAGATATGAGGTACATGTGTGTCCTCTTCACTTAAAACTTTATCTTGGCTTGAGCATTTCACATAGGGGTTGGACCTGAGCCATGGGGAAGTGTAAGTATCCTGACAACTTGTTAGTAAAATGAAACTGAAGAATCTTTCAGAGGTGGTCTAAATAGAAGCAGAGAAGAGAAAAATTACTTCTATTACTGTATCTAAACTTAGTAACTGTTGTAAATGTACTTTCTCTTTTTCCTATTGTTTACTTTGTTGCTTATCTGGTGAAGGGTATTTTGATAAATGTCAAACGATTACATTTTTGTGGCTGTGGCAGTGCACAAATGTAGGATACTGAATTCCTCTTTCAGTATGGAGTGCCCCAGTATTCACAAATATTGCAGTACTTAAAGCTGAGAAAAGGCTGAGAAAAGTGGAAACCACAAAGGCCAGTTTAGAAAATGGTATTGCAAACTGTTAGCATGCAGAAAATGTTTCCTAGAAACCACTTTAGCATTGACATGCAACAGGACACTGTAAAAAGTGACTGAACCTTAAGGGATTAGAGTAAACATATAGCATGGTTGCCCACAAGTTCTAAGTCTGGCACTGAAGTTTTCTTAGTCATTTTTATTTGCTGTTTCTCAGAAGTCACAATTCTGTCTGCTATCATGGAAACAGATCCCAGTTATCTTTATTCTTTGAATTAAAACTGAAATTTACTCAGTTTGAATATCTAAGGAAACTTTGGAGATTCCTTGAGTTTGTGTGTGGTATCTTGCTGAAGATGTCTGCCTTCATGTATCCTGTTAGGTGCACATGGAAGTAACGAGTGACTGAACCTTGCTGAATAACCAATGTTTGCAGTGTTTGCTAAGCAAACACTTTCTAACCACTGGAGAACCCACTTTTTGGATCCATCCTTGAGAGCTATCTGTGTGACTTGGACTTGACAAGAAGTTTTCCAAGCTAAACCAGGAAGTGTTCCCATTTGACTCCCAGTTGAGAGGCTGTGGTCTGGATGTCTGCAGCCTGCAACCTTTCTCTAGAACTTGTTTTCACACAGCTTCTTCTTTCTAGACAGGCATTGTGTATAGTTTTCGGACACTTATGGCTCAGTAAGGATACTGATTCTTACACTTCATCTGATTCAAAGAGGTTTGCTGGCTAACATGATTCCAGTACCAACGTCTCTCTGTTTGTCATACAGGAACATGGAAATCTTCTCCTCATCCTATTTCTCTTTTTGGAATTGTTAGTATGGTGTTACAGGTTAGACTCATCCCTGACATTTCTTTCTTTCCCTCACAGAGTGCATAATCATTCTCACTGGTAGAGCACGCAGCTTCTCACTGTGAAGGGAAGTGTGTATAAGTATCAGTTGAGCCTGTTTGAACCTTTACTAGCAAAATACACAAGATTCTCTATATAGTGTTTTTTTGCAGCTGTGTTCTTCCCAAATAAAACTTCGGACTCAGCTTGGAATCCAGATGCAACTTCTGTGGCTGATGTGCACTTAGATAAACAGCAATTCCAAGGTTCTTTTCCTGAGAGCAGTCTAAGCAAATCTGAATTTCTTTATATTTAATAACTCTGTATTGCTTAGCAAGGCTTATGTGCTAAAGGCTGATTAGAGATATCTCATGAAGTTTTCGTTTTCCCACTGATTTCCCACTGATTTGCTGGCATCTGACTTTGTTTAAATTTGCTAGATGTATGAGCCATCAGAGAGATGATCTCTCAGATGATCACATCAGAGATCTGTGTGATTCTCATCACAAGAACCATAAGCTTCAGCAATCAAATCATAGAACCTAGGAAGAATAATATTCATTGCTCCACCAGACACAGACAGCATCTACATAACTTCCTTAATTTACATATGTAATTCTTCTGCAAGCTCTTTTAAGCATCTGAATCTCTTCTGGGTAAGACAGATGCTTATACTGGTAAACTAAGATTAAGGTTTACCTGAGTAATCTTCTGAGACTTTTGAGGAGAACACAGTTCACTCTTCATCTTTGGCTTCTAGAAAAACAAGAAATTAGTGGCAGTCCCTGTCAGGTCCCTGACAGTGACTTGTCTTGAATGAAAATAAATTTTATTTCTGTCCCTTGGTCTTTGTTTTCTGAAGGTCCAGTAAACTAATTTAAACAAGGTTTTAAAAATCAAAATTGTAACAAACTACTGGTATGAGGCAAAGTTTTCAAGCCTCAAACTCTAGAATAAGATGAGCTTTAAAAGCAAGAATAGGGCATTGAGATTCCTAACCTTGTGAAGAAACCACAGTTTTGAACAAGTCAGTTTTCTCATGCCTTTATATGGGGATATGATCTGTAAGATGATACTTGTCTGTCAAACAGATATTTTGATTTCTAGTTTCTAATTTAATTTCCCTCTGTATACTGTCTTGAATCTCTTTGTAAACTTCCTAAGGGATACCTGTCAGGTACATCTAGCTCTTCTTTGGTCAGTGCCTAGGGTTCATTCCTCTTTTACAGTAGGCTAGACACACCGTCCTGCTTGCAGTTAGGAGCCTGTTTCTCACATTCCAGAGATCATCAGGAATCTCTGTAGCTGAAACACTAGTTTTCCCAGTGCTTCTCTTTATATAGGCATGCTAATTCTACAAGTTAATTCTTCAGTGGCTTGTGACAACTCAATCAAATGAACCATCTGCAAGTATGTCTGTTTTTTAAATGGAATTGTTCTTACTTCAGACAGCAAAAGAGTGATATGTTGGCACCTCTTACAGGTGTCTGCTTGGTCCTGCCTCTCTTTCTTCATTGCCCCAGGATTTTTTTATAACTCAAGTTTCTATATTTCTTGGAGTTCGTGTTTCCTTTGGACCATGTCTCTTGTCCTTGCAGTTATTGTCCATCATGTCAGCTCAAGGAGATAGACTCTACTTTTAAAAAACTATACCAGGAACTAATACCTATGCGCTCTGTTTGGGAGAATGTGATTGCTCCAGTTTTTCATTCTTGCAGATGCCTTCACTGAAGCTGTTATTTATTCTTTCTTTTTTTTATTTTTCTTCTTGGGACTGATGAAATCTAACAGCCCTAGGGGGCTCCATTTAAGAAGATAAGATAACCGTTTTGACAGTGTCTTGCATCTCTTCTTTGGCTGAAGAAAGGCTGAGATGAAGATATAGTTCTACTTTGGACTGGTGCTCAGGAAATAAGACTTAGAAGTCAAATGCAGTACAGACCTTGTGAATTAGTAAGTTATGCCTAAAAACTTTACTTGCAGAATCACTTTTTTTCGCTCTTTTTCCGTTTCAGTGTTTGCTATGAGAATAAACACTTGAACAAACCAACCAAAGACAGAAAAGCCTTTTTTCTCTTGAGGGTATGCAGTGATGTACTCTGTTAGGTTTCTATTTCTTCATTTTAGTTTTTAAAAATTTTATTTCGCACTGTAAATGTTGTGATAGGTACCTTCCCCACTGTTTTCTTTATTTTTCTCCTCAAACTTAAAGTAGAATTATTTTCAGGCTAACTTATTTTAAAATGTGGATTTCATTTCTTTTTTAATAACATCAATTATATTTATTGTTCACTGACTACTTTTACTAGGCTGGCAGTATTCTTGTGTAAAACCATCCTCTTGACAGATGTTGACCTGTTGGAGGATGCTAAGGAGTCCTTCCAAACTGAAGCAGGAGGTAGTTTGATAATTCCCCATTAAGGGCAAAGGGAAGTAGGAGCTGATATCTGGAAGGAATAATACTGTTAAGAGTCTAAATCAAGCTATTTTTGAGAATAATTTTAGTGATATGGAAGTACAGTGGGAGTGTTTGTGCAGGATTTGTGAATTCTTCTTATTAAGTATGTTATGCAGATAAAACTCCTGGGAAGGGTCAAAGCTTAAGCCTTTTGACAGACCTTTACTGTGGAGTAGGTTTGGTAAGCTCTGTGCTGTTGCTGCTTTTCTCATTACTAGGCCTTCCATGGGCATAATTTTCAAAAGTCTTTCCTTTTGTGTGTGTAATTACACAAAGTTTAAATTTATTGCCAAGAGCTTTTATTTTAACGTCTGTTAATGTTCTCTCTCTTCTTTTAAATGTTCAGAATCCAGATGCAGTCTCACATTCTTGCTACTTTGTTTTACTTTTCCAAAATCAATAACTTCAACTGTATTTATGTAACCTTAAATGTGCTTCTGTTAAATGACTTTTTAATATTAATTCATTTTTCTTGATCTCCCTGATTTAACTTGAAGCCAAGAGACATTTTGGGATGAATTTTTCTTTTCAATTCAGTTATCAGTCAAAGTGAAACGATTTTATTGAGAGAAAACATTGTGGTTAAAATTGCATGTGAATTTCCATTATAGCAGATCTTTAGTTACTGCTTTTGGTAAAAGTATTTTTCCAGATGAAATTCCATGTCCAGGCCTGTATCTGGACGTACATATCTGGTGATTGGTTTTGTGTTTATTGTAACTTGGAAGAATTTTTTTCAGCTTGGATCACTTAAAAAAAAGTTTAGTAAAAATAATTGCCTACTTTTTGTAGGCAATCCAAATTTCCAAGTAGATTCTTAGCACAGTCATTTGTATTTTTGTGCTTTTCTAAATGTTGTAAGAATGGGTAAGAAAGATGCAACAGTTTAATTCAGAGAATTCCATTTTGTTTAAACTATGCATGTACAGGTGTTCTTCTGTGTAATGAGATGTAGTAACTGACTAAAGTAGCCAGGATACTTGTTAAGAGATCATGAACATCCTGATAATTGCTAGACAAAAACATAACAGAATAATTACAGGTCAAGGAACACAGCAGTAAAAAAATACCAGGTTAGTGCTTTAAAACATCACAGAGTTTACAGATATTTGTGGTAGGGAAACTGTGACTAGTCCAGGGCTGCAAAGTAATCTGTTCTGGGCACCTTAATCGGAAATTAGGTGCCAAAGCCAACATATTTTTGAGGAATTCTGCATCATCTGTGTGCTTCGTCTATCTCATCACTGAAATTGTTGATACTCTATTGATAATCCCACTGTATTTTGGAAGATACAGGGTGTGGTTATGTTGCTTCAGATGAGAACCTTCATGAAAAAGCAAATAGTAATGCAATAGGTAGAATATTTAACTTGGTCTTCCTGCTTTCTGACTGCAGCTACAGTTTTCTTGATTGTAAAAAGATGCAGCAATGGAATCATTAAGGTTAGAAAAGACCTCTAGGATCAAGTCCAACCGTCAACCCAACACCACCATGCTTCCTAAACCATGTCCCAAAGTGCCATGTCTACACATATTTTGAACACCTCCAGGGATGGGGAGGGTGACTCCCCCACTTCCCTGGGCAGCCTGTTCCGATGCCTGACCACTCTTTCAGTAAAGAAACTTTTCCTAATATCCAATCTAAACCTTCCCTGCTGCAACTTCAGGCCATTTCCTCTCATCCTGTCGCTTGTTATTTGGGAGAAGAGACCGACACCGACCTCACTACAACCTCCTTTCAGGTAGCTGTAGAGAGTGATAAGGTCTCCCCTCAGCCTCCTCTTCTCCAGGCTAAACAAGCCCAGTTCCCTCAGCCACTCCTCATAAGACTTGTTTTCCAGACCCTTCACCAGCTTCATTGCCCTTTTCTGGACATGCTCCAGCACCTCAATGTCTTTCTTGTAATGAGGGTCCCAAAACTGAGCACAGTATTCAAGGTGCGGTCTCACCATTGCTGAGTACAGGGGCATGATCACTTCCCTACTCCTGCTTGCCATACTATTCCTGATACAAGCCAGGATGCTGTTGGCCTTCTTGGCCACCTGGGCACGCTGATGGCTCATGTTCAGCTGGCTGTCAACCAACACCCCCAGGTCCTCTTCCGCCAGGTAGCTTTCCAGCCACTCTTCCCCAAGCCTGTGGCGTTGCATGGGGTTGTTGTGACCCAGGTGCAGGACTTGGCACTTGGCCTTGTTAAATCTCATACAATTGACCTCAGCCCATCAATCCAGTCTGTCCAGATCCCTCTGCAGAGCCTTCCTACCCTCAAGCAGATCAACACTCCCACCCAATCTGTTGTCATCTGCAAACTTACTGATGATACACTTAATCCACTCATCCAGGTCATTGATAAAGATATTAAACAAGACTGGCCCCAGAACTGTGCCCTGGGGAACACCGCTTGTGACTGGCCGCCAACTGGATTTAGCTCCATTCACCACAGCTCTCTGCGCTTGGCCATCCAGCCAGTTTTTTACCCAGCAAAGAGTACACCTGTCTAAGCCATGAGCTGCCAGCTTCTCTAGGAGAATGCTGTGGGAGACAGTGTCAAAGGCTTTACTAAAGTCCAGGTACATAACACCCACAGCCTTTCCCTCATCCACGAGGCAGGTCACCCTGTCATAGAAGAAGATCAGGTTGGTCAGGCAGGACCTGCCTTTCATGAACCTGTGTTGGCTGGCCTGATCGCCTGGTTGTCCTGCACTTGCCCAGTGAGCTCACTGAAGTTGTATTGCTCCATAATCTTTCCTGGTACTAAGGTCAGGCTGACAGACCTGTAGTTCCCTGGATCCTCCTGCCAGCCTTTTTTGTAGATAGGTGTCACATTGGCAAGCTTCCAGTTGTCTGGGACATCCCCTGTTAATGAGGATGGTTGATAAATGATGGAGAGTGGCTTGGTGAGCTCTTCCGCTAGCTCCCTCAGTACTCTTGGGTGGATCCCATCCAGCCGCATAGGTTTGTGAGTGTCCAGGTGGTTCATCAGGTCATAAACTGCTTCCTACTCGGTTACGGGGGGTTTGTTCTGCTACCTGTCCTTGCCTTTCAGCTCAGGGGGTTGAATACCCTGGGATAACTGATGTGACTGTTAATGCCTTCTTTGCCTCAGACTTTAAGTACCTCAGCCTTTTCCTCATCCTCAGTGGCAATGTTCCCCCCCACATCCAATAAAGGTTGGAGATTCTCCTTGGTTCTCTTTTTGTTGTTAATGTATTTGTAAAAACATTTTTTGTTATCTCTTACAACAGTGGCCAGATTGAGTTCTAGCTGGGTTTTTGCCTTTCTGATTTTCTTTCTGCATAACCTAATGAAATCCCTGTACTCTTCTTGAGTTGCGTGCCCCTTCTTCCAAATGTGGTAAACTCTCCTTTTTTTCCTGAGTCCCAGCAAAAGCTCCCTGTTCAGTCAGGCCGGTCATCTTCCCTGCCGGTCTGTCTTACAGCAATGGGGACAGCCTGCTCCTGCGCATTTAAGACTTCCTTCTTGAAGAATGCCTGGTCTTCCTGGACCCCTTTGCCCTTCTGGACTGCCTCCCACGGGACTCTCCCAACCAGTGCGCTGAACAGGCCAAAGTCTGCCCTCCAAAGTCCATAGTAGTGGTTCTGCTGACCCTCCCCTGCCTCACTTCACCAAGAATCGAGACCTCTATCATTTCATGGTCGCTAAGCCCAAGACAGCCTCAGACCACCACATCTCCTACCAGTCATTCTCTGTTTGTAAACAGCAGGTCAAGCGAGGCACCCTCACTGGCAGGCTCACTTACCAGCTGTGTCAGGAAGTTATCTTCCACACACTCCAGGAACCTCCGAGACTGTTTGATCTCTGTTGTGTTATATTTCTAGCAGGCATCTAGTAAGTTGAAGTCCCCCACAAGAACAAGGGCTAGTGATTGGGAGACTTCTGCCAGCCACTTGCAGAATGCTTCATCTACCTCTTCTTCTTGGTTGGGTGGTCTGTAACAGACCCCCAGCAGGGTATCTGCCTTGTTGGCCTTCCCCCTCATCCTTACCCTATGGTAAGGTACTTGGCCTTATCGTCACAATTGTTGAGCTCCATACAATCGAAACACTCCCTAACATACAGAGACATCCCAACGCCTCTCTTTCCTTGTCTATCCCGTCTGAAGAGCTTATAGCCATCCATTGCAGCACTCCAGTCATAAGAGTCATCCCACCATGTTTCTGGGATGGTGACGTAAGTCATAGCTATCCTGTTGCACAGTGGCTTCCAGCTCCTCCTGTTTGTTGCCCATGCTGCATGCATTGGTGTAGATGCACTTGAGCTGGGCTATCGATTTCACCCCCAACCTTGACATGCCACCCCTAGGCTCCTGTCTAGTGAGCCTGGTTATATCCCCTTCCCCCTTCATAATGCTACATTAATTTATTTAACTAAAGAAAATAATGATTCTTATTATATAATAATTCTTATATTAATATTAGTATATTCTTATTATATAATAATTCTTATAACCTCCTCATTGCATTATTTATGAGCAAGGTCACTCTCCTCGTTATTCAAGGAGAATATAATTATATTAATTATATAATCATTTAATATTCTGGATATGTAAAAATATTTTTATATGTATTTCTTGGTATGAGTTCTCACAGTTCCAAAGTACAGGTAGTTCAGATACATCAGGTTGGTGTACGGAGACCTAATATACTGAATGAATAGAATAGTTTTTGTACCATGTTTACCATCTCTTTGGACTTAAATTTCTTCAAAATGTACTTTTAGGCAGCTACAGTGAGAATAAAGAAACTGGAAGAAAACATTGAAGCAGAGAGAGCAGCACATTTGGAATCCAAATTCAATTCAGAGATCATCCAGGTAAACTCTTTGTTAAATAATTTTGCAGAAGTTTACAGTAAAACAGTTGAAGTTGTAAAGATACAATCTTCCAAAAATGTTAAGACCACTTACTTCAGTGAAAACACTGAATATTTTTTTGCAACAAGTGTCAAAATTGGAATAGCTAGTATACAAAAAGAGAAAATAGAAAAATATCTGCTCTTCAGGGAAAATTGAAGTTATTAGAACAAATAATAAAAAAAATGCCACATTCGTAAATTTGAGAATTCCCACTAGCATTTAAACAGTGAGGGGAAAGGAAATGTTTCAAAATAGTTAAACACGATACTACTGTTTAAATGTCCTACCCTGTATCTTTTGAATGGGCACTTAGAGCTGTTTGGAGATGCAGTGCATACATCCAGCTTCTGTAGGAGTGAGAGCTTAATGCATCCTTAAACTGCAGTTCCAAATATAGTGATTCAGAGTACACTTCAGCTTCTAACAAAGTTGTCATATCTGCGGTTACCAGTAAAGATGGATTATATGAAAAAATGTAGTATATATAGTTGAATATTAAATCTTTGTATTATTAAGCTGTATCACATGGGGTTTGATCCAGTAAGGCAATTATGGTTTATTTCAAAAAGTAAGCGAGGAAAAGCTAAATGACAATTGGTTAACTAAGCAAATAAAAAGGACTTTCGGTATTTTTTTTTTTTTTTACTTTCTGAGTAACAAAAATAAGTACTGCCATTCTTTAGTCAGTTATTTTCTTATGATCTTCTCTATGTACGGGCACTTAAATTTTTTCAAGTGACAATTAAACTAGTAGGAAAGATCTAGTTTTCTTAATTTTCTCACTCTACTCTTACATACAAAGGAACTGGGAGAGTAACCTTCTTTAAAGTTAGAGGCTTATCTCTTATGGATGAATGACAGGTAAGGTTTTCTTCCTTGTTCATATACGTGACCAAGCTTCAAGTGTACTTTGTGCTGAGTGGCAGTGTAGCCTTTACTGTTAATCCCACATTTTCATGAGTCTACTTAAAAAATAGAATTTCTCTGGAAAACTTCAGTAATAACAGAAAAAGGAAAAATCCAGACACCACCAAAGCAGAATAAAAGGTGCTTTTCATTAGCATATCTAATTTGAACTGTATGTATTAATACATTTTTATATGTGTTCAGTGCTTTCTGTGTATATACTTTCATATAGGATTAATAGAGTGTAGTTACCTGTGAAGCAGAACAGAACATAGAACAGCATTAAAGATCATGATAGTTTTTCCTAACTTGCTTTAATTGCTTTCTTATCACTTGGTAGTTAAGAATTCGAGACCTTGAAGGAGCTTTGCAAGTGGAGAAAGCCAGCCAAGCAGAAGCTCTTTCGGATTTAGAAATGATCAAGAAAGAGTTCAAAGAGGTAGAAAATGCATATGAGAGAGAAAAACACAATGCCCAAGAGAACTTGGAAAAACTCAATGTGTAAGTTACCTTTTAAATTAATTGTAAAATGGCAGTGACAACTTGAGTACCACTTACAGTTTACATTCTCTACAGTTTTCAGTCACTAGAAAAGAACACAATCTGATGCAATTTGCCAAACAAAGCCAAGGTTCAGAACCTGGCATTCCTTTCGTAACAGGTCCGTATCAGCAAGCATACATATTATGGGTAGGTAGAGAAAATAACCGTTCTGTTATGGATTGTTTGCTGAAGCAAAAATGTTGAAAACTATAATTATGATAGGGTCCTGTCTCCCGTAGTGTTTGGGAGGAGTGTAGGAAAACATATGTGGCAGGTTTATAATAGACTTTTTTTCTGTATACACTTACATTATTATGAATATATGACTTTTCACTTCAGGGAGCTAGATGAATCTTTAAGACTTCTGTCTAGAAGTTGTGTATAATTTATAGTGGATAATCTTCATTTTCAGCTTTTGAATAATTGTGGCAAGTTTTAACTTGGTGATGAAAAGCAGAAAAAGGGGTGAAGTGTGTGAGGGCGTACGAAATTACTTGTAATTCCTTTCCTGCTCAGCACAATCTGCTGTGTCTGTGGTAACAGACGGGTTTTGGAAGAACTGCTTTGTTATATTCCCCAGGCAGATACAGCACACATAGAACCAAGTCTTCTTCCCTGGCTGAATCAAGTATATATTGGGGTGAGAAAAAGTCAGGAAGAAGAATGGTATTGGAAGACAGAGAACAGAGGAGCAGATGAAATAAGGCATAGTAGTATGTGAAGTTTAGGGAAAGAGGAGGTTTAATAAGACTTAAAGTGGGTGGCACACAGTGGAGGTGTTGGAAGAGACTCAAGGTAGTAGAATGGGTTGGAAGAAGACAGAGGTGGCATCTCAGGTCTGTACACATAGGTATTTATGTTGAGTTGTTCACACAAGCAATAGTGGAGAACAAAAGAAACTGGTTTTCCTTTAAGCAAGGAAGCTTGTGGACCTGAGACAGTCTTTCTAGACGCATGGTTACAGAGATGTTTTTAGTAACATAGTTGAAACCTGTGCTGTATTATAAACACCTTATAGCTCTTCATTAAAATAAAGCCAAAAGAAGTCTGAATGTATTGTGTAATTAGGTAAACCAGAGTCATATTAAAAGTTAAAGCCTTTTTCTCGAAGAAAAGGAAACAATTTTTGTGTAAAAACTTGTGAAAATATGTGAAATACATTATGGTAGTAATATAATGTGATGCGTCAGGAAGACTGGAGTTTTCACAGCTGGGAAACTGAAAAAGTGTATTTCAAAATTCTCTATGGTCCTAAAATAACATCAGTTAATTAAACTGTAATCTCATCCTGCCTGGTTGTTTCTGCTTTGAGCATGAGTTCTACGGCAGCAACATACATGGCACTAAACTAATATCAAGTTCTTTGCTTTTCCTTGAATTGGAGAAGGCCTTTACCATTGATTTGACTTTTTTTTTTTTTTTTTTTTTTTTTTTTTTGTTGTTTTGTTTTTAAAAAAGCTCCTTTGTGTTCAAAACAACCTTGTTTTGAGGAATGGCTGTTGCATCTGTAGTTTTACCTAACAAGCTACTTTGCACTGTGTCGTGCTTTAGCCCCAGCCAGCACCACGCAGCCGCTCGCTCACTCCCCCCACCCCAGTGGGATGGGGGAGAATTGGGAGAGCAAAAGCAAGAAAACTCGTGGGCTGAGATAGGAACAGTTTAACAATTAAAATAAAATAGTAATTCTAGTAATAGTAATGATAGCAATAATTATTATGATAATAATTATAATGATAATAAAAAACCAAAAATAACAAGAGAGAAATGAAACCTGGGGAAAAGAGGGAAAAGGGAAAAAAAAAACCCACAAGTGCTGCAACCGCTCACCACCCTCTGACCGACACCACCAGTCCCCGAGCCACAATCGCTGCCTCTCCCAGCCAACTTCCCCCAGTTAATATACTGGGCATGACATCACATGATATGGAATATCCCTTTGGCCAATTCGGATCAGCTCTCTTGGATGTGCCCCCTCCCCTCCTGGCTTCTTGTGCACCTGGCAGAGCGTGGGAAGCTGGAAAAGTCCTTGGCTAGTGTAAGCACTACCTAGCAACAACTAAAACATTAGTGTGTTATCAACATTATTTTCATACTAAGTCCAAAACACAGCACTATACCAGCTACAGTGAAGAAAATTAACTATCCCAGCTAAAACTGTGACACACTGTATGAGTTTTCTTGTGTGTAACTTCTTATTCTTACTGAGAACATGGTTCAGGTTTGTTTTGGTTTTGTTCTTTTTTTTTTTTTCCTTTCTGGTAGGTTTCTGTATTTGAGTGGTCCAGAAAATGTGGAAAATTCACTTACAGCTAAAATCTTACTCTTCCCTTCAGACTTAAAAGTTTTCTTGAACTAGTGTTCTTCCAGTGCTTGTTCTTGGACCGTTTCTTCAGTCTTTCCAAGGTCTAATATTCCAAGGTCCATCTTTGTATTTGAGGTTAGACCAGCCAAATTCAGCAACCTCAAGTGAAATATGGGGCTCTTTTAGGTTTTTTGGCTAACGCCTGTTAAGCTGGAGTAGTGTTCAGTCTAGAAAAATTTCTCCTGTCTTGTCAACATGGCTACCATAGCACGGCTTTCTGTGATCGGTCAGGTTGCTGTTAACCTTCCAAGAATCTCCAGATGCCATTCATTCCTTCCTTCTGGAAGTTTCAGGAATTTTTCTTCTGTTGTTTCTGTCCAAGCTCAAAAACTAGGCCTTGAATTGTGCAAGCAGCTCGTGTCTGTCCTCGTATCTGTTATTCCGTCTCTTGCATTCTTAGAGAAAACAAGTGCATCTGACCTGTAGCTTTTGCTTCTGAAGCTCAATGTAATGAGATGAATGAACCGCTGATACTGTCAAATTTAAGGGTGCAGTCAGTCCATCTGGGGAGTTAATAGACTTGTAGAAATTATATCTATGACTTTTGAAAGTACTTAACTTCTGAAATGCAGAACTGCACTGTTTTTTATCTTTATCGCTCTTTAGAAAATAAATGTGAGTCTGAACACATGGGTCATATTCAGCTTTGATGTAGTCACAAATAACAAGTTAAAATTACAGAAGATTGCCTGTTCTGATTTTGTTTGATGTGAAATAAATGTGGAGTCATGAATTCTGCATAAATGAATTTTTAAAATACAATAATGTATTTAAGTGTTACATGTGCACCAAAAATGTAAACCACACATCATGCAAACATACTAGATCCTTACAGGAGTGTTAATGCTTTACACTGGGCGTTACATATTGGTAAAACAATTTGATTCTCAGGGTTTCTAGTTTGGCATTTTAATGCTTTTATTTATCTATCTTCAGTTGTTCTTTTTAACTTTCATCACAACTGTTCTCTCAGGTACTCCTGTCTATTTTCTCAAATTCTTATTTTCATGTTGCTACAAGATGTTTTATCTTAGATATCTGTGCTCAGTAATAATTTTCAGTACAAGATTCTCTCATGAAGGCTCCTTTTGGCCCCACAGAAAGTTCATAAAATCTATGAGTTCCTCACCTACATTTTTTAGAACAATTTTGGTTTGTTGGTTTCATTATGCTAGACCTCAGTCCCCCAAAGTGGTATACATGTCCACTTAAGTTTCCTTAATAAACAGAATTTGTCAGAGCATTTCATTCTGTGAATTACATTAGTTTCTTAAATGAGCAAAGACCTTTTATCTCAAGAAGTAGTCTTAAGTGGAGTACTGTGTGCACATGGAATAATGCTGTCCAGTTGTTACCATGTGGAGCTCCACTATCCCTTTAGGTGTTGAATACATGCTCTGTATTTTTCAACATTTCAACGACTCTGTATTTTTTCTAAACACTTAGAAATTGCAAATTATACTCCACTAAGTCAGTGACAGATATGTGAGTCTTTAAGGCCTGAATTATTCTATTACTAGTATGAATATGTTCTGAGAATCAAGGGATGATAATAGAAATACAATGCAAGCTAATTAGAAGCATTTTTGATGGTAGCTTAAACATCTGTTTAGGAATTCTCCAAACCATTAGAACTTAACAAGTTTTACCACAAGAGCTGCTTTTTAAATTTTAATTTAGTAATGTTAGTTAAAAATTGTGAAAATCTATAAGTAGTAATTTTCCAACTAAGTCTTTAAGAGACTTTTAAAGATACTTTTCTGTATTAGATTATTCAGGCCAGCATAAGGATAATGGTTAAATATTGAATTACATTGCTGCATTCAGTAATGTTTTGCTCCTTGTGAGAATCTTTTATCTAGATGTATGAAGCTATTTCTTTGAGAAGTGAAGGTTTTTCTGTTTAAGATCATTCTGGTCCACGGAAATTACACCTTGGAAAAATGGGAAGAACTCTTAAACAAAAACCTTATCCTTAAAAAAAAAAAAAAAAAAAAAAAGTTGTTTTTTAGGGACTCTATTTCTTTGTCTGGAATTGCTATAGGAAATACCTGAATATATGTATTTGTTGTGGCTAAGACTAGGAAATACAGTTCTTGCAGTTATGGTACCAGTTGCATCAGGAACGTTGATGTTAGTGCTTACAGAGAACTAAGTACTTGTGTTACTAAAATGCAACAAGAACTTTAAACAGCCTTCCCTTTTTACTCTAAACTGGATAATTCTGTTCAACACTTTTTTCCCAGGAAAGCATATTTGCCCTATTTTGGGTGTTTTTTGGGTACAAAAAAGAATTTGTGCCTACTTAAAGCATCTGTTCTGTGTATTAATTGGATATCAGAATAAACTTTGTCTAATACCCAAACAGTACTTTTCACTACTTGCAGCCATCTGTTGATTCAGGCAATTACTCCTAGCAGCTTCTGCCAACTGAGTTTTTTGAAAACAAATGATCTTCTGTGATATTCAGAGACTGTAACCCATTCCATGAAAGTTAACGTAGTTAAACAGTTGGTGGTTTTGTTAATAGAGCTTGAAGTAACAGAAACAGCCTGTCTGTACAACTTTGTAAGGACACCTACATTTCTAGAGCTCCATAGAAATAGGTAGTGAAGGTTAAGCTTTATCTCAGGTGGACATCAATATACTTATTTCCTTTGAGGTAATTACATGGGGTGGGCATGTACTGCCTTGTGTCTTCCCTGTGCCTTTTTTATTCTTTGAAGCGTACAAGTATCAGTAACATTGGTGAATATCACTGATTGCTTTCGCTGGATCCCTTCAGAGAGAATACAAGAGCCTTTGATCTACTTACCTTTGAAGGCTGAGGTTGTTGGGCTCCAGACAATGTCAGGAGCTTGGCTTTTTCTTCTAAGCCATGATTTGGTATCCTAACATATTTTCCCTTTTTCTGCAGGAGTCCCATGAGTTTGTCTTTAAGTCTTAGTCTTTGGAAAGTCTTGGAGACTTTAATTTGTTGTGCTAGAACACTTGTATGTCTTTTTAGCTGGACTTGATGTAGGATAAATTATACCAAAGTTGGAAGCTATACAAAGCTGTGAGAATTTATTTTCTCAGAAGATGGTTGTAATAACTGAAACCAAGCAAACAGGCTTTTCTGAGTTGCATAATTTATTAATTAGCTCTGAACCTAGTAGCACTATGTAAATTGGAAGCAACATGGGATTTGGGTCTCCATGTGAATTTACTTTTCTTGAAGAGTGAGAGCATGACATAGAATAAATTGGAACTGCTTTTGCTGTGTTTCTGAAAGCTGTGGGAGTAGAAGCTGCTTTGGGGGACTGAAACACAGCCAAGTTCTTTCTGTAAGAATAAGAAGTAACCATCTACAGCTAAAACAAAAAAAAAATCAGCTAGGCTTAAGCAGAAGCACATAGGTATTTGGAGGACTGATAAAGTAGTCCTTCAGCTAAAAAGATATGTCGATCTATAAGAAATGAGTCAAAGTCAGGAAGTGACAATATTGATTCAAAAGTTTCAGAGTTGGAAGAACTTTGAGCCCTTTGCATTACTTTCAGTTCTAGTGAGACAGAAGTGATAGGAGAAGAGACAAAGAGATGAGACACCTGGATGGTCCCACTGGTAGGAGTTACATCAAAGAATAGTTCCAGTTGAAAGGGATTGCAAAAGATCTGTAGTCCAACCTTCTGCTCAAACCAGGATCAGCTATGAGATCAGATTGTTAAGGGCTTCATCCAGTTAGGTCTTAAAAACCTCTAAAAATGGAGATGGCACAACCTCTCTGGGAACCACTTTCACTGTTTGGCCGTCATTAAAGTGGAAAAAGCTTCTCCTTGTCTGAACCTCTTTGGATTTGATTTGTGACTGTTGTCTCTTGTCCTCTAGCTGTACATTACTGTGAAGTGACTTGCTGCATCTTCTTGATAACCTCCTTTTAGGTATTCAGGGGGCCTGTTCTACACCCCGAAGTTATCTCTTCTCCAGCCTGAATGTACCAAGTTCCCTCAGTTCTTACATGAACTTCAGCCCCCAGCCATGTTGGTGACCCTCCCCTGAGCTCACTCCAACCTTGTTCCTGTGTTACGGGGAAGGTGTGTCTTTAAAACTGGTCATTATCCTAGGTGTGTTGTAATGAGTGCCAAATAAAAGGTGATTAATCACTTGATCTTCTGGCTATGCTACTACTAATACAGGATGCTGTCAGCTGTCTCTGCTTGTATGCCATGCTGCTGATTTGTGGCTAGCTTGCTGTCTACCAAGATTACCATGTCCTTTTTGAGCACAGCTGCTCCCCAGCCAGTTACCAGCCATGTTGCTTCAGGGGGCTCTTGCTTCCTAAATTCAGATCTTTGCACGTGTCATTGTTGAATCTCAGAAGGTTCATGCTGGCCTGTTCCTCCTCCCTGTGTAGGTTCTAGGGAACAGCAGCCCTTGTCTTGAATATATCAATTGTGTTGTGTGGTGACCTACTCCCAGCCAGCTCACTGTTACCTACAAACTTGGTGAGATCGTACTCTTGGCCTAATCCAGGTGATGGATAAAGGTGTTAAACAGATTCTAATACAGACTCCTACAGTATTCCACTTGTTACCAGGCACTACCATCTGAGCTTTACCATCAAACCATTTTTATCGGTGTTGTAGTTCACATATCTAGACTGAAGTCCTAACTTGGCTATACAAATACTGTGTGAGACAGTGCCAAAAGCCTTGCTAAAGTTGAGTTATATTTCATCTACTTGCTTTCCTTTTGTCCACAGATCTGGTCATTTTATCACGGAATATAACTGGGTTGGCCAGACATGATTTAGCCTTGGTAAATCCTCACTGACTGTTCCCACTCTCCTTTTTCTCTTTCATGAGCCCAGAAATTTGTTCCAAGAGGACTCGCTTCATGACCTTCCTGGGACTGAAATGAAGCTAACTGGTCTGTAGTTCCTTGGCTTGTCCTTTTGCCCTTTTCTGAATATAGGTGTGGCATTTGCCTTTTATCATTTGCCAGGGACCTCCTCCAACCTCTGTGACCTTTCAAAGATGATAAGAAACAGCCTTGCTGTGATGTTGGCCAGCTTTGTCAGAACCTTTGGGTGTAGGTGAGCTGGCCTCTTCAATTGCTATGGGTTGAGTTCTTACGAATTATCCCCAGACTCAATCCTCACCTACTGCTAGCAGTTGTTCCCATCTTTGACGGCTTTTACTGATCACAGAGGCTTGGGAGACCTTGTTAGGGAAGACTGAGGCAAAAAAGGCACTGAGTGTGGTGACCTTCTCTGTGTCCACTGTTGATAAACTGCCTGGTCTTTGTAGAAGCAGGTCTATGTTTTCTTTTGTACCTCAGTGTAGTGGTAAAATCTCTTTTTGTTTTTATCATCCTTTACAAACATCAATTCTAGGTGAGCTTTTGGCTTTCCTCACACCATGTCTACCTACTCAGACTGTCCTTCTAAATTCTTCCTTGGATTCCTGTCCCGGCTTCTGGCTCATGTATGCTGTTGTTTGGCATTGTGGCTTTCTCATGAGTTCCCTGTTTAGCCACACCAGGCTCTTTATATATGTTTTCCTGAGTAGCAGGAGGACTGATATAGAGTACAAGAACTGTTTGAAATTTTGGGAATAGTCTGCTGGTGCAAAAATTTAAAGTCATGCCATTCTGAGTAGAATATATTCAGGTATGTGGAAACTTTAGGAGCAAGCTTTGTAGTTGAAATTGGGGTTGATTATGCAAGATGTGACATGGTCTTTCTGAAGAGAGCGACTGTGTTAATTAAAATATGATTAATTCTGTTTATTAAAGTATGATTAATTTTGTTTATTATATATAATTTGGATGCCATATCCAAACGACCAAATGAATTTATGACTGGAAGCCTAACACAAGCATTGGTAGCTGAAAAGAACATAACCACTTCTTGAAAAGACTTTCTTAGAAGGAATGTATAACTTTCTTCAGTTAAAACAAAACAAAAAACCCAGCAACTACAGAAGCTATATGATGTGCTAACGTGATGTGTGCTATATCCACTGATGATCTTTAAAAGTATGTAATATACTTGACAAAAGTATTTTTGATAAAAATGTTCTAATGCTGAAACTTTCCAGATTAGAAAAAGAGTGTTTCTCCACAAGCAAGCAAATGAATGAGAAGATTGAGGAAAAGAAGGAGGTAATTAAAGACCTTTCTGAGAGACTACAGAATAATGAAAAAACCTGCAGAGAATTACAGGAGGAACTTGTGATGGTAAGACAAAAGGCCTGTGGCACTCATTGTTTAGGATTTTTTAAACATACTGTGAACATAATCTGCATTTCCTGTGCTGAGCTGTGGAAGAACTCTTCCATTGTGTTAGTGTGATTTTACTTATGTTACTTTGTTTTGTAAAACATGAGTAAATATAGCTAATACACTGGAGAAGCTAATTCAAAAATGTATTTTAAGTGATACACCATGTATTTAACTGAAGAGTTATTTGCAGAAAACAATTCTTTTAGAAGTATGGCTATGAGTAAAGAGTAATTTGTGTTTGCATTCCTAGCAAAGAAGACAATTGGTAGATATGGATTATGATTCTTGTGGAGAATGTTCTGTCTTTCTGCTCAAGCTTTTTTCTTCTCCAGGCTTTATTAGCTACCATTACAGGCTTGTTTATTTCTATTTCACGTAACATTTTGGTTTTAGTGCAATTTCTCGACTGCAAAAATTGCTTGAAAATTGCTTGTTTGAAGGTGTCAAAGCAGAGGGAATTTTTTTTTTTTTCTGTTTTGGTGTGGATTTGGCATGCTGGATTTATTTTACTCGACTATTTTCTGAAATCTTTCTCCTTTTATATGACCAATTGGGGCCTTCCCACTGTCTCTACCTACCTCAACTTCGAATAACCATTTTGACATCCTGTTGCATAGCAGCAGGGACAAATCAAAGATCTTAGGATATCTAGAAAACCTTCTCTCCTTCCAATGTGTAATAGCATTTGCAGTAATTCTACACTCAGCCGATGTAAACTTTTTTTGATACTGGCTTGCAAATTTGTCCTCTTTCTCTCTCTTGGAGCTGTGAGTATGGAAGGTAAATGTGGTCTGTTCCCTGCTGCTGACAGGCGTTGTGCTAATCAGTGAGCAGGAGCAGAGACCTGCATCAGAGATTCTTCAGACTTATTGATATCTTCTGTTCAGTGATAGAGTTATTCCATACATTGTCGTAGTGTTATCCACTTCCCAGACAGATTGGTGATTAATACATTGCAGAAAAATCAAATCAAAACCTTACTTCTCGGAGAATCACAGCTTCTTCCATGCAAGCATTAATGTATTAAAAGGCATTTGCTGGCCTAGCTAACCTGAAAAAGTCATCGGGCACAAAAGGAATATGAAGAGACAAAAGCAACTGTCCCCCTAACTACCATCAGTAATGTTTGCTATATATTAATATAAAATACTATTCCAAGCTGAAAAATTTCTGCTAGGAACCTTGAGTGCTTGCTAACTATTGCTGTGATATGAGTTTTCCTTTTTGTTTTGTGTTCGTTAGTAAAATGTACGTTATACCTGACAAGAACTTGGGACAAAATTCTGTTCATGATCAAGGTTTCTGGTAATGGCAACAGTATTAAACGGTGTACTCAAAATTAACATTACATTACTGAAAGGTAAAAAGCAGAATAGATTGTCTCAGTTAAAAGAACTGTGTTATTCATAGAACCAGTTGTTTCAATTGTTTTACTGGAACAATTTCAAACCACAAGACTCTCTTGAACAGGTAATAAAAATACTCATTTTCTGAAGAGTTGTATTAGTGGTCCCCTATGGGATTAGATTTTTATCACCTTGGATGGCTTTGTATTTTTCCTGAAGACTTTTGTATTTGTTTGGGAAGCAGGAGTGCCTGTGTGTGGTCTTGTTTACTCAGTCTGGACAGCTTTTTGTTATTTTTCTTCCCAAAATGAAAAAGCAGAAGACTCTAGCAGAAACTAAGTGTAGATAACATTTCATATACTGTTATTAGGCTTCCCTATACCGATACTAAAATTGTGTGAAAATGGCAGTGTGTTCTCCTCCCTTGATTCCCCCTCCTGCTTTCTTGATACATTCATTACTTTCTTATATTTTATATTATTGTTAGACATCCTGAGTATGTCCTTTCCACTCCAGTCTGATAATCTTATATTTGTACTGCTATAATACATGTTAATGTTTTTGTTTGTAAAATATTTGGGAAATATAACCAAACCAGTGAAGGCTCTTTGTTTTGAAGCAGACTTATGCTGGGACGAAATACATTCTTTGGAAACTTTATAAGAAAAAGAACTTTTTTTTTTCCTTTTTTTTTTTCTTTTATGGCTCAGTTGAATGCATAGTAAAGTAGTTATGTTGCTTTTAATTTTAAATATCAGCATGTGGCAGAAGTTTGCCAGAAATCTGCATGGATCAAATGTGATAGGATCTGTTGGTATCAAACAAAACTGCTTATTAATGTTCAGCATGAGCAGACTCTCAAGATTTCCATTATGTTTTTCTGAGGAAATTGGTCTCAAGCTTGTCATTATTTCCAGCTAGGTTTTTTAGAAATTTTTAGCTTGAAGAATAGGAATTTGGAAGAATGGCCACTGTGATTCAGAACTTGTTTTAAATTGAAACAGCCCCAGGTGTATGCCTGCCCTATGGAAAGAATAAAAGGTGCCTTTAATAGTTTCAAAAGTTACTCAGGATATTTACATTTCTGGCACCTGGTAGTGGATGATCTTTAATTCTTAGTACCAGACAAGCAGGAGACGTCGAACCTTTGTTTTATGAGAAATGTACATTGAAATTTGGGGAACTTGCCAATTCACCAGAACGCATATTAGGAAATTCAAGTAATTAAAAATAGTGTGTTTTAGTATAAATTCCTTTAATCTGGAAGAACTGTGTATTCATTTCCTCCCCTTTGTACAGATACTATCAGGAGTAGCATAATTAGTGTATAAGTAGTGTAATAGAATGCACCCAGAGCCTGTCTTTTTCTATGTGGCCTATAAACTTTTTACAGCCATGCATGCAGTCATGCATTGCTTACATCTCGGCTGTCTGTAATAGCCTTGTAGGTATTATCTTAAGCTGAAAGTCAGAACAGAAGTGTTTGGGAATCTAGTTCCTGGACGTAGGCATTAACCATTGTTCTTTAACAGAATTGTCTTGAGTATTGACTGAACAGACAATGAAACACCATGAAGATTATGATTCTGTTCTACAAATTCTATGGAGTAGAATCTGGTACTCGATGGCAAAGGTGTAAATCTTATCTAGACCATTTATTGTGAACAGAGCTTTTTCTTTCAATTTGAAAAAACTGAGACACAGTCTTCATTAATTTTGTCCTAATGATTGTTAAATGTTATGTTACCTTGATTCTTGCTTAGCTTGCCTTAACTCAGGGGCAGAGTGTTCCCTCCCAGATGCTACTTCTGTTATTGTCCTAATTTAAGAAGACCAATCAGTCTGAAGCATATGTTTAAATGATCTTCTACAAAGAAACCAATTTTGTTATTTATTCTGGAAGTGGAGAGGTCACTCAAGCTGTGATGTCCCAGTGTTTGAAGACAGGCATCTAAAAAATGCTTTTAAAGTTTTCAGTTCTCGGAAAATTTTCTCTGACTATTAAAAAAAACCCAGACCCAAGAAAACAAAGAGATACTTCATAAATTTCTCTTCCACCAAAAGGTTGTTACAAATCTTTTTTTAGGGGACTAGAATAGTTCCATATAAAACTTGAGCATTTTTGATTAATTCTATTTCAGGTGATTAAACCTGAGACACTGAATTTCTTGAGAAATTGTATTTAATTTACACATGGCTAGACACTTTTTAAAGACCCTCTATAGGAGGGGTCTTCTAGAAAATTATAGCTAATATATAAAAACAAAGAAACTCTGTTAAGTATTCAGTAGTTAGATAACTTCAGCAAAAATAAATAGTAGCCTAAGGAGGGAGATTATCAGTGAGGGTTTTGTTTTGGTTTTTATACTGCAGTTTATGCTTGGTTGCTTAAAATTTGTGCCACTACTCTGCTATACGGAACATCACTCAAGTAAAACCCATTTTTTTGTTAACAGTGGAGCAGTCATTTGGAGTCTGTTTCTCTAAATGCTTTGATTTGGTTTCCCCAAGGTTGTGCCTGGTAAACATTCTGATGCTTTTGTAAAGAATTTACCCAAATACCCAAGGAGTATCTGAACATACTGCCTTGTGGTGGCTGTGTGGATAGTTCTGGCTTTGGCACTTGTTCTGCCATCACCAGACGGGATTTGTACTGCAGACCGAGTGGGTGAATTAGTCCATGTGTGAGAGAGCCACAAAGGAAAATCACTGTAACCGTAAACAAAGTAGAGAAAATTCCTCTTGGAATAATGACAGTTAGTTGCAGGACTGGACCCCACTTCCCTGCATAATACTACAAGGGTTTGATAAGTTCATTTTGAAAAGGCCTCAAACTCCTGCCTACATGTTTATTTTTTAAACATTACGGAACTTGAGATACAGATGCACATTTGCAGCATCAGGTCATGTGGGCTATTCTGGAAGTGTGCATAGAGTTTGCATTCATTTTATTCAACAATGGCTTTTGAAAAATGCTGAAAAATCAATGAGACTTCATCTCTGTCCTGGAACAGGTGATGTAATGATACCAAAATCTAATACTGGTAGCTAAGGAGAATATCTCTGCAACCAAGGTAGTAGGGAATTGCCCAGATAAATGCAAATACCCTACTCCTGGAAGATTAGCATAATCCTGACAGTGGGTGGAATAATTTTTATAAGTAGTAGGTTTTCCTAATAATTCTGGTTATCCTTACAGATAAGGATACAAAGCATTTGGAAAAAAGATTTTCTCCTGGTTGGAGCCTGCAGCACTTGTAATGAAAAATACTTGGCTTCTATTTAATTTCTTTAAAAGTGTGGTTGTGTTTTAGAATTGATGGTTAAGTAAATATGTTGCCAAACACATTTTTCTACCAAAAATTCTTTTGTCCTCAAAGGATGTTTTGTGATAATAGGAGCCTTCTTAAGGATATGCAGTGTGATTTGGGGAAGCATTGTATATGCTACAATTCAGCATATATTCTGGGTTCAGAAAGTATAACTTTGCTCCCATATTGTTTGGTTTCTAGCCTCCTATTCTGAGTATTTTATGAGGGAGGGAATTGTGTTTGGGGGGTATAGGAAATACTCCTAATACATTTCAAGAATTTTAAGTTCTCAAGTGTTCATGTGAACTTCACAAGAACACTTTACCACTGGTCTGAGGGACCTGGGATTCCTGCAGGCTCTTTCCTTGAGGAGAGGACCTGAAGTCCTTTCTTAAGAACTTGCAGGTTCTACTAGTAAAGACCGGGGATGTAAAATGCATTGTGAAGGCCTTTTCTGTGTCCTAGTCACCAGATCCCCTGCCTCATTCAGCAGTGGGCCCACGTTCTGCCTAGTCTTCCTTTTGCGGGTGAGGTGCTTCAGGAAGCCTTTCCTGTTGCCCTTCACGTCCCTTGCCAAATTCAACTTCAGGTGGATTTTGGCTTTCCTAAGCATATCCCTCCATACTTGGGCAGTGTCTCTATGTTTCTTCCAGGTCACCTATGCATGCTTCCACCTCCTTTATGCTTCCTATTAATATTTGACTTTAGTCAGGAACTCCTTGTGCATCCCTACAGATCTCCTGCTGCCATTGACTTTCAAGGATTACCTCTGGTCAAGAATGGTCCATATTGATGTGCAGGAAGTCCAGCACAGTCATCAGAAGGCTTATTTTACAAGTGTTCTTTCACCTGTTTCTACTAATGTGGTCCGGGTAGCAAACTCTCTTTAAGTAAATGCTTTAGCACTTTGTCACCTGTCATGGTTTTAGCTGGGATAGTTGATTTTCTTCACTGTAGCTAGCATAGTGCTGTGTTTTAGACTTGGTATGTAAATAATGTTGATAACACCCTGGTGTTTTAGTTGTTGCTGGGTAGTGTTTACACTAGTCAAGGACTTTCTAGCTTCCCATGCTCTGCCAGATGCACAAGAAGCCGGGAGGGGAGGAGATGCAACCAGGAGAGCTGATTCGAATTGGCCAGAGGGTATTCCATATCATGTGACGTCATGCCCAGTATATTAACTGGGGGAATTGGCTGGGGGGGCAGCGATCGCGGCTCGGGGACCGGCAGCGTCGGTCGGCGGGTGGTGAGTGGTTGCAGCACTTGTTGTTCAGTTTTGGTTTTGTTTTTTTTTTTTTTCCCTTTCCCTCTCCTTCTACTGTTTCATCTCTCTCTCGCTCATTATTTTCCTTTTCATTATATTAGTATTATTGCTGTTTTATTCTAATTATTAAACTGTTCTTATCTCAACCCACGAGTTTTCTTACTTTGGCCCTTCCGATTCTCTCCCCCATCCCACAAGGGTTACCTCTGGTCAAGAATGGTCCATATTGATGTGCAGGAAGTCCAGCACAGTCATCAGAAGGCTTATTTTACAAGTGTTCTTTCACCTGTTTCTACTAATGTGGTCCGGGTAGCAAACTCTCTTTAAGTAAATGCTTTAGCACTTTGTCACCTGATTTCCCTTTTGAAGTAATCTAGAGAATACTCACATCAGTACCTTTCCAGTAGTTCTGCAGGAATGGCATCCCCTAACACAAATATGATGATGGATGGAGTTGCTGAGAGGGAAGTAATCTTGTCTCTTGGAATAGTTGGATCTGGCAGAAGATAGCTTTCAGCAGCTGCAATTGATTATGTTTGAATTCTACACTTATGGACTCCATTTTCTTTTTTAAAGTAGAGTCATATATACTTACTGTCTTTGTTCAGACTGAAGAAGAGAAAACTGCCATGAATTATCAAATGGGTGCTTATGGAGAAGACGGAGCTGCACTCTCCTTAGAACTGTGCAATGAAAGTATGAGAGAAAACAGAAGTTTTAGAAGGGGAATTATAATTACCTGTAAGAGGAAAAAGAAACTTCACAGTGAGGATTGTGAGATATTGGAGCAGGTTGCCTGGAGGGGTTGTTGAAACTCCATCCTTGAGGATACTGAAAACTTGACTGGACAAGACTCTGAGCAACCTAACCTGACTTAAAGCATGTCGCTGATTTGATTGGGGCGTGGGACCAGATGACCTCTAGAGATCCTGTCAGCTTAAATTATTCCATGATCTTATGATTCTGCACATTCTTATTAGAAACCTGTCAGTGAGACGTAAGAAGTTAGATCGATATGTTCAGACCTGTTTGGACTCTAAACCTGTGCCTGGATTTCCAGCACTGTAGTTTACAGTACTTTTCTTCAATTTCTGATAATCAGGACAGTGATTGAAAATGGGAGCTAGAAAGGAAAGATACTAAATACTTTGCAGCTGAAGCGCAGAGAAACTGGCTGGTCTAAGGAGTTCCCTTTTGATCTTCATTGCTGTTGAAAAAGAGACTGAAATTGGCTTAGGGACTATAGATGCAGTTAGCAAATAAAGCAGAGAAGTGGTGAAGGCTGAATAGACTGGAATATACTGACAAAATTGTGGTAAATTAACTAAACCAAATAAAAAATTTGGGTGAGGAGATTGAAAAAAAATTCTCACATTTGACTTTTCCATGGGAAAAGGTTTTTCTGGGAAGATTTGGTCTGACCTTGTCTGTGCTGGAGTGGTTTATGCAAAAAGAGTATTTATTTTATTGTGATGCTGATCATATTGTTATATTTTCTTATTTGTAATATTTGAGGTCTTTGAGATTATATCAGTACATGAGAGTAAATTACTTTAATGTGTTTGCATCCCATAAAATATTTTTACTGGAGCTGAGCAATTACAAGCTCTATTTATGTAGATAATTTTATAGAGTAAGAATTAAAACTTAGTTATTTTTGAATATATAGAAATGGTTTGGAAATTCTTTATGAAATGTAGTGCAAACTCTCACACAAGGAAAGGCGTGTAAATGCTACAGGGGACCTAACATTGAAATACACATATGAATAATATATTAGTTGATGTACAGTACATATAATTAAAATTGAAAGAGTAAAGCAAATTTATAAAATATTTAAACTGAATAGTGAAGTACGCTGCAGAGAATTAAATGCATTTCTTGGTTTTTTAGCCTGACAATTATATGCTAGCAGTATGTAGTAGTTTTACTGGGGAGGATGTTTCCCGCACTTGAGAAATTGACTGGATCCTTACACATTCTGTGAAGTATAGCTAAAGCAATAGTTCATAGAAATGATATAAACAGTACGGTTTTTCTCAATACAAAGAGTGTAACCTTCCATCACCAAGTAGAAATGGAAATTACTCAAATAGGTGCTAGAATTTAGAATAAAAATAAATTGAGTAATTAAAAGTAATGAGACATCTTTGAGCATAGTCTTTGTCATAAGAAAATGGTGAAGTTATTTAAATGTAGTTTCCTCTTGAATTTGGGGGGAAGGGTTGTTCATTTGTGGCTTGGGGTTTTTTTGTTTTTGTTTTTGTTTTTTTTTTCCTAAACTGCTGAGATGTATTACTTTTTGTCAGTCAGCTGCTAAAATTGTACACTTCTTTGAGAAGTCAGAACTACATCTGTCCAAGAGGACCTTGGTCTTGTCTGGAGTTACAGATACATGTCTTTGAAAAATGCAAGTTTTAATATCAGATATAAATTGAATGAATGATTTGATATGTAGTCTTTCTATTGTAGTGATTAAAAATCTGCTGTAATACCTTTCTGCCCTCAGAATAAAGCCAGTGTCTTGATTTGAACAATGAGCTGCCCTTAATGAACTGCTTTCTTTAAAAAATTCAGTGATAGGAGCTGAAGGACTCTGCTGTTTTATATTCCGTACATAAGGAGGAGTTTTTGATATTGAAGAAATCACTATCAAGCATGGAAGATACTAACAAAGTAGGCAGGTTTGCAACGAGAATAGGTGTGGGATTTGACTGAGTGCCAAATCATGAATTTCTAGCCTGTCTGCCAGTAGTTTGGTGTCTTTCTGGATGCCCTTGCAGGGTGTAACAATAGATTTCATTGCTTGCATAGATGGGCAGCAGTTAATTAATGTTCATTAAGATATTTTTGAAGGAGAAGATCATCAAGACTAGGTTTTAGTACAACCATTTTCTCTCTTTATTCTGACTACCTGAAGCCTTTAGTTCCATTTTAAGTGTTTTTCAGGGTTCTGTGTTACTTTTTTGTGATGTCATGTTATGTCTCTTGGCTCAAGAAAAGGAGTAATAAGAAATATAGCAGGAATTTAAATTTAAAGGGGAACAAAAATACCATTGTGATCTGTATTTCTTCTGTTTACTATTTTAATGGGTTTCTTTTTTTTCCCCCCTCTTGTCTTGTCTGTATCTCCTGTCAAATAAAGGCCAAGAAACACCAGGTCTTTCTAACAGAGACGTATGAAAACAACATGAGAGAGCTGGAGTTACTCTTGGACAGCTTTGCTATGTCAGGCCAGCGGACAGCAGGTTAGTTGAAGGTATAAAATGACAGATGCATCTGTCAGTGTTCCAAAGTCACTACATTGTGGGAATTCTGCAGATGCCTCTTGCATTCCCTCTTCTCAACATGCTTTGATTTGATGACATGATAAGAGCAGTTCTCACAGCAGTCAAATGGCCTTGCTAGCTGAGAAAGGGTGACGGAATGTGGACCTGCTGTTGTCAGCCCAGAACTTGATTTACAAATGCTGGGGTGTATATGATCGGTCAGAAAAGGGCTCACTTGCTGTGCTCTAAATCCAACTGAGAAAAAAGTCCTTACAGTATACCTGCAAAGGGAACAGATGTTTTGCCTGAACTGAGCCAAATTCTGAGGCAACCTTCAGCAACTTAAAGGTCATATATTCACAAAGGTTGTGTAGGACACATGATATAACACAATACTTTTTACTGTTGATTGTGGACTAGTACTATATTGCATTCATTTGATCTAATACAGAACAAATATTGCTCTGTTTTCATTAAAATTAATTGTAAGTCAGCGTTTGTCACTCTGCTGCCTAGCTTTATATGTAATTATTTTATCAAACTGAACAAACTGCTGCCTGCTTAAACATTTGAAATAGTGGCTCACATAAACAAATAGAACTTTAATATCAAAGCTAGTAATTTTTTTAAAGTTGAAAATAGTATACTTTTTAAAATCTTTGTTTAAAACTATGATTAAAAGTTTTCTCTCTATGGTTCCTGTTAGAAAATCACACACTAGACACAAAATGCTTCCAACCTATAGTGCAAGTAAACTGAAAGAAAGCAGGGAAAATGTTGCTTAAAGAGCAAAGGTTTATTTTATGTAAATTGTGATGATATGTTTCTGCACTTCTCAGCAACAGTAGACATAAATGGGTCGTGTAACACCTTTAAATAAAGATGCATTCTTTTGTGTCTTCACAAAAAGATTTTCTTTTTTAGGGCCTGGTACTGTTAAAATTGAATAATTTACCTTCTTGAGATTTTTGTTGTCCTTAAAAGCCTATCCTTGAATCTGTGATGCATTAATTTCCTCACGTGGGCTGTATGATTTTTTTATTTGGGAACTGGTAACAGTTTTATGCTGTAATTATGAATGTAATTCCTGTGGGTAATACCTGTAGGTTTACTATAGATACGTCAGACTGAAAAGCTCTTCAGAACTGTATGTTTTCTTCAATCTTGCAAAGTTCCGTATGCCCAGAGGGGCTTCAGAAACTCTGGGGGGAGCTGGATGCTGCTGCCAAAATGCAGTTTCCAAAGCAGTAATTGTCTTTTGGGTAGGTTTTCTGTTCTCCCTAGTGGTAAAGCTTGCAGAGAACAGCTTTGACCTGTTTCTATAATATTAAGGATTCAGTAACAGTAACTTCAGTATTAACTTGCTTTGTTTAAGGTAAACGTTGAAAGATCTTATTTAAAGAGATCTTTTTTTAAAGCTTCAGCATCTCTGCAGAGGTTCAGTTAAAGCAGAAAGTCAAATTTAGCTCTGCTGTCGATTAAGTCTTTACGGCTAATTAAAATGGACATTGGCTAAGACATTTGTTCTACATATTTACTATGCTTCTAAATGTGAAACTTAAATTTTTAATGCTATTGTCTTACTGTGTTTTACTTTTGAATTTATTATGTAACAGTATTTCTTTCAGTTTTCAATAAAATGTTTAATGTGATCATATTTGAAATGGGAATGCCTAGGTGCCAATGAAGGTAAAAATCTTAAATAAATCTTTGTAGTTTAATTAGCAGATATGGGGCTACATGAGCCACAGCTGGCTGGGCAATCCCTTTTTCATGTTTTTGTTTTTAACTTTCAACTCAAGTGGTTGAGAGATTTACTTAAAAATCTGTCAATACTGAAGGTCCAGCCCCTTTATTTAAGTGCTGATTGGGCAGTGATTATTGGGCTATACAGGTAAAAAAAGAGAAGACTTTATATTTTTAAGATTAAAAACAGAGGTATTCTTAAAAGTTTTTTTTTCTTTATGCATTCCAAAATAACAAGCATAAATCCATGTCTTCTTCTTTTTAAGTGACCTTTATAAATTTTCCACAGGACTGTTATTCTTATTGGGCAATTTGCCTGATTTCACTTTGTCCCTGTTCAGTTTATCATATTTTGCAGTTATTCAGCAACAGGGTTTGTGCTCAGGGAAGTTTGTCTTCATTTCAGGAAAAAGATATTTGTGGTTGTAGTAATCTGAAAAAAAAAGTGAACTGAGTATAAAGTGCTAAGAGTGTTAGCTGCTTTGAGTTAGTGTCACTGTTCAATGCTGGCCACCAGTACTGTTTTGGTCACAAATCTAAAACACAGCACCATATGAGCCACTATGAAGAAAATTAACTCTATCCTAGCCAGGCCCAGTACTGTTACTGGAAAGTCTGAAGCAGCAGGTTTAAGAGTTTACTCACTTGTGTACCTCCTGTTGGACTCCTGTTGAACCGGGCATTTTCCCAAAGTTCTTGCCCCAAACTCACAGGTGATCCTGAGCAAATGCTTCAAGTATTGGGGTTTTCCCCCTCACCTCATTGCTGAAGTAGGGCCTTTCCAGCAAGAAAGCGCCGTTTGGATTATGTTGCATGTCTCATGAATAGTTGGATGAAGACAGACAACGTTTGGCCTGTATTAAAGCCATAGGCTTGTTTTCAGCTAGTGCAGGAAGGTGGAATCTGGTATTCCTGTTGGCAGACTGGGCTGCCTAGGAAAGAGGGTTGCAGCAAAGGCAAGGAGTGCCAGCAGAGAAAGTTTACTGGCAAAAGTCTGGTTTTGGCAAACATGATGTAAATTAAGATAGTTCAGAGGCATGTTTCAGTGACACCATTGCAGGTTGTGACTTTAGAAATGAAGATACTTTATTTAAACAGCTTGATGAAAACTGTGGGATGGAAGACAACTCCTAGATTGGCTTAATAGGTATTATTTTAAACTGAATGAGAATCATGAGTTACAACTCCTCTAGAGCTAGAAGTGTGGAAGAATAGTACTTTCTTTTTTCTGTGCAACAAGATCACTGCAAAGTGGTCCTACAACGGGTAGTAGTGAGAGGTTGCTCTTGTAATTGAGAAGACGGGACTGGTGCCCTGTGCATCCTTAACTATAGCTGTGGTTAAATGATAAAAATGATAGTAAGGTGTTACTAGTCTCTTTCTTAAATGTGAAATCTAAACTTCTCACAAAACATCAGATTTTATGAATTCTTAGGTTGATTCTAAGTGTAACATTGCTAATTGGGACATCTCTAGGACTCAGAGGTTTGGTTAAGGGCGCTGGAGTCTCATTAAGAAGATTTTGCTTTTCCCTGACTCTATAGACCTTCAGAAACTGTGGTAAATAGGTGTACTGGAGTGGCTGATCGGACAGAGGAGAAGTCTGTCACTGGGACATGCATTCTTTTTAAATTCACTTGTGTGCTGTAGAGCAGATCTTGCTCCTGTTACTGAAAGCAGTCTTGCAAACCTGCATTGGTTTGACTAGGTGTGACTTTGACAGTAACAGTTGGCTGGCAAGTCAATGTGAAAAGTTAGTGTCCAATCTGAATAGTACTCTATGCTTCCTGGTATTATCAGAGGGTTGGGAGAGAAGAGGCTAGTTACTTGAAAAAATTTTCGGAACGGCTGTTTGCAATACTTTCCGACTTGTGCATACTACTGTTGGTGCATTATGTATAGCCTACAGGACAAATCTATCATTTTTATGTAATGCTTTGAGCAGAATATCGTGCTTATTAGACAACACTAACCATAGGATTCTTAAAAAAAAACAAAACCTGCAAGTCTGTAAGTGCCCCTCCTCTAGCTGACAGAGTTTTATGGAGAGCCAAAGAAAAGGCTTAGAGTTTAGTATCTGATCTGACTTTATGAGCCACCCTAGGTAAATTGCTTAGTGACAGTGACCTTTCAGAGGTGATAAACACCTGTATCATCACTTAGTTCTGCTGGGAGTTAAAATTGTTTAGCCTCTCTGGAGTTCAAACGCCACGGGTTTTTTCACTTCTTTTGCAAAATAAGGATGCTATTAGCGTTAGTAAAGTTAGTTTTGCTTATAGAACATGTTAAGACTCGTGGAAAAGATGGTACTATAATTTGTTACAAAACAGGTTTTTAAATGCTGTATACTAATATAAATAATCCTGAGAAGAAGAATCTGTCAATAACCTGGTATTTTGCTGTAACACCAGAAAAAAATGAATAGTTTGTTCTTGTAAATTTAATGTCAGCTGACATCTTGTGACCTCTTGATCAATACGGTGTTGTTTTGCTTTCTTAGCACATTGTACTACGGGCTTTGGAATGCTCAGACTTTTTCATATGTCCCTAATTAAGGCAACCAGATCAGAAGTCTCCCTCTAAAGGTTTAATAAATAAGTGTAGTGTGTATATAATGGATATATCAGCTTTAAGATTTATAATTGAAACATTATGTAGGACTCTGCAGACAGATAATAAATTTTTTTTATTATTTCCTTTGGAATGAAATTCAAGATCATTTAAAAGGTTTTTAAGACCTCTCCAAGCATAACATAGTCATGTGATCTTTGGCTTGGTAACGCTTTGAGTAAATGAAGTACTACATTATAATACGCATGCTTAGTCACAACAGCAAAATAATGTCAGGAAAAGTGTAACATACTTAACTTTCAGGCAACATGTTTTTCAAAGTGTGTTATTGTGTGGTTTTAAAGTTGGCTGGTCTGACTGAATGCACAGACTTGACCACAGTAGAAATTATATACGAGACTGCATACCAAATACATTAGGTAGAAATGTAATCCAGAATTTACAGTTCTGTATATTGTATTAAAGGTTTTATACAAATGTCTTTCAGCTGTATTTGCTGTGAAAGTATGGCTATTCAGCCACATCTCTTGTGGCAAACAAGGCTGCTGTTCAGTTTTTGTAATGTCACTGAAGCCCTAACTAATTTTAATACCTCCCATCCAGGGCGAGTAGTTTTCTTTCTGTGGCTTTAAGGCTTAATTTTCATTCTGCATTTTTCTTCAGGCACTTGTAAGGACAAAGATAAACCTCCAAGCCTCTCTGTCCTTGAGACTTTGAGGTGTACCTTGACAGCTTACCAGAACAAGCTGGAAGATATGTCTAATGAGGTAACGCTTGCACTGTTTGGCTCTATATGTATCGCCTTCGGCCTGCAGCAGTACATACGCTTTGCTTGTAAAAAAGGTCAGAAGAGTGGGAATGTTGAGTTGACAGCTTCACGTATACCCGAAGAAATAATCTCTGTCACTAGTATTTCTTTAAGCTTGCCCTACAGTGAAGTTTCACTTACATTTGGGGGGACAGGGAAAAGAGGGTTTTTCTTTCTTTTTAGTTTAATTTGGTTTTGTTTTCTTATTAAACCTGTTGGGGGTTATTATTTTCAATAAACATTCAGGAAAATGAGCCATTCATTTCTAGGATTTCCATTAAAAGATAATGATTTAAGCGTTTAGCAGTGTGTACATCACAATATTCCTAAACACGCAACACTTGAGCCTCGACAGTAATTGGTAGCAGTTATGTAAATGTGTATGCCCTTGTACACTTAAAAAGTGGCATAATTTTCTGAGATGAGTGGGTTTATGATGAAATCTCTTTTGGTGCTATTTTGAGGTCTGTGCAAGTAAAATAGGACCATGACAATACTTTAAGTTATCTGAGACAGTAATGGAAATATTTCAATTTTGGAAGCCTTACCCTTGAAAAAAATCAAATGTTTTCTATGCAGTCCTACTGGCCCTTTATTTCACTGACTGACAAGTCACGATCTGGCATTTATTTTCTTATTTGTATTGTGAATGTGATTAAATTGATCCTCTGGGATGTAAATGTTTTATGAATTTGTTGCTTTAAAGGCTGTAAAGAGAAGTTAACTGCGCTGTTAAAGCCTTCTGTACAAACTTGTAATTAGCTTATCTTTGGATAAAATTAGCAAATACAGAAAGGTAAGGTGTGATAAGGTTGTAAAAAATGCTGGTACTGTTCCTTCATTTCTAGGTTTTGTCTGTTGTTTTGACAAATGCATAGTCTAGCTAGTCACTCACAATGTTTAAAAAAAAAAAAAAAAAAGGAAGAAAACCAGAAGGAAAGTATATAAAAGTATATCGGCTTTGCCCCTTTTATTGGGAAAAGAATGGTCTCCCGCAAGACCTTTGAGTCTGTTCAACGGGCGCAGAAATAAGTGACCATGGAAACAATTATACTTTTGTAAACAGCAAGCACTGTTAGGTCTCTCCCAGTGAGATAAGAGAACCAATGTGTATAGTCATTATGAAACTCTTCTGAGACCCAAGTCTGGAAGCTGCAGCGTAACTAGGAACATATTACCCACAGCGAATTGTTATTTGGGAGGAGGAATGTCACGTGATAGGCAGCACAGTTGAAAAGTCGACTCAGCAGGCTTTGGCTTAGTGATGTGCTTTGTTGTGAAACTGTGCCAGAGACAGCAGTGGGGAGACCAAGGGGGTGGCTGCTAAGAAAGCAAAGAGAGTGTTCTGACAGAAAGAAGAATGAACTGTCAAGGAAAATAAATCGCAAGCAGAGCAGGACCAACTGATGACCTGCCACAAGACTTCCCAGTAGGACTGTGTGTGACTGACCCTGAAGTTGTCATATGGAGCCAGAGATCACCGAGCACCTTCATGGTGCACAGAAAGGGCAGTGCTCTGTCCTTCTTGATTACCCCTGCCCCCATAGATAACGCTGCTTTTGGCTTTTTATACATTAGATATGTTTAGTAATAAAACTTTTTAATAATACAATAATGCACAAAGGGACTATGAAGGGCATTGTGCAATAAAAACAGGATGTTCTAATACACAGCAGTAAGGGTTTAGTTTTGAGTAATTATGTAGTGGTTCTTTTTATAGAGATTTTCAGCAAGACCCCACATATTGATGATTATTATTAATATACGTGTACACCTGTATGTATACATGAAATATGCTGGTAAACTTGTTATATGTCACCTTTAACTTACTGTTGTAAACATTAGATTAAATGATGTAATTCATTTGTGTGACTGAAAGGCGTGTAAGTGTTTTGTTTTTGACAGATAACAAGCTTTTGACTTTCTGTATAGTGCAGAAGCTAGAATATGTTTGGTGGGAGAGAGAAGGCTAGTAAACCAACAAAAAGACTGGAAATGTTCCAGTAGCATTCTGTAATTTAGTGTAATTATTTCTAAGGGTTCTGCCAGGTCTCCTGATTTGAGATGAAACAAAAATATAATTTCCAAAGTAATTTGTAAATTTTGTAAATGGGATATTTTACTTCTCAGTTGCTCCTTAATGCTCAAGTGCCGGCAGTAACTTGCACTATAATACATATCTATTCGATGCTTTCTTTCAGACATTTGTATTGCTAACCTCATCATCAGATAACCAAAGATACAGATTATAATGATGTGTTGTTATCTCTTTTGAAAGTGGAAAGTGAAGCTAGTACACATTAGGGTCATGAGGTACTTCTAAGGTGGTTGCCTTTAACACCACAAACAGTTCAGTAGTCACCATGCCTCTCGGGAACATTGCTGCTTTTTACGGGTACGTTGAGTACTACCCAGCGCTTAGTAAAAAGTAGAGACCACTCTGGTAGCTGGACAATTTCTGCAAATGGCCACTGACTTTGAAAACTTTGTTTTCTCAAACCACTCCCTGGATCATAATCTGAATTTATTACATTTTCAAATGCATTTCAAAGTCTGTGTTTTTGTCAGATATTTTGAGAGTTGATGGGAATGTTAATAGTGGACTCAGTCTGGGATTCTGCCACTGCTATTTATCTTAAATTGGTACAAAAGAGTTATTTAGTGCTTTTGTAATGGCACATTATTTAGATTGTATGGAGTATAAATATTGTAAAAGGAACTGAAAACAATTTTTTTTTACATTTATATGCAAAATTCTTCCTTTATATTCAAATGATTATGTAGCCTTTCTGTAAAAGCCTGTTTGACCTCCATATTTTTCACAGCTTGAGAAAATGAAGGCTTTGTGTGAAAAGATGACAAAAGAACTTGAGATATCCAAAGAAAAAATGTGTGCTTTAAGTCAAGACCTTAAGGTATGGTTTCATGAACTTAACATAAAATTTGAAAGTTCTGCAAAAAGTATCTTTCTGGATTTATGGTATCTTCTTTTCTTAGCAGAATAAGTCTCTGCATAATTGTATTCTCTTGAGCAGACTAGTTTACCTTGCATGCTGCTTTATTCTGGTTACCACCTTAAACTACGTAACTGATAATTTCAATGATTGCATTTCTGAAATAATTTGAAATACACTTGTCAATTTGCAAAGCATTGTTTTATATTGAAATCAGCATCAGTAATTTTTTTTCTCTTAACTTTTTCTCAAGAAAAGGAGAAAAGAATTTAATTACCTCTGTTCATATGAAAGCACATTTTATTAAAGCTGCCCTTTCTTTTGTTAACTTCTTTTTGTTTGTGTTTATCAGACAAGTTAATGCATGTATGAAGCATCAGGTCATACTTAACAGTTGTACAATGTGCAGCCAAAACTTCTTAGAGTAACTACCTGGGAACTGATAAAACACTTGAGAACTTTTTTCTTCAGTTTCTGAACACGAATTTTTCTTTTGTCTCTGTTTTTGGCTGACACACCACTTTTGTAATGTCCTGTCTGGTTACATCAGTGGCCAAGGGAGCGAGGAAGTCCTGAGGTCATGGTTAAACTTAATCTCCCGACTGGCAGTGTATTATATTACTGCCAAAATATAATATCTCTACTCCCAGTGTTTCTCAGATTCTTTTGCTGGGGATATGCTGCTTTATCACTTCAGTTTCGTCACAGATACTTCTGCAACACTCATTGAATCTTCGTATTAATTGATACTTGCACATGATCTCCTGTCATCTGATCTGAACTTTCTTTACTAATTTATGTTCAGAAGACTTAAAGACTTCTGCTTCTGTTGCAGCACCTTTGTAAGGCACCTAAAAATTTTGCAACCCATTGCAGCAGATACTTGTATCCTTCGTGCAAACCTGAGGTTGCTACACACAGGTGATGCTGGTGTTCATGCAGTACACCAGTTTCTGTTCTCTTTAAATTTTTGGTAATAAAATGGTATATATGAGTGAAAACTAGATTGAGTCTGAAAACATTTGTGTTAGAAATTTAACATTGCTTTAATCTTTTAACATTTTCAATATGAAGAATAAAAGTTGTCATTGTCTGATGAATTCAGGAGTATCTTTCCTATTATATTTCCTGTATAAGCAGCTATGATTTTATGGAAAACAAACTGCTTTCAGTTTGACCTTTAGCAAACCTCAGCAGTGCTGGAAGTCCAGTGCTTGTAGGGGAGGAAACTGTATCTGTCCACTCCATCTCAGCAATCTTTTGGCTGAAAAGGAGTAGTCTATTAAGTTCTTTGTTTACCCTGTGAGATGCAGTACTGGTAACATAACGATTCTGTCTATGACCATTTCTGATTATTAGTTTCTTTCCATGGTCAAACCTCCAAAGAGAGTCCTCACTTTTTTTTATCATGCGGATAAAGAATACAGTGGGTAACAACAGCTGTCTGTGTTGCCTACCAACTCAGCTGTAATGGATCAGAGATTTACTTATGAAAATAATGTATTTTTTCACTAGCTCTGAGAGCTCTCCATTCTGCAGAGGATAACTTCCATCCATGTATTCTACATCTCAGTTGTGGGGGTAGAGAGGATTCCAAAGGTCAGTGCATCATGGAGCTTTTAACTCTGAGAGATGGATTTCTGATCCTGTCTAGTTACAAGCTGTGGAGGACTATTGTCAGTTTTGAAATTCTGTTATTGACAAGATACAATCAGCTTAGCCTGGAGTCTTCTGAACACATGGCTATACGGCTGTTTACTTCCTCAGATGCTGAGCACTGGACTGAGGTAACATTTTATAGAGTAAAATTCTTACCATCCTTTCTGTTCTTTGCCTCTCTTCTACAGGAAGCTCAGGATAACCTGGCTGATGCCAATAAAGAGTTAACTCATCTGCACACTAAGTGTGCAGACAGAGAAACTTTAATAGGAACTTTAAAAAAGGAACTACAGAATGTACGGCAATGCTGGGAGAAGGAGAAAGTACGTGCCACAGAATCTGAAAATGAAATCCAGAAGCTTACCAGGGCTTACCAGAAGGATACAGAGGTATTACCAGAGACAAGATGACTGTCAAAAAGAGTCTTTATTTAATCTCAACTTTATACATATACATACATCAGATGGTTACTCTTAGTCTTAACAGATTTATTCCCAAAATATGATTTTAAGATACATATTTTGAAATACGTATTTAATATCTACAAGATCTCAGGGCATACTGGTTCTCCTTCATTCTATATCATTGAATCATAGAATGATTTGGGTTGGAAGGGACCTTAAAGATCACATAGTTCCAAACCCCCTGCCATGGGCAGGGGCACTTTCCACTAGACCAGGTTGCTCAAACCCCTATCCAGCCTGGCCTTGAACACTTTGAGGGAGGGAGTATCCCTGGCTTCTCTGGGCAACCTGTTCCAGTACCTCACCACCCTCATAGTGAAGAATTTCTTCCTTATATCTAATCTAAATCTACCCTCTTTCAGTTTAAAGCCATGACCCCTTGTCTTATCACTACCTGCCATTGTAAAAAGTCCCTCTCCAGCTTTCTTGTAGGCCCCCTTCAGGTGTGGGAAGGCTGCTATGAGGTCTCCTTGGAGCCCTCTCTTCTCCGGGCTGGACAACCCCAGCTGTCTCAGCCTGTCTTTATAAGAGAGGTGCTTCAGCCCTCTGATCATCTTCATGGCCCTCCTCTGGACTCGCTCCAACAGGTCCGTGTCCTTCTTATGCTGGGGACCCCAGAGCTGGACACAGTACTCCAGGTGGGGTCTCACAAGAGCAGAGTAAAGGGGAAGAATCACCTTCGCTGACCTGCTGGTCATGCTTTTTTTGTTGCAGCCCAGGATATGGTTGGCTTTCTGGGCTGCAGGCGCACATTGCCGCGTCATGTTGAGCTTCTCATCAACCAGCATCCCCAAGTCCTTCTCTTCAGGGTTGCTCTCAATCCATTCTCTGCGCAGCCGGTATCTGTGCTTGGGATTGCCCCGACCCATGTGCAGGACCTTGCACTTGGCCTTGTTGAACTTAATGAGGTTCGCACAGGCCCACCTCTCAAGCCTGTCAAGGTCCCTCTGGATGGCATCCCTTCTGTCCAGCATATCAACCGCACCACACAGCTTGGTGTCATCAGCAAACTTGCTGAGGGTGCACTCAATCCCACTGTCCATGTCACAGATGATGATGTTGAACAGCACCAGTCCAATACCGACCCCTGAGGAATGCCACTCATCACTGGTCTCCACTTGGACATCAAGCTGGTGACCGCAACTCTTGAGTGTGACCATCCAGCCAGTTCCTTATCCACCGAGTCATCCATCCGTCAAATCCATGTCTCTTCAATTTAGAGACAAGGATGTTGCGCAGGACAGTGTCAAATGCTTTGCACAAGTCCACATAGATGATGTCTGTTCCTCTTACCTTATCCACCAATGCTGTAACCATATCGTAGAAGGCCACCAAATTTGTCAGGCATGATTTGCCCTTAGTCAATCCATGTTGACTGTCATCAATCATCTCCTTATTTTCCATGTGCCTTAGCATAGTTTCCAGGAGGATTTGCTCCATGATCTTGCTGGGCACAGAGATGAGACTGACTGGCCTGTAGTCCCCTGGGTCTTCCTTTTCCCATTTTCCAGTCAGTGGGAACTTTGCCAGAATGCCACAGCTTTCAAATGTGATGGACAGTGGCTTATCAACTTCATCTGCTAGTTCCCTCAGGACCCACGGATGCATCTTATCAGGTCCCATAGACTTGCACACTTTCAGGTTCCTTAGATGGTCTCAAACCTGATCTTTTCCTACAGTGGGTGGTTCTTCATTCTCCCAGTCCTTGCCTTTGCCTTCTGCGACTTGGGTGGTGTGTCTTGAGCACTTGCTGGTGAAGACTGAGGCAAAAAAGTTGTTGAGTACCTCAGCCTTCTCCATATCCCTGGTAACCAGGTATCGTTTCTTTCCAGAGAGGGCCCGCATTTTCCCTAGTCTTCCTTTTATCACTGATGTACCTATAGAAGCTTTTGTTGTTGCCCTTGATGTCCCTGGCCAGATTTAATTCTGTCAGGGCTTTAGCTTTCCTGACCTGATCCATGGCTGCTTGGACAATTTCTCTGTATTCCTCCCAGGCTGCCTGTCCTTGCTTCTACCCTCTGTAGGCTTTCTTTTTGCATTTGACTTTGTCCAGGGGCTCCCCTGTTCATCCTTACAGGCCTCCTGGCATTTTTGCCTGACTTCCTTTTTGTAGGGATACATTGCTCCTAAGCTTGGAGGAGGTGATCCTTGAATATTAACCAGCTTTCTTGGGCCCCTCTTCCCTCCAGGGCTTTATCCCATGGTACTCTACCAAGCAGATCCGTGAAGAGGCAAAAATCTGCTCTCCTGAAGACCAGGGTAGTGAGCTTGCTGTGCACCCTCCTCAGTGCCTTAAGGATCTGGAACGCCACCACTTCATGGTCACTGCAGCCAAAGCTGCCTTTGAGCTTCACATTCCCCACCAGGACCTCCTTGTTGGTGAGAATAGGGTCAGCGTAGCACCTCTCCTTGTTGGCTTCTCTATCACTTGGAGAATGAGGTTGCCATCAACGCATTCCAGGAACCTACGAGGTTGCTTATGCCCTGCTGTGTTGTCCCTCCAACAGATACTGGGGTGGTTGAAGTCCCCCATGAGACCAAGGCTTGTGAACATGAGGCTGCTCCTGCCTGTCTATAGAGGGCCTCACCTTCTTGGCCATCCTGGTTGGGTGGCCTTTAGAAGACCGCCACCATAATGTCACCTGTCCCTGGCCTCCCTTTAGTTCTGACCCATAAGCTCTCTGTTGGCTCGTCATCTGTCCCCAGTGGAGCTTCATGCACTCCAGCTGGTCATTGACATAGAGGGTGACACCTCCTCTCTCCTGCCTGTCCTTCCTAAAGAGCCTGTATCCTTCCATTCCAACACTCCAGTCATAGGAGCCATCCGACCATGTCTCTGTGATGCCAATAAGATCACAGCCCTGCGGGCGTGCACATGTCTCTACCTCCTCTTGTTTATTCCCCATGCTACAAGCATTTGCATAGAGGCATTTGAGTTGGGCCCCCAGTGAAGCTGACTTACTGGCTGGAGTGGCTGGAATTCCTTTGTGCTGCTCTTCAGGTGCTCTCCTGCTGACCTGTGATCCTCCTCCAGATCCTTCTCTATTAGAACCAATAGCTCTTCCAGTATTTTGAATTTTTCAACAACTGAGTTTCTTTAAAGAGTTACAGCTGACAAACAATTATTTATTTCTTTCAGATTGAAAGTTAACAGAATGCTTTACAATTGGAACATACAATAGTATCGTCATCATGTGTTGTTCATTACTGATTCACATGGCAATTGATAGATGGCAAATATGGAATTGAGGTAGTTTTGCCCGCGTGCCACAAACCCTAGAAATTCTTATTTGTGACCGGTTAGCTCATTGTGGTGTGCTATATGTGGGAATTGTTTCACAAAGTCTACTTCAGAACTATTATCTCTCTCCTTGTATTTGTTTACAGATTTTAATTTTGTTGCTTTTTCCCCCCAATAAAGCAGTTCTGTACTAGCAATAGTAATAGCAATGATATTTTAGTTGTGCATATTGAGCTCATTACTTCCACAGATTTGGACATGGATGCCAGCTGAATAAAAAGGAAACATTCTTTCCACCTCTTTTGCAGCCTGCTATTTAACTAGTGTACACATGAGGCAGCTGGAAGTGTTATACACATCAGATAATGATTAAAGTGAAGGAAACTAGCAGCCTGGCTATATTGTAAAGTCAGCATGTCTACCACACTGTGGTTGCATTCAACAAGTGTGAATTGATTTTTGGGTCTTGGGGTCCTTTTTTCATGCCAAATGGATAATCATCATCCTTGGTTTATCACAGCTCAAGCAAAAATATGATGATGGTGGCACAACGCTGGATTTCCCTTGGGGAATTAGGAGATCTGCTAGAAAAAATGTTAAACTAAACTAAACTACATTTTTTTTATTGCCTAAAATACCATGAAATAATTGTGAGAAAATGCACCTAAGTATAATGGAAAGGGCTCAGAAAGACCATAGTTCCCCATCTCAGTCATCCACAATTTCTTGATGTAAAGCCTCATCCAAGGCCCCTGAAAAACAATGGGAACCTTTACAATGGTTTACTGACTTTGAATAAAGGCTCTCTTCCTTGTGGCTTTCAAGGTACAGCTTTCTATTGTTGTCCTAATCAAAGTTGCTAAGTTCAATATATGTACTAAAAGGATGAAGGCTGGAATTTCTTCTGCATGCTATTGTTGCTGAAGTTTACTTACAACTTGCATCAATTTATTATACTACTGACTAAAGTCAGTGGAAATGAATGAGGCATGTCTTGTGGAATTTAGCTGATGAAGCTCTAAGCCTGTTTTGTCTGCTATTTAGTCATACATAATCCATGCAAAACCAATTTTTAAAAGTCTTTAGAGTGATAGTTGTATAAACAGTATGTTGTGCTTCTGAGCCAATCAGACAATTTTCTGCGTGCTGTGCAGGTATTGACAGTGGGTACAATTTGAATGTACCTGAACATGTTAACAGGAATGATTAAATTTCATCTACTTATTAATAGTACAGAAATTTTTATCTGTATCAGGTCATGGTTGTGACCACAGCAGGATTGGGCTTTCTTTATTTATATACTATGTCTAATTAGACAAATTGTGTAAAAACTGCTTTCTTACTCTGGCTTTTATATGTATGACTGCAAATATTAACAATATTGCTTTTGAAAAGGTCTGAGAATGAGCTTTATGGGTTTTTTTAGTTGTATGCAGCTCATGTTACTACACATATGATGCATCTCTTTAGATTCTAACACTGTTCAGATACAACAGTTAATTTTTCTTTTTGTCTCAGGAGAAGCTAACCTTCCTCCATACCTTATACCAGCGTTTGGTAGCAGGCTGTGTGCTTATAAAACAACCAGAAGGCATCCTAGATAGATTCTCTTGGTCTGAGCTTTGTGCAGTCTTGCAGGAGAATGTTGATGCCCTGATCTTAGACCTCAACAGGGCTAATGAGAAGGTAAGTGTCCTTAGGCACCAGCTACCCCTATTAAATTCAGTGACATTTGTCCACATCACAGTATCATTAAAAAGGACTGACATTCATCTTATTTCAAAAAGAATTTGTACGTTAATAATTCAATACCATTAATTATGGCTTGTCTACAACTCAGTTTGATGCCATTGCTGTGGGCATGTAAATGTGACTGAAGTCTGTATGAAGTCTCTAAGCTCCACTTTCTGTGCAGGACATGCTAATAGTACTAGCCAATATTAGCCACAGGGACCTAATTAAAAGAAAATAAATTAATCTTACTGATGAAGCAATTCAAAGAACTTAGTCATTTACACTAATAAAGCAAGTCTTTATTTTAGCATAAAACAGAAACAAAATGCACTTACTCCAGGAACATCATTTTTAAATTATGTGTTTATGATTCAGAGGTACTATCTGAAGAAATGCCGATGTGTTTTTTTGGTTCAGTTTTAACTTTTGGGTTATTAAATTTGTATGCAGAAACACAACAGAAAATATTTATCTTTATAAAACATGTCAATATTTGTTTAAGGAAGAAGCTATAATTTTCTAATGATTTTAATGTGAGTCAGCTTACGTGGCCTTTCCTCCCAGAAATCCCTGCATTTTTAGGAAGGAAAAGACCTCTTTTTAAATAACTTCAAGTGGCTCCACAGACTAACATATGCCACTCTTTAGGATTTCAGTGCATGTTCTGGCTCCGTTGATCAGGCCAGTCCTACAGTCTAATAGAGCAACTCCAGATCTTGGCTGCCCTGACAGTTTGTTCTTGAGGCATAGGAAGGGAAAAGCTCTTTCAGATGTTTCTCATCTGCTGGAATTGTGACCACTCTTCTCGACCGAGTAAGGGACAGGGCTGGCTACAGTGAATTGCTTTGATTCTGCCCATCATTTAGTAAATACCCCAGCAGTCAGTGGATATGACTAAAAAGGGATAGTATAAAATAAATTCTGGATTATGCAGATTGGGTGTACATTTCTGTTTTCCTTTTGAAATAAATGTGGAAAGGGAATAGAAGAGAAGGGGGTGAGCATTGTTGGCATTGTTTGGGGGTGTTGTGTCTTATTGTTTCTTGCTTTTTAATTTAGTATGTTTACTGAGATTGTGAGGTCTCAGGGCTCTTTTCATGTACTTACCAGCTTTTCAGGGATTTGGGGCAGTGTTGTTACCTGTGTTGTACCTGCGTTCTGAGAATAAAATTTTTCTGCAGTTTTGTGTGATCTGTTTGGAAGGTATCTTGCTGATATTCTCTAGTAAAAAAGCATAGGCATGTGTATTTAGAGGTCATTGTTAGCTTGACTCATTACTCCATTTGCATGGGAGCTGCAAAGTTAAACCACAGAGTGAATCCCTTCATGCTTGTTGAAAACACATCATAAACGAATGAGCTACTTGTGAGAAAAACATTCTGTATGCTAAAATTTCCTGAAATTATTTTAATACTTAATAATATATGGAACGTCTTGGCTTTTCAGTAAAACAAAAAAATAAAATTGAGGGCTGTTTTTTCATTATTACTTGCAATCCTTGCAAATTGCTAAAGGACTGGTGTACTCAGATTACTAATTTAGCAGCACAAGATTTAATGCACTTGTTTCAAAACAATACAGGAAGTGTCTGGTTCAGGTTTCCAACAAAGAAGACAACACATATCTGCAAGATGGTGTAAGGATAGCAAAGCTGAAACCACTAAAAATTCATCATTCCAAAATAGGTCTCAGTTTTGTTGCAAGATTCAAATAAGTAATATGTCGCGAAAGGCTTTTACCTAGTTTTAATAAATACGTTGAAGAATTTACAATTTAGATTTTATGTTGGAATAGTCTGTGCTTAAATTAATATGGACAATTAAAGTAAAAAGGTATTTTGAGACAGAAGAGAATTTTTTAAATGCTTGTCACACAGATATCTCACCTAGAATATGTTTGTAAGAACAAGTCCGATACTATGAAGGAGCTTCAGCAGAGCCAGGAAGATGCTTTTAGCAAAATGGCTGAACAGATGAAAGCACAGGAAAGCTGTTGGCAGAAAGAAAAAAAGTATCTGGAACAGCAGTACTCGGGTCTCCTTGGGGAAGTTCATGCAAGGGCACAGGTATGGTGCTACGAACTGATTTTTTTTTCCCTTGTAAATATTTAATGGATTATTTTGGTAGTTTAAGCTTCTAACCAATTTAAGGTTGTTTGGCAATTTTAGTGTATCTTTAAAATAAAAAACCCAACACTGTGCTAGTATTAACTTCATTTATAATAAGAAATAAATGACTTTGTTAAAACATTCCAGAAATTAATTGGTTAATTTGGTCTAGCAGTTGCTAGTGATTTTTTTGAGAATGTTAAAGCTGTAAGATTGAAATTGCTTATTTTAAGAATTATATAAGGCAGCAGTTACTTTTTCAGTGTCATGCTTTGCAAAGACTCTAACAGTAATGTGGTGTCATCTGGGGATAAATTTAGGTATATACATTCTGACCCTAAGAACCATTTAGAAGTTACAGTGGTAGATTTAGCTACAGCATTAAAGGACTTCGTTATACAGATAGTACAGCGAGCAGTGGTTCAAAAGTGTAAAACTGTCATCACTGATTGTTAGAAAAGTTATTTGCAATCTAAAATTTTCACTGTTATTCTACAACCACAATCCATTGTCTTTCAGGTCACATTCCTTTATATGTGTTTCAGTTACAGTGGTGTGAAATGTAGGAAATAAGATACGCCTTATTATTTGTGACTGCTGTCTGAAACTTACTTCATCAGAATAATGCTGTATTTGACTCAGATTTTGGGCTTGGAAGTCTTTGCACTCAGAAAAATGTATTTATGAAGTATTCTTTAGACACAGCAATTTATGGTAATTTCTTGGGTATGAGTTAAAATCTTGTATATATTTTTTGCTTGATATTTACATTTCATGTTAGATATTGGCAGTGCTAAAAACATCCCTATGAGTGGAATAAGGGGCATCCAGACTTATATTAAGTTCCCCCAACATCCTGCAGTTTCATCTTATGAAATCACTGCCAACAAAAAGAATGATAAAATGAGGAAGATTAATTTTAAAAATTACTTTTCCTTCCTAAAGAAAAAGTGAAGTTACGTAATTTAGATTTTTACCTCCTATAGATGCTGCACAAAAGAAAGGTCCGAGTCATCTCTTTCAGAACTCTAGTGTATTGTGGAGAATTGGTGCTGTGCAGTACTGTGCCATTCTTTGGGATGGTGGTATCCCTGCCAGTCTTCTCAGCTGAATTGTGTAGACAGCAAGCAGAGCATGTACTGAAAACATGGCTCTCTTCTGTGGAGCGTGCATTAGGCACATCTTCTGGAAAAGACTTTATCTGTCAACTTGCTGTACAGGACTACTGGGTTTCTAAAACGGAAATGCTTTCCCTTAGAAACATCTGGGCATGTTTTCTAACACAGGTTATGTAGTGTTGGAATACAAGCTGGTAGTGTTGTAATCTAGGCAGTGCAATGTCTGTATACACTTAGATGATTCAACAAAACTTTGTCTCATCTTTTTTCCATGCCATGTTCCAGTTTGCCTTCCTTACCATTCAGTGTCAATCTGGGAAGAAGACAGTCTAATTTCTTCTGGATTTCCGATATGTGACTGACTTTGGCCTTGCATATACCAAATTAAGCCTCTCCCTTTCTGGGATCCATAGCTTCCATGGATATCTGCTGTTAGGGCTGTCCTAATCCTGATTGCTTGTTTTTCATAAGACTTGACTGTCTTTTACATATTGCATTTTGAGCCTGTTAGCCATATTTGTCTGCAAGATCACTGCTCTATTGGAGCAGAGGTGTGTAGGCAGACTAATGTTGTAGCCTTACTTTCATAGGAAACAAGGGAAAATGTGCCACAAGTTATGGAGTGTCTTCAAAGGGTCTTTTAAATATTACTGAGTGCCAGTGTTTACATAAAGATACAGAATGCAATATTTAAATTTAATTATTTTAACAGGCTTTATTAATTAAATTTTATAGGAAATATATAAACAGTGTAAGTGGAATATAATTTGCTTGTATTCTGTAGTTCATTGTAGAACTGTGAGTCTCATCACTCTAGGACGTTTATTCTAGCACTACAAGGAAACTGTAGCATTTCACTGTATTTTCCATAGGAAGATCTGAGGGTTAATTGCAAGCAGTTTAATGAGCATTTTTAATCCCTTATAGGTGTTAGTTTCTTTCTGGAAAGGGAAGATGGGTGATTTTTGCTGTCCTGCACCAAGCTAATGGTACATCATAGGATGCATCCTTTTGTTTGTAACTCTGTCTGCAACCAGTGTTCTGTGCCTTCTTATAGACATTTTCTCCCCAGAACTCCTGGGTTGAGACTTCTTTAATTTTTCCAGTTGTTGGTACATGTGCAAAGGCGAACTGAAGATTGTCAGTTCAGACTCTCAGGAGTTAACTGAAAGCTCTAACTGCACAACAATATGAGTAATGTAATGTGGAAATTACTGTTTTGTTTTCTTAGAACTGCAGTAGAGAGTTAGGGCTTTTCAGAACAGCATCCTTGTGATTAAAATGTAACGTTGCAAAATCTGGAGGTTTTAGTAGCAATGACACCTGCCACTGCTTCTGTCTCCAGCCAGTACTGTTCAGGGTCCCTGGCTCCAAGATAGGATCTATGGGTGTTAATAGGTACTACCTCACAGCTGTTACTGGAGGTCAGATGGATGGTGTAATCAGAAAGCAGTTACACTGTTTTTCTGTAGGGCAGAAATTCCCAGAATGGCTTTATCATAGATTAGCAATAAATAAGGCACTCTATAGATACTGCTCTTCTATGTCCATGGTCTCCATGTTTGGAGAGTCAATGGAGCTTGAAATGCATATCCTTTTTCCTTGCCTTTCGTAGCAGGGGAGTGCAGTCCTCTTGATTTGATAGTGTGCCATTTTGAAAATGTTACTATGCCTGTTCCTTAGTCTCACACAAATTATTTATTCAGACTGTGTACAGTCTCATAGGAAATGTCCTCTGAATTTTAACTATCAGTTGTTGATTGTTTATTATGTAGACATTTATTAATCTGTCCCCATTTTTCGTGGCAACCACTTAAAATAGAAGGGTTTTGTTCTGATATGCAAAAACATGTTGTAAGAGAAAAATCCTGTAACTACTTTAAAGATGTTAATTTCAACAGAAAAATAAAAGGTTTGCTAAATAGGAAAGGGAAAAAGTCCTCTAGGGAGAAAAAAAAAGTCTTGTCCTTTATTGGCTTTTTTGTTTGGAAGCCTTGCTTTTACAGCGAGGCAGGTGAGTTAGCTAAAGGCTGTGGTATCTTGCAATTGTATCGAAAGTCAGTACAAGCACTGCAAAAGGAGGAGAAGTATGCATAACTATACTGTTCCTGACCCACTGGGTCTCTTTGATGGATGTCTGGCCCATGTACTTAAAACACAGGAAAGAAATGGAGGACAGTGCTGTTGATGTTGTTTATCTAGATGTATAGAAGTATATGTTTAGAAAAATAAACCAGCTGAAATAAAGGGAAACCTTCTGAAGTCATAGTGTCATTATATTTCTAGATTCCGGTTCTGTTTTCATGTCAGAGTAAAGGGTAAGGACCCAGTAAGAGATGGGATAAAATAGCGTTGCTAGTAGCACCTGATTTTTTTGTTAAGGATTGCTGGAATCCACCAAGCTTTGCAACCCAGTGAGGTGTCCCTCAAACACTAAAGGAAGCTGGCTTGCCCATGTTTAGGAAGAGAATTCTATGTCCCTTTCAAAAAATGTGCTTTTAAGCTTTGAAGAAAACACTAGAAACAGTGTGGAGTAAGACAAAAGCAATTACTAACAGGTGAAAACAAGAAGGTGTATTTTCTTACAAGACAAATGTCTTTCTTTGACATTTCTGTAGTCAGAGATTGTCTTGTTCACTTTTGCGTATTACCATATAATCATAAGCATAAAAACAGTAAGCTTTTTTAAAAAATAAGCTTTAATTAGCCAGAGCACTGATTGTTAGTATTGCTGCCCAACAGCCCTGTAGGGATCACACTTTGTTTACTCAGATATTGGCCTTTCACCTGTGATGGCCAGAAACCATAAGTTGTTTTCTAAATTCAGCTTACCTTTTCAGTTGCTTCCAGTCATGCTATCAGGGTTTTTTTTTTAAAAATCAAACACTGTAAATAATGCAGTAGCGCTGAAAGTATTGTACATGTTCATACTTAATTTTAGAGTAGTAAAGTGACATGTGAGGCCTGTAAATTGCAATTTGTAATTAAATCTTTTTTTTTTTTAATTCTAATATTTAATAACACTATGGATGCTTCCTTTTTCAAAAAAATAATATAATCTTTCTTTGGTCAAAGACATTCTGAATTGACTAGGGTACATCTCTATAGAAGCATGGAATCTTTTATTTCCATTCTAGGGATAGCTATGTATTTTTTTTTCCCTCCCTGTTGTGCTTGCAGGATGGAGGAGGGAGAAGAAACTAGGGTGCCCCCTCACCACTTGCTTGGGACCTGTACCAAATAGAACACATGGGAATGTGGCTGAATGACACCATTGTACTTCTCTTTTGGCCACTTCTAACAGGAATAACCTCACCCCGTTTTTAACAAGATTGCTTATAGCTCTAAGAGAGGTAGCTGAAGCATAGCATAATCCTCTGTTTTCCTCATCATATGGACTTGTCATTCCATTCATGTTTACCTTTTTGAGTCCATGTATTATAACTGGAGCATAAGCATTTAATTTGAGCTTGTGGGTTCTTTGTGAACAGTGCCTAAAATTTATTTTCTCCTTATACCACTGGATCCTGTTTAAATGTAGCCTAAAGTGGTTGTTCCAATCACAGAGGACTCCCATGCATCAAGACACCAGTCTAAGTCTCTGAGGTCCCAGCATAGTGTCTTGATTCCTATACAAGAACTGCATGTTATCAAAAGCAACCAGTCTGTGTGGTCTAACCTTAGTCCTGGCATTCCTTGGGTTGTTAGTGTCTTCATTCTGCTACACCAGTTTACTGTTTTAAATCTCCCTCTTTCCCCATTTCAGGGCATAAAAAGGAAAAGAAAAATTGTTCAGCAAGTTGAAAAACTCTGTAATGGCACTACTCAAAATAAAAATATCTATTACACTGTTCTTTTGAAAATGCAATTCTGTATGAGACCTAATTAATCTGTGAATATATAAGTAGGGGGTTGATTACAAAGTAATTAAGAGATCACCTTTACTTCCCCTTTTCCAGCTGCTGCCAATCTGTCTAGGTTTATATTCCAGAGTTTTCCTTCTTTTTTTTTTTTCCCCTCTGTCTTACACTATCTTTCTTTTCTGCTTTGAAGAGCAATGTTCTTTCTGAAATTGGAGTATGTAATTGCTTATTGTTAAGCCAACACATAAAACTATTGTCTACAACCAGGTACCTTTGGACCTTCTGTGGGTTATTGCAGTACTAGTGGATTATCGTCAGAAATCTGGAGTCCATTTGTAGTTGAAGACCATGCAAATTTTCCTTTTACTATTGATTTGTTTTCATATATATGGTTGTGTAACCTCTAGGAGACTTTGACAATCATTACTAACAATTTTTGTTCCTTTAATGTGTATTTGACTCTGAAAAAAAAAATTCTTTTAGCTTTTGTCTAAGTAAAAAGGATTTTGTTATTTTAAAAATATCTTCTAGTTAATATTTCTTCTGGTTTTGTTTATTTTTTTCCCCTTATCCCAGGAATACCAAGAAACAGCAGAGAAAACCAAGGAAAAAATTTATGTCCTTGAAAAGAGACGGGAGAAACTGGCCCTTGAAAATGTTTCTGTGAAAAATACATTAATGCAGGTTCAGAAGGAGCATTCATCTCTCCTGGCAGGCTGTGCGCTATTGGCAGGTGCCCTATATCCCCTCTATGGCCGATCGTGTGCTATGTCTTCCCAAAGAGACCTTCTCCAGGATCAGGTCAACATTTATGAATTAGTGAACCAGGAGATTAGGACCCTAGTTCATGCTCTCTCTGATGTAGAGGAAAACAACCAAGATGAAGCAAAACTGAAGAAAAGAAAATTCAAAGGCCTGATTCATGTATTCCGAAGAGGTGTGATTGCAGTTTTGGCAGCTAACAGACTTAAAATTTTAGCCCAGTCTTCTAGTTCCCTCTTCTCCTGGGTAAATGGCTTCAAAGAAGGCATTGGAATTCTAGTTTGTATAGGAGACTCCAAAGGCAAGCGTAATCTGTCAAGTAAGCTAATTGTTTTTTTCTTTGATAAGTGTTATGGCAAATTACATGGTTAGTGAATAACAAATAGTAATGTTATTATTAATAGAGTGTAAAGACAAATCAGTGACATTTTGACAAATGTAATTTCTGGATTTGTGATTTCTGGATTTCTTGCCAAATGTAATTTCCCCTAAAAGAAAAGTCTGTTAAGCATTGAAAGAAAAGTTACAACTACACACGTGAACTCATACTGTTTGATATCCTTGACATTTGTGTTATGGATTTCAGAAGTAGGTGCTACCATATCTCCTCTGTGGCAAATACCTTGTAATGTTCCTAAATGATTGACCATCAACCTATTTTTTTAAAAGATATTTCCTCTTCTCATATTAATCGCTTTTAATATTTATTTCCTAGTAAAAATGCAAAAAGTTGCTTTCTGATTCAGGTAAAATATTGGGATAGGGTCTCTAAATTTTTCTTTACAGATGATGTAGTCTTCTGGTCCCTTTCTGTTACCAGACCAGCTCACGCTTTCCCCTGCAAGGATAAATAGTATCAAAAATGTTTCCCAAACTAGAAGATCCATCTGGTTTTCTGGTTTAGTAGTTCTGGAAGCATATTTAATACAGTCTAAGCTGTCCTGAAAGAAGTATTAGTTTGTGGTTTATATACTTAGTTTTAGTCAATTTCTGAAAGAGCTGGAGATAGTAGTGTGCCTTATCTAAGTTATTCACTTTTATTGCTAGCTACAATTCTGTTTCACAGGTCGTGAAGAGGAACAAATTCACTGTGTTGAAGCACTCAGCTGGTTTACTAGTTCTAACCTCCTTGCTGCAATAATCAGTTCTGTCACTGAATTACAGGATACTGTTAACAAAACAGGTAATTTTAAAAGTATATTCTTGTAGTAGAAGATAAAATAATCAGGGTAATTACATCATTTTGATTTTTAGGATTTTATGTAAACTATTCTGGATCAAATCTCTGGACAGCTGTATTGTTGGAACAGATTAATTTTCTTTAAATGGTGATAGGATACTTTATCATTTCGGTATATAGAGTGACGGAAACAGAAAGCTGGAAAGTGCTTCTAGAAAGCATATAAACAGTTTTGCCTGCTTTGTTGTGAAATAGAAAAAAAAATTCTACACCATGCCAATATATATTTGGCTAACCTGTTCTTAGAAGCTTCGAATGAAGTAATATTTGCAAGCCTCCTACTTATCTTGTTCCACTGTTCTAATATTCCAAAAGTATTTTACTGAAGCTCAACCTAATTTTTTTCCATAGAGAAAATCTACATCATTTCTGTCTATTTGATCTGTCTATTTCTTAAGTGCAGGCCCTAAAACTGACACATAGTCAACCTGGGACTGCTGCTGACTGAAAGAAAATTATTTCCTACTGTGTTTATGTGATATGAATCTAGAATTTCCAAGTTGCTGGCATCTGGAAAACAATTGAATTTGATAGATGCTATTTTCATCTGGTTTACTTGCTATCTTTTGCTTTTTGAGAGAGAAATAAAATGCTCTCAATTTACACAATATGTGGCAGTCCTTATTTTATATCTCTACGATGTTCCTTTGCTAAGTATATGCTTAATTTGAGTTGTGTATAGATTTCTGAGTTCTCTCAGTCTCTCCTTGTATAGAATTCTACTATGCCTATGGAAAATTTTAGTCCCAATCTCTGGAAATATCACTTCTTGATTCCCAGCTGTTAACTATCTTCCTTAATTTCTTTGCAGTGAGGACTGATAAAAGATCTCACTTGGTTCCTCTGCATTGCTGTCATCCTTAGTTCTTTGGTACCTGGTAGTTTCAAAGTCCCAACAATTCTGTCACAGAATAAAGGATAATTTATATGAATAAGAGGAAATAGCAGGACAGAGAGAAGGTGATACGTTTCCCAGAAACCTGAACAATAAACTGGTACCAGAAGTCAACTGTTGAATCAGAAGTGTTGTGATTCAGTTGAAAGTGCTTTCTACTTCGATCGTCCTGTTTTCAGTAACTTAAGTTTACATCCTTACAAAAAATATTTTGAACTGTGTTTCAGAATATTTACAGGGTTTATACTGCAGGTGTTCCTGTGTATAGAGTGTTGAGTAAGAACAGCAAATGGAAAAGGAATCAAGAGAAACTGTACAGCAGCATCGATATGCTGAAGTGACTAGTTAGAATACTCTAAACCTCATGCTATTTTGCTGGATTTGAAGTACATGATAATTCTGGTAGACTCTCTTTACTTGATATCTCTGCACTCAATACAGTTTTGATTTTGGGAATTAGAAAAAGCCATGCTGAGAATGTTATGGCCACAGTCAGTCTGGTGATTCTTTCTTAGCTTATCTCTATTTTAATTTTCCCAGAACCTCAAGATCTAACTGCTCATGTATTACTTGGAATTCTGTTGCTCAGGAGATCAAAAGTTTCCCAAGAACCTTTGATTCAAAAAATAGTAATAAATAATTTAAAGTTGGACATGAAATTTCCACAAGTATTGAAGTGATAAGGCTCTGAAGGAATATATTTGAAAGAAAGCTTGCATACTTAGGAAATTATTTTATGTTCTGTAAGTCATATTTCAAATAGGATTGAAACCCTCAAACTGACTCAAATGATTTTGAAATTTTTAAAAATGTAAATAGGCAATCTGAGAGGCATCTGCCCTTTTCAGATCTTGAAGCACTGGCAGTTCCAGATTAGACTGCATATCACAGTAGAGAGTAGGCACAAGAAGGTGCTCGGTGGACCTACCCTATGGAATGATTCAGTGTCTCTTAAAAATTACTTTTAAAGATGGGTAGGTTCTGAGGACCCATTTGGGGCAGTTGAAAGAAACCAAATCCAGATCACTGAGATAACACTGGAACTTTTGCTCTTGCGCACTCTGGTGATTTGAGGCACATTTGTTGAGATTTTAACTTTTAAAAAAGTGGTTTTGGTTTGACATTCATGATGATTTCTCTTCACACTGTTCATTAGTTTGGTTCTCAATTCCAGCATGTCTTGGAATGATCTCTTAGCTTCAGTCTGAATACAAGTTCATTAAAGTGTGGGGTTTTTTGTTTTGATTTGGTTTGGTTGGTTTTTTTGTAAGGTTAGTTTTGTAGGTTTGTATGAACAGAATCTGTACTGCGATAAACCAGAGAAAGTAAAGGTCAAGCTTTCTCAATACAAATATCATCAACTTTACATACACAAAGCTTTTGAAGCATGGCATTAAAATTTTAGTCTTGTGTACTACTAAGTTCATCATGCTTACTGTTCTATTTCACCATAACAGAGTAAACAAGAATTCTTTTTCATCTGTTAGTGAACTAAGATTTGTCACTTTTCATTGTCTTTTTCATTTGTTTAATGTGAGAATTAATTGCTCTTTGTGATATACCTGTTTTTGTGTTAATAATTTCTTATACACATCACAATATACATCATTTAATGCTTTTATTATAATTCCTTGATCCTTTGTGGGCAGGTACTTAAAATGTATATACTTAAACTGTATATTCTCTTCCCAATGATTATAGATACAGTTCCTCGTGGAATTGCATTATATTCTCATTTCATCTTTCAAAGCAGTCAGTAACTTACATTAGCATATTTCTGTGTATTTACTCGAAACTGCTCTTCATAAGAAAAATAAACTGAGGTGATGATTTGCTTTTTTTATCCACCATCCCAAGAAAGTGCTTTAAGTTGTGGATGCTGAACTGTACCGAATAACAGGAATCCTGGTTCTGAAGTGGAATGATCGTTTCAAAACGCTGCAACACAATTGCATGAACTATTATTATTAATTTATTTTTAATACAGTTAAACTGGGGGTTCTAGACATAGGGAAAGGGCTGCCATCCTAGGTACTGCACATATGGAGAAATACTGTGTTTTCTGGCAGGCAAACAATCTCATGTAAAATGAGATACCAGGTGGAAATACTAGGAAAAATGAAGGAACGGTAGCTCATTGACAGTACCGTTGTTTTGATATTTACCAAAATTCATGGCAAAGGGAAGTTTTTTAGAAGGTTTTGGTGTCATCTTACATGGAAGGCAGTACAAATGTTCTAGTTTTAATTTTAGGTTAATTTAACTGAACATTCAAACTGATGAATGCACCATGACTGGAGAAAAGAGATGGTCTTTGAAAGTGAAAGACAGGTGGGACAAGATAATCCATGATAAGAGTTAAAATCATGAAGGTAGATTATCTTTTATGTGATCAGTAATAGAGAACCAACATAAGGAAAAGAGAGGAGCCTTGGCCAAAGTAGACAGAGCGTTACAATAGCAGTTTCTTCTGGATGTGAGAATAATTTTTATTTTTTTTAATTTCGAAGGATGGTTTCTTAGTTGAAGTGCAAGATAAAAATGCTGGATAAAATTTTTAGCTTTAAAGATGAATAGGAAGAGTGCTACCTTAGACATGAAGAAGAGATTTACTACTAGCTGGGTTTATGGAGAACATGCACTCAAAAATGGTACTCCAGTTAAGCACTGGAATTATTGGAATGCTGGCATTTTTAAACCAAGCAGGAAAATGGCTCTGAAAATAGAATATTTGACTTTATCATGTGCTTTTTTTTGTTTGCTTACAGATAAATTTAATCTTGTGTAAATGATAAATTCTTTATGATGACAATTGTATTCTAAAAATATCAATAATCATGTTTTTGTTTCATTTGAACCTTTGTTTTTATCCTTGCAATGTATAAAGAGAAATTATTTAATTTAAAAAAGCTATGGTGTTTTTTTTCTGTTTATACTCTTAAGTAAATATTTTAATTCACTGCAGCAACAGGAGATCTGCTGTACTACTGAATGTAAATAAGCTCTTCCATGCTTGTCATCTTACACTGATAGTATCATAAGACAAGTAATGACAGATTAAGACCTGCCTAGCAGAGGGAAAACTAAATTACAAGACTTTTATTAAGGCATAAATAAACCTATTAACTGTTATCTGGAATACCAATTAGTGGAAGGAGCACTGACAATTTTATTTATCAACATTAAACACAATTATTAATTACAGACCTGGCGAATCTAGCAGTAAGCAGGACATGTTGGGTGTGCTGGGGCCTTAAGTCCATTATATGAGAAGGATGATTACCAAAATCCTGTGGGGAAATAAGTAATTGTAGCTGTAAAATTTTAATTGCCTTGGAATAAGGTAAATTATATTCTCTTGTCTCAGAATATAAATAGTATGGCATTAAGGTACCAAGCCTCACTAATTTTGAACAGCAAGTGATTTAGACATCTATAGAGGGGAGGGAAGAGGAGTCAGGAAACCCTCAGAAATTTGCATTGTAAATATTGCGATAAAGTGATTTACCATGTGCTATCACATCTAACATACTTGACATGGCTTGCATTTGCTTGCATCTGACTTATATGTTTTCTGAATTATTAAATTAGAACACCCAAGAAAGACTTAAGAAGGTATAGTATTGGAGAACATAAAAACAACTGGACAATTATTTTTTGACAAACAAATCCTATTAGTTAGAATCCTATCCTCCCCTTCCATCCGAAGATTGATAGGAGTAGAGTGTTCATTGCTAAATACAGAATTTGTCCCAAAGTCTCTCCAAGGTATTCCTGTGAGCTCAATCTTCCACTCTTTAATGGAAAAATCATACTATTTTAAAGATGCTATTTGTTGTTGCTTTTTTCCACTGAAAAAAACAAAACTAATAACCTACTTGATGTTTCTTTTTTGTTGTTGTTTCTTAAAGATCCAAAGCCCTGGCTTTCTGGACACTTACTTGTAAGTGCAGCCAGGAACTCCTTTTCAAAACTTATGAACAAGCTGAATGTAATAATGGAGACTGTTCCACTAGAAAGCAGCAGGAGCATTACTTATCTGGAGAAAGACTCTTTGGTACAGAGGCTGGCTCATGGACTTCATAAAATAAATACCCAGGCCCTGGAAGCTGGATTGTATGACAGGCTACCCATTATGGTATGCATATTTATAGTGCTACTTCATGTAAACAGCAGGTTCACAGCATAAGTGTTATGGTGAAGCTCTCTTGATACTGCCATTAATTTTGTTTCAGATTGTTTATGAGTCCATTACATTGAAGTCAACTATATAGAGAATCAGAAGTTGATTTGCAACACCCAGAAGCATTGAGGCATGAATAGATCTTTTCTTTTATTGTCAAAGAATTTGAAGAGATTTGATGTATCCAAGAAAAAGATTTTTTTAAAGTTTGATCACAATTGTATTTGCTTTATAAGAACAAACTTGCTTTTGGCTTTAATTAAATATTAAGGTTCTCTTTTTTTTTTTCCTTCTGCCAACTGTTCTATCTTTCAGAAAAGATAACCTTCTCCCCCTTAACCGAAATGAAAGGGTAAACTCTTTCTCACATAATCTGTCTTCTGTTGTGGGCCTTACGTGAAAACAGGTACTTCCTTGAAAACAAAACTTTCAGTAACCCTCAACAGTAGGTGGAATAGGTTCACATTTTTACACTCGTGTGTGTCTTTTAGAGATGGAGGACAAAATGACAGCTTTGTCTAATTCGCTTGGGTATTAAATGTGATTGATTTTATTGCTAAAATAGCACATTAATTTGTTTCTGTTTACTAACAGAAAAGCATAGCATCCTTGCAGAAGCAGATATTTGAATTTACGCAAAGACTTCATACAGCAGAGGTGGAACGCCGCTCACTGCGCCTAAAACTTGCAGAATTCAAATGGAATTTCAGTGAGATGAAGAAAGAAGCTGACAAAGCCCGGAGCCTGCAAGAGCAATTAAATATGTTTAAGCAATCTGTAAGTATATTTGATTTAGAGGAGACTGCTTACAAGGGATCCTCCCTTTTACACATTTTTTGATTTGTGTTCTTTTGGAAAACAAATATAATATCAATCTACTATTAACAGAATTTTCCAGAAAACTTGCTTTGTAAATGTCTCTAAACTGTAAGTCAGATGTATTTAGAAGTACCTCCTTTCCACAGGAGTTTCTCTTTGTTTTGTAGAATGAGGTATTCTGTGTAAATTACATGTATGGTCTTCAGCAACCCAGGTTTTCTTCCATATGTTGAAAATGTTGGTGTGATTTATATACCCTAAAAGGTTTTGTAGATTTCACTTCAACAGAGTAAAGTCAGCTGGAATGACGGTATCCAATAAGCATGTTCATGAGACATTCATAAAGCATAAATGTAGTATTTTAAACTCTGCATAGATATTACTGAATATTATGATAGACATTTTACTGTATCTTTGAGTATGGGTTCTATCCTGAGCTAATCAGTGCAAATTTTAGTGTGTCTGTTTCATTGAAGGAGTAAGTTTATGGCAATGAAAATAAAAGCCCTCCTCTACATTCTCAGTAGCATATATGCATCAAGTTTCTCCGATGCTTTCCTGTTGCTGATCAATTTACTTAAACACTATGGGTTCACTAACCTGTAAATAGCACTGTCTGGCAGGAATGAGAAGAGATAACAAAAGGGTTCCTTAACCACCTGAAGCCACAGTATAGTGAGTAATGGACATGGTGTTTGAGGGATTGATGCCATTTTGTGGGTTGTCTGTTTGTCCTGTCACACTCATGGAACTGTGCCTTTAGTCCTTACTGGAGGGGAAGAAACGGTCTAACTTTAGCATGCTGGAGGTTCACTGGGCACCTTTCCTCCTGTGCTTATTTTTTATAGGTTGCATTCAGAATTGAGCTCACATTTGAGATATATGAGAAAGTGAATGGGTAAGGATTCTTATACGTGCTTTACAGGTGCACAGTATAACTAAAATAGTCATGTCCCAGAATAAGCATTGTCTGTAGCTGTGCCCAGTGTTGATCCTGAGGCCTAGCTGGTAGACCTGTCCCAATCAAAACACTTCCAAGCAGAGAATATTTAATAGATGATTTCACATCCATTCTCCTTCCTGTTTTTAGCTGGTAAAATGGATTTTTTTTACTCAAATGGACAAGGTTATATCTAATCATCTTCATTTTTGTTCTTAATGGGTTTTATTCCCTTACAGTTCTGGGACAGTTAGATGAAATTGTCACATTTCAGATTGTTGTTCAAATGTAGATGGTGATTTTCCTTGAAGAATTATTTTTTATTTCTGGAACATTTTGGAGAGGGGAGAAAGAGTCCAGGAAGATGTTTACAAGGGTTAATAAGACATACACTGAAATGCGGGATGTGGATCTGCGTATTTCCTTCTAAGTGTTGATTCTTTACAACCTGGGGTGCTGATTTGAATAGAAAAATGAATGCATACTGTTTACAGTACCCTGAATGTTTTTTTGAAAAAACACAGTGAATAAAGTTGTCTGCTGTTTTATTGTTCGGTGATCTGTCTTCATGTTAAAAAACCTAAATATTCATCTTCAGCATGCTTTTGTTTTAGAATTTGATATGTTTGCAAGTGGAACTTTGAAAGTCAAGCAAGTAAACAAGTGAATACAATTACACAATCAAACACAATTTATTTCCCTTATCAGAAATTGATCACCCATGAGAGGTTTGAAAGTGCGTGTGAAGAATTGAATAATGCATTACATCGGGAGCATCAGGCGCAAGTGCTTTTGAATGAACAGGCACAACAGCTACAGGAGTTAAATAATAAACTAGAATTGCACTCCAGTGAAGAAGCAGATAAAAACCAAGTCTTAAGTGAGACTGTAAAGGTAAGATGATTAGTCTTCTGAAACAGGCACCAGAAATTTACCTTTTGGTGAATAAGCCAAATCTTGCAGTTCTTGTGCAGATAACATTATAGAAGTAAATGCACACATACTAGTCAGTCCATTGGAATTTTAGGGTACTCGGAAAATACTTTCAAAATGAAACTTAGAGGTATAACTTCCCTTTTCTGCTTTTGGGACTGGGCAGTGTACACCAGTACCTGTAATCTGTGAAGTGTCTGGATTTTACATGATGCGTAAGAGACAGCAGTTTAGCTATCATGAGGTGTTTGCAGACTACAGGAAAAATGAAGGAAGAAATACAGAAATACTTTGATTGTTGATAGAAATCATAAGAATATTCTAAAACCTGGATTAGCTGTTTCCTGAATATAATCTTAAGGTTGAGAATGCATTTGTCAGTTTGGAATATGCTAGGTGAGAATAGAGAAAGATCCCTTTTCATCAGGATTTAGAATTTTCCCCAGCTGTAATGAGTAATGAGGGAAAAGGTGTTGTTAGCAGAATCTCTGACAGCAAATCAAGGAGCAGGGAGAGAATAAGAGGTTTGAAACCAGGTGGATATCTAACAAGGGAAGAGAAGAAACCTTGTGATGGCAGGTCAGTAATGTGTGGTGACCTGAGCTCTGCAGCTTTTATTTATTTTTTATTTAAAGCAAGCTTTGCTGCTTCTGTCTGCTCTTCAGCCCTACTGTCTTTCCACCTCCCAGTATTCTTCTGTGAATTGATAGTTGACTGAAAGAGACTGCTTCACTGGTATTTTGAGAAATAGAAGCACTTGTGATTCTGAGGAAGATTTAGGGAGGAAGTGATAAGAAATGTCAAGAGGTGGGAGGAGAACCAAGAAGATGCAAGGTACAAAACTAGTAGAAATGTCAGAAACCATTGTTGAAAATACAACAGTGAAAATCAATGTCAAGGAGGATGACTTGCAGCAGAGTTGAAGTTTGAAGTGATGTACAGTGGCAGAAGCTGAAAGATGTTGTTAAATTTATTAAGGAGTGTTTTCATTAGCAGTATTATTTACTATAAATTCCTTACCTTACTAAGGTGAAAGACGATGACATTTCCAATTTACCTGTTGTTTTTTATGTTTTTTCTCCCTCCCAGTCCCCTAACTTTGGGTGTTTCATTTCAATGTAAGAATAAACCCGACTAACATTTAAGTCAGGTTGCTTGTTAATACTATGCTTTTTTGTTTCAGATATAACTGTAGTATATATAAGCCATTAGATTTGTGTTTGATTTCTTTGGGAAATACTTGATTCAAGATTTTTAAATGGATATTAGGATCATAAAGAAGGTGTCATGGTTTTAGCTGGTGTAAACACTACCCAGCAACAACTAAAACACCAGGGTGTTATCAACATTATTTACATACCAAGTCTAAAACACAGCACTATACTAGCTACAGAGAAGAAAATCAACTATCCCAGCTAAAACCATGACAGAAGGGAAGGAGGAACAGAAGACAGCTGTTATTTAGGGTCTGCTCTTTATCCATTAATGCATGGTATTTCGCCATTTTTTACTTTATATGTAAAACATACTTTTACATTTGTTCAGAGGAAATGAAACAAAAAGTCTATTGTAGGCATTCAAAATATAGGACAGAGTTTTAAACAAATCTATTACATGGATTATTTGATACTGAACTAGATTTCACAGCTTCTGTTTTTTAATAATTAAAGGCTAGATAAGAATTTTTTGAGACAGCAGTAATCATAAAATGCATCCTAATTCTGCAAGCCCCTAGCAGTTGTTTGCTACTGGAACAACTTGATTTAGTGTAAAATGCTTGATTGTAGCGGAAAGCTGTGAAGATACAATACTATGTAACAATATAGCTGTTATGATAGGATGGATGCTAAGAAAGTTGAGAAAATAAGCCTTAGAGTTGAAACTTACCACTTAGAGTTACACTGATTTGGTTTTCTAAATGTATTACTCCATAATTCTCAATCCTTTCCATGGAGGAGTTTTGAACCAAATTTAAGTTGTAGACTTGTTGCCACATAATGCCCCTAAACTTCTGTTTAAGTACCAGAAGCTTGACTGATGTCTCTTAATTCCTTCATGACTTTTAGTACAATAGCACAAAATTGTGTTGTGGTTCTAACTGCATGTCTCTGTGACTGTATCAAGGAAGGAAACAGGATCAGCTGTGGTAGCATGGCAACACATGTTTATGGTCTAGTGTTTCTTGATTTTTTTTTTATCATGCATACATGATTTTACAATGTATACTTCCTAAATCATCATCTTGCCTTCAGTTTTTATCATTGTTTTTTACAGCTCCAAACCTGTGCAGAATAACTGTGTCCTATATTCAAGTAGCAGTCTAACACAAACTACTTTGATACCCAGGGATAAAAGGACTTTTTTTTAATTTTGAGCTCTACATGTTGGAGTTTTTAAAAGAAAAAAGTCTTCCATAAGCTCTTTTTCCCCCACAGTTTACCACAATCCCACTTCATTCATGGCTTCATTCATGACAGGCAGAAGTGGTCTCTGTCGTTGCCTTGGCATTTTAACTGACAGACCTTTTTGTCTTGGCTAATTGGTTTTTGTGATTTAAAATGGGGTTTTTTTGTAGCTCTTGTTTTGCAGTACAGTGGAACAATCTCATCTCTGTAATAATCAACCCTGGCTTTGTAAAACGCTGTTCTTAAAATTGCATAAGCTTTTAAACTCTTAAATAGTACACAGGTATGGAAAAAAAGAAATGTTGCGTTGAAAAAAATTATAGAAAAAGTATGCTTCCATCTTAAGATAGAAACTAATCTATCGGTCTACACTAAGTATATATAAAAAGCTGAAGAATGTGGTGGTGTACTAGTGATTTTGGATGGAGTAGAGTGACATGGAGTAAAAAAACTTGCCGTGAATTCTTTATTCATAGTCTTTAAACAGGTAAGAAGCGGAAAAATAAAATATTAGATACTTTTACTTTTGATAACTTATTTTTAAGCTTATTCACACTTCAACAGCAATCAGTAAGGAGATATTTTGGTATTCATGTACTTTCATAAAGTAGGCTTATTAAAGGAGTAATACTTAATTTCTTAGCTTTATCAGTTCAGATTTTAATCCTGTATATTTTTATCTTCTTAATGGCATATACCATAGAGACATCCAAGGTAGCCAATTACATTCAAGGTCAGCTGGAACTAAGCAACTCTTTTAGACCACTTTTTTATTAGATGAAGTAAATCAGTAGCTCTGATTCCCCTGTCTTTGAAGAGAGACTTTTACACAAATGCTAAACAGGCATCTATAGCAGACATAATTTTTACTCCTTATACAAGCATGTCTTAATTCCAGTAAAATACTTTTTCTTCCTATTGACAGGCACTGTGTATATATTTACTTCATTTTAGGTATGTTAGTACCTGTAATAAAAACAGTATCTTTTTAAGGTTTAATTTATGGAGCATGTCCTATAAATTGTTAGTGAATAACTCTGTGTGCATTTAAAATGCAATATATGTCAAATCATGTAACTTGCTACTGATCTGCCTCAAAATAGTCTTCAGTACATGTTTTAGAAGAAGGTGATACCTTAAATTTTGGGTTTATTTACTGAGTTTAGTGAACCTGCCATTGATTTATGACAGCGTAAGTGAGAAAAGAATCTCATCTGAGTGCTTTGATAACACAGAAAAACTTTTCTGATGGGAAGGTTTGGAGTGTTTATTTTCACTAGCTACTTCATTTAAATCATTGTATGCATATTCTGTGTTCAGAAAGTGTAGTATCCTTTGCTAAACAGACACATCCAAATTAGTTAGATCCTGATGGAGATTGGGATTTCTAGGTTTGTTAGAAGTGGATGTTTTCCCTGAGCAGGCTCTGTATTCTTGCTGTGGATTTCAGGTGAAGGTGGTACACAATTTGCTGCTTTTTGTTGCTTTTCCTCTTCATACATTTATAGCCAATATTTTCATTGAAAAATGTCCTTGAATATAATTTCAATTATTTATACAATTTCTTTTATTAATACCATTGCACACACTTTGCAAGTCAGTTTTATAGTTCGCTATTTCTACAAATGATGCAGTATTCTAACTTACAGAAAGGTTAGAAGGCCTCACTTACATGAGGAAGACCAAGTGATTTTCGTACTTCTCAAATAGAACAGCAAAGATTACAGTCAGTATAGGAACAGAAATAGGTTTGGGCTATTTTTTTTTTAATTATCTGAGATCTTAAGTTGGAAAGACTGTTAGGCTTTGGGTGCATGGAGCGATATTGTTGATTCCCAAAAACTTGTTTGTCACTTTGTCAAGAAATAGCATTTCAGTGCGTTACCTGGTTAAATTAAAGGCTGTTCTTTAAAGAAAGTGGTATCACTGATTACCGTTAGCATCTAATGTAATAGAGAATTTGTATTAATCAAGTTTAGCATCTTAAAGAGAAGCAAGCTCCCCTTTGAATAGGTTAGAAACTAAAATTCATAATTAATTAATTAATTTTTTTTGTTTCCATACTCTGTATGTTCTGAACACCTAAATAATTTATGAAGTAGGTAAGAATGAATTAGCATTACCATCTGCCCTATTCTTAGTCAAAAGAGGTCATATGTTTTCTTATTAAAGTAAATTACAAGTTAAAGAGTTTTGTTATGTATTTCAGTTTGCATTCACACTGTTTGTAACATAAGTAAGCCTGCTCATTCTCCTTCTCTGTTAAATAAATTCGACTACGGATAACTTCTTAGATAGATAGTCTTTGAAGAGTTAGGTCAACTAGAGACTTTGCCCTAGAGCTGGTCCTTTGTGCTTCCTTGTTTAAAGATTGCAATGCATTGTACATGGATTTTAGGTATATGGGAATAGATAGTCTTCCCAGGCTTCCTTCTGGCAGCTGCTGTCTTTACATAATAGGAGAGACACATAAAGATCATCCTGTTGTGGACTGGACCTGAGAGCTTCTCTTCACAGAAGGAAAGAGAAGTCAACTGTGACGAAGTCTACATTCTGTTACTCAATCTGTACTTCAGATGTCTAAACTTAAAACTTCACCTTAAATTTCTCTCTTTTGTTGTTTGTCCATGAAGTTTGTATGTTTTATTGTCTTACTGTCTACTTCATTACCTTATTTTTTGAAAATCACAAACTTGTGCATTAAATTTTCTCTTGGAGATAAATGATTGTACTCTGTTCTGTTTAGCACTTTGAAAGCAGCTCTTCATGGTGTGGTGCACAGCTCTCCTTGATTTGCTTCTCTGGTTAGCCTCTAAGATTCAGGGTCCAAGGGTTGCCCTGTTCTTTTTCCACTTTAGGATCACCTCATTAGGAATATTGATCCCTGTGTTTCCTCGCTGAACTAACTTATTTCCAGCCAGATTGTTAGGTCTGTGTATTTCCTTTGTTCTGTGCCTAGAACATTCATCAATATCAGCATGAGTAGTCTGGAGGGACTGAGGTCAGTACATGGCCTTTAGAAAAGTATTGTATTTGCTCCATAGTCATCAATGAAGCAACCAAGCAACTAGCAACCAAGTTGAAGGTCTGCTTAACTTTTCTGAGTCAGGCTTTCTGGAAAATATGTAAGTAATGAGCAGAATAGGAGAAAGAATAAAGTTATAATTTGTGGTTATGAACTAGTTATGTGTTTACATGAACATGAAGTTCAATACAACATTCAGATTTTTGCAGTGTGAGTCACACAACCAAAATTTAATTAGAAGCTCTTATTTTGAAATTATATTGAGATTACCACTTTGTTACTGTTTGATTCCTCTGCAGTTCCTCATTTGTCCTGTTTTGCAAGTTGAATGTTGGTAATAGACGATAGTAATTTGAGCAATGTTAAGATTTTACATTGGGATTTGAACATGTATTCATACCAGGTGAACATTCTTTTTTTTTTTTTTTTTTTTTAAATTACCCTGTTACAACATATTTTATTGGTTAATAGTAAGAATATTATTTAGGCTGGTTTTGTCAGGCAAATTCTTTACTATCTTTGTATAGTAAGAAAATAATAAAATAATCTCAAATATTGCTTCTACTTTATATTGAGAGAAGAGTGAAAGGAACTGTCAGTTTATTACATTTATATTCAATCTAGTCAGGTGTAAACATTGTTTATCTAATAAGAAAAGACAGCCGTATGTTAGAAAAGTTCCTATTTTATTTTTAACGTGTCAAAGAGCTTAAGTTAACTAAGGAGGATGCTCTCACCGTTATAACGATTTGGGTGTAATTTAGGCACTGAGAGAGAACACTAGAATAAGTCATGATTACATAACATCACTCTAGTTAATCTTTGAAAGCTAATTATGACCAGGAGTTAATTTCCAAGTAAGAATAGGTTTTCCCTTCTGTAGAAAATTACAGAATACGTTTGATCATGCTAGTCTGATTCAGTAGTCTGATTTCAACAGTCGTTTTACTAATCATGCGCTTAAGTGCCCTTCTGGTACTTTGCAGAGGAAGGCAAGTAACCAAGACAGGTAGAATTGTGCCCAGGAGTAATGAAACTAATGTGGAAACAAGAGTCAATAATTTGGACTGCAAGTTACTTCTCAACAGATGGCTAAGACCTTGGGTTTTTTGGTCGAATATATTAATAACTGGCACACAGTGAAATCTAGAATGCTTTATTTATAACTTTACAGTGTAGTAATGTTGCCTATTTCAAAAAATACATTTTATCTTGAGTCTGCTGCACTGTGCTACTAAAAAAATTCTGACATTCTGTCAAAGATTAAATAGAGAAAAAGGAAAACTTTAACAAAGTAATTGCATGAACCAGAGCATTTTTATAGTCTTTTAAAAGTAGCTTCCAATTTTTTTCTGGGTATTCCATTTCTAGGAACTATTTGCCTCCCTTGCAGGGAGGGGAGAATAAATGGAACAACATTGGGATCTAAAAGCTTAATGGTTTTATTCCTGCATTGCAATTAAACTAATAAATACCTCTGTCCATGACCTTGGAATTTATAATGCAGTGAGAAAGATTTATTGACACGTAATTTGGAAGAAATACGGGATTATTGTGTAATTACAGTGTGTGGTTATTAAGCATATGTACTTACATACCATTTATCCCTGTTATTTCAAGACCTTCAACTGTGTTTCAGTTTTCACTCAAAAATACAGACAGGCTTCTTGTTAAATCCAGTGCCTGGGAGATCTCCGTTGTATTATTGGGTCAACTACAAAGTAACTTTGTTACCTTGAGATGTGCAGAGGGGATCAATAGATCTTTAAAACAGCATGTGATGTTTTTAAAGAAATGTTCTAAACCCCATTTTTCCTAGTAGTTTAGATATCAGTGTGTAGGACTTTCTGCTATACAAGTTCTTGATATACAGGTCCTTTATACATAGATTTGCTTCTTGCTGCTGTTTAACTAGGGTATCTCTAGGGCCCCCTCATTTTTTCACCTTAGTCAGGTTTTCCCATGATCTCCCTTTCTATTTTTGTGAAGCTAACTCTGTAAAGATCTTTAGATCTTGTGAAACCGTAACTAACTAACTCTCAAATACCTATTGGAATATAATTAAGCTATTGGAATACAATTAAGTATGTATCTAACTGGCATAAGGCTAAAGCAAGAGATGCACTCCTTTGCACTTTGGTCCCCTTTCTTGGCTACATTCAATGACAGCAGCCATGCCTATCTTTCATGTAATTTGGTTTTTGAATTTAATTTGGCACTCTGTTTTCATTAGGTATTCAATGATATTCAAGGGCAAGTTTTTTCAAAATTTGTATTGCTTTCAGCTTCCAAAATCTGTAGCTATGTTATCTTCTTTTTATCATGAAAAGCATGGAAGCTGTTTGAGATAGTAGTGGGGTAACAAACTCAAAACAGAAATTATTTTCTTATGTTGCCTAAATTTTTGTATTGACTTTTACAATATGTATTTATGAAAACCCCACTGAAGTTCTTTTTGCTACATGAATCTTTTTACTGTCTCAGTTAGAAGGGCTTTTAAAAAAGTTTCTAGAACTTCATAGCTAAAGTAAACCCACCTTAATTGTTGTTTTTTTTTTTTTGTCTGTGAACTATACAATAAATAAGTGATTTAAAAATTATGAATTTAAGATTCTCAATTCTAAGTTACAGGCCCAAGATTTAATTTCTAAATAATACTTTGCTGTCATACAAGGAAGTTGTGAGAACGAAGAAATAAGTGTTCTTAAAAAAATGTTAATGATAATTCACTAAAATAATTGATTGTGTGCTATCACCCAATGTGTTCGATAGTAAGGCATATTTATTACTGTTGCTTCTATAGGTGAGTGAAGCAGGTCATTCTCCAGGTTTTGTACCATCATAGTGCTATTTTATCTTATACTTAGGAAACATACCAAAAGTGAAAAATGTGAATAATACTTCAGTTTAACAGTTGCAGTGATTTATCGCTGTCAGTGTTTACCATGTCTGCTTCAGAATCTGTGTGTGCCATGCTCAGAAAAACGTACTCCTTGTTTAAGGTTTGTGCTCTCCGCTGGTACTTCGTATGCCACAAACCATGCCCAGAGGGAAGGGAGACACCCAATCAATAGGCCTTTATAGCCCTTTGATCTCTGCTGAATATTGGGATGTAATATATCTTCGATGCTTTTTCAACAGAATGATTTAGAAGTTGCCTTTTATATTAGTTAAATTTTGTTTTATTATATCTGTTCTTTCTGCTAAGAAGCCTGCCGTGCAGTTTTTAATGAACGAGGGGTAAAGGTGACTTGTATAAAAGAATAGATCTTTTAGTATGAAATTACATATTTATCAATTCATTCTTATTTTATTGAGGTTTAAAGAACAAAAGGGATAAAGAGAATCATGTGTGTTTTCGCCTTGCATATACTTTATGTGGCAGGATGTGGCTGGCATAATATTAAAATAAAATATGCATACACTAAACAGCATTTGGGGTTGTCTGTGGAAACACATATACCTGAATACAAATGTACAGTTTGGTCAGAACTCTTCTGAAGGAGAACACAGTGTTTGAGTGTAAACTGTATAAAGTGATAAATCTTCTGAAGCCCATGTTATGTTAGGGCCATGTTAAAAAACAGATTTGTCAAATCCACTAATTAAAGAAGATTAAAAACTCTTGCTGAAGCAAGATCAAAACTTTAGCTGGCATAAATTGACATACTTGGCATTGTCCATAACAGCTTAATGTGATGGCTCACACTAATGTGCTCGTGTCTGGTGGAATTGTGCAGCAGCCTGTTCCAAGAAGGTGCTGCAGAATGACCTGCAGCAGTAAAATAACTTAACTGGGACCACCAGTGTATTGATGTCAACAGTTTATTTTCTTACTCAGAACTGAACCTTAAGTTCTGTTTAGAAAATTTCTTGAAACTGTTCTCAAGACTCTTAGGATTCCCATTTTTGAACCAGTGTCTGAAGCGAAGATGTATAGCCAGTGTATCATATTTGTTTCTTAATTTTCGTTCTGAAGCAGAATGCTGTGTGATTTAACTTGTCCCCGGTGACTTTTTAGTCTGTATCTAGATTCCCAGTGACTTCAGAGCATATGCCTTTTTAAATAAACAATGGGAATGAAATTGCAGTTATTTAATTTGTAGGTAACATTTCATTGTCATTGTTAATAATTTCATTGCTGTTGTTTCTCCTTGTTCCTGAATTATCTTAATAGCTGTTACGTTTTAGAAATATTCCAAACAAATTGAGTGATGCAGATCCAATGGAAGAATATTTTTTGAGAACTTAAAATATTCTGGTTTTGGGCTTAGAAATGTCACTGGTAATGCAAGATCATTAAGACCAGTAGGACGTGATCAGAGACAGATGGTTTGAGCCCAGTTCACCTGTAATAAAATGCAAGAAACTGATGCAATATGTTGTGTCATCATAGATACCCAACTAAATATTTCTGTGTATGCACATGTGATATAGTAGCACTGGTAAACCATAGTAAAGATAAAGTCGAAGTGCTGTTTATATCTTTATCTTGTACACTGTGTGCTAACGTGCACAATTAGATAATGTATAGCAAAATTAAGCAGCAGTATTGCAGATGCTTGTGTATAGCAGAGAACAGTGTTACAGAGCAGCATCAGTTTCCCTGTAAAGTTAGGTGCCTCACTTACATACAGGTACATGAGAGAGTTATGAAAAGTCCTCTTTTGCAGTACCAGGTATAAACCATCTTTCTGAAATCTTGGAACTGCAACAACTATGAGGCTGGGGGTCTATCAGGGTAAAAAGTGTAACAGTGAAAAAAATAGGATTATTTTCTTACTTAAGTAACTGATTTAAAGGTATAACACTGCCAAAGCACAGAAAAGCTGCTGGTTCTTCAGGGCTGGATCTTGTCTAGTCTGCAGTTGCATAGGAATAGGTATTGTGGTGGGAGAGGAATTTACTTTTCTAAGGAGAAGAAAGAAACACCAGTCCTGAGGTAGTATGTCAAAGGTGAATGAGGAGTACATAATCATTCACTCATGCCACCATGCATGTGATACAACATTTTATTCTCACTTAACATCAGGCATTTTTGTAATACACTTAAAACTCACAGTGATAAAGCCTGGGTTTTTCTAAAATTGTCTTTGTTCCATTAAGGTGGTGTAATCCTTCTCTGCAGCTTTCCTGTAATGCTAACATAATTCACTTAGCTCAGAAGATGATAAAAGTTTCTAGATTATCATGTGTATAAATTTTATTATGTACTTTAACATTTTCCAAAACATTGTTTAAAAATAGGGCTTAATTATTATCTCTGATTGGATTAGTGTATGTCTGGAAGGCCCAGTGAATCTTGATATTCAAAGGGGTGTCCCTCGTTTGAGGTGGCTTTTCACCTTCTATTATTTTCAAAAGCAGCAGGATCTAGCCTATGTGTGGGCAGTTTATATTTTGTGATTACTTTATATAAAAACTTTCAAAGTTTTGTGTAGTTTCCCTTACTTTGAAGCTGAGTGACATGTGAACATAGGATGTCTCCTCTGGAATAAGTGTTATAATGTGAAAATATTCAGGAATAGCTACTGTGTTTAAATTAATAACCTCTTTTAATTCACAAAAACTTTAAAGAACACACAACTTAGTGACTTCAAAAAGCATTTTCAGTCATCCTTTGCTAAACATTTTGAGCTAATGCAATTGAAAATGCATTCCTTTCTTGCTGATAGCAATAGATTTTCTCTTGAGAAATAAGTCTGCATTGTAGCATAGATATATTAAACCTAGCTTTAAGTCTTTGAGACACTGTAATCCAGCCTGAACCACTGCAGGTAAAATGCTTGTGGTACCTGAACTTGCTTGGATGTCTGAGGGCTGTGCTTCAGTCAGTAAACAGACTGTTCTCTAGACATACATAGGTAATGCCATTTGCTTTCACAATGTGAGTGCCTACAATTTCAAATGACTTCTGTAAGAAAGATCTCTTGCAAGATGAAAACGTATGCATTTTCCCTGTACAATCCATTGAGTGACTCTCAAATAAATTTTTATTGAAATGTTTCTTAGTACTTAGATTCTAGATCTTGTAGAGTGTATCACAGCTGCTTTTTAAACTACCTGCACTATCATTTAACTTACGATTGTCTTTAGATGATTGCTTGACTTTTTTTGTGATACTGATTTGGCTAAAACTTTGTGCTATTAGCATAGTTTGTGTTCCAATGTTATGAGGGTTTCTTATATAAAACAATCACAAGCAATTGTATTTGACATTGTGTCAGAAATGTGAAAATATGCGTGCAAGTATCCCTTAATTCACCAGTATTTTGCTGGTTATTTATTAAAAACATTGTGCTGGTTGGCGTTTCTGTTTTGCTTAGTAGACCCACTCACGCTCTGTGACCTCATTAGGCAGGGCACTTTCAAAAACATGACGAGCCATTTTGCACCTTGTTAGATACACTGTGATCTGTGTCTAACTGCTTCCATGCTATGTCACATACTTCAGAGAAGAGTCATCAGGTGTGTCCTTTCTCAGAATGCTAGCATATGAAGAGACTGCTGCTGTCAGGATGAGTGTCCAGTAGCAAAGAGGTTAAAAAAAATCACTGTTTTTTGTGCAAAGCAGATACAGATCATTCAGATGTCCTTTTGAGTATAGCTCTTTTCCTAGAGAAGTGTAAAGGGCATGTGAAAGCATTTGTTATTGAAGGGATGTCATAGGTGGTCAGCCTTAGGTTAGCTCTGCTTTGCAAGAGCAGAGCAGCCACATGGAATTCATTTGAAACTGTTTTAAGACACTACTGCAGCCACTATGAAACACGCAGTGAATCAGTATGTCCATATTGCAGTTTGGTTTCCAGTTGAGAAGTGTAAATCTGTCTTATTTGTTGACATAGCTCTAAATGTATGTATTTTTGTGTGTGTATATCGATGAGAAGTCTCAGCTGTGAATTCTTTTTTTTGCCACAGAACTTTTTTCCCCTGAGATTTTTAATCTCCTGTTTTGATAGAAGTTTCATTTTGAGTTGTTCTTGATAAGTAAGAATTCTTTTCAGAAAACATCCTGTGGAAATTCAGCTCTGTAGTTTGAGCTAATATAATTTGGTTTGCACTGCAGTCATGCACACTAAAAATACAGTTGACATTAAATATTAATGTAACTTTTTCTGTCTTTTGGATTTGGACCTTTCGAAGATGCAGGATTTCTCTAGGTTATCTGTAGAATGTCTTTTGAGGGGCACTTAGAGACCATCTTGAAGATTATATTTGCCAACAGGGATAATGGGAAGTGTGTTTCAACTGGTGGAGGAATGGATGCTGGCTAAACTTGGTATTGTTTTTTTTCATTGTGGAATTTTATTAGTTATGTGTGTAGGACAGTTTTCAGGATGTGTTCAGTGTTACAGGTCTTTTAAAAAGTAATATTTTGCATCTAAACGGAAAACATACATACAAAACTTCACCCTGAAGACAAAATCTTTAATTTCGCAAATTAGTTCATAGTATACATACTGCAGTATATTTGCATGTGTTGTAGTGCTGTGTTGTGTCCGCGTAATTTAAATCTAATTTAGTAAGCAGTTTGATCTAGCTTTAGTTGATCTTGGAAAATGTGCTCTTGGTATAAATGTGTCACACATGCTTTGCATGAATTTAAACTATATGACTGTCATAGTTCATCTAGAATGATTGTCCATCAGTTATCTTTTGAAGAGAGTGCTTTTTTGTATGTAAAGAATGACAATGTTAAATTTGTTTTATTTTTGTAACTGGTTTTGAAGAAAGATTCCTCACTGCAAAGCCTAAGCTTGTTAAAATTATTTGTGGAAGGACCCAGCTGACAGACATCTAATGAGACTTTTCTTCAGTGCTATCAGTTACTAGCTGTTCTCTCCAACAAATGGTTTTTCATGCTCAGTTTATGGAGAAAAAGAGCCTAAATCTAAAATATCTCTAAAGGGAACTCCTTCTAAGGATTCTGATGAAAATTCAACTGATCTATGAGATTTTGGTGTACTGTAGAGGAAGGAGTGCAGCAATGTCTGAATTAGCACCTGAATGCCTAAACATTTGAACTAAACAGATAATTGGCATTTTACAGAATGTCAATAAATAATAGTTTGACTTCTAAGTTGGTTCAGAATCACTTGTGCTTGAAAGTGAAAGCTCAGCATCTTCACAGAACTATGTGCAGACATAGTAGGTTTTTAAAACCTTCATTCTTCTTATCATATTTAGCCTCAACTTTCTAACAATTGTAATTGTCCACAGAAAACATTTAAAGATAAATGCATTATCAGGTTTTGAAATTTTCTTATTTTTGTAAATACTAAGACCTGGGGAGCAAAATAAGGGCTATATTGTGGATTAAGTGAAATATCTCAAGGCTGTGCTTTTCTGATAACTGAACCTGAAGTGACCTTTCTCAGACACAATTACAGAGCTGTATGTTTTTCCTTTAATTTCATCAGGGGTTTAATTAGTATACAAATAAAACTTCCCTTATCTTCCTTTCTACCTAATTGGCTTGTCTTCGCTTATATATGAAGAATGTGAAAATGGGCTGTAATTAGGGTGACCGTGTTAACCTTTTTTTCTCAAATGTACTGTTGCCTAAAGGCCTCAAGGCCTAAAAACAGTGCTTTGGATTATTGCTTTGCAATCACTATGGCTCTCCCATAGGTTTTCTCATGAGCAGAAGGGCTTTGGGTGCTGCAGGTTCCCACTGCTTAACGGGATCTTCATTCTTCTCCCCACTAAATGTTTATTGATTATCTCACTGCTCCACACTCAGCCTCCAACAACTTAATATCAGGTGACAGTCAGGAGAGTTCTCCAAGTAATTAGAGTGGAGCATTGAGGGAACAATTAGGAGCAGAGTTATTAAACTTGATTTATCCTATTCTCTCCTGAACACTTTCTTGGATATCAGAACATCACAGTTTCACAATCTACCCTGGTTGAGAAATTAGTGGCTAACCTGCTGCTTATCATTGTTGCCTTGCTGCCTTGAGGCACACCCTCTTGGTTTCAGTCACTCAGCTGGAAATATTAGAGTCCATAAAGTTTATCAAGGGTTTTAATTAGATCAATCTGAAGAAGGAAAAAAAGAGTGGCTTAGCAGCCATTACTTTAGAATACTCCACACTGTATTTGAGCAATTTTCAAGGCTTGACTTTAACCCACAGTAGCAAGGAGCTTCAAGTCAATGCTGAAACTGCTTTCAGAGAGCTAAAACCAGTTTACCTTTTGCTTAGATATTGCAATATTATCAACAGGTAAAGTCTATTATCTAATTATAGTATATATTAAAAATATCTATTATCCAAAGGAAAGTTGGATATTTCTGTAAATCATGGTCGAAGTTTTGAATCTAATAAAGCAGCTGTTCTGTCAGATATTTGATTTAATCATTTCTATATTGCTTTGTCACCAGCTAGTGTGGATTGCTGGCCATGCCTCTCAGAGTTAGGCTTCATGCTTTCATCCTTGTTATTGCCTCATTAATAGGCCTGTGATTGCAATTAGTAAGCAAGATTAGTTAGCAGCTCCCTGAAGATTTTGACACCTAGTGGGTCTTTTCAGCATTTGTGGTCAGTCATGAAAGTTTTATGTGGGAGCAGACAGCTCTTGAGCCCCTGTAGAAGGACAGCTATCTAATAACAATGGAATAAATACGCATAATGTTCCTAATATCCTGCCTTTCTTTACTCATTTAGACCACTAGAATCTTGGAGCCAGACTCTGTTCCAGCAGCCTCTACATCAAAAGTTGCTTGCATCAAAATATTAGCAGAATTATCTATTCTACATTGGCCAGAGCTTAGTCCTGTGACTGCATCTTAAAAATAGATTTTTCAATCAGCTGGGAAGGTGGGGTGGACAAAGCATTGGCACCAGAGACATTTGCCTTAGTTCAGTAAATTTTGTTTGTCAAAAGATGGGAATGTGGGCAGGGGGGAACTCAATTCAATTTTCAGAGCTGTTTCCTCAATGCTGACTTAGCCTAAAACAAACAAACAGTAAACACAATAAATGGAAGAAGATAATGTTCTTTGTTCTTAAATTAAAGATGGTTTGTTTTATCCTTGCTAATCCACATCTGGTTTCTTGGAAATAACTTTTCTGAAAATCTGACAATTCACAAATTCATCTGTTCAGGCAGGACTTTGATAGCTGCTAGTGGCATTAGGGTAGAACTTCTGAAAGCAACACTTCTGGTTTTGGATATCTTTATGCTAGTAATGCAGTGGAAGAATGAGATCTGTGTTTATCTTAGGTGAAAAATAGCATTCTTCATTGAAAATAATTACATAAGAGGCAGAAAAGAGTTATTCAACCTGCAATAATTTGAGCAAGAGTAATATTAACATTTCTGGGGTTTAGAGTTTCTTAAATAAACTTCTGATTGTGTTTTTTCTTACACCAGTGATTAATCTCAGCCTGGATTTTGTAAATTGCTGAACAGAAAGTTCAGATAGTGATGCTGCACCTTCCAAGTACGCTGTTGAAATAAATGGTTGCTTTTTTGTCTTGACAATTGTTTGAAGAAAACTTATGCCAATCCACAGATTTCAGTTTATTTTGCAGGATTATGCAGTTTTATGGTGTACTTTGTTATTTTCTAGAAATTTTCCCTAGTATATTGGTTTTTTAATTGCCTTTGACCCTTGGCTAGGTCTGAAGCTTTCTCAGATTAGTTGAGTTTTTAGTATCCTCCAAATTTTTATTGGCCTTTTGTGTATATGGTTCTTAATACATATCCACAGCATAATATGTATTTTTCCTGTTCCACAGTCCAGGTCAAGTACTCTTGAGTACAAAGGATGCAGAGCATTCTTGGAACTTAAGCAGAAAACACATCCATGCATTTTGAAAACAAGATGCAAGATCCCAGTCTTGCATCTGTGCAGTCTCTCTATCTTTCTGTATTGGTTAAGAATCTGTCAGGGAACTTGCATTTTTTTAAAAGAATGTTTATAGCCACCTATTATAATTTCTTTCTAACAAGGCAATCAACAGCTGTAAGTAAAATGTAACATTTAGCAAACTATGAAATAACATTATTAATACTCCAGTCTATAGAAATATTGATTTATGCCAGCAGAAAGGAGTAGCAACTAGCCAGGTTCTGTATTAATTAGTTCTGTGTGCTGTTGAAAAGGGACAGGCGAGGAAGGAGGGGTGGAGGGGTTGCCCTCCACATCAAGAAATGTATAGAGTGTGAAGAGCTGTCTCTGAAGAACAGTCGTGAGCAGGTTGAAAGCTTATGAGTAAGAATTAGAGACAAAGGCAGCAAAAGGAACCTTGTGGCTGGGGTATACTACAGGCTGCCTGATCAAGGGGAGCCTATTGACAAAGCCTTCTTACTCCAAATCCAGGCGCTCGCAGGCTCTCGTCCTACTGGGGGACTTCAACCACACTGACATCTGCTGGAAAAGTAGCACAGCGAGCTGTAGGCAATCCAGGAGATTCCTAGAATGCATTGAGGATAACTTCTTAAGCCAGATAATAGACAACCCTACCCGAGGGGATGGGATACTGGACCTTTTGGTCACCAACACAAATGATTATCAGTGACCATCGCTGATTAGCTAATCAAAGACATCAAGAGTGGAGGCAGCCTGGGCTGCAGTGATCATGCACTGGTGGAGTTCGCAGTCCTGAGGGAAATGGGACAGGTAAAGAGTAAAGTCAGGACCCTGAATTTTAGGAAGGCAAACTTCCAGCTGTTCAAGGAGTTAGTCAATAGGACCCCCTGGGAAACGGTCCTCAGGGACACTGGAGCAGAACAGACCTGGCAGATCTTTAAGGATGTGTTTCATACAGCAAAAGAGCTCTCAGTTTCCAGGTGTAAGGAATCAGGAGAGGAAGGCAAGAGACTGGCATGGCTAAGTCAAGACCTGCTGGTGAAACTAAAGGGAAAGAAGGAGATGCACAGGCAGTGGAAGCAGCGACAGGTATCCTGGGAAGAGCATAGGGACACTGCTCGGTTATGTAGGCATGGGGTCAGGAAGGCCAAGGTGTGGCTGGAGCTGAACTTGGCAAGAGATGCAAAGAATAATAAGAAAGGCTTCTACAGGTGTGTCAGCCAGAAAAGGAAGGTCAAAGAAAGTGTACCCCCTGCCAATGAGCAAGACTGGCAAACTGGTAACAACGGACGAGGAGAAGGCTGAGGTACTCAACAGCATTTTTGCCTCAGTCTTCACTGCCAGCCTCTCCTTCCACACCTCTCAAGTGGATGGACCACAAGGCAGGGACTGGGGGAGCAAAGTCCCTCCCACTGTAAGGGAAGATCAGGTTCATGACCACGTGAGGAGCCTGAACATACACAAGTCTATGGGACCTGACAAGCTGCATCCCAGAGTCCTGAGGGAATTGGCTGATGTAGTTGCCAAGCCACTGTCCATGATATTTGAAAAGTCATGGCAGTCAGGTGAAGTCCCTGGTGACTGGAAAAAGGGAAACATGTGCCAATCTTCAAAAAAGGGTAGAAAGGAGGACCCTAGGAACTACTGACCTGTCAGCCTCACCTCTGTGCCTGGGAAGATCATGGAAGAGATCTTCCTAGAAGGCATGTGCCAAGGCACATGGAGGACAGTGAGGTGATTTGAGACAGCCAGCATGGCTTCACCAAGGGCAAGTCCTGCCTGACCAACCTAGTGGCCTTCTGTGATGGAGTGACTGCATCAGTGGGTAAGGGAAGAGCCACAGATGTCATCTACCTGGACTTCTGTAAGGCCTTTGACATGGTCCCCCACAACATCCTTCTCTCTAAGTTGGAGAGATACGGATTTGATGGGTGGACTGTTTGGTGGATGAGGAATTGGCTGGATGGTTGCATCCAGAGGGTAGTCATCCAGAGGGTAGTGGTCAATGGCACAGTGTCCAGATGGAGACTGGTGACGAGTGGTGTCCCTCAGGGGTCCGTATTGAGACCAGTACTATTTAATTTCTTCATCAATGACATAGTGGGATTGAGTGTACCCTCAGCAAGTTTGCAGATGACACCAGGCTGAGTGGTGAGGTTGATGAGCCTGAGGGACGGGATGCCATTCAGAGGGACCTGGACAAGCTTGAGAAGTGGGTCCATGTGCATGTCATTAGGTTCAACAAAGCCAAGTGCAAGGTCCTGCACCTTGGTCAAGCCAACCCCTGATATTAATACAGGCTGGGGGTTGAAGGAATTGAGAGCAGCCCTGTGGAGAAGGGCTTGGGGGTACTGGTGGACGAAAAGCTGGACATGGCGCAGCAATGTGCACTTGCAGCCCAGAAAGCCAACAGTATCCTGGGCTGCATCAAAAGCAGCGTGGCCAGCAGATTGAGGGAGGTGATTCTGCCCCTCTACTCCACGCTGGTGAGACCCCCACCTGGAGTGCTGTGTCCAGCTCTGGAGCCCTCAGCACAGAAAAGACATGGACCTGTTGGAGCAGGTCCAGAGGAGGGCCACAAAAATTGTCAGAGGGCTGGAGCACCTCTCGTGTGAAGAAAGGCTGAGAGAGTTGGCGTTGTCCAGCCTGGAGAAGAGAAGGCTGCAGGGAGACCTTATTGCAGCCTTTCAGTACTTAAAGGGGGACTATAGGAATGATGGGGGCAATCTCTTTAGCAAGTCCTGTTGTGACAGGACAGAAGGTAATGGTTTTAAACTAAAAGAGGGTATATTTAGACTAGATAGAAGGAAGAAATTTTTTAAGATGCGGGTGGTGAAACACTGGAACAGGTTGCCCAGAGAGGTGGTAGATGCCCCATCCCTGGAAGCATTCCAGGTCAGGCTGGACGGGTCTCTGAGCAACCTGATCTAGTTGAAGATGTCCCTGCTCACTGCAGGGGGGTTGGACTAGATGATCTTTGGAGGTCCCTTCCAACCCAAACCATTCAATGATTCAGTGATTCTATTTGTCATCTATTGGATTAATTTGAATTGATTTGAAGTATGTTGTGTTAATTCTAAGCTGGAGAGAAACATTAAAAAAATGCATGTATTATTTTGCATATTGGAAAACTAATGTTAAAATAGTGAAAGTACTATAAAATAGTGATTCATTCTTAGCAAGAATTGCAGCAAAACAGTACTTAATGCACTAAGAGAATATTAGAATCTTAATTTTTTTACCCCTGAAATTTCTGAGTAGTGCAGATTATTTAAATAAATGTTACTTTGTGTATTCCCTTTCTTTCTTTGTGAATTCTTTTCTTTTATGTTCATTTTAAGTTTTGAGAATATTCTTTTCTCTTTAATGGTCCACTCTTGATTATTTCCACTCTGTTTAGATCTGGTATTTGTAAATATAGTATCTGTAGCATAGTATATGTACCTGTTTGATCAACAAACCACTTTATTTTATAAAACATATTTGTACATAGGCAATATACTAAAAACTGGGGGGTTCTGAGTTAGTAATGTTTTTGCTAGAGAATTCATAAAACCTCACTATGTCATGGTCCAAATCTGCTTCACAGTCAGTCTGTTTTCCACTTTGTTTAATAGCCTATGGCATAAATTGAAGTTAATTATTTGGGCTGACAGGTAACTCTGCTTTCTGTCTGCTTGCAGAGACTCTCAGAGGCAAAGATGGAGCTGAGAAGAAAAGATCAATCTCTGCGTCAGCTCAATAGACTCCTTACCCAGCTGGAGCAGGACAAGCGTCGACTGAAAGAGAGCATCCATGATGCAGAGAGTGCCCTCTGCATGGCAGCGAAGTGAGCGCTGGGACCTTGGGGAGATCACTTAAAACGGACAAAAGATCAATTCTTACTTTCATGCACAGGGTTTTAGCCCTGGCTAATGTAATGCTAGAAAACAAAAGTACATCTGTCTCTCTTTGAAATTCAGCGATAGTCTTCTAAAAAGAAAACTGTTAGTTCAGGATACTAGATGGTATGTTTTCTGTAGTTATCCCATAATAGTGCTCCAAATTCTGGATCCTGAAATAGCATGGGCGTTTTTGTTTGCCAATTATCTTACTGATTTGACAACATCTCTTTGGCAGATCCCTAACGCTCTGTTTATTTAAGAAATGATTGCTTTTTTCTCTATTTCCACGTCATCTTTTTATAGAGAGATAAAATTTATTTATGATAAATACAGAAACATCAGCTAGCTGACAGGTCTTAGGTGCCAAAGGGGCTGAAACCCATTTTGGACCTAGTCTTATCTGTGGAACAGGATAGACCTTTCAGCTGATTTCGGAGAGTTTTGGGTTTAGACATAAAACCTATGCCTTTTTATACCATAACCTGGAGAGTGTAAGGAAATGTTCAGGGACCAATCTTGAAAGGACCGGTAGTCAAAATGTGTTCCATTGACTTGAATGAGGTTATTGCTAACCTCTTGCAGTCATATAGTCAGATAAAAAGATAAATCTTTGCAGACTCTGTTATCTGTTACTCTTATGCAGTATGTACATTGAATATTGTTGGTCCAAGGCTAAGATTTAAAAAAAGTTTAATTTAAAATTAAAATTTCTCATTATACCTGGGATATATTTGACCTCTGAAGAACAATAGCTTAGAAGCTTTAAGGATTTTATGCACAAGTGAAATAATGTAATTAATATAGTTATCAAGGAAATGTTTAACAAGCTAATTAAAATTACAAATGTTATTTAGTATGAATGTATTAAAGCAGATGTGACCTGAAGAAGGATTTGTTCTAGAAAGCTTGCCCCTTTTCACCCTGCCCCAACCTATTTTACGCACTCTAGTAAAGATCATTCCCTGTGGTCCTTATATTCAGAAAAGGTTATTTTAACATGAAGTGGGTTTAAAATTGGTTTTATTTCTGTATATAGCAGTTGAATATTGAAAAAGAAAAAAACCATACCATTTATTGTTCTACCAACTCTTTATAACAAATGTCTTTTTTTCTCTTTGGAACGTAAAAGCAAAGTAGGTGAAATAGATGTTACTTTTGTCCAGAAAATCTTATTTTAATACCTCTTCCATAACCTGAGTGACTGTAAGCAATGCATGGGTGTCTTTCAAGTTCTTTCCTAATCTTTTGTACGTCTTTAAAGGATAGCAAGATGGCTGGCTCATTCTAAGAATGGCTATCTTGATTTTCCTGCAGTGGTGACCAGCAGTTCTGTTCCACCTTCCTCCAGAGTAGGAAGCAGTATTAATAATAGTGTCTGATAGCAGTGAACTTGACAGAAATTTAGTAGCCTTTTGGTAATTTCTCTGCTAGAGAGAAACTCTGTATCAAACCTTCACCCCAGCCATTGTGTAAAAGATGATGTAAAGTGTGTTCCTCATGCCTCAACTACATTTCTGGATAATTACCCTAAAGAATAGTTCTATGATCCAACTCCAATTTCCCTTACATCTGTAGGAGTTGATGATATTAAATAAAGATTGAATGAAATGTGGATCCTGGCATGCAGGGGTGCAATAGATTTATTTTTTAAACTTTTTCCTAGGTGCTATAAACAAATATTACCAGACTTCTATTTTGTTATTTAAGATAATAAATCAACTGTAGTCAGAGGGCTTTCTGTTCACAAAAATAAGAACCTGGGGACCACCTATTAACCTGGGTCCAGAATTCCATCTAAGGATACTTTCCTTATTATGATGAACACCTGAGAATATGCGACGAACAGACTGACTTCTCTATCAGTAACTAACTTAGAAATTAATGGTGTTGAACTGGCTATATAGAACTGAATTCACCCAGACAATTAGCAGTCACTACATAAATGAGGCCAGCAGAGAAGGTGAACAGCATGTCCCTGTCAATCTCATCCAAAAAAAGGCAGGATCCTGAAAAAAGAAAAATCTATGTGACAGCTTTACCAGGAGTGTAAAAGCCAATCCTACTTTTCTGGCCACCTTCCTGTATTTCCTGTAATGATAGTATGAATCAAGAAAGGAGGAAGCAGCTGTCATTCCAGGCAGAAGAACGCTATGGTTTTGACTTCTGTAGGAACTTGTAGGAACTGTAAGAGCTCAAACAAAATGCTCACATAGCTGGCAAGGTGGAAGACAGTCCTGGAATATTAAGGTGCATTGGCTTTTCTGGCATAGATACCATTTGATTTCTTGTGGTGTTTTGTTGGTCATGCTATCCTGTTCTCCTTAGTCATATGGTATTATGCAACTTTAATTCCATTTCTGTCAATGCATCGGATGAGACCAAGTATTTTTATGGCAGCATGACTGATCAAAGCTATCTTTCTTACTGAAGCCCTAATCTACAAAAAGGCATGAGTTTTATTCTCCAAACTTCTGTTTTGTAAGGATAGGATCCTTGACTGAACTTGTTTTGGAAAAGGACCAGTGGAATGTTCAGGTTTAGAGAGGATAGGAAGACTTCTATGCATATAAGTACATAGTTGTTAGGCCCATATAATTGATGAAAAACAGAATTTGTCAGTGTTTTCCAGTACGAGAAGGTTATCTCTTCCTGCTAGAGCCTGGACTCCATTAAACATGCCCTTTTTATCCAAGGCTGCAGATTTGTTGTCCCAGAACACGATAGTTGTTCATTGATATGCCTACAAATACAGCTAGTTTTATTGCTTGTCCACAACAGAAGCATCTTTCCTATGGAGACGTGCCAAATAGTGATCCATGAACTATTTTTTAGGGTTTGCATTGGAGACATGAAAAGGAGAGCTACAAACATAACAGTTTGAGTTATCAACAATTATTTTTAAAGACATGATGGTTATAAAGTAGCATAAAATGAATTTCTACATCAGTAGAGCTTCAGTTCTAGTAACTGCTCTGTTTTTTTTTTCCTCTTGTAATAGAGACAAAGAATTGATTATTAGTCATATGAAATCTGTGGAAGCCACTCTTCATAAGGTAAGAATTTGAAGTGTTCCCTCTGCATTTGTATTTCCAAACACATCAAGGTTTTATAACTGCTTATTCTCAGGGAAGGCAGAGAATAGAAGCTATTGTAAAGCAACTTCCTTTCCTTAGAGTTTGTTTCCACCTTCAACTTCACTTATCTCCAAAAACTAGTCATATTTAGTGAAATAAAATACCATTTTGTAGTACATGGACTTCTTATTTTTAAGATAAAACTCATTACAAAATTTACCTTCTTTCCCTTAATCACTCAGCTCTATTTCTGGTTACCAAGTGAAGACTATTGATCATCCAAACAATTTGTAATTGCTGCTGAGTTAACTCTCTCTACTAAGTAAGGCGGAGGTCATCTGGTGAGGTCACATACATGGTGGCCATAAGACATTTGGCTTTGTGTATCAAAGACTAAAGTAGTATGCATGATAAATAAAATAAGGAAAAGACATTAAGTATTAACCTATAATCAAAAACTTTCATGATATTTTTTAAAACCTTTTTTAAACTGGGTAATCATCTTAAGTTGTCTATTTGACCTGTACTATTTGCCCTGGTATAGTAGTATTCTTTGAAAGTCCAGCAAAGCTGTATATATTAATTATTTGGCAGAAAGGGGTAGTTTTAACTATAGCTCTAGTGGCTGATTGTTTTATAACTGTTTTTAGTCCAGAGCAACACAGAGCAAAAGAGGTGGTTTTATTACCTTGGAGTGTTCATTTCCCTTATCACATCTAGTATTCCCAGCAACATGGGAATCTGTTCCCTATTTTAGTTTCTGTGTCCACCAAAACTGCTGTTAATTTAATTTTCAGATACTTTTTTGAAGTTCCTCTTTCCTTTATGTTCTCAAAAAGTGACAGTACCTAAACCGTGTGTTTTAGCTGCAGCAAACTGTGCTGATAGGTAATGTCTTCCTTTGTGTCCCCGTCTTCTTCGTACTACCTTCTTTTAAGCTTGGGAAATCTATGTAATGCATGTACACGTAATGCATGTACACGTAATGTGCTTGGCCTTGAGAATTTATTGTTCTGGATTGCAAATTTACATTTTGATTTAGAAAGCAGTGCTGTTCATGCACAAGGATTGAAATGTTGGGGAAAGGTTATCAGGAAGTTCAGATGCTTAGTACTGATTTTCCTGATGTAGTGAATGGATTGAGAAAATGCCATCTTTCTTTGAGAATTTTAGTTACCACTTCTGCTTCTTAGTTCTTGATGTACATAGTTGTTAGGCCCAAATAGCTTATTATTGAGTAGCAGAGTAATTTATTGTTTCTGGTTTGTCAACCTAAAGAATGAGGAAAACATGTCAGGATGCTCCTTTCGGCAGGAACTAAAAATAATTGATTGTAAATAATTCATAATTCGACATATCATTTCTCCTAGAAGAACAAAAGGAAATTATTGATCTTTGTTTGGGAAATATCTGAAATTTAAACCCTACATCATAATGGTAGCTAATTACCTAACATTAACGAACATGGCTTATGTGTAAACTATCAAGTTTACACTATTGTTCTTAAAGGTTTTCTCACACAGTGAAAAATCATAACACGATGAAGTACCTGAAATACTAGTAAAGGAACCACAAGCCTGTCTTTTCCCCCATAGAAATTCTGGGAGTTGCTTTTGTTTTCAAAAAAGGAATCAAAAGAAAATGGGTAAAGTTCAGAATCATCTGGAGTTGAACAAGTAGTATTATTATTAGCTGCAGATATATTTATGGGATTTTGAAATTGAACATTGTAGTATTTCTATGTTGATGTATTCATGAGCAAATATCCACAAAATTCCACTGCATCACTTGCAGGATCTGTGTTATCAATGCATAATGCTAAATTTTTGCCTATAGAGCTCAGAGGGATTTTACAGACATCCTTAGTAATCTCAGTTAGACTCAGCATAAGACAGTATACACTGATATCCATTAAAACGACCTCATTCTTTTCTGTACTCTATCACTACAAGAATCCCAGAAGGCAGTAATATAGGTACTAGATCATCTGCCTTTGGGAATACATGGGTGTCACATTCGGCAAACAAAGGAAGAAGTAGCAGAGCTACAGAGACAATCTCTGTGCATGCTTCTAATACAGCTCTGGAAAAGGGATCATTCACAACACTTAACTGTCCGCCTTGTGACTGGATGGAAAATCTAGTGTCATACATTTGGCTTTGTCAACAAGTGCTTGGGCATGCTTGTGCCCAGAGTGATTCTTTTAAGATGATTTCAGAGCCACCTTTTTAAATCATCATGAATATTAAAGAAGCATAAATGTTGAAGAACTTGAGCATGTGCTATGCTAAGAGAGAAAATACTTTTAGCATCTAGTTCCATATCCTTCATAACCTGCAAGATATTCTTTAGGAGGTTATTTTTTGTCTTATCATGGGCCTTGTCATGTTAGCTATCTTCATCTGACTCCTGGAGCTGGGTTATTTGCACAAGAGTTCCTGATACCATTAAAATAAGAGATCTTTCTTGGTTTTATACCATCTAAATATTGAAGACAAATATCAAAGTGTGAAGTGATTGTTTTACCAAATTTAAAAAAAAAATCACCATCAAGGGCAAACAAGGAACTTCAAGAAGATTTTGTTCTGGTTCAATTTTATTCTCATAATATTAAAGATGACCAAAAGGTAATAGCTGAATTTTCTTAAAATCTAGGTTTGGAAAACAGATGCAATTTTTTTTCTTCCCTAGAAGAAAACTGAAAGTGAAAAACTTAGCAAAGTAGAATAGGTTTAAACATTGGATACTTGGAGAACTTGTGTCCATGACTTGACCGATTTCTTTAAAAAAAAAAAAAAAAAAAAAAAAGCCCAACCTAAATGCAAAATGGTAACAGAAATAAAACAATTTTTACTGGAAGAGTTCTTAGCAGAAATTCCATCTGCTTGAAGTTCAAACATAAGGAGTTTTCTTAAAAACTCTTCTCAGCAAGAGAAAAAGCGTTTAAGTAAATGTCTTATTTAAAACCCATCTGCAGTACTTTTTTTATGTACGAAAAATAAATGATTTCTTGAAACACTTTCAAAAATATGTTGAGAAATTATTTTTGTTATAAATTCACCCTTATTATACTTGTTGTAAAACTGTATTTCATTATTAATTTCTTCTGTACTTCTTGGTATCATGTTTGCATAAACAGTAAGAGATGTTAAATCTGTTCATTTTATGCAACTAGATTCTTTAACGTGTAGTTAATGACTTATTAGTTATGGTAATCCCATCAGTGGAAGAAACCATTTTACACTATCTGTGCTAAAATCTTCAGCCTTCCCTTTGTATTGCTTCTTAGTTTGCGTGGGATAGCCTTGGCCAGCAGCCAGATGCCCACCCAGCCACTCCCTCACCCCCCCTCAACAGGACAAGGGGACAAAATAGGATGAGAAAGCTTGACCGTTGACATATAGATGGGGAGATTGTGTACTAGTTACTGTCACAGGTAAAACAGAGTTGACTCGGGGAAAATTATTTTCATGTATTTATTAAAATATATTTGGATAGTGAGGAACAAAGACAAAAAAATTAGCATCCTTCTGCATTTTAGGCTCAGCTTCACTCCTGACTCCTCTGGCCAGAGCAGTATGCGGGGCAGGGGATTGCAGTTGATAACAGCTTGTCTCTGCCGCTCCTTCCTCCTCACGCTGTTTCCCTGCTCCGGTGTGGGCTCTCCACACGGGTTGCAGTCCTTCAGGTGTACCTCCTCCAGCATGGGCTCTCCATGGACTTCAGTTCCTTCAGGAACTATCCACCTGCTCTGGCATGGGGTCCTCCACAGGCTGCAGTGTGAGCACGTGCTCCAGCATGGTCCTCTCCATGGGCAGCAGGGAAGTACCTTATCTGGTGCCTCAAGAACTTCCCTCCTCCGGCTTCTCCTCTGACTTTAGTGTTCACAGAGCTGCTTCTTCCCTCCTCCTCTGCCTGTGTGATGGTTTTTGCCTTTTTAAAATCCATTTCCACAGAGGGGCCACCAGCTTGGCTGAGGGGCCCAGCCGTGCCCTGCGGTGGGTCGGTTGGAGCTGACCGGACCATCTGTGTCCAGCACAGAGCAGCCCCTGCTCCCTCCTCACTGAGGCCGCCCTGCAGCCCCCACTGCCATCGCCTGGGCACCCGCACCTGGGACAGTCCTGTAACTGCCTCTTCTTCAGCCCCGCTACGTCCCTGTTCTCTCAACTCTGCTTGTGCAAAACACCACCCTGAGAAGTCATCCCAGTGAGTCAGCCGTTACAGAGACACAAAATTGTTTCTATTTCCCCTTGTACTCCTGAAGTCTTGACAGGCTTTATGGGCTGGCAGAATATTCAGCCTGTCCCAGCCACAGTTGCTTAGGATTTGGCCATTTTAACAGGTTAATAACATGTCTTCACAAGTTTATACTGTTACCCACTACTCTATGAGGCTGATGAGCTGTGATAATGAATCAGTAAAAAGCACAGAAAACTTCCCCAAAAAATCTTTTTCCCAATACCAGTTAACAACCCACTCGTTATGACATTTTGGGACAGTTCAGGGTTCAAAGCACCTATCCAGTGTGCTCCTTCGTTTTTGGCACTTGGTCAGAAAAATTCTTATTCATCCACTTCTGTAATGCACTTCATTTCTGCTGATTCAAAGGTTCCTACGCCAGCTGGCAGAACAGATGCCACACAGACCCATCAGTGGTCATGCCTTCAAATCCTTCCACCACTGTGTTTCATTGCCTCACTGCTACTCCGCTTCCACCCCTGTTGTCTTTTCTGAAATGTCCCTAAACTCTCTATGCATGAGATTTGGGCCCCACAGTTCTTCCAGCTGAAAAAAATCTGAATGCTGTATGACCATCGTGTTATATACTTTTAAAATACAAAGACAGAATTGTCTGTCTTTATACAATTAATGATGTTTTTAATACAGGACAAAGAGACAGTTGGAGATGGAGTGAGACCATTGAAGACTTGAGAATTAGTGACGTCATAGCATTAGATTGCTATTTCTAATGTGGTCCATAGCAATAAAATGCATTTCCTTATGATAGTGGTTTTATGGCCTGTAAGAAATTAACTTACAATAGGTTTAAGTCCATATACAAGTGACTACATCATTAAAAGCACTCAGTGTAAGTGGCATTAATTGTTAGTTTCAGCAAGAAGACCACAAATTGATCAGACCTTGAAAAAACAAAACAGTTATGAGGCTGAAGTTAGCTGCCACAATCAGACTTCGATAGATGTGACCTGATACGTTTAGGTGTACTGATCTGCCACGTTTCTCTGAGTTAACTGGGATCTGTAGTCTGTCATATTAATTAGTTATCTCAATAATGATTTAAAAGCTCTTGTTTTAGAGATATCAACTTGAAAATTTTTTCCTAGCCTAATGTCACTCCCACAGCTGGTTCTTCTGTGTGTTTAGGCACGTAACGGAGTGAAGCCTGCTTGTGTGTGTGTGCTCAGGGTCTAGTCATCACTGTGGTCCTTGGTTGTCCTAAACGTGCCCTATCACAAGCCTATTGAAACAGTGCATATGTGTACATGCAATAAAATCATAGAGAAAACCCAATTAGGATATTAAAATTGTAGATGACTGCTGTAAGAAGTTTATAGTAGGAAAAACAAGCTATTATTTCTCTGTAATAAGAAAAAAATACAGTAAAAGGATTACTTTTTCACCTCCACCTCAAATTAACACCTCTTCATTTCAATGTTTTGTGCATGATTTTTGTTTCCCTCCCCTAGTAATCTGACTTTCTTGATCCTTGTTCCTAAAGATCAGTTGTGCAGGACATACAGGTGTTAGCACAGCTGGCTTGCTGATGACAACTCTGTCCATATAGCTGTCTAGTGTGTCATCACTCATATTGTTCAGTGTCATTCTGACCTAGCCAAGCTAAAAATGGTACTCCTGCTCAAGAGGGATTTAAAAACCTTGACAAACTAAAGATAAGACATTGCCGAATGTCATATCCATGTGCTTAACTGTTTTCAGTTTAGACGTATCTAAATAACTAATTTCAGGGTGCATTTGTCATCTTTGTCTTTTGTTGTTTGTTTGTTTGTTTTTAAAGGCTGAATAGTTTTGCATAGTTTGCCTTAAGTAAGGAAAAATCCTTGTTTGGAGAATTGTGGAATTACTGAATACATTAACTGTTATTTTCTCCAGACATAGGTTCATTTTCAGCCCAAGGTCACTGAAATCCATTCATAGGGGATGTATTATAGTGCACACGCTGCAGCTACAGCGAAGCTTAGGTGCAGTGGTCAATGTTTGCAAAAAACAACTCTGGATCAAATTAACATCTTGTTCAACAGAGCGCGTAGTGTGTGTGTATTAATATGAGAAAGCTTCAATTAAGCTTATAGGTAAGCCTGGGATGGTATTCTACTCTGAAAATTAATTTCTGGAATCTTGACTAGCCTTTAAGAAAAAAAAAAAGAGCCAAGCATACCCAAAATATCAGTTTTATGAGACACATGTCTCCTTACACAAATGCTGTTATACAGTAATTAACGTTCTTTTAAAAACCACCCATGAAGTGGCTTGTATTCTAATTATAAATACAGATTTGCATTGCAGTAATCAAAAAGGATCCTCACTAAATCTGTATGCTAATACAGAAATTTTTAGTAGATTTTCAATTAAGTGAAATATTTGATACACCTGATTACATTCATGTGTGGCTACCTACAGCAGGGTATGTGCAAATGCTATTTAAAATCTCCACTATCAACAGAAGTCAGACCCTTGGGTTTGAGGATGTATTCCTTCTTTTCATGAAAGAGTATGTAGCTGTCTGCTGGCCTTTAATGAGTACTCAAACCTAACTGCAATGGCCATATAACAAGTATCCATTCAACTGTACCATGTAGCTCTTTTTCCCTTTCCCTCCTGTGAGGCACTGTTTTGTCTAAGCAAGGTATGTTGTGATTTGGTGTAGTTTGGTTTGACCCTCTTGGGACAAAAAAAAAAAGGCAAAAAGAGTGTGAGGGGTCTTTTTTTGCAGTTCAATTGACTGGGTTGGTTCCCAGCATCATTCTTCTCCTGTTCCAGTCTCTAATTGTGGCTGTAGTTCTCCAGTTCTCAGATGTTTGATTTAAAGTGCCTTCAGTTTAAGCAATGCACTCTTGTCACAAGTATTCCCTCTCCTTCTGGAGTGATCCTTGATTCTGAAACATCCTGATGGAAAATATTGTGTCTGTGATTATATAGGCCCTCATTCAATAAGATGAATATACAGTTTTTGCATGATTTCCTTATTTTCAGGGCAGACTCTGACTGTGGTGTTTATGAGCAACTGATATTAACAGATTGTCTCTTGGATCCAATGGGGTGCTGTGGTATATACTTCTTTGGATATCACATGTGCCAAATCCTTCAGCAAATCTTTTGGGGTCTGTATTTCCTTAAAGGGCTAACAATTCAGGTATGAACACTGTTTTCTAGAGAGCCCATACTCAGGAATGACAGTATATGGATATATCCTTAGAAAGATATCTGTATTGGCAACTTACTTGAAGAACTACAGCTGTCAACACTATTCAGTACTATTGTTAGTGCAACCTCCTTCATGTATATTCACTTGTATTTTTTGGTATAGATTAAGAGAATCAACAATTCATAACTAAACATTAAAAAATTAGGAAGTGTTCATGAAGGTTTAGTACTGTCCAGCAATGTATATACCTTTTTATTATTCTCCTTAGTTCCATGATCATTTATGCCACTGTAATAAAGATTTGCCCATTCAAATGAGTAACTATTTCTGTTAAAGTGCTTCTCATTGAAGGAAAGCAAAGGACCACGTTCAGTAGATGTGCACGTCCTTGATTTGTGCAACATGGCCTCCATTCTACATGCTGCCCTGGAGGTATGGAAATTATGCAGCTAAATCAGCCACATATTTACAAGACTGTGATTAAGACTAAGATGTGGTTTGCATTCAAACTGCCTCCTTCTATTTTAAAAAGTTCTAAAAACATTTTTGTTAATTATATGTCACATGCAGAACACATAACGGTGTGGTTGAAGCCATTTTGCTTGCACTCTTTAGAATGATTTGCATAACATATTTGTAGCTTCTGTTATCTCAGCAATATGGTCATCTCAAAGTCAAGCAGACTAAATCATTGATTGCCATTCACTTATCTCCAAATCGCTGCATCATTGTAGTTTTTGTTCCACTGTTTAAATTGCACATGATACGCTGTTAAAAACTGTCGTAGGAAATGAAAGTAAAATAAGCCCAAATTCTTTTACTTTCTAGATACTATTTTTTGTGTAGAATTGGTGAACTTTTAACTTACAAAAGGTTCTCCTATATATCTTACATAGTGACATTTATATCCATAAATAATCTTATTTTCTCTTCACCATAAGAAAGCATTGAATTAGGCCCAAAATAATGAAGTAAAATCTCAGGTTTGTTGTACCAGTCAGATGGTAACTGGGCAAAGACACTAGGGAGGGGTAAGCACATATGAAGAGCATTTACAACTTGCTAGCATATTGGCATAACTGGACATACCAGTTCAAACTGTGCAGAGGGAAAGCAAAGAAGTGAGCACAGAGGTAGACTGTAGACAAAATTATTGTTACCTCTGATCAGCAGAGAATTTTTAATATAATTTTTGGACCTGTAGAATTAGCCCATCAAATTCTACACCTTGGTTCAGTCAATAACGTAACTTTAGTTTATTATTCAGGTTCAGCTTTGATCTGAATTCATCAGTACTTTATTGATTTTAAATTGAGTGGCTATAGTGTTGTCTTCTGCGTTGCTCTCTTAATTAATTAAAAAGCTAAACTGTCGAAAGTCACTATGCTCCTTTGTTTTAAAATGTTTTGAATATTGTAGTAGAGTTGTGTGGATCCATTTGTGATTTTGCCTGTTTTCAGGCAGTGTTTATGTAAGGCTAAACTGAAAAATCTAATGATCATACTTAGCAGCCCACTGTTTTAGTACTTACTGTGCTCATGCTCGATATAAAATCACTCTTGCAACTTTTCACAGTCTCAGCCAAAATTATGTTTACCAAAATCAGACATAGCCAGATCTATCCATAGCATTGGATATAGATACATTTATGTATTTTTTGTCTCTATCAGTTTTTGAGTATAGGGAAGTGGAACTGGTTTTAGACATTTTTAATTATTGCAATAAACCTGATTAGCTGATTAGGTTTTTTAGATTATAGCATTAGGTCTCTAGCCTAAGGAAACCTCTCAGATAAAATAGCCTTGCTTTAGATTTCGTGTGGAGGAAAAAAAAAGTGTCATTAAATACAAAAAACCTCTGAAACTTGCAAAGTAAAGCTTAACTACATAGGATGGTTTTCCTCCCTGTCAAGCTGCCAAATTTTTTTTAAATAAAATTACTAGTTTTACCTTTACCTGATAGTTCTGTAATGTTAGTGTGTATGTGAGTACTGTGCTTATTTCCTTAGAGAATGAGGAAATAATCACGGTCTCCCAACTCCTGTCATTATTTTTCTGGATCTCAAAAAGCAAATAACCAGGAGGTGATGAAATTAGTTCTTAAGTCAAGATTTCATACAGGTATGGCCTATCCGGCATGATTCCGCACAGGCATGGCAATTATAGCTTTCCATTCCTTGAATAGGTAGCCAACTTGAAGACTGTTTTCACTTTTAGTGACACAATGTAATAATATTTTTACAGTATACGCCCAGTCTTTTATTCTTACAATTTTTCCTGAATGCTTGTGGGTATTTTTCAAAGGAAAACTCTAGCTTCGTTTTCTCTTTCTCAGTATGCATGTTGATAATGAGATCCACTGTTTATTATCTAAGTATTTACAAACACAAAGTTTTGGGGTTGTTTTTTTAGTTTTGATTCTTCATATCAAATATCATCCTCTTTAAGGAGCTAATATGTACTCTTCTGGTGCAGTGACATTAATGCCATACGTTTACCACAATTTAGCCATTTTAAAAAATGGCTTTTGTATTTTACTGTTCAGTGAGTGTCAGGCCCCAGTACTGAAATGGAGAGTTTGAAACTAATAGGGTTAAAAGGACTTGCACTGTCTGTATTGTGTGTGTATTATACCTACATTGCTTATACATTGTTTTTTTCCCCCTAGTATTAGCAATCTGCTTTTGTACTTTGACACAGGGATTTCCCTTGTGAATTTTGTCACAGAAAAAAGAGAATCATCAATATCGCAGTTAAACTTGACTTTCAAAGCTAATAGTATCTCATTTGGGGGCTGAAATTTAATAAATTTTCTTTGATTCTGGGTGAGTTTTTAAACATCAAACAATGAATTGGCCAGGGTGCAGTAAAATATTTAGATCTATTGACTACGGTTCAGAAGGGTAGAAGGCAAAACACTGGTGGTTTGATGTTGATAAATTCTTAGTACCTTAATCCACATTAATGTTTTCTTTTATCTGTGTGCATACTGGCAGCAAAGACACTGAAAAGTTGGGATATATAAGCTGTAAAAATGTAAATCAAGTGTATGTATGTGTGTGTATATATATGTGTGTGTGTATTTAAAGTAATGCATTTTGTTATATTCAGCAAGGTTAACATCTGACCGGAATTACACATGCTGACAGAACACTCTAGAGAGTATGTTTGTTCCACAGGACTGTATATCCTGAACCTAGTGCACTATGTGTGCAAAAAATGTGTAGAGGACCTTTCCTGTTATAAAAATTGCATCATAGTGCATATGTTTGGCAGCCACAGGTATTGACAGGAATTCTTTAGGTCAACTTGGGAAATGTAGGGCTCCCTATTCCCACAGAACAGAGCAACGAATAAAATAAAATCTTTTCTTCTTTGTATCAGTAGATTTACACATGCATACTTCTCTCAGTCAGAGCAGATTTCAAAGGCTGTGCTATTATTTGAAATATGTTCACTCATAATCAACATTTTGCAAAAATCTAATTTTGTAAGTGGTTACAAGAAAGTAATCTGGGATTTAAAATGAATGGACATATGGTTTAATTCATGTTTGGTGAGTTCTTTTGGGCAAGGGAGGCTCTAAGAAAAACTGAAATTTATTTTAAATAGTATTTAGTAAATGGTGTATCTATTGATTTATATGTATTTAGTATATATTTAGTATATGTTTTAGTATCAGACCGTTTGTTGTTGTTAAAGACAGTAAATTATTTTTGCAGTACTAGCTATTGCTACTCAACAGATACAGTCTATGCCAAATGAATGTATTTCATCTATTCATTTGTACTAATATATATTTGTATGTTTGTCTGTCCGTCTGTATTAGAATCTAATCCAACTACAGGGATCTCCTGGAGGTGGACATGATAATTTTTGTATTAAATAGAATGAAAAATGGGTGTGTGGCAGGATACGGTATATGAATGTAAGTGATGTGTCTGTGGAAGTTACATGTTAAATACGTATAATTTCACATCCGTGCTGATAGACTAATTACATGTTGTAATATGCGGAAAATGTTGCATTTTAAATGATGATGACAATATTCGTCTCGTGTGCAACCCTAGTAAGTCTGGCTGTGTCTGAAGACAAAAGCGTTAATCACTTTACATTGCTGAGAGTTTTACCGACGCGTTTGTATCACCCTGAAGGCACGCGCGTTTCTAAATTAACACCAGTTTCTGGCGTAGTCAGCAGGTGGCACTGTGACACCAACGGCCCTCGCTTACGTTTGCGGCCGCGGCATGCATACAGCTTCGGGGTTTTGTTTTACCCTTTCGTTTCAGGCTGCCTGCAAAACTAACCGAATATCGAACTGTCTGAGTTTTGTGCAAATTGTAGCATTTCCCACTCCAAATTGGCATATACAGAAACTGTATGAAAGTCGATTAATACCAATTAGTGCATTATTTCTTAGAGTGAGTCCACAAGAAGAAATCTAGTAGCAGGGTGTTTTGTTTTGGTTTTGGTTTGTTTTTTGTGTTTGGTTTTTGGTTTTTTTTTTCTCCGTCTGTTCATTGCAGAGCTACAGGTTGGTTTATTTTGCTTTGTTTGAGGATTATTCATTTTAATCTGGCGTTTAACTGAATTGATATTAAATGAACCTTATTGTTGAGGACTGATATGATCTTTCTACAGTAGACAAGACTCACATGCCAGCTTCTTGTTTGTATGATCACATGAACTTTTTAATTTCATAGTTGATGTTCTTTTGAGTCAGAAGTACAATTACTATGTCTTTTCTTACGAGGGTTTTTTTGCAAGGGACAGATCTGTGAAATGTGCATACCAGGTGGGCTTGTGAGCCCTTAGTGTCTCTTCTTTCCTTCTCATTTCAGACCAGGGGAAGATGCTTTTTCTTCTTAACATTCTCTCCCAGCACTCTGAATTAGAGATTTATTTGCAACGAAAAATCAATTAGTCCTAAATTTATTCATGGATTTCAGGTCCAGCGATCAATGCAAGTCCACTCAGTGGGCTCAAGGGGACCCAGTTCATCCCAGTTAATGTGTCTGAAGGGGAATTACCATTGATGCTGTTTTTTTCCCTTTAGGTCAGAGATCAGACCTTGCTGTCACGGACTGCGGCAACCAGGAATGACTTCACCCTGCAGCTACCCAAACTGCACCTAGAGACCTTTGCAGTGGAAGGGCTGAAGGGCAGGCCAGAGGTTGTAGCATTTCAGGTTAGAGTCTAAAATAATCCTGTTTCTTTTTTTCCGTTTTTGCATCTGAGGTAGAACGAGAAGCTAGACTGCTCTGAATGTGTGGAGAACAAAAAGCTTCAAAACTATTGCAGTCAACAGTTGAAAGAGAAATAATTTCCATATATACTCTTGAATATGGTATTTCAGAGATGATGTGAACTTTTAATTTTGCAGTTATAATGTTAAATACCTGACGAGAATATGACCATGGAAAAATGCAAACATTATATTTGAAAATTAATATCACTCTATCCCACACCCCTTTTCCTCCCCCTGTTAATTTAAGCAACACAAATAAAATAGGAAAAAAAAAAAAGACAGGAGTTTTATGCTGCTTCTTGGTCAGTATCAGATTTTTCCATATTACAGTTTAAGAAGTAATAGTGATTTTTGACCTTTCCTAATTTAAAAGAAACTGCTATTTGGGATACTTAAATACAGAAGCTATTTCATTCATGTAGGTTTTAAAACTTGTATGTTTCAAAATACTAATTGTTAGGAGGAAACAGTGGGAAAAAAGGAAATGAAATGAAAATGTACATATTTTCAGTTCTGAAATGGATTCTGTGCAATGCCTCCTTACTGTTTTTAAGGTTGTTATGTCTTCTTATACACAAACTATCCCTTAGTCTTTATAGCTGTGCAGAATGACTTCATTCGTGTGATACATTATTGGTACAGGCAGAACATTTTGTTTTCACAATGAGAGAAAGAGGCAGAATGAGTACATATTTCTTACATTTTGCTCTTCTATGTGAATCAGAGAGGGGAAAGCTAGTCATGTATTATCTGACTTCGTTGCACTTTACAAGTATTGCATAGTGTCTCTACATTTCTGTAGTAATCCTTTTTAATTTATTGTAGATTTTCTGTTCTAGATGCAGTATATAATTGCAGGGACAGGGTCACAAAATCAAATATTCAAGAAAGGCAGATTCTAAGCTGGACATTTCTCACTGTTGCCCTCTTGCATGCATGCGTTTCAACATGACAAAGATTAAAATTATGAGTGTATTATCGTGTTTCCATAACAAAGTAGTAATATGTAACACCTGAGATTCCCATGAACTGTAGTTAACACAGCCATACGTCTCTAGCAAAGGGTAGAGTTGCAGATGTTTCCCCAGTACAGTGATGATCATTTTTAAGGCTGTGCAAAAGGTTCCACAGGTGGCACCTTTTCAGTGAAGCTGTCATGGAAATCACCAGCTTTTAAATACTGTTCTTCTGATTCGGTGGCCTATGCAGTGATAGCTGCCTTTTTTTTTTCTTTGTCCCATCCTAACTCCCACTTATTTTTACCTCAGAATGTTTGTGGAAGCATTTGCAAGACAGCCTACTCCTTCTTTCTTTCGAAGAAGATGAAGAGAAACGGAAGTATAAAAACTTGCATTTCACATTTGTACGGAGTGCTTGTGGTACAAGTAACACATAGCAATGTATGGGCTGGGTAGCTTACTGGTGGTGCAGTATTGTAAACATACTTTTTGTTCACCTGACAGTTCCAAATACACACTGTTACTCTGTATGTACACAAACAGCATCAATGGTTCCGTCTATCTCACTGTGCAGCTCCTTTTCTCCTTTCCCTTTTCCCTCCCCTTTTTCCTTCCCTTTCCCCTTCCCCTTTCCATTTCCCCCTCCTCATCTCTAGTTGCATAGTGCCTGTTTAATAACTTTCTGAGTACATTAAGGAGGTTTTAGTATAAAATTTCCCTTTTATAGCTGGAGTCAGCTAACTGATTTTAATCTCACTGTATGCAACACTATATTAAAGGCAATCCTGCAATCTTGTATGAGGCAAGCAGTTAGTAATCACTTTATGGACACTTCTTACTTAAAACCAGAAGTGGAATTGTTTGCATGCATGATCTCTATAACCGCTACTATTACATGTATTTTATAGTTAGCCTGTGACAAGTACGTTTCAGTTAAAGGCCTTATTATCTGCAAGTGTTAGATGTAAGGAGTTTTTTTCCAAGTCTAAATTTATTGATATTTGATGGTTTCTTTTAAAAAATTGCATAAAAATCAAGACCCTAAATTAGACAGTATGATAGGGACGAAGCACTGTCTATCAGAACTGTTGAGTAATCACAGAAGATTGTGTTGTTTTGTTTTTATTATTCATGCATCCAGTTCGTAGTAGGTGGCTGGAATCAGTAATTAACAATAATTTTACATCTATTGGTTGTGTGTATCGCTTTTTCATTATATGAGAGAAAGAAAAAAAGCCAGTATATTTGTATGTGCCTACACATCTGCATAGGTTATCTTTCTTCCAAATATTTTGGAAAGCAAGTGGCTCTTAAAGGTGTTCTGAATGAAATCTGCTATCCTTAATTTACTTGATGGGCTCAGCAGCTTAGTGAGCTACATTCCTTGTCATTGGGAATACAGGTAGTCTTGGAATTTTTAAATTGCTGTTATCTCTATATGAATGTTTCTTGGGAAAATATGCTTTCTTTATAGGAGACAAGTGAGAAGATTGGCATAATGAACATAAGTTGTTTGACTGTGAACTAAGCTATCAGAGATTTGCTTTTTTGTGGCATACTTAATTAATCATCTTGTAAAACCAGAAGGTTGTTTCTTCTAGCGAATGGGTCCAACATTCCAATAACATAAATACTTACAGGGCTGATCAAACAAACACACAAATAAAACCCCTGTCATTCCCAAATGAAATAATTGTTAAGCTGTATAGGAGGTGGTGTGCATCTTTTAAAGAATGTGTTGTACACTCTAGTGATAGAGCTTTAGTTAGTGAAATGAAATATTTGGGACACAAAGTTCTGTGTATCTTCTCCAAAGCCTGCACTTTATGTAATGGCTTTTGAATTGCAAAATTACATAATAGGTTGAAATGTAAGTTCCTCAACAAGAATGGCCTTGCACTGAGTGTCTTTAAAGCCCCATGCAAGTAGTGAAAGGATGACTTAATTTGTAGGCATTTGTTAAATTCCTGGAAACTGTAACAAGAATTACTATAATAGTTTGAAAATGTCACTTGAGATGGATAAGTAATGAAAAAAGTGCAATATCTTGAACAGTAAGATGATATGATTGCTATAGTTTTGAAAGACGCTCACCTGGGATTTAATTTTTTTGAAGGATGTTATGTCACAAAGTTGTACTGTTTGTTACTTAGTTAAGTTTGAAAGCGGAAAATATAGTATTATTTTCAAGCACCTGAAACACATGATAACAGGATTTGAGGTATGCTGTTCTGGCCATGCCTGAATGTTCCCACTGAAGACAAAAAGTGGAACCGTATGTGAAGCCTCCAATAAATACAGGATATACAGTGAAAAAAGAGCAACTGAAATAACATGGGATTCCTAATTCTAGTAGTCATGCTTGGCACACGACTATTTAAATTAACAAGTAAAGGTTATCAGCTTTTTATAAAATACAAAACTGAATTGTGCTACTGCTTTAGGAAGAGGATAATGTTCTCTTAACTCTCTCTTCTGAAATAGGTTATTGGCTCACAGAAAAAGTGGTCGTTCAGAAGATTCATTCTGAATTATCTCAAGTACTTTTACATCAAATATGTAATTAATACTCATAGCAAGCAATTTGACCTAAAAAACAATGTTTAAAGTCCCCAAATAAACCAGATAAGGTTTAAATGCTCATGTATCAATAATTAAGCATTGGTATACTTTCACAATGAATTTCTTCTATCTGGAGATGCAGATGCAGAAGGATGAGAACTGGTGTGAAAGAAACTATTTGAAGCAAATTTAGGTACCTCAGACTCATTTTGCCATAGAAATAGAACGTGTAATATATACTTGATGTAGAAGTGCTTGATTCCCAGACAGGGAAGGGCTAACAACATACAAATCAGTGGCTTTGCCCTGTGCACCTATGTTGTGCCTTGTAGGTACTGTTGCAGGTTGGTTTTACAGGAGGTACAGGAGCTATTTAAACAAAGTGGAGGAGTACTGTCTTTATGGAGGATGTCCCAGATGTTCTAATACACAGAAGTAACAGATTTATTCAGGCATTGTCAGTGAAAAATAGTGGCAACAAGAAACTAGCTGTGGTTGTCAGAATCACATCCGCTGCATGTCCGAAAGACATGCATATGGCTGTGTGATCAGACAGCCACTGATGTTCACACGTGGTAGCTGCCTGCAGATGTGCAATTAGGGAAAGAGTAATCATTTTCTGTGTCATGGGGACTACCTTGACCTCTGTCTTCAAAGTCTCCATTTGCACATCTTATTAATTGGCCTTATTAATTTGTGGTGGTTGCTTTTGGTCAGTATTTGGTATGGTGGGCCTCTTCCTCCTCTAATATCTGATTGCTAAAGGATATGATGTGACTTCTGGATGTTGGTTGGGAAGAGAAACCATATTCACAGATGAACTTGTGTGGCTGTTTTACAGGATTTATATGAATTAGAGAATCCGTATGGGCTTGTGAGTGACTTAAATGAGGATATGAATATTTAATGCATTTTTGTGGTTTATGAAAAAGCAGATGTGAGGATGAGACTATAGGCAGGCTTCTGGTGTAAAAGGGGTGCACATACATGTATCTGTATTTGTCAGTATTTCTAAGTCTTAGGAGAAAGCATTTCTTTGTGTGCTGCCCTTCACCCGAGGTGTAAGATTGACCTGACTGTTGGAAATCCCTTGCATATTAAGAAAATTTTAGTTTATTATGACCAAGGACTTGAGTAGGAAAATCTGTATTTTTCATTACTAAGCTCTCCCTTAATTCTGAAAGTTACTATATACTTGCGGTGTGCTTTCTCTCTCGCAGGTGGGTTTGAGATGGGTAAGTTTTCATGTTGTCTTGTCTGTCTCTGTCTCCTTCTCTCTTTGTCTCCCGCTCTTTTTGTCTCCCTCTCTGCCACATGCTCTCGTCCTCTGCTGTACGCTGTCTGTCTGTGTCCTGTGTGCACACTCTCCACTGCACGTGTGCTCTCTCTGCCTCATGCTTGCTCGCTGCTACATGCACCCTGCTGCACGCACTCACTCTCTGCTGCTCTTGCTCTCCCTCTCCCCGCTGTGCCCACTCTCTCTGCTGTACATATGCTCATGCTTTCCCTTGCTCCGTCTCTGCCTGCTGCTCTGCCTCAGTCTCTCCCTCAGTCTCTGCCCTGCTCCCTGCACCTGTCTTTCCCACTCTGGCCCTGTCTCGCTTGCTCTACCTCTCTCTCTTTCTGTCCCCATTGTCCCTCTGCCTCTTGCTTTCTCCCTCTGTCTCTGACTCTCCCTCCTGCTCCCCACCCCTGCATCTTGCTCTCCCTCTGTCTCTGTCTTCAGCATGTTTCCGTCTGTTCATGCAGGTTTAGGAAGTCCACATGGGATTTATATGTACTACTTTGTGTTTCTCAGGTGTTCTGAGGTAATTTGAAATGAAAAGAGCAATAATAACATAAAGGCTTATAGTAGTGGTAGTAATATGGTCAAGTACTGACATCTTCAGTGTTAGTGTATAATCATTATAAATTTATGAAGGAGTAGGTTCTTACCAGTTATTTTATGTAAGTTATGTATTCATGTATGATTTAGTCATGCATTATGTGATTGTGTTGTAGGTCTACTTCTTCTAATTAATTGGGCAATCGTAAATGTAGTTTAAAGTGTTAGGAGCTTCTTAATTTGTATTTATTTTCACTTGTTCATTAATTTTAGATTTATGCTTGATAGATTAGAAGGTAAAAGATATGCATAATTCTGCTGATAATTTTTCTCAAAATAATAAACACTTTCTCATTCCTGTCTTTACTTGTCAATAAAAAAGTTCTTACCAAATTGAGGAAGCGATTTCAAAGGTAACATTATAATTCTGTCATCAGATTTTATCCTCTGCATAGGGCAAGTCTTTGAAACATAAATCACTTCTGGTATGAGGACTTAATGGGATGAATTAATTGTGGAGTAGCTGCTTGAAAACTGAATTATTAGTATGTTAAATCTTGTACTTCTGGTTTGGAGCTTTTTTTTATTTTTTTAATGGCATGGCTGTTAAAAGAAGAAATAATTGTGTTTTTTTTCTCTTAATACTTCAGAAAGGAGAAACCTTTTTAAGATAGTCTTGAAGATAGCGTATTTACATATACGTGCACCCAACATGCACACACTTCTAGTGTTTTCTTTTTACTTCATTTGTAGTGTCAAATGTGACAAATTACCTTTCACCCACAGAAGGAACTATCCATTTCATTACAGAGGACAGAATGCTGCCTCCTCTGGAATCAGAATGCTGCTTCTTGTTGGGTAAAACTGGGTCTTCATTGTCCAGGAGTTCAACAGCTGCTATCAAGAACATCTGGGCTACCCTCCCCGTCTTTTCTTCTCCTCTCCAAAGGGACTAATTTCCTACCTGGTGTCAAAATGTGCTGCTTCTGGACTGACCACGAGCCTGCCTTCCAATATACTGCTTAAAGAGAGAAGTGATTCTTTATTAACATAATGATACTTTGCACTTGCACTTTGAGTTGAAATACTTATAAATACGTCAATGTTTAAAACTCATTAGAGTCATATGACACCTCTTGCAACCCAGATCTTTTGCAAACTTCAATTTGTCAAAAATAAAGGTGGTGCAGGGCAACAATAATTAACAACTAAGTAAAATCTGAATAACCAGATTGAAGGGATGTAACATGAAGAACTCTAATTTAATCTCGCTGAATGTGTTCAACTGGTATCTGGAGTTATGTCTCCAGATAGGTTGTATCATGATGGTAAATATTTAGAAGCCATTTTAGCATAGTTTCTTTTAACTGTAATACCTTTAAAACTTAAAATTGAAGTATGTTAGCAAAACACAATTTAAAACATAAAACTGAGGCATCTTCAAAATGCCAGTGAAGTTGGAAGTTTGCCTTTTATAATTTGAATTTCACACCACTTCTCCTTTCTGTGGGTTAACTGTGTTCCCAAATTCCTCTCCTCTTCACAACATTTCTTTTAGGAGTCTTTTACTCCCTGTCCTCTATGGGCTTTTTATTGCTCCTTTCCTCATTTCCCCCCTCCTTATCCTTATTTTTCCCTTGCTTTCTCAGCCACCCTTTCAGGTTTTTTGTTTCTACCCTTGCTTTTCTTCATTCTAATAAATGGAGACTATATGAAGAACCCTTCTCAGAAGGCTTTGTAGTTAGCTGGTACACTGATTGCACCCCAACCCTGTTAAGTCTTTGGCACCATGGGACTGTAAATATCAAAGTCAGTATCTGCAATCACCAATTAATCAGTTACTGAAAGCTGTCCCTTTATGCCTGTGAAACTACTAACTCTTGTCCAGCCTCTTTCATAAGCATTATTAGTTTTGTAAAAACTTTCAGTTAAGACCTGCTGCTGATTATCTTGAATGCCAAAGTTAGTATATAATCATTTAACCTTTTGGTAACCTTTCTTAATGGAAAATTTTCTTTCTTGACCCTGCCAAGCAATTGTGTAACTATCTGCCTTTGTCCACTTAGACTTTTTCATACATTTATATCTATTGCATATGGGTAATCTCTTACGAATGATCTGTGTTGATATGCAAGAAAGCTCTATAAGAACTCTGTAAAAAATTATCTTAATTCACCAAGTTTATCTATTTAGTTTTGCTTCTGCTTGTAATCCTGGGATGGCGGTTTTTTCCAGCTGGTTACCAGGTTGCTGCATCTTATAGCATAAGGACCCAACAGGAAGCATCTTTATTGACTTCTAGTCACTATTCTTTTATGAGAAAAATTACTCTAGAGGCATGGTGATCTCAATATGTACCCAAAGCTGCCTCAGTGAATAAGGGCAGACTCCTAAATGCTGTAACTACAAAAATAAAGCATCATTCAATAACAGAAGATAAATACAGTTTTCACAGCATCCTGTTTGTAGGCAATTTTTCTTATTTCAGAAATCCTGTCTTTCAGAACTGCATGGGATTATCTGTGCACAGTATCTTCAGAAAAGGAATAATTTTACCAGATAACCACTGCGTAGCTTGGATGTGACTGTATTGTTTGATATTGTCTGCAGTATATACTGTTGTAACACAGATAAGCCCATTCAGAAGCATAGCTGTTAAACTTTTGATAATCATGTACATTACAAAATGAATTCATGAAGTGAATACCGTGAAAGATTAGGAATTGTCTGGAGTCTTACTTTTTTTGTACTGGTTCTTTTAATTTCAAAAACTAAGAAGAAATGCTGAGCAAGTGAGTCTAAGCAATAGGAGTTAATAAGGCAACAGACTTTATTACACAAATATCTTAGTAGCAGAAATAGAATGAAACTATTTTCTATTCTTAATTACATTTAAACTAAAAAAAAGAAACTTCTTCCAATGCTGAATCTTTTGTTTAGTCTTTTTTCACTTAACTGCTTAGTAGTCCGTTAATATAAAACTTATGTCTATCTGTTTGTTATTCTTCCTGATAGCTTACAGAGCAAGAAATAAAATATTAAATAATACACTGTATTAGTGCAAGAATTTTGTAATGGAATCAAGGGTGGCATTTCTGCCCAGACACTGCATTTGGTGGGCCTTGTAGTTAAATACCTGGAAGAGGAAGGGTTATCTACAACTGGAGCGAGTTTATTATGGCTTAGTGATTTGCTGATTGATTTCATTTGCTGTCAGTTAAGGCTCTCTTAATGTCAGCTTTCTTTGCATAATGCCTTGAAATAAAGACTGATGAAGTTTTTCAGATTGATGCAGCTTACATAAACTGACCCTGATTTCCCCTTCTGCATGACAATATAAGTGACAGCAGTTAGACGAAAATATAGCAATGAATATGCAACTTAAGGATTAAGAAAAACACAGTAAACCTTTCAGAATATAAAACTAGGCATAAAAACCCCAGGCTGTTCTGTTAATTCCACAGTTGTCCTATACTGAAGAAATAGACTGGGCTAACATCCCAAGTGGTATACCACTGAAGTGAAATTCGAAGAGGACGAGTTTTGAAAGGATGAAAAGTTAAACTGTTTTTACCAAATTCTACCAGTTTGCCACTAATTCATTTTGGGTTTTGGGGTTTTTTGGGGGTAGGCGTGTGTAAATTGTGGCTCACAAATTCACTTATGTTGTTGCCTGTGGATTTTCTTTTACTTGTTATCTTGCAGGAATCATAATGAACTACTTTGAAGCTGTTGTCTTGATTTTTCAGTTACTGAATTGATTGATGGTCTAGTGATATGTGCTGCTAGAATCCTAAGGTCACAAGTTCCAACACTTACATTGGACTCTGAAAAGCATAAATTCTTAGGATTGATAAGGTGTATTGCTGTGGGTGTTCCAGGACAAATATGCTTGAAATAGGGCACTCATTTTTAATGAATACTTGTCCATTGCAGTACCCAATTTCATTACAGTCTTCTTTAACTCTCCCTTCATTATTGTCTTGTCCCTCGTTATGGTCTCTTCCCATTAGAAGCAAAAATGCAGTAAGAAATTAGGGGGTGGGAAGAAAATGGAGAGGGCTGGAGGGTGCTAAAGTGATGGAAAGAGGGTGAATGTGGAACTGTCTTGTAAACCTGAAAAACATGGATACCCAGCCTGCATGTTGGCAAGTTTACCTGCAAAGGATTGAGTCTTTCATGGCTTTTAAAAAGATAATATCCATGGAAAGACCACCATTTATTTGTCCTTCTGGAACCTTGATAGAACTTAGATTCCTTTGGCTTGCTTCCACATCATGATCTTTTTTGACAAAAGTGCAGTTCTAAAGTAAAGATGAGGAGAAAACAGTCACACATTCCACCTGTGGGGCAAACTTGCAATGTCCATTCAATGCCTGAAGACTATACTTTGGTTCTGTCTTCTCTCTGTTCAGAGGCAGTTTGTGTGTTCTTTTCCAATACCAGCACCCATTTGTAGGTCCCCCTCTTCCTGATCGTAACATAATTGACAAATACTAAAGGGAGAGATTAGAAAGCAAAGCATCATGCTGTTACTACTGCCTATAATGCCAAACTTTCTCTCCATCCAGTTTCCCATTCTCAAAGGAATGACTTTTTTTATAAATCACTTCAATATTGTGCAAGCTAAAGAGTTTAAATTCTGAAGTTTTTACAAAAGCTTGCAAAGACCACTGGACTGGGTTTTGAGCAGTGAGTCTCCTACATGTCAAAATGTGATGTTTGTCTGTACCTTGGCAAAGGTCACTATCCTAGATGCTTGATTTGTTCTGCTTTTATTCCATGTGAGACTTGCTGCAAATTTTACTCCTTTGGGAAATAGACTGTGGGACTGAGTAAACATTTATTGCCTAGAGGGCACATAGAATAGCAGTAAATCTGGCTGTCCCTGCTTAAAAACAGATTGGACAGGGGAAAGTAAAAAAAAAAAAAAAAAAAGAGTATAAAAAACAAGGCTAAAATGTCTCCAGAATGTCTCCCAGCCTCCACCATTTTAGTTTAAGGACCTCCTGAAACAAAACTCATATTTTTGTATTCAATAGCCATTTACTGTCCCGTTGCTTTTTGAACACATGTAAAGTTAGGCATTCACATGACTAGTGGACAGGACTTTCACAGCTTAACTACACACTTTCTGAAAACTATATTCTGTGTTTGTTTTGAAAATAGTTTCTGCTGCTTCATTTAATGTTAATATGTTAATTTTAATAAATATTCCCAGTTTACCTTCTTTATACTAGTCATGCTTTGGCATTGTCTGTCATAATCACCTCCCATTCTCGTGCCACTCCATCAGTAGTTGTTTCTTCTCAGGTTACTTTCCTCATTTCTGAACTATAAAAAGGTGGAAAACAGTGGAAATCATTTATAGTTTCTAGATTTGGTAAGCTGTGGAAGTGATTTCTCTATGTTACCAACATCCATAGGCACAATTGCTTATAAATGACGTAGCTGCAAGTAGTGGTCCAGCTCTGAAAAATGCATAAGGAAGTAGTAACCAATTAACATCAGAGGTAGTTTGGAAAATGCTGTCCTCTAGGGTTTTTATAAGTTAGGATAGCCTGGCATCGTTGGCTAAGAACCAGCCGCTGCTATTGATCCACCATTAAGGTTGCCGCTCAAGCACATGATGTTGCAGTGCCTGCAGTCATTACCAAAACCAGTAAAAAAGAAAGACTAAAAAAGGCTTTCTCAATCTAGTTATGAAACCCTGTGATATGGGGTATTTTACTTCTGATCCTATTGTTGAAGAATACTTTATGTTGAAAGAATATTGTTGAAGAATACTTCTCTAACTAGGCAAACTCATCTCACCAGTGTCTATCCTCCTTAGTTTTCTCCTTTCAGTGTTGCTATAAGCATCCCGTTTTATAAACAGTATTCAGAAAGTCACTTTATCTCTTATGCGTCTGAGGAATTGGATCTAATTGTTGACTGTTGCCCAACCAGGGGAATAGACCATAACAAGCCTGTTCCTTACTTGCTAGGCTCCCAGCCTAGTGATTCAAATCCTATTCTGCAATCTGATGATAAGTTTCCATTTAATGAAAAGACACTTGGTGCATTTGCTGAAGACAAAGCAGAAAATCAATGTCTTCCAAAATATTATTTAAAAAAGCTCATCAGGTAACAACACATCTTTGAATTGTTGGTCTAAATGAGGACAACCAGAGCTCTCCCAACAGAAAAGTTAGTGTTTTCTTCTCTTTGTCTTTCAAGCTGTTCCAAGTGAACAGCTTTCTCACTTAGCTTGTTGACCTCTTGCATAGAAGAGGCCCACACTTCAGTATAGTGGAGTCTCACTCATCCACCAGTTTTTAGCATGTGTTGATTGGGATTTATACCTTTCTGAGTTGAGCTAATCTGTCATCTATATGACAAGTGCCAAAAAGGTAGGCAAGCAGAGTAGCTTTTTCCCAGCAAGGGTTTTCTTCAGCTGTACGTCCATTGTTAGTGGAATTAGATATTCAGAGATGGCAGGGATCATTTTATTCATTCTTCTTCCTCTGATTATGATGGTTTAAAGTAAACTTTGTGAGGAAAATATTTTCTTTCTTTCATACTAAGCCTAAGGATAGCAAATTGTCAAGCTCATTGTCAGTACCACTTTTGGCAGATGTTGCCAATATTCTCCAACTTTCGCTTTGCAAAGACGGATGCTAATGTGTATGCTTGTTGTGAAGGTCAGTAGTAGGTGTACTGTGCTCTTTAAATTTCCTTTGACTCTTCAGATTTTGGAACAAGAGCTGTTGTCCCTGAAATTTCTAATAAAACATTTTCATGGCATAAATCAGGTCTTGAAAGCAAGTCTGATTGAAAATCTAGCCATTTGTATGTTGGGGTTTTTTTTAATACAAATTTTGGTGAAGTTCAGTAGTGTATGAAGCAAACTAGGTATCTCATTAATGTCTGAGTTTAGGCATAATGAAGGGAGAACACCTGTCCATCCTATATGTGGCAGTGGACATTAGATTAAGGGTGTGGCCATTTACCTGAGGAATGCAATTCAGCTTTTCTAGATCATTACTTTCTCTACAGAGACTGACTGGTGCTTTTTCCTATGCTGGCATCATGAATTTGTGCACAAACTGATGTTTTGGTGGGAAGCCAAAATGAAAAAACTGGTTTGCTATCCAACCTAGCAGGTATACTTTAGAGTTTCTTTATGAAACTACAAAATGTTGCTTTATGAAATATTTATGTTCACTTAAAATGTAGTGCTACCGTGAGCACTTCATAAGAAAATCAAAGGAAATAAAGTAACTATATCACAAAACTTTGTGCAGTTTTCTAGCCTCTGGGGTCCATTAGACTTGAGCATTCACCTAAAATCTGATACGAAGATTAGGACTCAGTAATGATTGTTTATGTATGAGCCACATGGTCATAGTTGTCACATCAACTAAACCTGCCAGAAGGGACCTTTGTCTCTCCTAATAAATGGCAACTACAGCATAGATTGTCTTCATCTTTTTGCATGGAAAATACGAAGTGGACACATTTCCTCCTTCTAAGCATATGTAAAATATTTTATCTAATTCTGTTTGAAAATGTTTTAATCTAAAATTAAAAAGCTGCTTCTTGTGGCCAGAAAGAAATAACCTATGTCCCTTCATAGCTCTAGTCAACGTATTTAAGGAAATGTCTATACTAAACCCAGATTTTGTGGGGTGATCATTTTCTTCTGTTGGAGTCAGCGACAGACTTTTTCTGTACTGGTTAAAACTAATTGGTATTTTTTCATGAGGTTCTGAAAAGATTCAGAAAAGTCTCAGTAGCATCTATTTGTCTGTAAAGCATATTTCCTCACTAAAAGTAATTGAAATTGGTCTTGGTTAGTAGAGCACTCTTTAAAACCAATGAAAAAACTGTATTTTAATTTTCAGTAAACTCATTGTTTCTACTATGTTGGCAAGTAGTTGAGTTACTTATGTTGGGTAGTTTGTGGACAGCATTTCAGAAGGACAGAGCAGTTTTTCAGATCTCACATTTACCTTCCATGTGAAGTTGCTTCAGATTTTCCTGCTTAGTAACTTGATACATTAATGTCTGCTTCTCTCCCCTCCTTAAACTGTTCTCATACACATACACCTATAATCATTAGATTTCAGACAGTTAAGACTTAGTGTTTAGGTAACATTTATTTATAAAAATAGATTTGCTTATGTGGGATATCATATCCATACGTAGGAGTCCCTTAAAATAAGAAAGAACATGCTTTTTAAAATTGATTTTACTTCTATGAATTTGGTTGTGAAAACAGAATTCTATACTTCAACTTTTATATATCTGTTCTGTTCCAAGATGTCACTCCAACAGACCCAGAGCAACATCATCCAGATACAGGCAATTTGCACTTTCACTTGACATTTCACCTGGATTTTGATGAGAGGTTTTACTTTCTTGTTTCTCCTGAAGACTGAATGTGTGATGGGACATGGCCATTTTTTTAATAAAACTGCATCCTGACTTTTCTGTTGTGACTGCTGTTGATTGGTTCCTCTCATTAGTGGTAATCTATTGTGCTCCCTCTAAGCAGATTTTCATGCTTACAGTTGAGGCACTTTAACGTGGACTTTATATTATTTTCATTGACTACCTGTCCCTCTTTCTTTCATCCCTGTCTAGAATATACAGTGCAAGAGAAGGTTTAAGGAAGGGTACCAGCCTGAAACTTCTTCCAGTTTCCATTTCTTTCTCACCTAAACCATTTACCTGAAAATTCTCTTCCTCCCTGACAGACTGAAATGTTCTTTTTATTTCAAGACTGTGTAAGAAGATGGGAAGGGGTACAGTGTATTGGTAGCATTTTTCCCATAGCTATAGCTTAAACTACTAGTTCTTCAGGGCAGCGATTGTTTTTCCTTTACATTTTGCATGCACCTATGCTTGACTTTGTACAACAGACAGTGAGAATGGTCTTGTAAACATTGGCCTATAAAAATCTGCATTTCCTAAATTTTGTTAAGTGGTAATTTGCTTGCATGGTCCAGAGATATTTCTGAGTAGTCAAGGCTGCAGGTAGCTCCTTTGCTATAAAATTCTCAGGATGCTTTCTACCTGATCATACCAACAAACACATTGGTCTTTATTTATCAGTTTCTAGATCAATGTTATTCTTTAAACTCTTACACTTTGTAATAATTTTAATGGCAATTGTTGTTACGCCCATGCGCTGTGGTTTCCAGTAGAAGCACTTTCCCTTCAGTGTCTGTCAATTTCAATGCTCCCTTTTCAATTTTCTTGTAGGAAGTCATGTCATTACCTCGTGCAGAGAATCTAGCCGTTTATTTAGAGCTTCATTCCCTTGGGCTATCCTCTGAGACCTACCGGGTAAAGTAATTGTTATTGAAGCGAAGGGGATAGAGTTAGGCCCTGTGTGTGGCACTGAGTCAGCTTTCATTGGGAAAAAAAAAAAAGTTGTAACAGAACTGACCTGTTTTTTGGCACATTTAAATTGTGCATGCCACGCTTGAATGGAAACCAACAAAAAGTTTAGTGTCGAAATCAGATACAAGGAGAATAGATCATTAAAGAAGTGCCAAACAGCTGCAAAAGTGCAATTTTGCTGAATGCTGTTTCCCTTGAGGGTTTCTTCTGATGCCTGAGAAACTGCTGTATTTACATCCTCCCCTGATGTTGCCACTAGACATTTTGGACTATGGGTTAAGGCAGCCAGAATGGGGTTTCAAATGCTAAAATGTATGGGGGAAATGAATTTTAATCCTTTCTTCCCCAAATATATAGCTCTCTTAAATCTATAATAAGTATCCTGAAATCTTTCTTCTGAAAACAAAAAGTGGTTGACCTATGTTTTGTTTTCTGGACTCCTTTTAACTAATTTATTTATGTCAGTTTGAAGCAAGGCAGTAATGACAGGCATTCTGTAGGTTATCCATTAAGCATGCAGAACTCCACTCCGTGGAGTTTTGTTTTCACACCAGTTGCTTTTGCCTGAACTGCACTCCAGCCAAATTCCGTACCATAAATGAAATTCTCAGTCTTTTCACATTCTCATCTAAGCACTTTGTTGTACTAGAGTTAATCTTTCATTCTTCTGAAGTCCATTCATTATTCCTTCTCTTGTTCTTTTTTATCCTTTTGTATATGTTGCCCTTAGGTAGATTAACTACCTGTTAACATTCTTTTTAGTTGAAGAATTTCCTGAAGGGAGAACCTAACAGTCAAATGTTAATTTTGACTTTTTTTATACCTTATTTTTTTTTTAAGCACATTGTGTAAAGTAGGTGGTCTTGTTATTCTGGCTGCTGCATCTGATGTTACAAACTCAGTGCTTATATTGTCTGGCTGTTAGTCTGTTTGATACCTTTTAATAAGCATCATTTCACATAAGGTGTCCTTCCTTTAGTTTTGTTCCTTCTAAAGAGGACATACAGTTCTATGATAACAACAGACCCAATAAGATCCTGAGTTAGTGGTATAACATGGATATAAAAATAAACTGATTCTTAATCACTTGGTATTTTATTTGTAACTTCAGAATAGTCTAAAACTTTAATTGGAAACTTCCATTCACAATTATTTATAATTCATAATCCAAATAAAAATTGTTTTGAACTGTGTTTGTTCTCATTAGCCAAGCACTGAGGGCAAGGGAGACAACATGTACAGTGTTTTAATTTGGAATTAAAAATGTCGTTTTTATAATGTATAATAAATACATTAAAACTTTGATGAGAGGTCTTCTGCTAATTTGCATATGCTGATCTGTATATTTTTTGTCATGTTTCTACTATAACTGAATTGAGACCAACTGATGTTTGAGTAACCTTTGAATTTCATAAATTAATTTTAAAAAATGTTTATTTTCTTTTTGTTTCATATTCCGTAAAGATTGTTGTGTAATTTTTCAGTATGAAAGTACTCCTGAAGATTGGAGCCTTCCAGTCTTGTAAACTTTTAGCCAGTAATGTATGCAAAAGCTGTTTAAAGCATCTGTAGCACTGTGCACCATAAAATTACTGGTTCTAGAAATGGTGTACAGAACAAGGAAACGATTGGTTATGCAAAAGTACACGGAGGGAATATTGGATAAAATTGTTTTTACATGGCCTCTGGAGGACTGTCTCTAATGTTAAGTGTTCTCAATCCTTTTAAAGATTAACCTGGAGAAAGAAAGCACCGCTTAAATTATGCTGTTTTGCTCTGCAGTTCCCTGATTTGTAGTTTATAAACAGCATCAAATTAGTTTGTCTCATTTTTACTCTCAACTCAGATTTCTCAGCTTCACCAACCTGTAGCTTAAGCCAGACATTTTTATGCGTATCCTTGTATTACAGATGAGACATCTTTGAACAGGTCATAAGGACCTCCTTCCTTACGGCTGCTTTGAAATAAACCTCATCTCTTAATTTCACTTAAAACAAAACGTGTTTAGTTTTTGTTACATTTTATATATGTTCTCTTTTATCTCTTTATGTGCTTCTCTGTGTATATTCAGGGTATTGGAGCATTGGTAGGTGGCTGTGCACATACATGGTTTTGCAATGCTCCTGTCTTCTGGCCTTGTTTTTACAAGCTGGGGAGGCAGGCAAAATGGCCAGGTGTGCAATCCTTAGAATCTTCAGAGTCACATTTTCTAAATAAATAAGAATCTGAAATTTAAAATACTTTGTTACTTTATCATGTGAATAGCACTTACATGAATTTTTCAAAATTTTCTGATTTGCTTTGAATTCAAAGATAATTACAGTGTTCATAAGGATTTTCTAGATGGCGATGCTGTTTCAAATGTATAAATACCCATAAAAAAAGAGATCCTTAGAAGTACTTAGGCTTAAAATAACTTGTCCATTGAAAGTTATATTTGAAAATGGGACTTGGGCACTCTTGCAAATTTTGTGCCTAGTCCAGCACCTTCAGCATAAAAGCATCCATTTTTCCATTCCAATCTTATGAATATGTTTTTATCCTGTGAGTTGCAGCCAGTTATCTGGGAAAGTCATGCATCTGTTTTCATGAAGCTGCCTGTGTCTTGACTTAGTGTTGGAGCATGGGTCTCCTCTCACACTGAAGACACTTTCGACATTAAAAACACTCCTACCATTATATTTGCTTCTGCCATATCAGTAGCACATGATGTAGAACTTTAACAGTGAAATCCTTTATAAAATAAGGCATTGTGTGGAGTAGAAGGAAAGGGAAGAGGTCACTGAAAAAAGCCATTCAGCTGTCTGATTAATTCCTCTTTTTCTTTGATTAATGTAGAGTAATTCATTACAATTTCTGCTCTTAAAATTGACAGTCATATGTAAATTTCAACCATTATTAACTTGCATTGTGTTCCATCCTTAGGAAGACTTTGTACTCATGGAATTATAGATTGGTTGAGGTTGGAAGGGACCTCTGGAGGTCATCTGGTCCAAGACCCCTGCTCAAGCAGGGACACCTGGAGCCAGTAATGTTTAAAATTAGTATTCTTCAACCCCACTCTTGCTGTGGCCTCCTTGGTTAAGTCTTCTCCCCACTAACTTTCCTGTAATACTCATCTGTCTGGAAAGGTTTTAACTTTTAAAGTGGTCTTCGCTGCAATAATATTGGTTCCCGTAATGCTCAGGGATCACTACATCTGGCCTTTCTGAACAGAAGTAGTTTTCTGGTGTGTATTTTTAAAACATTTTTATTTGTAACAGAAGACCAATTTTTATTGTTTCATGTTCTGTTCCCCATTTGCATGTCATACTATTACCAACACATTCAAAACCAGGAGGGTTGCTGAAGTATCTTATTGCTATGTATACTTAAAAACTATGGATACATCTTATTGTTATGTGTACTTAAAAACAAAAGAAAACACTCCATCTTAGCAGAGGAAGAAAATTTTGCAGAACTAGATGTGCCTTCTCTGAAATTCTGTCAACAGACTTTGTTGATCATGGAACAGTTTCCAGAGCTGCAGAAACATTTGTATCTGTAACATGCAAATAGGGATCTAAATTAAAGTGCTGAACTCCTTTAGAGATGTGTTTAATCATTATGTGACAGATCTTACAACATGCAAGTGACCAGGTTCTATGCTCATTCCCCGTGTATCAAGCTTTCTAATAAGTGGAACTTCTGTATTGTGGAAAACAGATCCGTGACTCAATCTATGACTGACATGAGTTATGTAAGATTGTATGTAAATGCCTTCCAATGGCATGTCTAAAAACCAAAAGTATTTGTGTTCATCCAGGTGGCATTTAGAATAAATGTTCTGCACGCTCGTTATCAAGGATTCCATGTCACCCACTGGAAGACCCAAAAATATTGTTTTCTCTAATGTGGTCCTGAGTGTGAGAAATCTAAACTGACACTGATTCTTTGCTAGGGAGTTGGGATATACTGGAAGCAGTGTACCTATGGGTGCATAAATGCTACGTTCTACATTGCTAATGAATTGTTAATAGCTGAGAAATTGCTTCCTTCTGGACTAAAAAAAATAATCTAGATGTCTTAGAAAAAATATTTGCCATGTCTGAAAATAAAAGCTTGTGAATGAATACATTTTTCCTAGATTGAAAATTTTTGAACTCATTAAACAAGAGGACATGAAATAGCTGAGTTGAGCAGCAAGGAATTGATAACGCTGTTTCAGATAACTGTGTGAACTTAGAGTGGCTCTGGAGATGTAGGATGAAGCTGTATAGGTTAGTGGCTTTGCCAGCTTTGTGGTAGAGGAGGTGAAACGAAGGTAGTAAGGAAGGAATCGTCTCTATGCATTCTAGTTCAGTGATACCTTTAAATATCATGTAGGAAGTAATCAAAGGAACACATAAGATGTTCTTCAGTGGGGTTTGAGACACAGCTTGTTATGACGCATTGGTATAATCCTTGTTTATGAGTCACAGACCCAGTCCATAGACGTATTTCAACTTATATCTAATTTTTAACATGTGGGCAGTTGCCATATGAAGACTCTCAGGCAGTTTTATGTGGGATGTGAGATATATCCACATTCTTGCTCAGTATTGTTTGTGAAGAGCTGCAGCATTTTAGTCACATTGAATGTGGATGAAAGATTTTAAAAGCAGGATCAGAGCTGCCAGCAGCAGACTTACAAAGCTATGTGAATATACTTTTAGGACTAGCACCATGGTATGTAAAACATTTTGGATATTCTTTCTGATGAGAGAAGATATGATGGTGTTAATTTGCCACTGCTGCTTTCTGCATTTGACAATAAAATAACCTGATTGATTTCAGCTATGTTAACTTCTGTTCTGAAAAGCAGTAGTGAGTTTTAGAACAAAGAAAGGAAAACAGTAACAATCTTTGTGAATGCCTGTTTGTGGTACTAAGTTTATTTTTGCCTATACCACAGACATATTCAAAAGGCCAATTTCATATTATCTGTAATATGTTCTTACAGTAGAAACTTGCTACAGGTCATTTCAGATAGGAAGACTGTAACTTATAAAATGTGATTAACCAGTTGTAAAGAAGACCAATAATCTCAGCAGTGTTATACTACTTAGGGTAGATATAAAGTTAACCAGTACTGCCACATCATTTGTACTCTCTTGTGCTGCTAATTTTATTATCAGTCTGATCAATATTACATGGTTGGGACATTCTTCCGCTGTATACATGAAAACAATTATATTTTCCCAGTTATATTGTAATCAGATTATTTACTTTCAGAGATCTGTAGGTTTACTGTGTTTCTTTTCTTTCTGGCAAATTTATTTTTTTTTAACGTGGAGTGGGAGGATTAGTAACTCGAGTAATTTTGAAAGTATGAACATTTACCTGCAACTGTGTAGTGATTCTTTGTAAACAGAAATTGAACTTGCACTGAGTCTTGTATTTAAATACAATGAAAAAGAGTATCAGCTGCTCAATGCAGTACTGCATGTTTGAAAACAGCTCATCAAAACACCTTCTAGTTAAGGTGCACAGTCATTTGCTTTTCTTCAATGCTATTAATATTTAAGATTTTAGAAGGAATACAAAATCCCATGTTAGACCTTTTTAATGTTTAATCCTGAGACTGAAATTTTGCCTGGCTTCCAACCTTTGTTTGATTTCTCTGATTAATAAAAGTTAGGTCTCTGTAATGAGTTTGGATGTATGCTGTTTGGCATTTAAGTATAGCCTGGCTGGCACTGATGATTTATTTTACTTTTTAAAGGCCATGATTAAAAGCTTTATGGATGTCTACCAACTTGCAAGTTCCAGAATTGATATGTTAGTGAGAGAAACAACATCTCATCATCTTCACACTGCAGCCCTAAAGTCCAAGCTCCAAACAGCTTGTCTTCATGAAAGTGAGAGCTTACAATTGGTAAGTCTGCTTTTCAAGTAATTTTTGTCATTTGGATGTGGTTCCCTAGCCAGCATCTCCCTTCATGCTGCATAGTTTCTGTACGGAAATACAATAATATTTCATTATAAACATAATAGAGCAATAAAACTAGTGTCAACAGAAACCTTCTGAGGCTTTTTCAGAAGAGAAAGGGGGTGGTAAAAGTTAACACAAGGATTAATTTTACTGCTGTATCTTCTACAAGGACCTGTTCATTGCTGCTGTCACCAGAAAAACATACATTGTGATTTCTTTGTTTTTGGCAGTACAGTAAACAGTTGAATTTTGGACCTGAAGAATTTAACCGTCTAAAGATATAGCACCATGTTAAAACAGAATGTCGTTAACTGTGCATGTAAACAAAATGTTTATAAGGAGACGTGATTGGTTTTTTTTAGTCAATTGTAGTTATGAGTAATACTTCTCACTAAAGTTACAAGGTTAAAATCCAATTTTCAGAAATCACTTCTTGTCTAAAATGTTGTTGCCCACAAAGATAGTTGGACTTGTTTAAGGCTAATAAGGTGATTGTTCAGATCTGAGATCTCTCTCTAGGGGGATTACTGAATGCAGATGTATTTGTGTCACACAGGCAGGAGGCCAGACACATAAACTGTCATAAATACGTAGCCAAGTATGTCTAGAATGAGACTGTGTAAGCTGTACAACTTGCATACACTTGATGTATTTCTTCTCCATTTCTCTTTACTTTTCCACATTGGATAAAGGAGAAAGCTTTGGAGTTTGTTTTTTTTGTTCTCCTCTCCTTCTTCTTTCTCTGTGTTTACTCTTCTGAAGCAAAGGACCATAAAGAAAATCAGGATTGTTTGTCTTTCTTTTTGAAACGGAAGATCTGTAAGAAGAGAGCCGTCCTAATGCAAATGACATAAACACATCAGCAAATGTATATTCAAAGGCTGTGGCTGTGACTTTGGTTGTTTCCAACAGAATTACATTAATTTCTTATCCTGCTTCTAAATTGGATCAGCACAATGGGAAATTAGTGCAAATAGAAAATATATTAATCAGTGCTGAATTTCAGTTTTAAAATCTTGACATGGTAATTGTTGAATGAAAGCTTTGTTTTATTTGTGACTGCACAACCTTTCTAAGAAACTAAATGAAACTGCTTCACTGAAATTGCTTCTTTTCTCCTCCAACCAGGCTTTCTTTATGTTTTCTACTAGGCTTACATGTGTCTTGCTGAGCCTGTGCCCACTATAATTGGGTTGCTCCTTTGCCTGTTATGATTGTTTTTGTTGTTTAAATCAAGATGACCACTTGTATACTAAGGATTGGGAAGTCTGCCAAACTTGCGGCAGCAAGATTTGCTTTCATGTGGATTGAGAGAGCATTTAGCAAAGATTATGCTAGTCCTGTCTATGAAGGGCTATGCAGTGGCTTGTTATGTTACAGTGAAAACAAACAGCTTGCCCCCCCACCAGCTCGCCGATGCCTGTGATTAAATGCAGTGCTTTTTAAGTACTTTGTGTCTGCCTACAGTATCAGTGTAAAGATGATACTTTTTGCATTGTAGTAGGATCTCTTCTGCCTTCTGCACAATCCCTCTGGGGAGAAGAATAGTTCTTCCTTTAATCATAGAATCATAGAATCATAGAATGTCCTGAGTTGGAAGGGACCCACAAGGATCATCAAGTCCAACTCCTGTCCCTGCACAGGACAACCCCAAATTCACACCATATCTCTGAGGACATTGTCCAAGTGCTTCCTGAATATCGTCAGGCTTGGCACCATGACTGCCTCCCTGGGGAGCCTGTTCCAGTGCTCCACCACCCTCTGGGTGAAGAACCTTCTCCTAATATCCATCCTAAACCTCCCCGGCACATCTTTCTGCCATTCCCTTGAGTCCTATCATTGGTCACCAAAGAGAAGAGATCAGTGCCAGCCCTTCCTCTTCCCCTTGTGAGGAAGCTGCAGACTGCGACGAGGTCTTCCCTCAGTCTCCTCTTCTCCAGGCTGAACAAACCAGGTGACTTTAGCTGCTCCTCATACGGTTGTTCCTCTCAACCCTTCACCAACTTCATGGCCCTCCTCTGGACACTCTCTAGCAGCTTTGTACCCTTAATATACTATGGCACCCAAAACTGCACACAGTACTCAAGGTGAGGCCGCACCAGCGCAGAGTGGGACAATCACCTCCCTCGACTGGCTGCAATGCAGTGCTTGATGCACCCCAGGACATGGTTGGTCCTCTTGGCTGCCAGGGCACACTGTTGGCTCATGTTCAACTCATCATCGACCAGAACCCCCAGATCCCTCTCTGCAGAGCTGCTCTCCAGCCTCTCGTTCCCCAGTCTGTATGTACATCCAGGGTTGCTGTGCCCCAGGTGTAAAATCTGGCACTTGCCCTTGTTAAACTTCATCTAAACTTTAGATGCAGTTTAATTTGAACCTAAGCATAAACGTTAATAGAAAGTGTTTTAAAATTTTAATGAAAAGGCAAAAAATTCAGAATGATAGGTTCTCAAGTTTCTATGAAAAAAAGTATAAGTGTTTATGGTATATTTTGTAGTATTTCAGTTTTCTGAAAAGCTTGTCCCTAATATTTGCAAAAGTTGCATCAACCATAACTTAGAGCAACTTCAGCTTTCCAGAGTGATTTAAAGTTTCAGCCAATACTGTTCTGTTCTGATTTTGAGGAAGAAGTTTTGCACTAAATTTCTTTCGGTATTAAAAAAGTAGAACATATTTTTTGCTTCATTATTTTAAACGAAAAGGAGTAATGACTTTTCTTGAGCATCTATTTGGTTTCAGAATTGTACATGATTTGTTGGTTTCAATCTACTGTGTTTAATCACATATCCAGTTCTAGTAACATTGCAGGCAAAACTTTTCATGTAGGACATAAACAGAGCACCTGGACTGTGTTAATTTCAGGTCTTACATGACGTATGCTTGTGTTCCTAGAAGAATAACCTATTGCTCAGTGCTGAAATACATTTTGAAGTCTTTCAGATGTATACCATGTGTGGACTCTTACCTTATAAAATTGGATTTTATCTCACTATGTTGTGGCTGGCTCTTGATGTCATGTATGCTAGTTGTGTAAGGTTCTTGTCCTCCTAACTGCATCCAAGTTTGGGCCGTTCATTGGTATTGATCTTTTCCATGTTCGGAAGGTATTGCTTTCCTAATTGACCTTTTTGTACTGAAATTGCTAATTACGTCGCCTTTCTTCCTATTCACATCATTTTTTTCCTCTTCTGTTGCTTTGGGTTTTGCTGATAACTGTAAAAACAAAACTGATGCTATAAGGCAGCATCAGTGATTTCTGTCTCCTCATCTTTTATCTAAGACTCTGAATTGACATCTCCATCCTCCAGTCTCCTTCTAGTCCAACCACTTTCTTTCTAGCCAATAGCGTTTAGATTCTGAGATTGCCATGTGTGCTCATGCCAATGCCAACAGAGAGGAACAGGAAGGAATATGATTATGATGGACAGAGGTGAGATGAACGCTGGAAACACTGCTTACAGAGAAGGGAATTATTATGTGGGGTGAAGGGGAGTCAATAGCAGAATGCCTCTGTACTCTTCATTAGTGTCCGGCTATCTGTCTGGCATACTTATCTCTGATGATTCTTCCTCTGTGCAGAGAAAGGCCCTGCGCATTTTTGATTCTTGCAACTCTTTAAAATTCAGTATGGCTGAAATACAGGTTATTGGTTTTCTACCCAAATCTTCTTTTTTTTTCTATTGTTCCCTATTCCCATATCTCTTTTCTGTTTTGTTTTTTTAAATTTCTCCTGCGGGTTTTTTTCTGTAACAAATGCTTCTGAAATTTCCCTTCCATTTCTAAAATATCTTTTTCTTTTATTTCTGTTATCAAACCATTACCTTTTTGTAATAATCTTCCTTTGCAACCATAACAGTTTCACTTCTGTGCATTTCCTTGTTTTTTACAATTTACTTTCTCTGAAGTGCAAGCGCCACAGTCACAATTCTGTCCTCCATAACTTGTTGCATCCGCACGTTAAGGGTCATGTCTATAATTGGTAGAGCTAATAGTAATAAGAGTTCAGCTAAGAAGATGTCATTGATATGGCCATATGTAGTCTTGACTTTAAGGATGTAGGTTGCCAGAAGAGGAACAGAGAAGCCAGCAGTCATCCTCTAGCATGAAATAAGATGGAGAATTATTGCACTGAGCACTGAACTCAGTACTGGACTGGCACTGCCATTTTCTCCATGAAATTTAAGAAACCATATTGTTTCCCTTTACATGTCTCTGCCTTTATGCCTTCTTACGATTTTCCGTAGGAAAGCTTAATGTGCTTAGAAGGTGGGTTTAGTGAAAGTACTTCACTGGTAGTAACTAACTGTACACATGATCTGTATGTAAGCAGAGAAGATATCAGCTAAAACGTCCTCATATTCCTTTTTTCCTACCTATTTCATGTTCAGCAACATCTAGTAATATAAACATCACTAACTGGACTGTGGTTCAAGGTTTCCTATTAAATGAACACTTGCCAGCTGCTTTAAAAGTACTGGATTCTGCTGCTTTGATCCATTTTACTTATTGTTCAGATACATTAGTTTATTACTATACTTGCACTTTCATTCAGAGTTGCAGTAATAAGTAGGCTTTGAACTGAGAGCTTTTAAGTGCTGTACTGTGCAGTAGTATAGTCATAAGCAATTACTTTGTGGGTGCTGTGGTGCAACATTAGTCACATGGCAAGCATGTGAATCCATGGTGTCTGCACTGCCAGAGTTTGTTGCTGCAAGCAACAAGTGTTGTGGGGATGGGATGCAGTGACACTGTATTTTTCAGTGTGACCTGACATATATGAGGAACTGACAGAATTCAATTCATTATAAAATTTCTCCAGAAAGTGTTTTCATAGCTTTCAGCCCTGAGATTTTGTGCCTGATGTCAGTAGAGCTGTCAGAATTTTAAGAATTTAAAATATTTGGGTATCAGTTTTGACAAATGAAGCCACTGCTACATTACAAGTGGTCAGGTGTTTCCCTGATCCTGAATGTGCAACTGATCTGGTGAAATTCATTCCTTTTATTACTTTCACTTCAGAGTCAAAAGAGAGTAGAAAATGAGGGGGAAAATGCGGTAATTCATAAAGATGATGAAGAGAGTAATGCTTTGTGTGCACTGGAGAAATGGAAATTTGGGGAGCCAAAAGGGTAACTTTAACTGAAAGGGGGAGAAGGTGAGTTTCACATGCGTGAGAGGGATGAAGTGAAGGTCTGGAAGAAGAGCAGAGTTCTCTAACTAACTGCGAAAACAACTGTTGTCTTTGGATGCTTCTCCTAACCGAGGTTGAAAATGAAATCACTCATTGCTTTATGTGGCTTTGCATCATCCTTACTTCTTTTTTCCCCACAGTTGTGGCTGTGTCTGTCCTTTGTCTGAAAATGCCTAATGATATCACTTAAAGTACTGAAAATACAGGAATTATAGGTTTTGGTAAGGTGAGAGAAGCAAGTAGAATGATCTTATGCATGAAAAATCCGTATTTGTTGTTGAGATGCTAGTAACTGACATATGCTTTCATATTTTTGTGTTGAAGAACTGCATTAAGCAAAATGTACACTTTTTTTCCTACTTGGAGCAGTCAGCTCTCAGTTCTCATGATCTACTTGAACCCTGTTCATGGCGGGGAGAGAGAAAAATATTTAAAACTCAAACTCATCAGTTAACTACACCACTGACAGTTTCTTCCTACTTAGCCAGGCTAGTCAGGGCAGTGGTTTTACATGTCTTTCCCCTATACCCTTTGTTTCCTTGTCACCAGTTCAATTGTGTTTCAGGGCTGAGACCTGCATCTAACAGGGGTGCAATGTCTTACATTTATAATTATGAGGATGGAACTGGAGAGAAAGAAAAAAAAACTATTTGCCTTCTCACTTGCTGCATAGGAGAAAGGCACTCACTCCATTGGTGTCGTGTTAAATGTCAGAGAGCGTCTTTCATGGGCCAGAGCCATATCTCTTGTGTTAGGACATGGAATGACTGATGTAGCTGGGGGAATTCTTCCCAGATGTTGCAAGAAGCAGACAGGTCCTGGATGAAAACTCTGCTTGGCTTTTCCACTACTTCATGCTAGCCTGATATACAGATGAACTGAAAAGATTTTTTGAAAGACTTGGAATTGAACTGGTTTTGTGAAAGATTTGGAGATACTAGTTCTTAATTTGCCTTGCAAAAAATAATCAGACTTGTTATTTTTATTGTTACCCTCTGTCTTGCAGTGTTTTCTTGGAAATAGTCTAGGACAGAATTCAGTAAGATAGCGACCTCAAATAATTGTAACTCTTGCTCAGTACTGTAATTACCAGTGTGTGGTTTATTTACTGTGAAACATATGAATGTTCTTAAAGTGATAGTAAGTAAAGAAAAATCTTACATTCCCACAGGAGAATTTCCCAACTATTGAGATGATAATAGACATGAAAGAGTGGACATAACAGTATAGGCAGAAATAGAAAACTGTGTGCGTAATATTTACTAAGCTTGAAGTCCTTATCAGGCTGAATCCACAAAGCAGTAATATCTTCCAGAAACTATTTTTTTTACTGAAATATTTGCATTTCTTACCTGATTTTAAGCAATTGGGTGTCACTTGCCGACCTTACTGCATAGCCCAGGAATGCAGGTGTACTAGTTGAAATGGTCACCTTGTCATGTGGTATTGCTTACACAAGTAATAGTTGTAAACAAACAGTATAAATCATGTCGTTTAAACTGTTTGCTTATTACGTAGTACCAATAAAAAACAATACTATGAAACCAATATTATAAATCACATTATGTAACTTAGAGCAAGGTGTTCAAAAACAGTTACAGTAATCTGACAACACATTTGCTATTTTGTAAAGAACACTTCCTTTTCCATGCAAAAATTTTTTGATACTCAGTATTCTAGGTATGTGAACTTTTAACTTGTCAGACTATTGTAACATATTTGAAAATTATAGTAATTTGATTAAAATGTTGCCTATAAGGCAAAAGGTTCAGTTAATAGAATCCATATGTAATTAAAATGCAGAACTAAATGTAATCAGACCTCAGTGACTGGTGCCTTCATATTGATAGTTTTACAATGGCCTCTGGGGTTGAAAGTTTATGTTGAAGTTACTAATGTAGCTGCGCTCCAGAAAAAGAGCAGGACAGTTTAGCCATTTCAGGTATGACAACATCCTGAAGAGATAGTCACACAACAGAAATAGTTGATAGTCTGAATTTTAGGGGTGTCTTCCACTGGCAGGTGGTAGAAGCAAAACACTGCTGGAATGTACTAGTCAGAGAATTGTATTCAGCAGCAACACTGCTACATAAACATCCCCAAATGAAGGATCTTGCTGTGAGCAAGTAACGGTGTATTTTTTTAATAATATAGTTACTTAATTTGTGTGAATTCATGTTTGAATCATCTGAAAGTTATAGACACAACACTATGTACCAAGCCACAAAAGAAGTTTAAAAAAATTTCCTGACCTTAAAAAAAAATAAAAATTATTTTCTCTGGACAGTTTTAAGAGTCGACATCCTGTGTTAGAGTTCTCTAATCATCACCAGCACAATTTACAATCAGAACACACAGAGAGCCAGTTCAGACCAGCTCATCTGTTGACTTTGGCAGAAGCCCTTAATCTCACTGTGTGCAGCTGCCACTTGAGAGCTGGGGACTCGGCAGAGAGCCGAAGGAGGGTGGGATGCAGGGTTGGTCAAGGCATGAACACATAGGCCTGCTTCATTTCAACAGCCGTACACTGCTTTTTTTATAGTCTTTTCATTTTACAGCCTTTTTTTTTAAAAAAAAAAAAAAAAAACAAAACTGAAATTAAATGAGGACCTCTCATGAGCCACTGCGCTCCAGGCATAAGAAATTGTAATGTCTGGCTTCCAGAAACTGTCCCGTCAAAATGTGCTTCTGATTAGGTGGCTTAATTACAGCTGTGAAAACAATGTTGATTTAGGCCTCAAGATTCCAGTGCATGTCAGCCGTTATTAGCTAGCCTTGGACTGAAGCCACCATTTTAAAACTCTGTACCACTAAAGTCACACACTGCCTGACAACTTTTTATTTAGGCAGAAATGTTGCCAGAAGCAACACATTTTATGCAAAATATTTTTCATTGCGCAAATTTCAAATGTGACACTATTGATGGACATAAAATGGGTAGTTACTGGGTGGACTTCACCAAGTCCAAAACCTAACTTTTTAAAGAAAAAAAAAAAAAGAAAACCACCAACAAACCACCCCCCCATTTAAAATAGTTTTTATAAAGTTTGACTGACATAATGCTTAATTTTAATTCCTTTAATTCAGTTTTATTCCAAATCCAGCGTGTTGGTTTAACCACCCAATTTTATTGCATCTAAATTTTCCTGACAGTTTCATTTGCTGTTGGGAAATAAAATTGCCATTTTTGCAACATGGGAAATAATGGCTAGTTTCAAAACCAGTATGTTTGAAACTTCCTTTGCCTGAAGCAGGTTAAGGCACACACTCAATTTACTTTAGGGTAAAAAAGCTCATTAAATAGTTTTTAATATTTTAATATAATTTAAGTAACTGCTTTCACAGTGGGAAGGCTTATTAGGCCCGTGTATTTACACCTGCAGAGAGATAAATGTTTGGGTAATTAGGTGGTTTCCAATACTTCAGCTTTTCAGTGTAGTTGCAGAGTTAATGCTGTAAACACTGTAGATGGATACAATGTGTTCACTGCATTTAAACATTACATTTCCACTTGTAGTATTTTGCTTTCAAATGCTTAAGAAAGAGGTTTAAGTGTGGTTGGGTGTCGTCGTCCCCCCCCCCCCCCCCCCCCCCCCCCCCGCTTTGTTTTGTCTGTTCTTAAAGTCTCCTTAATGACATGAATTGGCTAAGGAATGTGAGTGAATGTGTGTGGGTGTTAGCTCTCCGCAGAGGCCGGTGCTTTGGAAAAGCAAGATCTACATTCTCACTTCACAGTTGCCATGAAATTCCAAATGTCCATGCTGTGCGGTTTAATGGAAACCATGAAGTTCCTAAATGACCGCAGGTTTGTTCCGATGTTAAGCACAAAACAAATCTTTCAAGTCATTGGCTGAGTTGCAAAAAAGGAGGGTCATGTTTTCAGGAAGCTAATCTCCTTTCCTTTTTTTCTTTCATGGTTTGCATTTCTATGGCATTAGAAATGTGTTTCTAGTGAGGTACTGGAACTACCAGCTCACAAACAAGGGTCCTCAGTTCCCAGGACTGAACGCAAGACACTTGGAACCTGAAGCTGTATTCATCTCTTATCCTAAATGCTCAGGCCAGTGCAACAATTGTACCTCCCAGAGCAACTAATTGGAAATTGATTTAGAGAAACTAATGATTTCGATAAGGCTAAAGTATAGGTTCAAGTTTGCCCTGTAAAAAATCATCATGCATTCATTCTCTGCCTGCAGCAGATTACCAGAGAAAAAGGAAGTGAATGCCTACGCTTCATTTTGTTCAGTTTTTGAAGGAGGAATACTGGAATGAGCTAGTCTTTTATTTTCTTTGCAAAATGGTACGTGGGGTTTCCTGAAACTGAATGTTTCAAAGGCCCCAGTTGCTGTGGAGGGTAACTGTGAGTTGCGAGACAGCCCTGTGACACCATTTGCCTTATTAGATGCCTTTGCAGTGGTCTTTCAAAATGTGTTTCATTGGTAATATGCAATGAGTTTTATTCACCAACCACATATGTTTGCTTCCTGTTTTCTACACACCCCTGTTTGTTTTGCCTTCTTCCCATGCCTCTCAAAGTGACATTTGCAGCACATTAATTTAAAAGAAACTTTTGTACAGTATTGCATATACTACTAATGCTGCAGTAGAAATAAAAGTATTGGGAGTGCTAGACAGGCTGTTATTTTGAGAACTGGATATTATAGACCAGGACGTTTAACCCGGGGAAAAAGTTTTTAGAAAAGAACAGAGCCAAGGACACAATTTTATTGGCTTTAGAGAAGAAAAGGAATATTCTCTACAAAGGCAGACAAATTCATTTCTTTCCAGACTCAAGAACTTTTACTCAGGCCAGAAGGTGCTTCCTTCTCCCTTTTGAAGAAGTTATTTCAAGAAGGAGAGCTGGGAAACTTCTCTTATTCCCTGCTAAACTGTGGGTTAAACATAAAGGGAACGTCTGTTTGTTCTGAGACTGTGAATTCATGAAAAAATTTTTGGAGGGGATTAAAGCATAGCCGTGCCTGAATGAGTCTAGCTCAGGTACTTCAATGGTGAATGAATCCATGCAATCCAGATTGTCATCTTCCTGATATTTTCTTGAAATTTTAAATTTAGATCCTATAAGATATACTGTTGTGAATAATTATTTTCTTTTTCTGACACCTTTTTGGTTTTGTGTGTCAAGCTAAGTATGTAAAGCACTGTTTTAAGGAGAAAATTCAGTGCTGATCTTCAGGCACTAGCTTTGATAAATAGAGCAATATGTGTAGATGCTACCTGTGAGTTGCAATTCAATTGATTGGGATGATAGATGGAAGGATTTTTCTTGTCTTTTGTGGTGTTTCTTGTTTACTTTGTACCACTAGTTCACTGCCCAGTTCACAGGGAAAAAAAAACACAAGAGAGTAAGACCTAGGCCAGTGTTTCCAGGATCTGCCTCTTTCTCAGGCAGCCTTAGAAATGCATATATGTGCAGCATGCCCCCACTTATAATGTAGCATGGATGCTACATGCACCCATTTAAAAAGAAATTTAAAAAAAAAAGAACAATTTGTGCTGACATTTAAATGGATAGGGTCTGGAGAATCTATTTAAGCATAAATGTAGATTTAAAATAGCGAGGAAGTAAGTATTCCCCTCAAAAAATGTACTTTCAGTGTTTGTAAAGCAAAATCTCATGTTCAGAGGTGTATGTTTCCCTCTGGGTGGCAGGGAGATGAGCAATGCCCCACCACCAGAGAATGCAGCGCCAGCTAGCGGGCAGACTTTCCTCCACAGGAGACGACTGTCTGTGATGATGTATCTCCTCTTAGTCTCTGCTTCTGGTGCACTGACTGGAAGGAAGGTCATGGCAGCACAAAGCTGGGTATCATCTCCACCCTTGGACCCACGGCAGATTTCTCAGCTGTCAGACCTCAGCTCACTAGTCCAAGCGGGGGAGGAATGGATCCTCCACAGCCAAAGGGAGATAATGAGAGCGATAAAGAAAGGTAGCTGTAAACCATAGCAGTCTCCTTTACTTTGTGCCTTCCTGGAATTTATAAAATCAGATTGTTTTTCTGTTGGTTCGCTTATGTTCTTTTCCCCTGTCTTCTCCTGTAATTGTGCATCTTTGCATCCTTCTCAACTGGGAAAAAAAGAACAAACCTTTGCGTTCCTTCTGTGACATTTTTGCAGTAGAGCAATATGTTTTTGTAGAAATACGTGTTTACTTACTTCCATTGCCTGATTGCTTGCATTTTGTACCTTAAGCATAAAAGTTAATGTAAGTAATGAAAAAAAAAAACAACTTCAAAATATATTACAGAGTATGACTTGCAGAGATAAAAAGACAGGAAATTCAGAGTTAGGGCATGAAGCATAACACTGTTCTTAACTCATAATTTTATTCCTGTAATGTTGACATGATTTAGGGGCATACAGTCAGCAAGTTACATCTTAATGTTTATTTTTATTGGGTTTTACAAATTTAAGTCACACTGCTTAATATTTACCCAACATATATTCATTTATTTATTGTTGTTTTTAAATTATGTGCAAAAACTTTTCTTGGAAGTCTGTGAAACCCACATTATGTAGTGAAGGCACAGTTTTTCCAATTGATCATAGTAAGAACCTATTTTCTTCAGAGACTGGGCTCCCTGAAGCAGTTTGATCTGTTGAATAATTTAGTAATTGAACAGATTTTTAAAAAGTGAAATGAGTACACAGTAGGGTAAAGAGCTTCACCATCAGCTAAAAGGATATTACCATGATAATAATCTTGATTTTTCAAGTAACTTTTGTTTTCTTCAGTTTGGGTAATGGTTCAGTTAAAGAAAGAGATTTAGAAACAAATGTGCTTCTTAAATTATATCTTTCCTTTCCCATTTTACAAGAATTTGTTATTTTTAATGGAAGGTAGGGTACCTTTAAAATGCACAGTAAGTAATAAAATTTACTAAAAATACAGGCAAGAATAGTGTGGTTAATCACCAGCAGAGCTTCCCTGCTACATGTGATGATATTAGGAAAGCAAAGTAACATTGTGATAATGCAATGATTCCATTTCATGCTTTTCAGATGGTGTAACTGCTTCAATTCCTACAGCTTTTTAGGGAGGGACCCATGCAACCTTTAAAGCCACACTGCTTTAAGACACCACACTTTTGGATCTGGCCCTCAGCTGAAATTGGCACATAAACCTGTAGTTCACTCAGTAAATGTCACCATAAAAATGGCATTGCAATACTTGCCTGTCTTATATTTGTATGTTCACCAATATTTTGAAAGCCTTTTGTCCTATCTAGGTGCTGCAGGTAATTTGACAAAGGAAGCCCTTGGAGGCCAAAGCCACAATAATGAAATAATTCACTAATTTCTCAGCTTTGTTGAGTACCAAGGGTCTCATTTGATCAGCTCATATGGTGATTATATGCTTACAGTCAGGGACCTGTTAGTCTTCCAGACTCTGTGTGACATCAAGTTATCTTTCACAGGGTCTAGTAAAGGCATTGCACTCTTTTGGGAGCCTGAGCATGTATTGTAACTGTAAGTGTCGGGACTTTGCAAAGCTTCCTGACACTTCAAGTCATTCAGTTTCGTTTTAATTTGTGCATGTCAAAACATGCTATTGCTTTAGGAAGTTCTAGTTTAATTTAATAACTTACTGAAGTTTACTAGACTTTAAATAAGAGATTTTTTAGAAGAGCATAATCTAATTGGGAGCTCTGAATAAAGGAATTTAAGGTATCATTCTGGAATGTACAAGGCAGACCAAATTACTGAAACATCTCCGTGTAAAACAATCTTTGAAAGTTTCATTACAGCTTTCTTACTTTACAAACCAAAAAGCTGAAGAAATGTCTCTCCAAGTCTCCTCCTACGTTCTCCATGATTCTTGTCATAAAAATTTTACTTGCCTGATGAAGGTTTGTAGTGTTGTATGTGGTGGTGGTGGGTTCTGGTTTTTTGGGGGTTTTTTTGGTTTTGTTTTAACTCTTCTAGGCTTTCAGAACACACATTTGGCATATGTATACGAAAGGATGAAATTCCATTAGCATTTTTTTAATGTTGATTCACTTCAGATATGATTGGTATGCAGGAAATACTAATTCCATTTGCCCAGTGGACTCACTCGAACTGCATGTTCAGCCTCACAGAAAGTGATGATCTAGTACCTGAGCTGAGAGCTGTTCTTAGAGGCTGATTGTGCTCAGGAATCTAATACGCATAAAAAGTTCTGTTGAATGAATTATTAGATTTTTTTATTTAATTTCAGTCTGAAGTATAACTGTATATATAAATTCAGCCAAAACCAATAGACACAGTAAACCTAGCTCACCCACACTCAAGTTGTTTATAACTGATAAGCTTGATTCCTTGCCCAGTTAGTGTAATTTGGATCTTGCCTTTACAGAAGACCTACATGTTAGCCATGAACTGAAATTGAGCCTAAAATATTTTTTTTAGGCTATTCAGATATCAACTGATATTTCATAAGCAATACTGCCGGAAAGCCAACTGTTTTCCCTGACCCTTACTGTTTTAAAGCTACTCTTTAGAACTCTATTGAATATACACTGCTTCAGATATTGCATGCAATTTGTGGGAGGAGTAATTCCCTCCTGAAGTTACTTCAACTAAATTTTACTGGGAATGAATGAACATTAAAGTGCTTGGTTGGGATAAGCAAACAAAAGTTTGAAAACTGTCCCAAATCTACAGGGACCCAAATGTACCTCTTCCCGGTGAATATTTCTCTAAGCTAGCTTATGGGGGAGGGGGATGGAGGCCTTATCAGGATTCTGGCTGGGCGCTAGCAGGCTACATGTCTGCAGTGGACAATCCAGAAAATGTACACTGCATTGGCCAGTGCTAAAAGGGTAGAACCCTTTGTCCTCTAATACATCGATGATTTTAACAATAAACATTAATTTTGAGAAAATTGACAGTAGTAATAGTTAACTTCTAAGCATGTGGTATAAGTCAGTCATGTTTTTCTCTATCATTAGAAGATGTTTTTAAGGGGCTACTCAGTTTAATACAGTTATTTATATGAACTGAGATTCAGATTATCCTGTAGCCTCATGCAAATGTAGGTGTTCTTACTCAGCATGCAAGTGTTTGTCTGTATTTTGGATAACAGATTACAATCAGTCTGTTTTTCAAATAGGTGCAGATATGTTGCATCCAGTTTATGATCCTAATTCTGTTGTCTCCTAAGAGCTAACATCAATCTGCTGTTTGTTAGCGGATGCTAAAGGCTGTCAGTTCATGAGATCAGCATTTCCCTTCTCACTTCAGGATTATGGACAACACTGGATTATACCCTAGCAGCCAAGTGGACTGAAATCACTTTTTGCTCACCTAAAGGTTTTTGGAGAGATCTGCAATAATAGTCTCCACTAAGAGGCTTTGTGTGTCCCTGGCATTTCATTTTAAGTCCAAGTAATACCATTTTCCTACTTGAAATCTGAGTGAGATGTTTGCTACATTTTTTTTTCATTGCTGCAAAATTACCCATTTTTGCATCAGCAACCTCTGCCAGAGGTGTACGAGTTCCAAGTTCTTATGACTTGCTTCTTTTCACCACCTTTCATAAAGATAAGTCAGTTCTATGTCCTTGCCATAAATTCCTGTTGAGAGAGGTGTCTGCTTTACACCTCAATCAGTGTATTTTCTTTTTGTTTTCCTTTCTTCACGCTTATGGCTTCTCCTGAGGATCCACTTTCTACAAACTGGATGTCTTCTTCTCTTTATGAAAATCAGGTTTGTTGTGTGAAAAAATGCCCTTTCAATGTTTTTTAGAGAGAATTTCAAGGGGACTTTTCCTTCTAGATATGCTGGCAAAGCAAATAGGTTACATAACCTTTCTGATCTTGCTGTAGTTTAGCAAACACCAGAATCTGAAAGGGCTTCTTGGATAGTCTTTGAGTCTTGCCTTGCTGGAGTTCTGGTAGTTGAAAGCCATAAGGCCACCAGAAGGCATTTGCTACAGCGACTCTCCTAATTCCGCTGTCCAGACACCAGTGCTCATCCAGACTGGTCCACCCTTGGTTAACAGCATGCCGCTTCAGCAAAAAGTGCTTGAACATCATCAGTACTTATTGCATATTGGATTTTTAAGGGCCTTTTCTGACCTACTCCACATATTTAATACAAATATACTTGAGAGAAGAAGTGAGCAAACTGGAATATTCTCAAGGCATCTGTCTGCAAAGTAACACTGAGTTCCATGTTTGCCATCATTTTTATATAAGCTATCAGGAGAATCCTAAAATGTTGATTTCAATTTTTTTTAATAGTTCATTTGTTTTGTTAGCTACATAGATTTATATTTCTGAATATTATTCCTCAAAAATATTGCATATTTGGCAGAAATCCATAGCAAAAATTAATCTCCTGAATGCCTAAAGATTTTTTAATGCAAGAACGCTGAATCATAAAGACACTTTCATTGTTCCTAGACCTTTCTTCTTTATGTTGTTAAATGTTACTATTAGAAATAATTACTTTTTCCCTCTTTCCCTCTTGTACCCGTATTGCTGATACAGTATATCTTTATTAATTATAAAGTGATTGAAGTATTTTACTGAATCAGTGTAATTTCTTTTTTGCCAAAATGTTTATGACTATTAGCTCTAGGATTCTGCATTAAAATTAGTCTTTGGTAAAAGATAGATTAATGCAACCCTGGGAAAGGTCTGCTGTCCTTTTCCTGTTTAGTAGCAGAATGCCTAAATTGCAGTTGCACAAGTTCGGAGCGAACAGACAAAAAGGAAGGTAGCTAAGCATTTTGCTGTGCGTGAGCAGTTAGAGGGCAAGCAGACACCATGCACCTTGACCACCTATTATGAAGCTTTTTGCTGCAATGTCAAGTGAAAGCGAGTTAATTGGGTGAAGCTGTAGAGCATGTTAGGGGCATGGTAAAGGGTTGCTGTCTGACAGCTGAATGTCAGCAGAAGCTAGTGAAGTGTGGCTGAGAGACAGAGACCTGTCACAAAGTTCATGTGCACTATAGCACAGTTAGGGAGATGAAATGTGGTTCTGTCTCACTTTCTCCCTCATTGCATTCAAGTACCTTAAGATTTCACACTGTATGTGTCAACCCTTGTTCTCTAAGCTGTTTTCTCCTAACACTTCTGCATTCAAATGATTGGACAGAAGATGCTAATGTTTGGCAAAATGAATGTAAATACACTTTTTTCTGTTTCTGCTAGAGCGGCAGTATACAGATAAAACTTTGAAGGCTTACGTCAGACAGTCACACTGTCTAGGAATTCAGCTGATGACTGAATGCATTTCTCAAGAGAATATGAAGTTTTACACTTTAACTAGTTGGTTAGGGATTGTTTTCCCACTAGCACTGGCAGAAGAAAAGGCTAAGTGGGGAGGAATACTTCATGAGCTGCTTGTGCCTCAGCATGGTGTCGTGTTTGTCTCTGGTTGTAGTCACCTTCTCTTCTTGCTAGAAAGAAGCAAAGAGCTGAGAGGGAACCATGAGAGAGAGAAATACTGATCTGAGGCAATGAAAAACTGTGGGAAAACTCACATAGCAAGAAAGGCTTTCTTGGAAGCAAGAGGAGCATCAGGTAAAGATAGCGACAATCTTATACACTGATGCAAAACATGGAGAGGCATCACAACAGTTTAGTAAGAGTGCAGTGCACCTTTCAATATTGTTTGCAACATGCAGCACGAGATGAGACGATAGCATTTTGGGTTAGCTACTCAGATTAAAAATATTTAAATAAAAGTTGCTCCCTTCTGGAGAAAGTGGAAAGACAGTGGTAGGCAGCATGGGCAAAAAGTGCTAAAGAATTTGGAAACCTGTACTGAAATTAATATGGACTTAGAATTTCACCATGAAAATAGTGCACTATATAGTTTGCCTAATGTTTTTGGTATTATTAGTGTAGTGCAGAGAATTTGACCTGAAAATGGGAGACTTCCATGTGTATTCCAGAGAAGCATCTGGAGGAGAAGCTTACTATATAGGCTGTGTGGTGGATTTTGGCCAAAATATTTAGAAATCATCAAAATTAGCAGTGCAAAAACAAATTATTTGTCTTTAAGCCAACAAAATATTGAAGATAAGGTGTTCATCTGATGTGATAATCTATCCAATCCCGTGTGTTCTTCAAACATACCGGGTTTAAGTATGTTTGAATAAAACAGGATTTTCTGTTAGAAAAACAAATAACAGTATTATGAAATCTTTCTCTTAATTGCTTTTAATTGAGCCTCTGGAGTGTGATTTCAATGAATGCATTAAATGCTAAAGCATTAGAAAAGCAGGAAAAAAAGAATTATTTCCAGATATTTCAGACTCATACGTTTGTTTAAGAACTCCTGAAAGTGGAAGAGGGAGTTCTTTGATAATGAAAAAAGCCATTAGTATTGTTGGCTAGCAGCACCTGAAGTGTGTTGTGTGTCTACCTTTCTGACTTAATGTGTAATGAGTTGGCAGCCCATTGAATTATTTTCTGATAGCAAATTGTTTGCAGAATCCAGGCAGGAGTGCTGACAATTAAAATTTATACCGAATGTTACCGTTTTCCTACTTTGTGTCAGAGCACCGATTTAGTCCTACTGCCTCAGCATACAGAATTGCAAAATCATTGACACGGGAAGCAAACTTTCTGGTTTTGGCCAGCATATATCCATGCTTTGAAAAAGTTTGTTAAACTAGTACTGTATTGCACTGACACCCGCTAGTAATACTTTCCATTTTAAGCACCAGTTTCTAGCATTTTCATCAGTCTGATGTATTATTTATTTCACTGAGAGTGAGAAATGGCTTTTGGAACTACTTTTAACAACAAAAGAATGAGCAGCGTACTGGAAGTCCGTTGGCATTGTTTGGCAAAAGGCAACTCAGTTTTGAAAATAGCAGTCTGAGCAGGAAGTTGTGAATGATCTGAAAATGTGCATCTTCCTCTGCAGGGAAATAGGTTTTCCACATATGTGCTGCAAAATGGTTGTCAAAGACAGTGGTTGTTTCTTTAACACTTACTGGAATTGCTGTTGCCACAGTGAAATGATGCAATTGATGCTACAATGATAGCATAGGTGGGAGAAGCTGAAAAGAACATTATTGGCCATTTGATTTGCTGTCTACTGGTATTACTGTGTATATGTATGTTCTAGAGTTGGGGTGAGAGGAATCAGCATCAGAAATCAAATCTGGAGAAATATATTGGCTGTTTCTCACTTTCCCCCCATCGCACTCTATGTCTGTGCTTACCTTACATTTCTTTCTACAATTGAGGGACTCTGCTACAGCCTCTCCAGAGATTTTAGAGGTTGCTAGAATTCAGAAGAAACTCCAGCTTGCTCCTCTTTCTGCATTTCTGTTTGCTGTCAGGCATCCTCAAACACGTAAGCATCCTGTAATCTGGTGATTTCCAGATCACCTTTTGGCCTTGTAATTCAACAATAGTCTTTAATTTACCTTGAGAGGTAACACCTAACTTACTACTGCATCTCCCTCATCACGCAGGGAACCCCCACTACTGAGTCTTTGTATTATGATGTAACTTCAGTATTATTATACCTGCCCTTTTATTTTGCCCCTTAGTCATTTTCTGTTCTGATTCTAAGCAGTTTCATTACTTTCTTACCTCAGTCAAAGCCATATATCCAAGCTTGTTATTCATAATGCAGAAGCCTTAACTCACAAAAACCTTACCACTTTTTATTATTCTTATTTTTTTCTATAATATAGAATGTTACATGTCATAAGAAAGTGGAAGGGAAGTTTGGGCTACTGTGTTTTGAAATTGAATATTTGAAAGCAGTTTAAAATGACTAAAATTAGTGGTGGGAAATCCCAAAACTGGAAGGAGTTATTGTTTTAACATACAAATAATAGAGGGCAATTGAAAAGTTGTAGTGTGGTATTATAGTGAAAATTGTGGTCCAATAAAATTATCCTTGTGTAGACTTTGAAGGCTGAAACTGTTCTGACTGATTTGTGGCTTCAGCTCTGGTTATAGATTTTACTCCTACAATTGAAGATAAACAATATACTTCTAACAGTGAATTTCTTTATGTAGTTATGTGTTTGCACCACTGTCATAACACATGCATAGTCTTCTAATTCCAAGTGTCTAACTGTGCATGTTATTTCACAAGTACTGATATATAAAAGCAAAATGGTGTGTCTTTGATCACAACATGATGCTTTTGAGTAGGCTGACATTGCAATAAAAATACATATATAAGGATATAATACATGATGGTATTACAATATTTCCTCACAATATCATACGTAATAAAGCAACCCACTATAAATTGGTTTTAACTTTGGTAAAACAGCTCATGTATCATGAGACAACTTGTAAACTAGATACTACATGTGATCATAAGTTAGTCACAGAAGAAAAACTATAGACAAGAATTGTTTTAGAAATCTTTTTCCATGTCTAATACTAAAAAATTGCTTGAGTTAACTATAGTTTAGAAAGCAATTATTCCATAATATAGACTAACCTTTCATATTTTGGTCTTTGGGAAAACATGTTTTATAAAGTTAGGCTATCAAACTTTGAAAAATGACCATAGGACGTGACCAATTACTATATTACATAAATATTTTCAAAGCATATTTTTGCTAGACATATTGTGTCCTAAATACCTATTTACCTGATGAAGTGTAACAGTTTAGATGGAATCATTTACAGCTTATCGGGTAAATAAAAGTGGTATGCTTAAGATTTACCTGAACAGACACCTGATTTAAGATACATAATTCCTCTTTTAAAAATTACCTAAATGCATATTTATGTGATGGATTATCATCACAGCGCTGGCATAGTCATTTGAGTTTGTCAATTTAATACATGTTTTAGAAAGGTGTCTAAATACAATAATGTTCAAAGAGGTCTGCTGGGGAAATTATAACTGCCTTTAAAATTCCTGCGTACAGGTATGTGGTCAAACAATGAGTGCTGTAACAGTTCTGAGTATTTTTTCTTCTAACCTATAGAACCCTATTTTCTTATTCATCATAAGTGTATATAATGATATTGGATCAAAACAGTTCTTATGAGTAATAGCCAAGATTTTTTTTTACATCAATCACATTGCTATTAGATCCGATTTCCCTTGTATTCAACGATAGTATTTTGTTCTTTGTAAGAAGTACAGCACAGCATCTGGATAACTAAAACAGAGCTTTTTTTTTGCACAACAGTGAAGCTTTTACTGTAACATAGTCTATTGACTTGCTGCCAATCATTAAGTTTCATGCATTTTTTTGCAACTCTCAAAGGAAATCTGATTTCTTATCTCCTTACTGGGATTTTGATGCCATATTCTTCAAAAAAACCCTCACTACCTCTAGAAAAAGGGTAATATAAGAGTGTAATTGTACCACGTGGTTTTTACTCATTGTGATATGCTGATTAACTGAGCTGTTAAAAGCAGTACAAACCAATATGTTTAATTTTGTCTTCAATATTTGTTATCTAGAGTGAAACCTGTTTATAGCTTATATCTTATTGATTTCATTTTTTTACACACAGAATTGTTTTTAGAACATCATAAGTTATTTGCATATTTCAGTATTGTCATAATATTTTTTTATGAATGACTCATTTTAGAGAGAATTTTGGCTATGTGGTCAGCTGATCAAAGTGTACAAATAACAGACTGTTAATCGGTGTAATAGGTGGATGCCTTGATTGAGATCTCATTTCAAATGTGCTGATGCAAATGCAGCAAATCTCATTTGTGCTTTGGCTTTTTAGTGGTTTCCATTCTGCATAGCGTTGAAACTGCAAGGAGTGAAAAGGTGGAGTGTTACAGATCATACCTGCCAGTTCTCCTGGTTTTCTCATCCTCATCACCACCACGGTTTAGAGAAAATCAAGACACTACCTCATTTTAACTCTCTACCTGAAGTAGTCATCTAAATTTGCTACTGTATGGGTTCTTAATGAAGGTCTAACATAACCTAGCTGTTTACAGTAGCTGCAATATGGATTCTGGTGAATCAGGAAATCAAAAGAGTCCATATCAAAGAGAACTGTTGAAGTAGGTGTTAGAGGCAACCATTGATTTTTCTCCAGTAACAGTAGCAGAGGAAAACAGAATCTTTCATGAATGTGTCTTTATACATATGATTGAGTCTGGATTTGTTGAAATATGAATATACACACACCCTTCTCTCTCTCTCTGGATAGCTACGAATATGTATACTGTAATGTGTGCCTCTGTATGTATGCATTTCTGCCTCTGTGTGTGTGTGTTTATATATGCATGTACTCTTCCTGAAATGCTGACAAGAGAGTGTTTAAAACTTCAGATATACCGTAACAGTCTTTCAGTATCTTAACTTTTGTCTTTTCCACAATTATGCTTTGCATGTGAAGTTTTCACATATTTTATGACCTGATGAAATAATTGATTGTTATTTCCACAGCTATATAGTGCATTGGGTAAAATGGTAACATAGTCTATTGACTTGCTGCCAATCACTAAGTTGCCCTTGGTAAAGAGCAGAAGAGCAATATGGCATTGTATTTTCTTAAGTTTGTTTATTATTGTGGATATTTAAGGGAGTACAGATTGTCTTTATAATTTTTAAAAAATTATTAATGCTGAAATACTGATATTATCCATAATCTTTCAAAGTAAGATGCACAGTATTTTGGAGCTGGAAGTTATTTAATGCTGAATTTTAACTGGTCTAACCTTTGTAACTGTATGACTGAATGTCAGGACTCACTGAAATATGAATCATGTTCCTCATCAATGTACGTTCCCCATATGTTCTCTGGCTGTCTTCTAACAGGCAAACATTTGAAGAGTATTAAGTGTTTGATTTCAACTGATGGTAAATATATTTAAATGTAAATGAATACCTTCCATGGTTAGCATGGCATATTTTTCCTAATAACAGTGACAGGGAGACTGTAGAATAAGTTTTTTACTTTATTAAAAAAACCATACCCTAGAAATTATAATGAAGAGGGGTAAAAGTTTTCTGTAAGTATCTGTAGCACTTCCAAGAAAGTAGGCTATTGTTTCCTAACACTTACTAGTGCAGAATACTCTAGCTAATATCCTTTGTTCCTGCTTATTAGAGATTAATGTATATATTCAGGTACCATGTATTTGAAATAAGTGTTTGAAACACAAAGCAAACAGTTGCAAATACTTCATATACATACCGTTGTGAAAGGCATAATGAAATTATTTTTCTTGCTTGTTTAACAGTAAATATAGATTCTGTCTTGTTTTGTTTTTTATTATTACTTTATTTTACTCCAGGAATCAAGAGGGAATTCAAACATCACCATGGCTTCAAGCTAGGAATTCAGCCTGACCAGAGTTGTATCCCAGAATTTTTGGCATTGCAAGCTGAACCTGACACATCCTACAGTTTTATGCACAATAGAGCCAGTTCTCAGTCTTCAGTCTATTCCTTCAGCCTGAATGTCACATCCAGTCCCAAAAGAACAATGGAAAATGGATTTTCAGATTCTTTGTATCAATAATCTTCTAGAAGGAAAAAATTGCATTAATGTAAAATGATGCAATTAAAGTGCAATTTTGTTGCTACCTTTGAATTGTAGTTCAGCGTATGTATTTTTTGACATTAATTTTACGTTTTTATGAAAATGTGCATTCATATGTTCACATTTCTGCACTTCTCATTCTTTGCATACTGAAACAGGTTTTTTTTTTAACTTTTATTTATTGCAGTTGTTCATTTTTTATGTAGTATATTTTTAAATGTTAAAGAATGACACATTTTGGGTAATTTTCCTCAGTCTTAAAAAAAAAATCAATAAGCCATTTTAGTCTCTATCTATCAAAGTTGTTTCATACTTGTCTATTTTAAAGCAGGACTGCAATACTTTAATAGGATTGAGAGAGCTATTTGAAATGTATGCCAATGATTCCTGTCATTTCATGGCAGCCCTGCCATGGTTCACTGAGCCCCCTCTTTTCTCTTGTCAGCTCAACTGAAGACAAGCATTTAGTTGCAAACTTTAAGCAGGTTGTGCAAAACAGAAATGATGTGACTGCTTCTCTTCCTGCACAATAATGTCACTGCTGGTCAATGTGAGAAGGTCAGGTTGCTCCTTGTAAAGCTACATGATACCACTTGCCTATTTGAACAAGTTAAGTTAACTGCTGAATCTGGTCCCTGCAGGCGCTGAAAACTCACCCTTTTATCAAGTCTGCATTTCATAAGAAAGAAGAACAATTGTGCAGGGAGAATTTCTGATGATATGTTTATGTACTTTATAAGGACAGTTCCCAAACCAGTATTGCAGGTAATATATTTAGTTTAAGCTGAAAGACTTTAAAGTAATGGCTGTTTTGACCTTCAGATAGACTCCTTTTTTGTTGTTGTTGGTAGGACCCAAGAGTGACGCCCATCTTTGATGCTGACAGAATTTAAAGCAAGGCCATTGCCCTGCATTTTCTGCCTTGTAGCACACAAAAGTAAAATTGTATGTCAGGCCGAGATGTCGGGGAGCTGACAAGATGCCCCAGTGACATTTCAGCTGGAAAGAGCAAGTGTCTTGCAACCAAGTGGTCAAATATCAAATAATAGGTCAAGCAGGAAGGAGCTGAGTTCTAACCACAAAGAGGTTTCTGGTAACTTACTTGACAAGCTTTTGGGCGCTTTGTGGCTTGACAAAGTGATGTTCTGTTGGGTATCGCTAGACAGACTGTTCTTTATCGCCTTCAGAAGATCAGACATTGACATTGATTAAACTCTTTAACCCTTAAAGGTTAAATCTTAGCAGTTTCATCATTGTGAATGAAGAACAAAAGAAAATTTGTAATATACCATTTGTTTTCATATTAATCACTGAACTCCCCAGTGCTATTAACTTTTGATGTGCTATGTAGTTTTTGACAAAAAGATTGAATGCAAAATCTATATAATAGATTGTTTCTCATTATGGGCCAGTGATACATTAGAAAAATAATATTATGCATTATGGAATTTGTAATTTCTTCTAATACGTCAAATGTAAGATTTGATTTTAAAGCCTCCCGACTACTACTGAAATTCCATTTTAGATGGAAAACAATATTTGCATAGATAATACACCACTTAAAATGACCAAAGTCTTCCAAATACCCTTGTTTTAAGGTACCAGAAAAGCTAAAATAAATCTCAAATTTACAACAGAAGAATTTTAATCAAAGATAGCTTTAATTTTTCAGGTATTTCCCCATTGTGCAAGTCCATTGCTCACAGCCATGATATGCATGTGTCTATGCATACTAATACAGAGCCATGCAAAACCAAATAATAAATCCTGCAGAACTCTCACATGTAAGAGTTGGCTGATAGGAAAAGAACATTCCTTTTCATTATGATGATGTATTTATTCTTGTATACTGAAGAAAATAGTTTTGTTTCCCTCCAAAAGTCCTGGCTCCCCACTTTCCTGACAGTGACTGTTTCTGGCAAAGGCACTGCAAGTACTGTATTCTGCTCTCCCAAATATAATGTCAAAGATCCGTTATATTTGTCTGAAGAATTAAAGAATATATTTTACAAAGTATTTTTCTCTCTACTATGTATAGAAGCATGTATGCACTTTACTTTTAAAAATATATTCTCATGGTACTCTATAGTTCGAGAAAGAAAGTGCCTATTCTTTTGTACATGACCTCAAACTACTACTAAGAAAATTTGCAGCATATTTGTCCCTTTCCCATCATTGCCAGTACATGTGGTAATTGTGCATGTAGAGAAGGAAGAAGGATTTCTTTCCGACATCAGTATCTTATTGAGACTAGGACTGATCTCCAGTTACTCCAGTTACTGCTCCAAGCATAGGTTCATGTGATGGCACAGGGGCCATAGCAATGGCAAAATGAGTGTAATTAATAGGAATATTCTAGTGAGCTGTCATTTCTCACAAGAACTAGCTTGTATGTTTTCATTGAAAGGAGGACATCTACCTCATTTACGCTGTTTAAATATTAACCAACTGTGAGTTACAGACTATTTTTCTTAAACCCGTCCACTTTGAAGAGACTTCGAAATATCTTTTCTTTGGATGTCAGATGTGCCATTTCTAAAGGAAAGCTCCTCTTTCTCATATTCTCAGTAAGTTGTTGAGTAGTAAACTATATCATCATTAGTCAGACACTCCTGTGTTGCTTTTCCAGGCATCTGATAAATTGAAGTTTGTGATAAATTCTGAATGAATAGAAGAAATCCAGCTGGTGAGATCCCCTGTTAGTAGTTTACAAATGATCCTACCAAAGTATTTCTTTCCCTTTTTGGGGAAAAGAATCATGCTTGTGTAGAATGTGGCAACACAGTTCAGTAACAGTAGCTGCCAAAAGAGCATCCTTACTGTTTTATACCATCTGCTCTCTCTGGCTTGCTTCGAAAATTGCAGAGATTGAGACCTTGATCCTTACTTTCAGAGCTTTTCATGGTTTGGGCCTGGGATTTCAAGAGGACTGCTTCCACTTGGATAACCCCAGCTCCATCAGCAGCACTGCTCCATGAGAACAACCAAACAGTTTCCTTAGAAGAAAGCGTATGTTTGTTGGGGCTAGAATATTCTCCACATTTTTGGAATGTGGCACAACAAATAATTGGTCACAGATCTGCCTTCTGATCAGTCTCAAAATTCATATTAATTTGTTTTCCCGCCAAGCAACTCCTCTCTGAAAAGAGTCTATGAAATATATGTTTTCTTCCCGGCATTAGGAAGTTTTACAGCTGTTAGTACAAACGGTGCCTGTGACTGTGTGCACGAGTGTGTATACCTCTCAGCAAAGAGTTTGGTTGTTGGGCTGACTTTATTACCGCTCCACATATTGCAAGCAAGTACTACTACACCAGTAGCACAGAAGGGCTTTTTGGCTCCCCCTGTCTCTCCTTGAATATTTGCAAGTTCAGCACAAGCTTTACTGACAGTAAAGTTTGATATACAATTGTGGGAATCTCCTCCATTGCTGGAAAAGATCTTGAATGCCTTTACCAAGTTAATCCAGGGCAGCTGAGGTTAGAAGGCACCTCTGGAGATCATGTAGTCCAGTGCCCCTGCTCAGAACACAGTCAGCTACAACAGGTTGCAGGGCATCATGTCTAGTTGGGTTTGAATATCTGCAAGGATGGAGTCTTTCTTGACAACCTGTTCCAGTGTTCAGTCACCCTCAAAGTAAAGGTGTTTTATGTTTAAGTGGAATTTCATGTGCTTCAGTTTGTGCCCATTGTCTCTTGTCCTGTCACTAGCACCACAGAGAATAGTGTGGCTCCATCTTCTTTACTTTGCAGGTATTTATAAACATTGATAAGATTTCCCTAAGCCTTCTCTTCTAGAGGCTAAAAAAAAATCACAGCTCTCTCAGCCTATGCTCATGTGACAGATGCTCCAGTCATTTTAACATTCATCTTTGTGTCCCTTCGCTGGACTTACTCCACTATGTCCATGTCTCTCTTGTACTGTGGAGCTCAGGACTGGAGTCATTACTCCAGATATGGCATCACCAGTGCTGAATAGAGGGGAAGGATCACCTCCCTTGACCTGCTGGCAGGTCTCTTCCTGATGCAGCCCAAGGCGGCTGTTGGCCTGCTTTGCTGCAAGGATGCATTGCTGCCTTGTGGTCAACATGAAGCCTGTGATGACCTCCAGGTACTTTTCTGTCAAGATGCTGCCCAGCCACTTGGTCCCCAGTCACTCTTGGGCCCTCAGTTTGTCCTGGTGCATGAAGTTATTCCACTTCAGGTAGAGGGCTTTCTTCTCTTTTTTTGAACGTTGTGAAATTCCTGTCAGCCCATTTGTCCAGTCTCTCAAAGTCCCTCTGGATGGCAACAAACCCTTCTGGTCTATCAACCACTTCTCCCTGCTTTGCATCATCAGCAAACTTGTGGAGTGTGCACTGGGTCCCATTGTCCAGGTCATTAATGAAGTTATTAAACAGTATTGGCCCCAGTATTGACCCCTGGGGTATACCACTAGTGACTGGCCTCTAGGTGGACTTTGTGCCACTGATCACAACCCTTTGAGCACACCAGTTCAGACAGTCATGTCCATGTATCCTGTCCACATTTCCTTACTCAACAGAGGGCAATTTTGCTCTGTAAAGGGCTCTCAAAGTTCCCAAACACTGCTAAAGCCCTGGATTAAGTGAAATGCAATATTTTATATAACCTGTCTAACAATTAGGTCAGTTTGATCATTTGATCATTTACAACAGCATCTGATCGTACTGCTGTCATCCTGTACTTGAAAGGTTTTCCAAGGCTTTAAAACATATATAAATCTGCATGTTCAGTGGCATAACTTAGCTCCTAAATATTATTTAAACCCTCTTTTGAAATATAAAATTGCTTTAGTAGCATTTTTCTCCTGATGTTTTTTGTTGTTGTTTGATTATTCTCTAGTGAATAAAACCCAAGAAGCCCTTGGCAGTATCACAGTTTGGAACAAATTTTTATGTGAAGAGCACCTTTCTTCCATTGCTGGTGATGAACACCTAGCTTACTCAGCATTTCTCTTTCCATCCTTTTGATGATTGGCCTTGAAATCCAAACTCACAAAATGAATCTTTTAGGACATTCTTTCCTATCTTTTCAACTTACATTTGTCCAGTGTGAAATTACTAGATTTTGCCTAACTTGGTTTCACTTTGGTCTTCAGAATCTGATCCTTTTTGGGAATCATTTCACATCATGCTCTCTGTATGCCCCAAAAATGTACCTCAGTATTTATTTGGAAAGTATTTAAGTGTCCTCTTTACTCGTTGCTGAATATTCACCTAAAACAGTGGAATCTACAGTGATCTTTACATATAATATATCTAAATTATTTAACCCCTTTATCTACAGTGTCTTGGGATTAAAATTGATGTAATAACATTCTCTTATAGGTTCCCTACCTCTACTCTACTCTTCAATTTTACAGATGTAGTCTTGGCTTTCAATTATGTCTCTGCAAATGGTCCTACAATATCAATGGAAGATGGAAGGTGACATGCTCTTTGTCATGCTAATGTGGATCTGATCGCTGTCATGGGGAGCATCATGTAGGGATTTCGTGCAGTTTATATAATTTTATGTATTGTAGTTCGATGCTAATGTTAAAAAAAAAAAAAAAGGGTTCTTACATTAGGAACCAGTCATTCAGCAGTGCGCATGAAACTGAATCTTTGTCTGCTGTTTCTGGTGTCCAGTGACTGATGAATAAAATTGAACAAGGACAAAGAAAAATACAAGGAAGTGTCTGAAACTAAATTGTTTCCAAGGAATGCTCAGCAGGAGGTAGGGAGATCCACTGAATAATTTTTCTTCAGTTCTTTGTTTACCACTTCTACTTTACCATACTTCTTGTCTCTTTGTAAGCTAATAGTACTAATAATCATTACCAATATTAAATTGCCTTCTCATGGCTCTGCTGTGCCTGATTAAAGCTTCAGAAGTTGTTGGATTTTGTTTTGAATAATTCAATGAAAGTCATTAATTAAAAAACGAGGAACATCATTGGATTTACTTTAAGCACAAGTATTGTGAGCATTATTGTGTAAGTATCCTTTCTTTTTCATGGTAAACAGATTTTAATTTCCCACTGCATAGTGGTAGCAGGCAGACTGTTCAAAATTAAAACAACAATGCTAATTATATTTAATACATAAACACATTTATGTTCCTTTTTGCGTGATACACAGCTAACCCATATAGCAGCCCCACTAACTCGTTTATGTTGACTCGTAGATACTTGAATGGTTTAGTTCACAGGATCGGTGTCATCCTAAAAGTCCTGGCAACAAGCATCATAGACTGTGTACCTGTGAACAGTGGTCTCTTAAGTAAGGCATACACCTTTTACACTTCACAGGGAAAATGCTGTTAGGTGTAAGAATCTGCCATATATGCATAGCAGTGCCAGTCTAAATGGTGGCAACTTTTGTATGAATCAGGCAAGAGTTTCAGTAACTTTCAGTGTATGTTGTGTTGATTTGCCAGCCCATCATGACTTCATACATAAAGTCTTTCTAATGCATGGGATTCTGGGGGCACACTTGGGGAGAGACCGAAAGCTATACTCCATCCCGTGACTTTTGGATGGCATTTGAGATTTTTACTGAATAAAAAACTTCTAAAAATAATTTCCAAATCCTCAGTTCACAAGGTAGTTATCAAAAAAAGCAAGGGAATTAGGAATTAAATATTAAATCCTTTCCTACCTCTATGCCATGTGGAGGTTAATAAAATTTGTTCCCATAAACAATAGCATGGGAGAAATCTTAGTTGCAATATGTTTACAGTAGAAGATAAATCCTGGTTTCAGGCTTCATTCTCAATTGGCTTACTGATACAAGTTTATGTCAGACATTTGGGGTGGGAAGCTGTATATATTAAAGCACTGACCTTAACGAGAGTCATGCAGCTAAAATCCCGCACAGTTCTTTTAAAATGTCAGGGGTTAATGTTATTTAAATGCAGTATTTGGTGGTTTAATTGAGTCATGCTTCGTTGTCTTTTACTGCACATTAATGCCAATGAATCACTGATTGTTGACAGAAAGTTCTCTTCAGCAAAGTATACACTGACATATTGTGCTGCTATAGAAGAATAGTGTGCAAGACAGAGCAGTCGTACTCTGCTGGAGTAGGAATCCTATACTGTCTAAATGGTGGCAACATTCATTATACGCTGACAGGAAATGTGAACTAGTTTTTTTTTTCTCGTATATGTTTTCAAACTGCCTCTTGAGAGGACTGATAAGACAGAATTTTTGGGTCTTTAGATAAATATATTAATCTCAAGATTTTTTTGTCGGGTGTGTCGTACAAATGTACCTTGAAAAGTACAAAACCAACTCCAGAAGGCAGATTTGTTATAGAAGGACCTTCCGATAGCTTTTGTAAGCTTGCTGTAGGACACACCAATGGCTTTTTGTCTTGTCTTTGTCTAAGTTTGGAAAAAATAACTTCATGTTCTTTCTCTGAATACTTCACCGTGTTAAGTCTCCATGCCAGTCTAAAACCCTCAAGAGGAAATAGATGCTGGCTTGGCAAGGGAGATATAGAAAATACTGTACATTGTGGACTCAAACAAACAAAATCTTTTGAAGAGGAATATGGGAAGCAATAAACACTGGTAAGCTTACAAGAGCTTTTGTGCACAATGGTGGGGTATATTTCATATTGTGCTTTTGCACGGTAGAATAGCTATTCCAAAATAACTGCCCTCATATGGACAGCTGTTATATACTTTCTTATTTTGGCTGAAGTAGTCTGCATGCTGTTTGTCTAGTCCCATAGGGCTTTGTTATGTTTTTGGGCTCTCTGCTTTCCAGGATTTTTCTCATGACTGCAGGATGCTTTCTGGAAGTCATTAGAATTCTGTGTCTTGGAAGTAAGTTTCCAAATGCTCATGAGTTACGACTTTTTTTTTTTAATATTTTTGCAAGTCAGTGTCATTTTTCAAGTTGATGTCAGCCAGCCTGGTTGAAGTGTGCAACCGGAAATGGACCTAGCTTATGTGAAACTTTTGATGCATTGTGTGAACTTCCCGGTTCTTATACTATCTTACTAGGTGACATCAGGACATCACACTTGGGCTTCTAAGGGAATAACTAAGTGTTTGAATCTTTTGTGAGTGGTAAATCACGAAGAGTTTCTGTAGAAAGTCGTAATAGTCAGAGCTTCTTAGAAGCAGCAGCCCATTTAAGTACCTGCCTTTATAGGTTTAAGTAAATATATTTAGCTTCCTCCTAGTGTCTAAGATATCATGAAAGTGTTTGGAACCAGATTAACTACTTCACAGTAGGAATTATTGCTGAAGTTTGCAGATCTATGTCTTCTTCCAAGATCCATACTGAGTCTTTTGTATACTACGGAGAGCAGTATAGTTCAGCAGGCATGGCCTATAGAGCTCTGACCTGTTGGGCCTCAATTCTCATGTCTGCCACTGGCTCAAGGGCAAAAAATAAATCCTTCCAGCTTCCAGAAACTCACAACTGTGCTGCAAAGAGCACTGAGCAATAGAGAGCGGTGAAGCCGTAAGGAGACTTGTGGGAACCTGCTCAAAGTAGCTCAAAGTCTAATTGTCCATGTAATGTGTTTGTGTATGAGCATTTGAGTTGGGTGTTGGCTTTTTGAACATGTTAATGCTTTATTTTACTTAAGGTATTCTTTAGCACTCTGTGGTGTATGTTCTGTTACGCATATTGTGCACATTGCGCTGAACTCCTTATTTTACCCAGAAACACTTATAGCAATCAGGTAGAACCAACTGTTGCTTGGTGAACTCTTGAGCCTCTGTTAAGGCAAAGTGTGTTAAATTATGAGCAAGAGAGAAGAGGAAACTTGATGACTACCAGTAAACTGAGAAGAATTCATTGTTTGGCATTGTAAATAAACCCCTTTTTAAAGGGGTGAGCCAAATATCACAATCTTAGGCAAACTGCAAAGCAGTGCTAGTCATTTGGTCAAAAAACTCCAAAAAGAAAGGCATGTAAAACTGACCAATTAGAAAAACTGTGCTAATATTTTCCTAATCTATATCCTAACTTTGGAAAATAATATATAAAAGGGGAGAATAGCTAGAAATAGCTTTATTGTGAAGGACCAGAAAGAAAAGAAGACCTGGGAATTTCTGGATAGATTCAGAGGACATCAGGTAACTTCTAGCCTTGTTCAGTGGCAAAAGGCTCTGTTTATTTCTGAAGAAGGGGTTTGTGTGATTTTAGCAATTAATTACTATTTGGACACCAAATGCTGGATGTGGCTCCCTATCAGAAAAAGAGCAAAAACCCTTTTATTTTCATGTCAACTGCTACTTAAAAACAAACAAACAAAAAAAAAAAAAAATCCCAGCTTATTCTTCAAGATAGATTCTTTTTGTCCAGGAGCCTGAGTGTAAATTCTTGTAAGTAAGAATTTCTACCCTTTTTTCTACAGTATTTTTTAAAAATGTTTTCATTCTCAGGTGAAAATTGTTATCTATCTGCAAAGTCTGTTCATTGTCATCTCTACTATATTCATGTCCTGCAGTCTGTGAAGGTATCTTAATTTACTGAAAATGCAAATTTCCTCTAGTGTGAAACACCTTTACAACTGTAAATACATCAAAAGTCTTCATTAAGGATTTGTGGAATACTTGTTGTTTGTGTTGCACTTTTGTACCTCTGTGATTGGCTGATCACTGCACAGGAAAAGGTAGGGAAATCAATAAATGATACTGCTGGGATATTGGATTTGCTAGAATTTCAAACAAATTGCTTAAAACCTGACAGAGAGCACCCTGGCTGAACTGACTCTGGAGTAATAGTAGATTTAAAAGAAAGTGATAAATAGGACCTTTTATGAATAGCTTAGACTTGCTTTCCTGTAAACTAAACTTAGAAGCTGCTGGTTTTCTACATAAATAAAATTAAATACCTTTGTTAATGGATCTACTGTCCATTTTCTTTTCGGGAGAAGTTTGCCTACAGTGGTCCCCTGTGGTCACAGGTTCTGACCAGACTACAAAAGGATGAAGATTCACAAGCCATATAATGCCATTCTCTGCAAAGGAAAAGTAGGTTCCTTCCACTATCAGAAGCAGCTAGTTTTACAGTGGGCTGAGCAGAACCGTATGATTCTTCCTATTTCAGCAAAAATGTTTCTGTCTCACGTACACACTCAGCTTGACTTCCTGAAGGGTACAGATTAAATGGTTGGGGTTATTTGAAAAGTGTCTGAAGTCCTTTTCCTAGCCATAAAGAATTGCACTATAAAGATTTATAATTTGAAAGGGAGGAGTTTCCTCTTTTTTGGTGCTGCACAAAAAGACTTGGTTTCTTTTAACAACTGAAATGGTTTCTATCTCTGTCTGAGTCTACAAGAACCTCTTACAAAGTTCATAGAGTAGTTACAGTTCACCATGTGAGCTAGTCAAATACAAAATTATTTCTCTGAGCAGCTGCTAGTCATCTTTTTTATTAAACCAGTTGTCTAATTCACATCCAATTTAGAGACTATAATTTTATAGACAAGCCTGAGGATCTCAGAAAGAAATAAATCTTAGGGACATGATGATGAAATGTGGAGAGCTACTTGGGTTGACTTTAGATTGGAATCTGGGCTGTAGTCCTGAGGAAGGTGTTGTGATAGAAATTTCTGCATGGCTTCCACAAGCTCCCCCCCCCCCCCAATTCTTATTTTTCTAATTCTTAGTTTACTGTATGTCTGCTTTGTTCCTCTTATTGTGTATGTATATGTATATTTATTTTCACAGTCAAAATTCTGCCTTTTCCAGAATGATGGAGTTCTCTGTGAGAGTGAAGAAAGGAAGAAAGTAGATCCAGGTAGTGCAGCTTTGAGTGTTTCTAGAATTGCCCCTATATTAGAGCAGAGTTTAAACATTCTGTCAGAAATACAGGATCACTCAACTGGGTTGTAAACCTGATACCCTAGTTTTCTTGTTCTGACTACCCACATATGTCAATTCTAAGCAATATTTTAACACATTTTCTTTGCCCCAGTTATTCATATTGTGAGGGGTTTGTCTAAAAAGACATGTCCTGTCCCCAAGGACAGCATTATTTTATGATTATTACACAAACTCGGCTGTTTTTCTTAAAACAATCAAATAAATCATGCCATAAACATATTAACTAAAAAGTTTCAATATGGGAACTTAGAGGACTGCAAAGGTGATAGAAAAATGAAGGGCATTAAAATCAAGCCATTGACTTGGCAGACGTGAAAAACAATGTGCAATGCACAAGAATTATGAGGCACACCCATACACAGGCATACAGCTATCAGTCTAATAAAAGGTTGGAGGGGGGAACTTCATCATTGTGAAATCTGGGGTTTGTGTCCACAGCAAATGAGAGGGTGAGCATATCCTAAAATTCCATCGTTCATTCTCTCTGTCTTTAGCTTACAGTACCCAAGAATGTTTGTTTTGTTAAGGAGCTGTTCCTGTTTTCTGATGATCTTAATAAAACATCTATTCCATGCCACCGCACGAGTGATGTGATCATTCTAGTGGGTCACAGAATGAAGTAATCAAATTCATAAATTGTTGCAGAAATAACTGCAAGCAAGCCACTGGCTTACAAATCACAGAATCACTGAACAGCAGAATCACAGAATGATTGAGGCTGAAAGGGACTTCTGAAGATTATCCAGTCTGACTCCCCTGCTCAGAGCAGGGTCAGCTAGAGCAGGTTTTCCAGGACTGTGTTCAGTTGGGTTTTTAATATCTCCAAGGATGGAGACTCCACAGCCTCCTTGGGCAAGCTGTGCCAGTGTTCACAGTAAAAAAAGTGCTTTCTGAGACCCTCACAGTAAAAAAGTGTTTTCTGATATTCAGAGGGAGCCTCTTGTGTTTCACTTTGTGCCCACTGCCTCTTGTCCTGTCACTGGGCACCACAGAGTAGTCTGGCTCCCTCATCTTCTTTCCCTCCTGTCTTTCCCAGCTCCATTCAGCAGTGGGCTCACATTTTCCTTTTGCTGTTCATGTACTTGTGGAATACTTTCCTGTTGTCCTTCACATTCCTTGCCAGATTCAATTCCAGGTGGGCCTTGGCTTTCCAAACCCCATCCCTGCACAACTGGATAGCAACACTATACTACTGGGTCACTTGGCCCTGCTCCCACCTCTTGCCCACTTCCCTTTTATGTCTGAGTTCAATGGCGCAAATAAAATGGAAATGAGAAGTCAGTGAGAGTTATTCTTCCACGTCTGCCTGTAACTGTTGATTTTGTTGATTAACAGAAAGGGGGACAAATATAAAGCCATATTAACTGCTACTACATGCTACATGTGACCAAACATCTGCAGAAATATGGCTGCATGTTGGTAGGCTATGAACTGCCAGACCTTCAAATACTTCCATTTTGAAGGACTTAATTGTCATCTAGATCTCCTTGGGTTGAATATTTAGACTATATACAAAAATAAATGGCTTAATTGTATTTGTAGCAGAGAAAATTGCTATATTTTCATATCATCCATATTTTAGGATTGTAGATAGTTGGAAGTATATCTACAGCTGAAGTTTATTCTTATCTGGTTTTCCATGTCAAACGAGGAATTCTGAGAATAGAAGGGAAATTGTATAAAAAAATTATTTTGTATTACTGGGTAATAGAACCTCTTTGCAGTTTTTAAAAAGAATACTTCAGAAACAAGTGGTGAATAAGAATGGATAATATAACACACGGATGAAAGTGGAATTTATAGAAACTGCTGATATTCAGAAAATGAAAGGGCTGGTAATAGCAATTAATGATTGTGAAGGCTGCTACTCTGTTCTGTGAGATGTTAAAACCACGTCTGAAAAGGGGAGAAGATTAAAATACATATTGATTGGCTGATGGGCAAAAGGTAAGGTTTAAAAGCAAAGAATTGACTAATATGCATGGTATTAATTAAACTCTTCTCATCGTTGTGAATAAACAAGGACTGATAACCGTATCTGTAAATTCCTGAATTGATTCCAGATTGAGTGTACTTCAAAGGTGTATGGCATGCAAACCAGAAATCACCTTCAGAAGGGTCTTTTCCTGCAGCTCAGGGGAACTGCAAGACACAATGTTTTCTGCTGCATGATTTTCATTCTGATTTTTCCTGCTGATTTAATAGGCAACATGTAGTGGGTGGGTTGATAAGATAGGCCCTAAAGTTTACAAGTTTACCAGAAATACCTAATATGCCTTCGATGACGACAGACAACACCAAAAAGGCAAGTTTGTCAATTTAATCAGCTGTTGGTAAGCAGGTGTGACCAGTTACAAAATATTTGGATTAAACCTGCAAACATGGAGACATCAGTGTCCTGCTGAGAAAGGACAGTAAGGGTGGTGCTTTGGAGGCAGGACTAATAAACCACACAGAGACTAAGGTGGGATACCTCCTATGTGAAATCTTGTTGAAGTAAATAGGAATTTTGGCCTTTTATTCGCCAAGACCTATATTATACCCAGGATGGATTACTTGCCTGCTAGAATGCCCAGTGCTTTAAGGAATGTTACTCAGGCAACATGTGCTTCTCAGTGTTTCTCCTGCCTTGGGTGTAGATCTTTTTGCTAGGAGAAACAGTAACTATACTCAGCACTTCTTTTCTTCTCTCTGAGACCTTGAAAGCCTTTTATAAAGTGCCTTTAGCTCATTTTAAGACTGCTGCAACTACAGCCCAAAGAAGTGTTAAAGTACTTGTCTAAGCTAAAGCACTCCCTACTGTGAGATAAATAGAGCCAAATATTCTGCCTCCCTATCTTATATGGGTCCCATTTCCCTTATCTGTGGTTCTCTCAGATTTTGTTCTCTCATATTTTGATACTTAAAATAAAATTTAAAAATAAGAAGAATGAAACCTGAGTTAGAAGAGTTCAGTTAGGAGAACAAAGTGTCTGCCCCATGACTACTTGGTGTCCCCAGCTTGTATGCAGGTTATATATATTTTTTCCCCCATTTTTATTTCTATGTCTTTTCTATAAATATGTTTTACTCACATTAAACACTATCCTGTTATGGAGTGTTCCATGACCAGGAAAGATCTGTAGCACAGATAGCAAAGAAATACAGCAGGAGGAAGTGTGTCCCTCCTTGCCATCAGCTGAAAGCACGGAAGGATTTCTACAGTTTAGCAGAGCGCTTAAGTAAAAAGATTTAATTGAAACTCAGCCTGTGTAAGGTTGACTCAGCTTTGTGTACTAGCTAGTTTGGGTAGTTGTTTTTGGATTTAAACAAAAATTAGGTATTCCAGAATGTCAGAAACTGAGCTGCAGCCTGGCCATCTCCACAGCACACGTCCAGAGAGGGCAGCAGGGCTGCAACCTCCCTCCGCTACCTTTGTTAGTGCACCAACCCGCCTCGCCCAGAGGGCTGCCACCCTGACCACTGAGTGTTCCGCAGTGGCCACTACAAGCATTGACTGGCATTTGTGATGGCCATGCTTTTTGCCAAAATTATCCCCTCTTCATCCAGTCACTTCTCCAGTCAAGCCTTGATGCATATTTGCCTTTGGAGACTTTTGCAGTTAGGAGACTGTGGCTGTCTTGGCCAGCCCGTCATCTTCTCTGAAGTGCTGGCTCTCCCATACAGGTTCATAATCTTTTAGTATTGGTGAGGCCAAAATCGACTGACACCATTGTGAACTGTTTGTCATTTCTCACATTCCCATCACATATTCAGACAGCAGTGCTATGTCATCTACAATCTTTTTCACCTGCTTCCCTTCAGTCGTATCTGAAGCCCTTATTAGAGTTTTCAATTGATTTCTGCTGCTGCGTCACCCAGTCAATTGCAACACTGCACAGTGCAAGGTTTAAACAAGAAAAAAATGCTGCCCTGGTTACTCCCTGGGTTGTCTATAAGCTGCTCAGGATTCCCTGCTGTTTGTTTTCACATAAGATTCAGTGCGGTTTCTGGCAAAGCCAATGATCTCAATAGCAAAGTTCCAGTGGTAGCATCACTATGGAGATTTCTCTCTGTTTCTGTTGTCCAAGCTCCTTGAAAAAGTGAGGAAATTGATTATCACACTGTTTTCAGTACTTAGCACGGCTCCATATTATGTCAAGATGTGTCAGGCAGGGGAGCTTCATACTGATGGTGCTCAGGCATGTATTTCCAAAGGCATCAATTAGCAAATTAGCAACCCTACCTCATGAGACAATTGAACATATTTACTGTATTTTAGCTATCATAATAACATACATTACCTGGAGCTTTTCACCTAGAGAACCTACCAGTGCATTAGAGTCAGTAGAATATTAAAATGTGTCATTTGCAAAAGTAAGCTGAGGGACAGCACTATTAAGTGACTGGCCCCAAATACTGGTCAAGAGTAAATTTTAACATAGACTTATAGGATCCAGGTTCTCAGCCCCCTTTCAAGACACCAAATTTCGTTAGGGTTTTTGTGTTGCTATTTCATGTGCTTTCCACTTATTGAAAAAATGCAACAAAATCAGTAGTAATCTATGGCTGAGACCTAAGAAAATAGTGGTCTAAGAAAATTCAGTATTTTCTTCTGAGTCAGTTTCAATCAAAACTGAAATGTAGCTGGCCTTAGAGATGAATATTTCAACCAAGCAGCTAAACGAAAGGCAAAAAACGTAGCCTTGGCAATCTGTTCATGAAAACTGTCCCTTTGTTGCTCTGTTTCCCAGCGGTTCAGAAAACCAGGTTCTTGGCATAGCCTTGCTATAATTTGTAAAACATCTTCATCCTCCATTCTTTTTTTTTTTTAATGTAGTTGTATAAATGAGGGAACTAGGATCACTCCTGTTGTGTGTTTCCTAGTGCATCAGTTCAGTTAGTTTCTTGTGAAGAGCACCAAAAGGTATGAGTGGAAAACACATGTGTAATCTGACTTCTATGATAAACTGCCTGAAAATGACAACTGAATAAATATTTTTTGAAAGTGAGAAAAGTGCATTTACTTGCCCTTTAAATCCACTTACAAAATTGGCACCAGTTGTCCTTTTTGTTTGGTTTCCTTCTTCTGTCATGTCAAGAAGAGGCCTGCGCAGCTAGTATCTGTCAAGCTCCCCCCTTGTACTGGAGACACGCTGCAGCTTGTCCCAATGGAGATAGTCAGGCATATTGTATTCAAATCTTACTTTTGCTGAAGATATATGCTTACAGTTCATCAGGCTAATGCAAGGAATAATTAGGAGTAATTAGGATGAAATCTAGCAAATTACTAAGACCAGACAGGGGCTGTTTTTTTAAAAAAAAAAAAAAAATCAGTGTTCACAACTGATTTATTTCTTTACTGGGCATCATGCAGTTCAGAGGAAGACACCCCTAGAACTAAATCATCTTGTCTGGGGGAAGAGCAGAGAAAGAAGGAGAAGACATACAGGAGTTGCTCATGGGTGCTGTGTTTCCTTGCAAAGATGCCATACACCTAGTGATTGTCTGTCTGAAGATGTGCCTCAGGGATCCAGGTCTATTTTTGCCTTCCGGTGCCAGGCCATCAGTCCAGCCTGTTCCCATCTTCTAAGGTTTGGAAGGTGCTTTTTCCTATCTGTTATGCCCACACAGGAACCAGTCACACTAGTGGGCAGACCTGAAGGGCATTCAAAGTTTGTTGGTTTTGCGGCAGGATGCCAGGACTGGCCACATGGAGTGCAGGCTGAAGAAGGGAAACCTGGCACTAACATGATACAAATGTTATCATTTAATGCAAGAATGAGGTGGTGCTGTGGCTGACAGCATTTTACTGTAAGGAAAAAGCAACAGCAATGAGTTTCTAAAACTGTGTTGAGCCAACGCAGCATGTCTTTTTGACCTGTGACAGTTGGATTTCTGTAGCACTGAACACAACCCAACTATCTGTTTGCATACACAAGATGCTGACACCTACAGTGCCTGGCAGGATTTTGCTAACAGGGTTTTTACACCCATTCTTCTTACAACAGAAAACACAGCAGAAGTTTTCAACTGTACAACTTTTTTTCTCTTTTTCCCTTCTGGTCACGTACATCTAGGTCTCTGTTGCTATAAAGACTCTTGTGCCTTTCAACTATCATGTAAGAAGTAGCCTGTTTAGCTGGGCTATTCATGCTTTCTACTTTGTCTGGGTATTCAAGAAATATTCTGATTTAATATCTGTTCCTACATGGGCAGGGGAAGGAGAGCTACCAGTGCTGTAAAGCACAATTGATAATTATCAATTGAAAAAGGGGGTGAGAGACTGGAAAGTCACTAATCAGGAAAAGGAAAAAAAAAAGGTATAAATATATGAAACCTTTTCTTCCTCCATGTTACTTCCACAGTTTCTTCTTCTCCCTTAGGGGTGCCCTGTCTAGGAGCCACATTTCTAGTAACATGGGATGTTTTCAGACACCCCAGATTGCATTAGGAAGTGGAAGCCAAAGAATGAACCAAAATATTGACCTTTCTTTCATGAATATTTCTCCAGAAATGCTTGAAAATGGCCTTCCATGGTAGTTACACTTTCCCACCCCGAGGGAGGTGGATGTAACATCTCCAAGAGGCAGCAGAGCTGTTCCCAGCCTCCCCAGAAAGAGATCATTTTGCCATGACAGGGCTGTTTGGAGTGCTGTCAGGCCAGCCGTCTTTGAGAAGCAGGTCCCCAAAATGCCGTTGTCACAGTCACTGTTTGGAGTGGAAATGTACTGTGACTTACAGTTATCGTAGAAGTGTATGTAAGCTATGACAATGTGATGTTTCTACTACAGCAAATTTTAGGCAGACTGACACTGTCTCTATTAGTAACTCCACAGCATCTAGCTGATAATGCTGGCACCAAGGTTTTTAGTACACTCCAGGAGCTCAAGCCTTTTTCGTCCAAATGTTGCAAAACCTGAGATAAGTTAATTAGCAACTAAAAGCTGTAAAAGGCTTTAAACTACAAATATGGCATTGCACAGACCTTTCAAAAAATGTTTCAAGTAAAAGCCCCAACATATTAATTCCTGCGAGCTGTATATGTCTTGAACATAGATTGAAGTGTAAGATAGATGGGAATACATCCCACATGTTAGGAGAATGCCACAGTGGGTTACCCAAGTGGGTAAGCAAATGTGAAAACTTACAGGTGTCGCTGCAAATTCACCACTGCGAATACTGATGGGAATGAGCGGATCAGCTCGGAGCACTAAACCAGGCCAGTTTGGAGACTTCCTCTGGGAAGAAGCTGCCATGAACTTGTGGCTAGATTGGTGGGCTGTGATGTGCCACCCGGGCAGGTAGGCAGAAGGGTTTTTTAGTCTGGGGAAGGAGCCATGGGGCCCCGGCAGCTGGGTGCCCTATGCTGGGCTCTGCCTGAGGTCCCGGCGAAGCTTGGCGTGGTGGATCCCGTGGTCCTGCGTAAACAGATGTCCATGGGATGATTCACAAAACTATAATTACACACAGTAGTGCAAATGTTTAATTAATCAGGTGTCATGTCCTTATTATCCCCTCACTGGGTTTCACTAATAATGACCCAGAGGAAAATTCTGCTCCTCTCTGTGAATTATATTCTATTTGTAAGTGTTTCATTTCTTAGATGATTTTTCTCTCTCATTCCTGGGTAGCACTACCAACAAGAAAATAGAATTCTGATGTCCTTTACAAGTAAAACTTGTGACTGGCCTAAAATTCAAAATCAGGGAGGGCTTTGTACTACCTCACACGATTCCTTTTAGCAGAATAAATTAGAATAACTTAGCACTTAAGACGTCTCTTGCCTCACATTCACAGGATGCATAAATATTTGGCTGTAATCCTATCACTAAAGCTGAGAGGAAAAGAAAAGAGGTCTTGAAGGAAAAGCCGTTCTGGATGAGGAAAGCAAGCAACCCCTTCCAAGCTGGTTTGTAACCCATATGAAGGGTTAAATTGCAGAAGGGCGGCTGGAGCCAAGAATGGAGTTCCAGCCTCCTTCACCCAACAATGCCTCTGCCACCCTCAAAAGCCAGCCACTGGAAAGAAAGTGTTAAAAAGGATATTGTTTGCATTAAGGGGCTGAATTTTCCACTGGGTAATCATCAGTGAAACCAGCGAAGGACAAATGAGGATGGCAGGCCTGATTAATTAAACATGTGCTATGGTGCTAAGAGCAAGATTTATGCTATTGGTTTTACAAGAGTCATTGATATTAATACTGCTAGTAGAAATTTTGAGCTGCTGTTTACTGTTTCCATTTTTTACTGCAAAACTGGTGTTAAAAGTACAAATGAGGGTTGTGGGGTATTGCTGTAATATTGCAGTTTCGCTCTCTAAATGTTACTACTGTTCTACAGAAGAGATCTTGCAGTACTGCTATTCGATGCTCTGTTGCACTATTTCTATTATAATCTCCAATTCTGGAAGCTTTTAAACCTGATTACAAACATTTACTTTGGGCTGAAATCCACTTTACAAAGATCTCCATCCAAGATACATATGTTTGATTATGTATACATGAGTGCACTCCTATTTGTACAGAATATTATATGGAACTTTCTGAAAAATGGAAAGAAAAATAACAGAGTATGCATCTGTAACTTATAGGAATGCAAATAGATATCTACCAGTGATCTGTGAAGCTGCACACATGGTGACATGTGGCACTGCATTCTGCTAAAGCCAAATGACATGGTCTGTTCGAGCCTAAAGAGACAAGTGTCATTACAAAGCATGGAGTAGAACAAAATAACATTTTGGGAATAACAAGGGCTACTCTACATGAACACTCTCTGCCCTAAGCAAAAAAAGGCTTTTATAAAGCTGTTAAGTATTTTCAGCACTTCCAGGTTGATATGCAGTGCATTCAGAAGTATCTATTTCATAATGTGTTAGTAGAGTAGAAGCTGAATGCCCTTGCACTATAAACACTGTTTCAGAAATGTGTTTATAGGCAATTCTGCTTTTGTTCATTAATATGCCACAGGAAATATAGCAGTAAAATCTGAAGTGTGGGGTGTGAATGTGTGTCTTGGGGTAGAAGCGGAGGTTGTCTGTTGCAAATAAACTTGCTCACATCATGGAGAGCATGAATGGCAACCAACCAGGTCAGTGTCAGTTCAGCTTTTATTCTCCTGATAACACACTCTTGTGTTTACTTTTGCCATTACACTAACGTGGAACATTTTGTTGGAATAATGCCTCTTCCTCTGGGGTAATTTTTTTCTTTTCTTGACAAAATCTCTCAGCAGTCGTATATAGCCTTGTAAAGCCTGTAGACTTTGCAGTAACTTTGCAAGGTCTAAGGACTGAGGCAAGCTTGCCAGGCTTTGAGTGGGGTCTTCTTGGCCTGCCTGGAGCTCTGTTTTAGTAAATTTAGGTGTAACAACAATTCCTCTAGTGATCACGTGCCTGTTGCCTGATTTGTTTTACTTTTGCTTATATTTATACAATCACAAAATAGCCATAATTTTTAAAGAATAAAAGTATGTTATAACTTAGCCACAATTTTATAATTTATGGTACAGTTACTCTGCGCAGAATGCAGAATTTATGACCCTACAATAATGATGTCATTATTATGTCATTATACGTAGGCTTGGTATGATAGCAGAGGCCTTGGGAATGGGGATACAGCATAGCAGTGTATGGGTGTGGAGTGATGTGAGAGAGGGAACAGGCTGGCACTGGAGATCCCAGGGCCATAAACAACTTACCACTGTCAACTAAAGAGGCACAGACCTGAGACCTGAGCAGAACTAGCCACAGGAGCAACAAGCAATAGGTATCTATCTACCAAGTGTAAAGTACACCATACAGAGTAAATTGGGATGTAACATGAGCTCCAGACCAATAAAGACAGAGTGAAGTGTAGAATTGTGTCACACAGGTGCTGCTGCCAACCTGAGGACACACAGGGGCTGAGGGAGGGTCAGTATAAACCCAGAGAAAGGGGAAGATGGTAGGAGGTTTTGTATAATGATTTTTAAACCATATTATTAAGGAGATTTAATTTGTGTTAATTATATCATTTGGACGATGAGTGTTAGCATTGTTCTAGCTGGACTACTCATTAGAACTACTTGCTGTTGCTTAGTTACACTGTAGGATTTTAATTACACTAACAAGAAATTCTAGGCTTCCCTTATAAGGTGTGCTGCTCTTTTTGCCCCATAACAAGTTTCTGAGTGTAACAAAAGAGTGCTCTTGGCAAATGAGAAATTGCTGTTTGTTTTGTTAAGCATTCCTATCTCATGAAGGACAATGCAGGATTTAAGCATTATAGCATAGATAGCACCTACCTTGAAACGGGAAACCTTTTCCTATAGCAACGCTCTTCCTACATTTATCTTCTTAAGGCAGGTAGCAAGTGACACCTTTGATAGAAAATTCATTATAATATATATTTTAAAATACTGAATAGGCTAAGCCAGTAACCTCAGAGAAGTGTCTCCCTTGATCTAAACCAAGGAACTTTATGGAGATACCTCAACAAAGACTGGATCTTCAAGCAAGCTCAGCAGCTCTAAGCACATGCCTGATGTTGGGGCATCACATGAAGTTTCTGAAGTTATGGGTACCCAACATCTCCACTGTTGATCTGGTAGCAGGTGCTGGCCCCTGCAGCGTCCTGGCTCCACAACATCCTGCAGAGCTCAGTGCTGAGCACAGGCTTGGTCACATGTGGTCATCCCGTACTCTCTGCTAGGCTCATGTCTTCATTTGTTATGTGAGTCACATGTGCTATTTTGTCAACAGCCATGGGCACAGGGTGCCTTGTGCTAAACCAAAAAATCACTTTGGAAGGGACACTAGCCTGAAAGCCAGCTTGGCAACAATGCTAGCGCACCAGAACTGTCTTATGGTGATGACAGCTGGTTTTTGTGGCAGAAGCAATGAGGTGCATTAAAGCATCTGGTGAGTGCAGGCCCCTCCTGATGATAGTGCACCTCTGCTGATGGATTACCTGCAATGTATGCAGGAGGGATTTCATCTCCTTTGGACCTTGGTCTGTCTGTCTGTGAGTGCTAGGTCACTAATGAGGAACTTACCCTTTTTCATTTCCACTTATGAAACACAAAGGAAGTTTTGGAAAAATGATGACCATGCCTGCCTGTAGATTAATGCAACGATTTTCATGCAGCAGGGCTTCATTTTGCAGTTTGTATGAATATGGCATGCCTGCTTGAAGTCTTGCATCTGTCAGTTCACCATTGACAGCGCATCAGTGGATAGAAGCATGACTGCTGAACTCAAGTAGGGGGGAGACCTGAGTGAATTCATAGTTCTTGTTGTGATGGGCTTAATTCCTTGAAAAGGATTTTTACAAATTAAGCTGCTCACTGCTGCAGAGCTGTTCTTTCAGGTGTATCGCTATCAGCTATTGGGAAAATCCAGAACCACTGAGATCAGTCACAGGTGTGGATTTGTTATGAGTGATGTGAGGATGTGTTCTCTCTTCATCCACCCTGTTTAGGGTGGGCACCAAATATGCTACAAACTAAGCACCTTGCTAAGAAGGTACTAAGTAATGTTAAATTAGATGACACTTTTCTGATGTGAAAAAAGGGGTTTGGTTTTATATGGCATGTAAATATGGAATGAAAAATTTACAAACTCAACCTGCAGTGTCAATTGCGACCTGGACTTGCTATTCACCCACCAAAGAACCGTTCCTGGCATGTTGTCACCTTTGCATGGCACTGTGAGGAAGTAATTTAACCTCTCTGTATCTTGGTTTTCCTCATTTATTTTATTTTTTTTTTTAAATCTTTCATACCTTTCATATGATTGTATGATTCCAACTAACAATTTGACATCAACTTTTATGTTTTCAATGCAGCTGGTTTAAAAAAGCTGTGCACATGTAAGCTTGGAACATTTTTGGATTGTTTCCTGAGTGGCTGAAGAGTGGTAAGAACAGATCAACAGGTTTATTCAGGTGAATAATGCTGCTAGGCAGAACTTTCAAGAATATTCCAGTATCTATTGTCCTGTTGAAAAACATTCCTTTGTGACGTTTTTAGTAAAATCTCATTCCTTTTCAAATTACATTTTATTATGTTTCGTTAGTTCTCCTTCATTTTTAAAGCTGCTCTTTTCTTCACTGTTCTTACCATGTTCTGCAGCTACCAGGCCACTGCCTAGACACCAGCTGCTCTGTGCACTGCGCTAGCAGCTGAAAATGCACTTAGTAGTGTAATCCATAGTTGTCAATAGATGGATAACTTGTGTGGGACTTTCGGTCCAGGTGACACATGCTGCCAATGTCCCACAGTCTGGTTTTGGAGTTTACAAAAATTGTGCATATTGATTTTCTAACTTAATATGTGTTACATCCGAGTCTAGGGAGCTTTATGCTAGACTTCACCTTAAAAAAGAGAAAATTATCTCAGAACTTAAAATCAGTAGTTTTTTAGATATAATTTTTCTCGAGTTACTTACCTTTCTTATGTGCAAACAGAATACAGTCTGAACCAGTGTGCTGGTTTCAGCTGGGATAGAGTTAATTTCTTTCATAGTAGGTAGTATGGGGCTACATTTTGGATTTATGCTGAAAACAGTGTTGATAAGGCAGAGATGTTTTAGTTGTTGCTAAGTAGTGCTTACACTAGTCAAGGGCTTTTTCAGCTTCCCATGCTCTGTGAGGTGCACAAGAAGCTGGGAGGGGACACAGCCGAGACAGCTGACCCCAACTGACCAGAGGGATGTTCCATACCATATGACGTCATGCTCGGCATATAAAGCTGGGGAAAGAAGAAGGAAGTGGGGGACGGTCGGAGTGATGGCATTTGTCTTCCCAAGTAACCATTATGCGTGATGGAGCCCTGCTTTCCTGGGGATGGCTGAACACCTGCCTGCCCATGGGAAGGAGTGAATAAATTCCTTGTTTGGCTTTGCTTGTGCATGCAGCTTTTGCTTTACTTATTAAACTGTCTTTATCTCAGCACAAGAGTTTCCTCACTTTTGGTCTTCTGACTCTCTCCCCCATCCCACCAGCGGGGAGTGAGTGAGGAGCTGCGTGGGGCTGGGTTGCTCACTGGGGCGCAACCATGACAACCAGCAATACATGTACAAAACGATGTTAAAGGGTCCGATTCACAGATTTGAAAACAATTTTAAGTGAGATCTTCTAGGAATAAGAATCTCGTTATTTGTTATAAAACATTTCACTAGCTGCCCAACAAACGCACAGTCTAAAGGGCTATTATAGTTTAGGTTTTTGAAATAATAATAATAATAATTATTATTATTATTATTACTACTACTACTTAGAAGGTAGGCATAGAGGTGAAAATAAACATTTTTTTCAAAGATATAAAAATTATTAGAAAAATAAAAAATAACATTGGTGAATGTGAGTTAAAAGGCAGGAAAAATAGAAAATTGATGAGGGAAGCAAAACTTCACAAAGAGATGTCTATGGAAAAAATCTACTGAGAAACCAAAGAAGTCTGCAATGACCCATTGCTAGTTGGTACAGTTACTATTTATAGTGCAATTCAATAAATATCTTTGTTACAGACTTAATAAAAGCCCCTTCTGCTGTCATGTAATGCTACATTTCTCAGTTCCAATGATAACAAAATATGATGTTAAAGAACATCTTTGAAAATCAGATTGATTACCTACTGAAAGAACTTATACCAGCAAATTTTAAACAAAATGGCTGAGAACTCCTCTGAGGCGCTAACAACTACTTTTTTCCCTAACATGACTTGTAACTGTCCAAAAGACTAAAGCAAACATTGGGCCAGAATATAAGGGGGCTACTCAGCCTGCTGTTTCAGACATTGGTGCCGCATAAAATAATGGAAAAACATCATAGACCCTAAATAAAAGGATGATATTTCTGTTAACAGCAGTCAGCATGGGTTAAGACAATAGGTCTGGGGAAATAACAGGTGTATTTGTGACATTTTAAAATGCTGTTTGATAAAAGCAATATGTTGATCCAATAAGCTAAGAAATCTCTGATGCGTTTTGTTTTGTATTAACATGCCATTTGGTTGAAAGCCTAGAATGGTACCAAACCAGCATTGCTCTCAGATAATGGACAAGGGGCAGGTCTCAAGAAGATAATTACAAATGCCTCCTTTTCTCAGGCCACAGACATTTGACCCAGCCTTATGCTGTTTGACATTTCCCTGAGCAATGACCGTAACTGCTGCTGATAAATGGCCGCTCATTCCACAAGAATGGGGGAACAATGAATAGCGATATTGGTTATTTGGAATAGCCGGGATGCAAGAAAACAATATACATTTCCATGGCTCTTTCATCAAAGGTAGTCTTATAATTGAGGGACTCTATCATGGAAATAAACCACAGTGGCTTGTGGTCATCATGAGCAAAGAGGGTAGTGCTGTCTTCAGCATCTGTAAGCGTGACACTGAGCCTGCTGCAGTATTGCCCACCACTGGTCCCACAGTCCAAGAGGGAGCTGAGATATGGTGAGGGTTCAGGGAAAGGCCCAAGGTGGTGCCAGGCCCTCAGGGTGAGCTGCAGCGTGGCATGCAGATTACTCCATAGGACCATTTTCTCTATTAGCCAAATTTCTAACAAGATTAAGAGAGAGAAAATTGAAGTTAGACAAATTCTGGCTAAAATGAAGACAGTTCTTCAAAGTAATAGTCACTGAAACAGCAGAGGTCATGATTTATACCTGGGGAGAATTATTTCGGTCAAGATTTCTTCTCCCCCCCCCCCCCCCCCCCTAAAAAAAGTGCACTGCAGTTCAGGAATGTGCATTGGGCAGAACCAGGCATTTCTTAAGAGAAGTTTGTTGTCTTTTGTTGTGAGTCCATTCTGACATTAAACCCTATTGATCTATTCATAGAGGCTAAAGTCAATATTTAGGCATATCAATAACAGGTCTGGCTTTTCAAAATTCTTCATTTGATTTCATTAACCTTAACTTCTGGTTGTTATTCTACTTCTCATTGATTACTTGTAAATATAAAAGAATGAGGATGCATTAGTGATTTTGACTACTGAAAAATTATTATCTGTACCATTATGACAAGGAAATAGAATTTCATACGGTCTTCATGTTTTCGTATATAACAGTATTGTATTTTCTCAATTTTCTAACACAAGAAGATGATACTGGTAGAGAATCTTTCTTTCCTCTGATGAGTTACACCAGTAAATTTAACAACAGCTGTTTTGATATACTAAGTATTGTTTACTTTTCCAATGCAAGTGATGGAATAATATGGATTGCAAAAAGTTTCATTTACTGCTATGTTGAATTGACTTATATTATTGTTTTCATTTTAGACACAGGCTTTTAAAACCATCAGATCTCTGATGCTGTCTAAGACCTATTTAAATCTCACTCTCCTTGAAGCTTTCTGTCTGCCACAGTCAGCTTCAAGTTTAAAAGTTGCTCATCTCCTGAAAACATTGAGAGGAACTTGGCTGTCCAGCTAAAATGCATCTTCACTTCTTCCATTCAGCCTCTCTCTCAGGAATGATGATAAAACACCAATTAAAATCAAGTCTGTAAGTTTTAAAAATGTGCTTTAAGTTAAGGAAGAGAGACTGTTCATGTTTCTAGCTCTAATATCACGATGTGATATATACCTACCATACCATGCCAGGTATCCTTAGATGTTGCTAAAATTAATAATCACCCTGCTCCAGGACCAGTCGTATGAATGGCAGTCCTGCAGAGACCTGTGCCTGCAACTCTTCCTACTGAAGTCAGTAGGACTATTCAAGTAATTAAGAGTGCTCACATGCCTGTCTTGTAGACATTACTGTAGAGAGCAGACTTAGTGTTCACAGAGTAGAGGTCTGGTTTAATTACTTTTTCTGAATGTTTTTGTTAAATGACCCAGGTACCGGAATAATTTCTCTGGAATAGGCAAACTACCTGCTTCAATCTGTAGTTTGATTCCAGCACAGCAGTAATTTGTAATGTAAAACTGCAAAATATGTCTTATTTAAGATGTAATGTATATGAAAGGGAAACTTTATGTCACCTGTCACAGTGAGCGATTTTTCCAAACAATGTACTCTGGGTTGTTACTTTTTAACTTGCTGCTCTTATACTTATGGCTCCTTTCTAATGGCATGACAAAACTGACAGGTGAAAAAACACAGAAAATTTAAATCCAGAATGAAATATAAAGAATGAATATGTACTGATATTTAATAGGATTTTTTTTTTTCTTAAGCAAGCTACAGGAGAAATTCTCTGCAAGTGATACATCCTGTGGTGGTAGGTACATGTAATACCCTGGCAATCCAATTTATGACTTCTTGAAAAATAAGTTCAGAGACATTTAGTGGTTTTGTCAATCATTTTGTCCACTGTTACATTCTGGAAGTCTCAGTGACAAACAGCATTCTTTATATTAGCAGAAAATAAGACAAAATTTAGCCAGGCTGGGAAATGACTGCAATTTGGGTTTTAGAAGCCTATACCAGATATGGCATAATAGTTTGCATTCTGGATATTAGCTCTGCTTCAGAAGAACTTTGTCTTTATAATTGACTCAGATCAAAAGTGGCATGATGTCCTTATTAGGAAACGCCTTCTGATTCCAGGTAGCACTTCAATTTGGGCACATGCGTAAAGTTAGGTACCTACTGTATTGCTCAAGGACAGATGTAATAAGCCTATTGCCAAAAACCTGTGAAAGTCTCCCCTTCAATCACAGAATATTTCCACATGGGTTGAGAGCAGAAGATCCACTTCCCCCGGTTCCTCAGTGTCATTGTGCAACCACTGATATCACGGGTGATGCTTCACAGCCGGTGAGCTGGAATATCACTGCAAAGCAAAACCAGCGTTTTCCTTCCCAAAGTGGATTATCTCTATATTATATAATATAGAAATTGAAAGCTCTTGCTGTCAGTTAGGATCAGATACAAGAAGCCCGTGGACGATAATGTCATCAGTTTAAAGCACTCAGGTTAGGGAAAAGCACCACAGGGTTTTCCTTTCAGCCAGTCAAGGTGGCCATATTGATCTCAACAAGCCTTTCGTTACTGCAAAGGAATCCAGCTGGAAATAAAGATGCAATAAGTCAAAATTTAAAAGGGCTACAGCCAATTCTGTTGTTCAACATATCGAGGTTTGCCTTGATCTTGGAATTTGTCTTGGTGCGACTGAGGCCTTGGGATAAATCTGAAACATTTGAAGGCAGCTGTGCTCCATCAAGGCTGGATTCAGGAATATTTTACAGTTTGCATAACTGGAGGCAATTGTCATCTGACATTAACCAGCAATGACATAAAATGGTATAAGATATATATAATATCATACATATATATGTTTATATACATAAAGAGTCAAAGTAGCCTACATGAAACCGAACTTCCTTATCTGAATCTAACGTTTGACGATGACCTAAAAGATGATCAGTAAAAATTATTTCTTCACATAACTTTGCTGAAGACCAAGAAGATACAACCACTGAGCAATCAAACCTTAGTGCCATTTAGCATTATTTAGAAGTGAGCATGAGGAGAGGCTTCCTACACTGTTGAACATAGTCTGAGTCACTTGGGGAGGAAACAGGGAGCTAATGCTCTTTCTGAATTGGAGCTTAGCCACAGCCCTCGTTGAACTGGAGGATGTGTTAAGTGAGGTTTTCCACAAACACTGCAAGTAGTTAAATGAGAGCAGTTTGAGCACCGTTGTTTGTTAAAGGTAGGAAATAGGGTGTTAAAGGCAGTGAAGGAGATGTACAGCCTCTGATGATGCTATGCTTCATAAGAAAACCCAAGCAGAATCAAATTTCCTCTTTCAGAGAGACTGAAGGGAAGCATTCTATGCTGAGGAGGAATGGGCACCAGCTCCAAGTGACAAGTCCGTTGACAAGACCACACTCCTCTGTTTTAATAAGACTGAAACTTTTACAGAAAACTCACGAGTGATCAAGCTCAAAAAAACCTAACCACCACCACCACAACAACAACAGCAAGCAAGCAAACAAACAAACAAACAAAAACAAATCCAGAAAAGAAATCAATATCTATAAAGAAATAAAACAAGTAGCAGCAGAAACAACAGTGAGGAAAATTCAAATAAAATAAGAGAAAGAATGAGCCAATGACCTTTTCTATGAACTCCAGTATGCAGGTTTTCTATAAACACCATCTAACTCATGCAAATATGTTGTGCCAAAAGCAGTTTAGACAAAGAATAAATACCATATGGAGACCCAATTGGTCATCGTGCCAGAACTAACCTTTGAACCAAGCTATGGTTCTAAATATGGGAACTATGGGGGAGGCTGGGTGAGAGAAAGAAGAAAAGATCTTTTGTTTTCTTCATGGGCAGGAGAAAGCTCATTGCTCCAGGCAGTCTGGGGGAGAGTTCACTGTTCTGGGACACTTTGTCATTGTGGTGGCATTGCTGGGTTCCTGCTCTTTGTCATATTCCATTGCAGTCTGGGACTTAACTTGACAGCAGCAAAGGGTTTCTCTGAAATGGATTCAACTGGTTAGCATTGCATCCACATGCGCACACACACCCCCACATGCAAAAAGTCCCAAAACGTCATCAGTCACAGATAATTTTCTGAAAAACATGAACTCCTTGACTCTCTCAGAACCATGACCAAAAAAAAAAAAAAAAATGCAGCTTTAGCAATGGCTTAGTCAATGAAACTCTGTTTTTTCCACAGCTATTTTATCCTTTTCCTCCCCAGTCTGCAAACACAAAAATATTCAAATGCTTTCTTGTCTGAAATGGAGTGGAAGTAAAATCTTTCCCACAGTTTTGTATACCCATGCCATATTTAGGCATCCCTCTCCTTTTGACAAGAGAAATAGGTAACTAAATGCAACCCACCACTCCCTGTTAGGACATGCTATCAGAAACTTTGTGTATGACAGAAAGATGGATGTGTCTTTTCTCTTGTCACAATAGGATTTTGACTGATCTGCCTAACACCATGGTTGAACCCCGTGATGTAAACCATTGCAACCACAAGAATTTCCAGTGACACTGATATTTATACTTTAATATTAGTGGGCTTTATGAGAATGTGGCAGTCTGTGCAAGTTTACCCAGTTACTGATCACATTATGAATGTAATGGGAAACTTAACTCCACACATAATGTGATAAATGTAATGGGAAACTCTTGCCCAGCTTTGTGGTCAGGGATGGAGGAGAAGCTGTATTCCCTGTTTCTTGGCCAGAGAGAGCACTGGCAGGCAATAAAAAAAAACCCCAGGCCTCCCCTCATGGTCCAATGGAGGTCCTAAGTCAGGTAGTTACAATCACTGAAGTGTGTAGGTCATACACACACACACACATATATATATGTATATATGTTAGTAGAGGCAATTTATTCTATATTCTCCTGCTGAGTATGAATATGTGAGAGAAAACTCTCCTGTTGTGGCTGACATGTTTCTGTGGGCTAGAACCAACTGGGTAAAGACATAAGAGGTGAGTGGAGAAGAGCAAGTGGGACTGAGAGAGAGAACTGAGGAGGGAGTGTCTGGGGACCTTCAGACAAGCCAATGATTTCAAGGGATATAACTTCACAGCATGTATTAAAATTAAAGCAAGAGAATGAGTTGACTGTTGGAGGGGGAAGCTTTAATGCTCATAAAACACAATGAACTCATTTAAAATGTCAGGGGATATGTGAGCAGACTGACTCCAAACCAAACAACACTTTGTCTCCTTGTTTGGCAATTATTAACTTATAGCATTATTAACTTTCCCTAACTCTTAGGGTGAGCAAGGCATACATCCTTCTCCTTAGCTGTGTTTATTTAAATTGGTTCTGGAGGAGAAAGTTGCTGGGATCTATTGTCATATTCTAATGGCCTGCTGAATACTTAATAATGAAAATATGTTTAGTCATAAAGTTAAGCAACTCTCATTTAAGGGACAGATCTGAGGGGGTGGGTAGATTCTTGAAGTTCTCACTCATTTTCCCTTGATCAAATTTTGAACTTTCTGAATTCAGTGGTTGCTTTTCTACTGTTAATTGAGGTTAATCTAAAATGTACTGATGAAAAGGTCGCATTATATGGAATTTGGGTCAGGTGTTTGATAAACCTGTGTATTCTTCAGCTTTGCAGAAAAGGACCTGGGGATCCTGATGGACAACAAGCTGAACATAAAACAACAGCATGCCTTTACTGCAAAGAAGGCAAATGGTATCCTGGGCTGCACTAGGAGGACTGCTGCCAGCAGGTCAAGGGAGGTGGTCCTTTCCCTGTACTCAGCACTGGTGAGTCCACGCCTGGAGTCCTGTGTCCAGTTCTTGTCTCTCCAGTACAAGAGAGACATGGACATACTGGAGAGAGTCCAGCAAAGTGCCACAAGGGTGATTAAGGGACTGGAGCATCTCTCCTATGAGGAAAGGCTGGGAGAGCTGGGACTGTTCAGCCTGGAGAAGAGCAGGCTCAGGGGGATCTTATCCTTGTGTATAAATACTTGAAGGAAGGGTACAAAGAAGATGGCATCAGGCTCTTTTCAGTGGTGCCCAGTCACAGGACCAGAGGCAACGGGCACAAACTTAAATAAAGGAGGCTCTGTCTGAACATCAGGAAACACTTTTTCACAGTGAGGGTGACAGAGCAGTGGCACAGGTTGCCCAGAGAGGTTGTGGAGTCTCCTTTCCTGGAGATATTGAAAAGCTGTCTGGACATAGTCCTGGGCAACCAGCTCTAGGTGGCAGGGGGATTGGACCAGATGACCTCTGGAGGCCCCTTCCAACTTCAGCCATTCTGTGATTCTGCTACATATCTGAGATTCCTGGATAGATATTTATTTCTTGCACAATAGAAAATCTAGTTCAACTGCCTTCAAACCATTTGCTGTCTTTGTAAGAAAGATCAATTGCATTGGGACTGATATTCTGTCTTTGTCATGCACTTCTGATCACAAGGTATTCTTTTTGCATTCTACAACATGATTTCATCCCTAGATAGTTTATAAAGGGTTCATAAATGCTTACTAGAGGTGAAAAAGAAGTATAAGCCTTGTAGTAACAAGTGATATGGAACATTATAAGCATGTCAACAGGAGGTGTAAGCATGGTTTTTAATAATGGTTGGCAACCTATTGACTGACTGGATTTTAAAACAATTGATTATTTATTACAACATCTATTAACCATTTATTGTTATTAATCATTTATTAACTTTCCATTCATTGTTTTTACAGAGAAACTTGATTGTTGAAAATTGTGCCTCCAATGAGAATAAAGAAACCGAAGTAAATGCAAATCATTAGAATCTGACATATGTAAGAAAAGATTGAGTTTTAATTATTATTTTTGTGTCTCAATTTTTCTATATCAAGATCTGTAGGCCTGATTAATTTTGACTCATGAAAATATTTATTATGTGTACAAACACATTTCAGTCTGTCAATTTATAAAACTTAGATTGTCCCCAGAAATTGTTCAAGAACCCAATTTATAAGGGAATTCAGGAATTCTCACCAGGAACAAAAACTTGAGTAAAAGTCTGGGATTTGATCCTTTCAATTTAGATGCTAAGAGGAATATTTTTTGAGTCTGAGCAAAAATTTAGCAGATAAGTTTAATGGGCATTCCAAGAGGAGGTGTTAAGAAGCATACCATGAGTACAAGCTGAAGCTGATCCTGAGTTAATGGGAAGCTGTTACACAGTCCTGTTAATTTCATAAAAATATTTGTTAAGAAGGACATCTAGTGGGTCATCTGGTTCAGCAGCCACAGCATGGTTATTTGTGTTGAATTCCTACCAGGATGAAGGGTAGAAGGGTGGAAGGACAAAAGGCATAGTGTGGAGGCTGTACTGCTGCCGAGCACACCTCTTTCCCCTCCCCCAGCTCTGCTGCTGCGGGCACAAAGGTTTGCCTGCAAACATGTTTCCAACCTGAAGCTCTTCTCTCTTGAGGGTGTTTTAAAGGGTGACATTGGTTCAGTCTGCTCAGAAGTAGTTTGCTTTCCATTTGGTGCTACTCGGGTAACAGCAATACAAAGTGAAAATCCTTTAACCCACTCTCCTTCCACATTAAAATGAGCAGAATCCCAGAAAAATCTTCAGTTGGCCAGGCTAAGGCCTGGATGAATATTTGGAAAAGCAGAAAGTCTCTTTCTTGGCATTGCCAAGAGTTGCCCTCCCATGGCAGGAGTTTGGCTCCGTGAGGTCGTCAGCCTGTATCCTGGCTACTGTGCTCTACTCTGGGATGCAGGAAAGGAGAAAAGGTCTGTTCTGCCCTAAATGTCTCCAGCTGGCTCCTCTCTGGGACTAGATTTTCAGACCATATAGGAAGGAGACAAGGAATGGGCCGTATCTGCTCCCTGGCTGATTCTCTGCCAAGCTGGGCTGGTCCTTTCCTGTAGGGACGAAGCACACCTTCGACTGGCTGTACTGGTGCATATGGGGAGACTTTTCTCCATTGCAGAGCCACCGCCCAACTCTTACTGCTCATGGCAGTGGTTTTACATCTTCCTCTGCCAACAGGGTACTAGGACCCTCACCAGAGTTTGTAGGTATGTATACTGGATATTTCTTTCCTACCTCTTCGCACTCAGCTGGAAGATGGGTGTGCACTCCACAGCCTATGAGTCATCCTGCCACTGCAGGCTCCAACAAATGGACATACATCATGTTTTCATTGACAGTAAATGCTGCAGTAGATATGCACATTGCTCAACACTAATGATGAAGCTTGAAGAACCCCCTCATTATTTCACAGCTTCCCAACATGTTCTCCATAAACAACAAACCAAGCTTCATCCTGCTTTTCCACGACACCATCATGACTTTACAAGTGTCTTGTTTCAATGGTTGGTATAAATGCTCCTTCTAAGCCAAGGAAATTCCTGTACACCACATCAGAATATCTGGTTGAGTTGGCTATTTTTTGTAACAGCAGCAAAAGCAGCAACTGTAGCACTGATAGGCAGAAATCCCACCACAACCACCACCATTTTAGTTTGACACAGAGATCCTGGACTTAGAAACATGTCTGTAGCCTTTCACTTTCCTTTCTGCTCTAAGTTCCAATCATTTAAGACCCCAACTCCACCATTTTGCAGTGTCAAGAAAGAAGACTAATGTTGCTTTAATTAATAGTGCCTTCAGCATCATGCTTGTTAAAGGGGTTAATCCATGTAACAGATAGCTCGAATGTAAGGTATTTTTAATCCAGCACTAGCCTTTGACCAGAAGGGAATTATTACCTTCAACATAGAACAATTTCACCGTGGTGGACCAACCCTCTGTAAAGCTTGATCCACTGAGCAGTCCTGAGGTGCAGAATGCTCTTAGTGCTCTTTACATGATTTATGCCTGGTTGTAGTCTTTGCAGGGTTGGTCCTCTAACTTCTGGGAGAATATGGCCTGCAGGCTCAGAGAGAGAAACAATTAATTAACTTGATGACAAATTACGGCAAACAGAGGTGCCTTCCTGAAAAGGGTGAGTCTGACAATTTAACAGAAAAAAAACCCCCACTCCTTCCACTCTCTTACTAGGATTATGATTCAGCTGCTTTGGCCTTAGCAGCAGTCCACACAGAGCTCCCTGTCAGCTGCCACATCACATCTCATTCACTTCTGCATTGTGTCATTGCTTTCAAAGAGACAACAGGCAACTCAGAGAATTTCCTTTGTTACTACCTGATACACCATTATTCACCTCTTAGCATTTTAGCAAAGCAGTTACGCTGCTGTCAGAGGTAATGGAGTCCATGCCACTAAGAAAATTGGCTGTAATTTATTTATCAATTGTTTCTACATACCACAAAAGAGACCATCTACTTTATGGCTGGGTCTAAGGTATCTGAGAGCCCTTGAAGTTCATGGTTTTCCGGTATTCTAAGTTCTACTTATGGCTTTTCCTGTATATGACACACAACACCACCCCTGTGGTCTTCAAGGCCGATTTCTTCTTTGCTTTCTTTAGTCACAAATCATTCTGAGGCATCCCTTAAGTGCATTTGTATTGTTAAGTGCACCGGCCTGATTTGGTGTTAATTCAATTTGAGTGCCCTTAATATCTTGCGGGAGTGAGGCAATGCATGCGAGCTGTACCTTGTAAAAACAGGTTCCAGGTCTGCCTGAGAGCAAAGCACCTTTCCCACAGCAATTTACCAAAGCTGCTGATAAAATTTTCATAAGGAAACCTTTTTAGTCTGACCCTATTGTGTTATTCTACCATTAAGAGTCAGGGAACTGAGACTATATTCTGGTGACAGTTTATCACATTCTCCATTATTTTAGTGTATAGACAGCCTACTGATGGGTCACAGCCTACATCCCCTCCTCTTGCAACATGGAAACAGCTTTCAGAGCCAGAGCCCAGAGGCCTGAGTATGCCAGTTGCAGCATGTGTGTGTCAATATAACTGAAGTGAACTCTAGATAAACCAGTCACCTCTAACCTTCAAATGGTGGGAGATGGGACATTTTAGTGCATTTGGGGCCAAACAAAGAGAGGGAAAAGCAGAAATAAACCATAGGAATGGTTAGCCATAAGGAATGGAAGAAACAATGTCACATTTTGATTAAAGGAAAGATATTTGACTAACAATCAGATGAAAAGCCAGTTTTAAAGTAATTGACATAAGCAAATGCTATCTTCATACACAAGTACAAATTTTGCTCTCAAATGATTGATTGTAAATCTTAAACAACTCCAATGTTAACTGAAAAAGGTTATCTTATAAAGGTGAAACAGTATATAATACCAAGAAAAGTGCCCACGTGCCTGTCAGATTTCCTCTCTACACTACTGTCAGCCCCAGACTTTGGAGAGCATGGAGCTGCAGCAAGGGAGTCAGAGTGAAGGGTCCAGCTGCTGCTGGACGTGATGTTCCAGAATCTGTGTGTTCTGTCATGCTGTATGAACTCATTTTTTTCAGCTGTTATAGGAAGCATAATCAAACTAGTCTGGATGCCATCTGAAGACGACGACATGTGTCTTCTGAATTGCTATCTAGCATTTTGAAGCAAAACTGAGAGGAACAAGGAAAGAAATGAGGAGAGGAAGAGAGAAGAGAAAGGGAGGGAGAAAGTGGGTTGGGGAGAGAGATGGCAGAGTAAGAGGGAGAAAGAAAGTAAAAGAGGAGGAATAAGGAAGAGGAAGAGGAAGAGGAAGAGGAAGAGGAAGAGGAATAGGAAGAGGAAGAGGAAGAGGAAGAGGAAGAGGGAGAAAGAGACATAGATAGTTGAAATATGAAGAAAGGAAAAGAAAAAAGAAAGAAAAAAGAAAGAAAAAGAAAGGAAGGAAGAAAGGAAGGAAGAAAGGAAGGAAGAAAGAGAAAGAGAAGGAAAGAAGGAAGGAAGGAAAAGAAAGAAGGAAGGAAGGAAAAGAAAGAAAAAGAAGAAAGGCAGGAAGAGAAAGAGAGAAAGAAAAGGTGGAAATTACCTCAGGGTTTTACACTGAATTTAACTGAGGCTGAAACCGAGGTTTGGGAGCTTAGCCAGTGTGACACGGCTGTTCAGCATAGGTACCTAAATACTGAGGCTGGATGGTCTGATTATAAGGAGCATCTTCTGTTAACTAGCATACAATGGTAAATTTGTTGCTTTCTAAATTGCCTTTGGGAGTTTTGCCCTCCCTACCAGCATGACTTACTGTCAGTTGCTGGTAAAAGCCTTGATCCTGCGTCCTATGGAAGTCAATGGGAGCACTGCCTTTGACATCAATGAGTGCTGGATCACACCCCAGGTGAAAACAATAGCTTTGCTTCTAGTCGGGCCAAAAAGATGAATAAATCAGAGCCTTGTGTGTGTGGAGTCAGGGCTGGTTGTGAGTGTCTCTTGCAGAGGCATTTTACAGTCCAAGTATGTGTGACCAAGGCAATCTGATTAATTATTGGATAAAGCTAAAGGCAAGCACAGAGTTACAAACACCAACTAGAGAACTGTGTTACAGAGGAATTTATAATACCTTTGACTATCAGCCTCTTGATCTTCAGCAGTATTCAAGGAAGATGGAGATAAGGCAATTCTTTCTGTGTGTTTTCAATAGGGGAGGAAAAAGTGACAGCAAATACTTATAGCTGTTTCTCTTTCTGGCACTCAGTATTATGCTCTAACATTGTGCTCTACTTGCGATTATTTTTGAAGAAGTATGTAAGTTCTCAGGAAAGACAACTGAGTGCATTTAATATTGTGTACATCCCATCCACGAGATCACAAAACTTGAACTGTGGCAGTGTGTTAGGTGTTTGCAAACTGCCCTGCAGCATATAAACACAGCAGAAGCTGCAAAGGACAGGGTAAACATCACCATAGGCCCTGGTTGTCTGTAGCCAGTCCTGTTTTGTCTCCATTCATCGTGGAGGTCAGTGGCTGGGCTTGTACTGCAGGGTGCTGTGGAAAAGCTGGGCCATCTGAGGAAAGTGCTTGCAACCTTGATTCAGCCTTAGCTGTTTTGTTCTAGGCTGGGTCTGTGTTGGCCTTTTGAGTGACCCAGTCTCCTCATAGTTTTTCCTGAGTTCTGCATAATGCCTTGTGACAAATTTTTGAGGGTTGAGGGAATATTGTCTGACATAATTTCCCTAGTCAAAACACTGGGAAAATGCATCTGGTTTTTTGGTTTTTTTTGGTTTTGTTTTTTTTTTTTTTTTAAAGTAACACTGAGGTGGGCACAGAGTGTTAGTGATTTCAGGAGGAGCTCACCAGGACACTCTGGATAACCTTCTGCCAGCTATGTCTCTTTGAACTCCAGTTAGCTGAAGTGGCTAGGAAGAGAGAAGTCATGAAGGTAAAGGGGCAGGTGATATGCCACAGCACAGCAGGGCCAAAAACATGTGGACCTTCAAGACACATATGTAAATCCCATGACAGCATCTGCAGCAGCTGCCCCAAACACTGTGAATGAGTGGGTTAGGAGGCCCTTTCTTATGGATCAGCAGCAGGTCGAAGAAAGTCATAGTCTCACTCTCTTGCTCTCATGCTGTAAGGCGATTTTAGGGACTCAGAAGTTTATAGTTATTGCAATAAGTTCTGGGATTTTTAAGAATTAATGGGTGAAGGTTATTTGCAGTGAATTGCAGGGGAGGAAAGCCTATGTTGGCAGGATTTGTGCTACCCTTCAAACAACAGAGAGGGAAGGCTATGTGAGAGATGGGACATGGCACTACGCTCTGGAGTCTTTGAGCATTGTTTTGCTTCCATCTAGGGATAAATAAATGCCTCTGTGGGGTGCTTTGAGAGAGAAAACTCCAGCTCAATCAGGAAAATAGTCTTTGACTTCCTAATCCGGTGAGAAATGGAAATGCTCTTCTCTCTCCCTTCCTCTTCATTAGTTTATGTACATCACCTCTCATTGTGTTTACCTGCGAAGAAATGGTTTCAGTATGACTGCTATCTTTGTAGCTTTTTCTATAAAAACTTCAAGCCCCGTTGAATAACTTAGATGGAAGCTAAATAAGCATTCAAATGAAACAAAAAACCTCAGGAGATCTTGCTGCCAGGACGTAAGTTGTGTAGTAGGAGAAAAAAAGCCAAAGAAATAAGCTATGGGCCATGCCTCACACTAACAGAGACACAGGTGTTTCCCTTGACTATTTTGAAATAAGGCCTGAGCCAAGCCCTCTCCACATGGCTTCAAGTGGGAATGCGTCTTATTGCTCAAGATGCTAAAAAATTTGAGTGATTTACACACTTCTAAACCTACTCTGCACTTCCACCATTAATCATACACAATCCACAACAATGTCACTCTCTTTGTGCACTATGATGGAAGTATCTGTTTATCATATATTCAAATTACATTGTGTGCTTGAGGGAGCTCATGGTCCCCTGAAAACTTCTGTGGCAGTACAGTTTGCAGGCTCCACACGCTACCTGTGAACCATCTATTGTGTATGTGACTGCAATCTTGAATCCCTGCCTGGGATTATCTGAAAACTCTGGAACTTGCCAGCAAGAAAATTTACAGCTAAACAATTATATTGTTGAAACTCTGACAAATCCACCCCAGTTTATGACTTTGAAAATAGGGCTAGGTGTGAGCAACTGAATATATTATACACCGTAGCACGGCCTCCTGGGGGCTGCAATATAGAATCTGTTTACTTTGACTGACACTTTTCATTTTTCTTTTCTTCCAGACATTATTGCTGCAAATGATATCTCTGCTCAATATGGATTTGTTCCTCAAAAAACTGTTTAGATATTTGGATAAACATCTTCTGAACAGTTCTTTTATTATTATTATGATTATTTTTGGAAGCAATCCAGCAATAGTGCAACAGACAGGTAACACAATGAGTAAAAGCAAGCAGACCTGCATTATATTGGTACATCAGATTGCATGGAGGTGGGATTTCCAGAACTTCTCTTCAATGTAAAGTAGTTCTAAAAAGTCCAAATCTGGACACAAATGAGAGTAGATTTTTTTTCTCCCCATCACTTTTCTGTAAACAAAATTTTAACCCCCCCTAAATAAACTGGTGACTTCTTGCCAAGGGTGAAATAAATCTCACTCAAGCGCAGAATGGCATTCATTCTACTTAGACCTCCATAAGCAGGCAGAGACATTTTTGCAAAGTACAACTACTCAAAAAAAGGAAGATTTGTTGTTAAAGCCAATGACAGTACTTCCAGATAGAATCAGCACTGGGTCATGCAGAGTGGCAGCATTTTTTTTCCTGCTGTAGTGGTACCAGAAATTGGAAATTCACTACAATTTTCATTTCTTTCAGAAATTCCAGTATCTCTGATGTTGAATGCCAGAACAGGTGGCAATGACTGGTGACTGTGTTGTACACTGGTACATTAGCCTGAGGAGTGATTTTTTTTCTAGTTCCATAGAAGAAAAAATAGAAGAGCAAAATTTCTTTTCCAGAGCATTCCCTGATTGACAAATAAATCATTCTTCATCTCACTCAGGCAAGACCAAAGAGCACCTTTTAGATAAAGAGATGGCTGAGAGATGGCAGTTTTATCAATGTGGGCTAGAGCTGGGAAACACAAAGTATACCTTTTAAATATAATTTTGTGAACAGAAAAAAGTATATTTTTGTCTGATGTATGAATCTTGTATCTACCTTACTCCTGCCATTTGTATCTCCTGCCAATTGGGAATATCCCAAATGGACTCTGCTTCTCACTTTGTTGTTTTATAGTTCTTTTTGTACAGCAGCCAATGCTAACATTTCTTTTTGAGTGTGAAGGTTGCTTATGGTTTCGATGTACCTGTACTGTACAGTACTTGCCAAGTACTTGGGGTGGACACTGTGCTTTCCGAGATCCTTAAGAGGAAAATTCCACCTGGTTCACATTGATGAGGGATAATTTCTGTGTTGAGTTCTTGCAGGACATGAGAAATGCAGAAGACCTACTGAAGTAACTTCAAAGCTCCAATTCAGACGGCTAATGAACTCTCACAATAAACTTCAATTTCTCTAGTGCCTTCATGACTACCAGTAATCCAGGCCCTTGCAGTGCTGGACATGGGGAAACACAAATGCTGCACAGGGGATAGGGTCCCTCTGGACACTGTAAAACCTGCTATGATTGTTTCAGAAGATACTTCAAGTGGATCTCAGAGAAGCTTCAGCTCCTCCTGCTTCCTGTGCTATAGTGTAGCTCTTGGTCTGATATGAAAAGCAGGGGTGACACAGACTGATTTACTTTTCACTTGTCTTCCCACTCTAATTCCCCATGTGCAGGCTCCCTCTGGCCGAGTACCAGCTGTGTGCTCTGATCTGAGAAGATGTAGCCACAGGGCTGAGGGCACTGCTCTGTACAAGTACCAGCCACTCTATTTCTGGACTAAGGGATGTTTCCAGTCCTGCACTGTTATGCCCCTGCGGAAGTTCTCCCATTAGGAGGGATGCCCAAGAAATTAAATAAGGGCAGCACTGGTACAAATGCAGCACATGCTAAAGCTCACATTTCTTTATTTCCCTGGATTTACGTTGTTTGTTTATGTTTTGTGATATAAATGGGACTAGATGTTCAGGCAATAGATTGCATCTTGTAAATAAAAATATATAAGCATGTCATGCACATGTCACATTTTCACCTTTATTAGTGATCATAAAACCCTGGAAGGAGAGAACAAGGGACAAGTCACTTAATGATCTTTTCATGCAGTGCCTTCAACTTATTTATTGCCGCATGAGAATTTCCAAGGCTGGTCATGCATTCAGATCTGTCCCTACCAGTGATCAGTTTGTGCTAAATCTGGCTGACACTTTGCTGAGGACTGAAAAGAAAAAGACACTAAGCAGTTCCTGTGGCAGAAGTGGCTTCCTATTTTTGGCTTAAAGCTTGAGTAAACTAAAACACAGGCTTCCCAGTAAAGGACTGTTTAACCTGAAAATATTCCACTGTCTCAGCAAGTACTCTGCACTCCAAGCAACATTGTAAACACTACATATAATTTACTTCATACTGGAAAGAAAGGTAAAGTTGTAGGGGAACTGAGTAAACTTGCCTGTTTGAGAGAAGTATATAGTTTGCTGGATGACCCTGATAGTAATTTACTTAGGGTTTTCCCTGAAATTTTCAGGTTGGGAAAAAGTGAGGGTACTTGGCTGAAAAAAGAGAGAAGTAACCTCAGTTATTCCTGACTTATAACCACCTCAGATTCCCTACCATTCTTTCTTTTCCCAACTTCAAGCAGTAAAAGGAAGGGGGATGGAATTAGGGACTGTATGTAATTATCATTTATCCTGCCTGCACCTCCTACAACCCACAGAAGCTCAGGCTTGATGAATAAATGGAATCAAAGAGGGGCCCAGTCATCACTGTCCGGTGGTTTTGAATTTTGTATATGTAATTTATGGCAACAACTAGCAGCAGACATGGTGTGGTAATTTGCTGAGGGTGTCTATGAATGGTGTCTTTTTTCAATGTAATCCTGAGCAAGAGGCTACGGAGAATCTACCTAAGTCCTAGACAGTATTTAAAACCTGCCATTGACCCCAGAAAGCCCCTCCTCACTTTGACATCCCATGTCAGCTCCTTAAATCAAACCCCTCAGACTCAGGAACGAGGTAAATAAATTATAAGCTTTATTGATTTTGTCTGCTGTGTGAACGTTCTTTAGCATTGACTAAGCTGTTCAAACCATTGTCCCAACATGGAACAGGCTCCCTGTAAAACCCGAAATGGCTACTCAAGAGGGAACAGAAATGTTTTCTTTCGTTGATCCAAGGTTCTGTCAGGGACGGTTTTGATCTCTACAACTTTACAACATCCATATGGTCAGGAATGAATTAGCTGGCTCCTTTCGGTGGGATATGGGATCAGGGTTTTAGATTGGACAGAAGCCCACTGTGATATAGTCTTTTTTTTTTTTTTTTTTTTTTTTTTTAAATGGATATCAGTGAATTCCTCATGATTTTTGGAACCATGAACCCAGTTTGTCTCTCACTTGGTCTGTTTTCCCGTCTGTATGGCTGTGTTGACTTCAGCTAAATCACTGGTATAAATGCATCTCAGACTTCTCTTCCAACTAATGGAGATAGTGCTGGTGGTTGCTGGTTAGGGGTTATTTTGAGGGAAGGGATTGTTTTTGCTTCTGCTTTAAAGCAAGGAGGTGTGGTAAATCACAGGCATCTTTTTTGGGATGGAGATAATAAATCAGTCTTCCCAGGTGAAATCTTTTATTTATGCCTTGGGATTCCATTTCACTGAGGAAAGGTATGTTCTTTTGGCTTCAGTCGGGCTGCACTTTAGCAAGTGATTCAAATCAAGCTGACACTTATCAGTGAGCATGTTGAACACTTTGCTCTCAGGCGCTTCACTGGGCTGCCACCATTCTCCATTCTTCACAGATGTTTGTTCTCCTCAGGTTTAATCTAGAAGCAAAATCACTGCCTGCTCCTCATGTCAGTGGGAAGTCAACTGCAAAGGGCAGCTTGATTTTAGAGACAATGGACCACTCCCACCAGCAAAAAAAACAAATAGAAGGGAAGATGAAATAATACACTCCCAGATCAGCTTGAGCTCATTCTTCCGGTCTGTAAGTGACCAAGCAAACCTCTTATTATCATTTTTTAGGTGTTGAGCCCTGTTACCATGCTCAGTGTTGCACAGTACACATTCAATAGTAGTGGCTCCAAAGAGAGTATCAGCAATATCATACAGACAGTAAATTATTTAATTGTAAAGTACCAACTGTTATTGCAAGCTGGTGTTTATTTGGAAAAAAAAAACCAACAAAACAAAACCAAATCTCAAACAAAAAAAAAAAAATTACACAGATAAGTAATTCTAGATGGTGTCCTTTCTCCAGGAATACTTTAAGTTAATCCCTACACACATCATTCTTAAATTTTCTTTGCACTGCATGCGCTTGTGTACCACCCTGAGAAAGCATGATTCAGAGGCAATAGTCTGCAACTAAGTCCTGCTGCCAGTGAAGAAGGAAGTAATGGCAGAAGCTCACTTATATAGCCTCTTGGTTAAATTTAGGTTTGTTTGGGTCTAGAAAGAGGCGTAACACCTCAACTCAGATGACAGAGAAGTGTGATGTACTTGCCACAGAAGAAGAAAGAGGCAGCAGACCTAGAGAGCTGTTAAACTTTGGAAGACATCTAGAGCCTCTGCCCAGATTGGAGATTCTGGTGGTATAGGGCATCTCTGCATGCAGGCTACTTGCCGCAACAGGGGTGGTTGCTGCCAGTTAAAATAACCTGCATGTGTCCAAGTGACCCTGGAAGATGTCTGGGAACTCTGAGCCCTTCTGGCAAAGGCTGGGGTGTGTGGTCATCCAAGCTGATATGGCAGTGACACATTGCACTGGCCGTATCTTACTGTACAAAACAGCTTCCTGCTTGCTTTGTAAACTAGCATAAACAGTGTAAAGGAACTGCAGAAAAATTGAGGCTACCTATTACAAAGACCTGACTGTTTTCTTAATTCACTTTACTTCGTGGCCGTCATCGGGCCCTTCCTACGCTAAGTAGAGGAGGCAGCTTGCTGTTTCTAAAATGTAAACTTTGGCATCACTGCCAAAAATGGAATGCCTATAGTAAGGAAACAAACACTACTTGTAGCATGAGTTAGTGCGTGCTGGAGTTTGAAGGCTCAAGTCATATTTACACACAAAGAGGGACTATGCGAAATGCATGACCTGCAAAGGCGACCCTGCCATTTAAGCAGTTACGCATGGCTAATAAACAAAGGAGGAAAAAAGTCCCCTTTAAAAAAACAGGTTCTTTTCATTTAACATTATAATAATCATAAAAAGGAAACCAAACCTGCAAAGGCAAGGATGCTGTGTTTGTATTTCTTCCTTTCCTTAAACATTTTACTGTATTGCAATATATCCAATGTCTGCCTAATATGCCAAGTGTTTTAAGACATTAATATATCTACAAAATTTGTATAAAACAGTAACTACTAAACCTTTCAAAATAAACTGTCCCTATCCTCTAACGAGGGAGTCAAAACAGCAAGTCTATGTTGCAGCAGAGAAAGAGCACATTCTCCAGCCCAGAGTTCACCATGGAAGGCCACAAACTCTTTCCCTAGCAAAGTCACAGGTGAGATAGCTGACTGCATGTGCAGTGATGTGAACCAGGGGGCTTGGGTTCATGGGAATCTTGTTAATTAATAGAAAGCTGAGCAAAAGGGAATGCACTGTGGAGACAGTTGCAAAGTGATGTGAGGACCTGATAGGAATAGAGGAAAATGACTGACCAATTTTCATGGATTTCTGTAATATGCTTCTGCATATAGCCTTAGGGAAAATGGGGCAGTCAATAACTTTTAGGAATGACTGATGATTCACTGCATGGGCTAATATGAGCCAGAATATCTTTACAAATGCTAAAATCACCTGTGTCAAAAAAGTGAAAGGATCCAGGGGCAGTTTCAGACTTGGCAATAAATTGCCCTACTGCTTACACGGAGGAAGCTTCTTTTTTTTTACATAATATCTTTATGATCATGAGAGGTCCTCTACGACTTTCCCAATTCTATAACAATACATAAACTTATTTACTAGTGGCTCTTTATTCTTCTTTGCTATCTTCAGAGTGATGACATTCAGTTGAAATCAGTGAAGATATGGCACCAGAATAGATTGTATGCTTAGCAGTGGAAAATATTGCAAGTAAGAGTCTATCAACTAGAAAAGAAAGTGCATGTTGTTATGATTACACTACTGAGAGGTCAGTTCCTCTAAATCTTGATATTTTTGGTTTTGTTCATGCTTTACCATTAATAGCAATGGCTGTTTATATGATTGTGTTGATAGCGGTATTATTTGAGAAGGAATTTTTACTACCAAGTATAAATATAACGTGTTCATTTTTTTAATTACGTGTAACATTCAGTAAAGTGATACATTATTAAGAAAGGTCATTGATTGTTCCCAGGATGTGGCAGCAAAATATATAGCATGTACTAAAATTAAAACTAGTTTTAGAGTAGTGTAGTGTGGAATAATGCAAAACAAAAACAGATGCCAAAGTTAACAATAAATCTATTAATAGAAAAAGAGGCAAAAATTATGCCCTTTTACCTGGTGATAGCTTGACTGGATTCAGAATTGGAGATGCAAACAGCTTTTATGATGTTGTATTTGTTCTTGGTTAGGTAAGAACACATTTGTAGCCTGCAAGTCTTTTTTAAGGTTTTCATGAATTGATAAGAAAAAGCATCGCTGAAATTATGGACATACAAAATTTAGTGAGTGCCACATCCCAATGAAAAAATCATTGTTCCTAAGCTGATTGCGTTGTTTTGGAAATACTATATTAACTCTTTAAGATCCTGCCAAAAAAGCAGAAGTAGACTTTTGTCCCCACAGATCAATAACATCTGTCTGCTTCAAAAAGTTGTCTCTCCATATATCCCCATTCTCCATGTCACATTAAGGTCCTGATCCTGCAACCCAAGTTTCAGCAGGAGGTTGTACCCACTTGGCAGCATGTGTGACTACTATCATGAATTTGATGGGCTTAAGAATTTTTTATGGTGACACAGCAATCAAGGCATACATGATCTCAAAACATTTCATAAGTCTTCCTAAATATATATGATGGCTCTAAAATACTTTAAAAAATATTCCAGATAACTTTCTGGCAAATAAATGCTGAAAACCTTTAAAAAGTCACACCCAGATTAGTAAACATTTAATGAAAACAAAAAGGAACATTCTCTTTGGTTTCCTTTTTTACTTGCACTTTTATTTCATATAATAGTTTGAATGATTTTAAAAAGAAGTGGCAGGTCACAGTTTAAATAGCATGTTCAATTGATCAGTTCCTTTTCTGTTCTTGAGCTGACAAGATCCTTGCCACAGCTACAGCATTTGCTTACATGGGCAATGAGTATTCGGAAATGTACCTTTTGCTGTTTAACACAACGAAGCAGCAGGAAGCAAGGAATTAAAGCAGTTCCATGTGATCAGTGCATTATCTGCAGAGCGTGTGGATAACACCTGCCAACTTGCACAAAAAAAACCAATCGCATTGTGAAGAGCAGCAGAAGGCCACGGCAGAAGCTACAATGCAAGAACACAAGACAGTGATGAAATAAACTTTTTATTTGGTGGAGGTTCTGATGGCAGTACTATACTGGTAACTTACTTGTTAATGATTGCTGTTATTTGTGCTGGTTGGTTTTGTTTCTTTTTCCCAGATATGAAGACTTGAAAAAAATCTCCCCAAATTCTTGGGCTATGCTGTGGTCCTGGGAGTCTCAGAGACACCTTCTGGCAAGGAGAGCCAGTTGGCACCGCTGCAGCCATTTGTAGCCCTGGGGCTGGCTGGGGGCACACACATGGTGCCCAGGGTGCCATGGGTCACAGCTAGTCTGCGAGCTACCTTGATGCCCCATAGGAAGGACAGGGGATCTCTGGGTCTGTGCCAGGCAGTGGGGAGCACCTGGTCCCTGGGAGACAGCTGGGAGATGAGTGGGGCTTAGGGGAGGTTTCAGGGCTGTGCACAGGGCTGGAGAAAACGGCCTATTGCAGGCTTTGTTCCTTTAATATAACATTTTTGGGTTGGTGAGAGGAAGTGCAATTCTTATTTCCACTCTGTAAAACATGAGAGCATGCATCCTCACATGGAAGGCTACCCAGTATCTGGGCCAATACAGTGTATCACCAAGATGAAGAGCATAATGAGCTCTATTAAAGCATCAGACAGCACAGGGATAATTACAAGATCTATCGTTATTAGGCAAGAAAAACAAAAGTGTCTTATAAACCCTAAAGCTCTAGAGCAAAAATCATTCACTAATTGAGCAGGGGGCTTGGAGCAAGTTTCACTGGAGGTCAGGTTATTTTAGGTTAGTCTGTTACATGGTTATTGCACCTTGCTCTGAAGCACAAGTACTAAGTAAGGTTTGTGCAGGATGAGATGGCAGATGTCTCTCTGCCATAATCAGTGTTCCCACTTCATGCACCTGCACTGAGCTGCTCTGTGGGCTCCTAGGGTTGCTTTACTGAATTCTGGTCTCACACTGAAAAAAAGCCCTTTCCTCTCTCTAATGCTAATTGGTTTATTCCTCCGTACTCTCTCATCTTCTTCATCAGAGATGCCTTATCCCTGGAAATCATTCAAGTATTTGTGTGGAGCAAATATTTTGCCATAGTAATTGATTGGGTTGCATGATATAGTAGTTGCTTTGTGACAAATTAACAGAAGGGCAGTATTTCTGTGTTTCTCTTGAAGCCTACTGTGCTCTGCACTCACAATGGCATTCCTTGAGAATGTTGGAAATCTCTTCCCTTATTTGAGGAAACAAACACATGTAGTCTGTAAATTCATCACCCACTCTCAGTTTGTGAGGCTTAAACTGAAGGGGTTTATAATAATTTAGAGGTGAATATGAGTGTCAGTGGAGTTTCAGGGGTGATGGAGGAACCTTTTAAAAAATGCTGGCATAGACCTGAGTTGGTCTTGCAGTTCAGCCTTCCTCTTGTCTTGGGGAGGCTAACCAAAAAGGTAAGCAGGTGTACTTTGGCTTTGAAGAATTTTCTATTAGTTTCAGCTCAGTGATTGATAGATTAATACAATAGGTTGCAGGAGTGGAATGTCTGACTTGTCTTTCAGATATGAAATCAGATGTTATAATCAGGTGGCTACCTTACTGACTGTCAATAGCAATGCTGCCCACAGGTCAGGTCTGCAGTCATGCAAAGGTCCAAGTGCAGTTCCAAAGCACCTTGGCTTTGCCTGCACTGCATTCTAAGAGGAAACCCTTCCAGTATCGCTGGAAGGTACTTGTCTTTGCCCTCCCTAGAGTGCCTTGCTACCCCAGGGGACCGGCATTGCTTTTGCTGTATCACCACATATAAGAAACTATGATTTGTGTGGCTAGGGAGCAGTAAAAAAAGGAGCAAGAGATCCCAGACAAGGAGGGAGGTGATCCTTTCACGCCAGGGAGAGGTGTTGCTGCACTCTGTGGTCTGGGTCCCAGGAAAGGAGACCCTCATGAGCCTGTATGGGGTGCTGCGTGGCACTCTGCTAAGCAAGCAGCAAAGATGCTGGGCTCCTGGGAGTCCTGGCTGTCCCCACTGCCAGGTTCACTGGCTCTCCACACCTTCCTGGCATCACTGACAGACCCTTTCTTTCCCCAGTTGTGGGATGACTGTAGAACAGTATGCTACCTTCTGAGCTTTGTGTCAGCAGCTGACACTAGTCCTGGGAAGGGTATCACATCTACTTTTGAAAGGGCCATTGTCTCCATCCAGAAGCTCTTGATCAGCATAAAGGGGTCAGAGAACACCTTAAGTTAAACCTGCCTCCCTCCCCACTGAAAACCCTCCCCAGGACCACTCTGAAAGTCGTAACCCATTCACATCTTAAACTTATATCTTCACCCAAGACCGCATCCCACCATTTTTCTCTCTCCAGAACCTGACTCAGAGGCATCTTCTTCCTGGGATGGTCTTCTCCATACAGCCCCAAATCTGCAACAGTTCCCACCCCCCTGTGTAACACAGCACAGCAAAGTGCTGCTTGCATCTGTGGGTCAAGGAAAATAAGAAGGCAGGAGGGAGCACTGGACCTCATGGCCTCTCCAGGTACCATGGGGTAGATACAATAGGCACATGTAAAACTAAGGTGCAAATCCACTTTATTAGTGTCCAGCACACATACCCTTTCTGTGTTCAAGTGCATACAGACAGCACTGGTGTTATAGAAAGAGTCTCCCAGCAACGCTAAGCCCCAAAAAGCTAATCACTCTTAGTAGGACTCCAGGATTGCCTGTTCTTTTGGGAGACTTCAGAAAATAAACAACAGCAGTCCAAAACAAGAGAAAACATGTACCTACAGGACAGCCCTTCTTAATGGGGTCAGCTGAGATTAGGTGTGATTCTTTCACAAGACACAAAGGCCCCCTTGTGCCCCGCGCCCTGCCCTTTGATGGATTCAGCTGGAGTTCCTTAGAGTTCATGTAGATTAAATGTAGATAGGCTGTGGTCTGGGACATACAATAGGCAATGTAAACTTATGCCAAGTCTTGACCCCTGCAGGCACCTGAGAAAAAACGTATACCCCTATAACACCAGACTGTGCTCACAGAAGTCGAGCAAACAAAAAGAAGGGGCAATCCCAGGCCACAAATCCAGGCTCTGGGCTGTCCCTTCATGATTTTTCTCATTTTTTTTTTTTTAAAAGAGCATTCTATGACCGCCTTTGTAAGGATCTCAGCAAGGCACCTCACCTTGTGGGTGGCAAAACGAGAAGGGAAAGACCACCTTCCAACCAGTGTGGGGACTTCCAAGGGACCCCAATGTCCACCAGCCCTGCTGGCTCATCTCAGCTGGGTAAGCTCAGCCATGCAGGCATTTGGAGCATTGGGAACCATTGGCTGGGATGGTCACAGTTATCTGATAAGCAGGTGGTTGCATCCCTTCTGCCTGATTTCCCTGCCAGGAGCTCAGTGCAGCTAAGTCTCTTATCCCAAATACTTCACTGCTCTTCTTGGAGATATCTTCAAAGTTATTTTTTTCCTTTCTGTAGTCTGTCAACCTTGCTGAGACACTCATGGGTGATGACACCAGGAACACGCACTCTTAAAACATGATTCCATTCCCACCCAGAACAGTTGTTCCCATCTTTGGCAGGGATAAATGCATGAATAAGCTTTCTTATCTTAACACCTCACTGGTCTCCAGCTCACTGGTCCCCATGAACTTACAGTCCTTAAGACCAGGTTGGACAACCTTTCAAAAATTTGTGAACCTGCTGCTACTAACTACATGGAAAAGAGAGTGCAGGAGTCCTCCCTGGTCCTCTTGCCCCCTCATGAACATCCTTTAAACAATAGATAGCTTGAGCAAGTTGTGATGATATTGTGGTTCCAGGCAAAATGTTTCTTCCAAAGTTAGATGTTGTGAGTGTTCAGGGAATTTATTTCTAGAGCCCCTGTAGCCAGGTCTGTATGCAGAGAACATATATGCTGTGAAATTAAAGCTGAGGAAAAATGAAAATTCACAAGCTGTTCCCTTGCAGCAATTGTAAACTCTACAGAAAGCCAGATAAAAGAGAGCAAGACTAGTGCTTAACACACAGGACAGACAGGAAACTTGGCTTTCATCAGTGGCTTTGACTTGCAGCCTCCACAGATGCTTTTGAAGAGAGCATGTCCTGCTGTTGAAATGGGCAAGGGACACTGGCTATAACCTGAAGGATTAGACATTAGCCCAGTATTTCCAATGCAGCAGAATAAGAAGGATAGCAGAATTTTAAGCATAGTTGTATTCTCACAGTTTCATGTGGTTCTGTATGGAGAAAAAAGTTATCCTGTTGTATTTTTGCAGGCAGGACTGTAGGATATTGCAACGCTACATATATTTCCAGTGTTTACATACACTGTGAGCTGAGAACAGGCTCCAGTTCTCTGGAGAATTTTAGTGCTTGATGACATCTTCATTGTTATTATTACTCATTACAAACAGATTTCTGGGAGTGAGGTCATTCAATGGCAAATCCATCATAAGCATTTACCAAAAAGCATGCCTGGAGAAACCTTTTGGATGCAACCAGTTTTTGTGAACAAGAAATAAATAGAAGAAACTGGTGTTGTTTGTAGTTTGCAAAACCTAAAACTTTATCCTTCCCCTGTTTTCTGCTTCATGTTTCACCCTGTAAATAATCAAAGACAAACATCCCAAACTTCTATGAATTTCCTTTAAAAACACCATTTATCCAGAAGTAGACCTCATCCTGAAAAAAAACAAACTTTGGTTTGAAAATAACTCCTGATTCACCTTTCTCCAGGATTTAAAAAATAAAAGAATATTTAGAGGATGCATCAGCCTGAAATGAATCGATGAACATTGAACACAAACAGCAGCCTTTGCAGCTCTGTTCTGGACCCAGAAGCTGTGGTTTCCAAATTAGCCCTTAACTAACACAGGTGTGTCACACAGGCGAAAGGACCCTTCTACTAAACTCGCCCCCCGTTGATATGGAGTTATTTTTCTCAAGTTATGTTGGCTAAACATGTTTCTAAACTGAGTCTCCTTGTGATATTTTCAGTTTATTTCTAACAGCTTAGAGGTTTGGCCCAGACCGCCCTGAACATAAAGAACATTTAATCATTCATTTCTGTTAAATGAGGTTCAAAGCTGACATGGCTTTGAATTTTTCTTCTGTTTTCAGCAGTTTAATGACATCTCTTTTCTATTAATACAACGGTTCAGATTTTTTTTTCTACATCATCCATGAAAGTGTAAATAAGAAAGGCTTTTGTATCAAACTTTGCAATGTCCCTTTCAACATTTGCTCCTGATACTGACTCTTGTCCAACATCAGTGATGTTACACAAAGTAGCTTTTCTGATTAAAATAATACTTTAATTTCACAAGTATATGGCTGCTTTTGATTACAAAAAAAAAAATGCATCAATTTCATCAACTAACTTTATTATTTGAATCGGGGTTGGAAATCCATATCTGCTTGGCCACTTTAGTCTTGAGTGGTTTTTTGTGCTTTATGTTGTCTCATACTTTCCTTGGCCTTGTTAAGGTGTTTTCTTCTTTTTCTTCTTTTTCCTTTCCCCTATAAGAGAAGGAGTAGCACAGGAAAACCCCTGACAGCAGTAGCCCTTTCCCACAAGCCAGCCAAAAATTAAACCAAAGTGAGATCCCAAAACAGGATGTAATTTGCAACAGATCATATATATGCTTTGTAGAGTATACAGTGATATTTGATACAGGTTGTCCCTATTTTTTCCCACCTAGTTTTTTCATTGGTAAAATAGTTAATAATAAAGACTTGCAAAGAATCATCTGAAAACTTTGGACTTGAGACTCAGTGAAGAAAATATCTCATTTAAAGAATCACGTCTTCCCAGGGGTGTTGTTTTGGGCTGTCTGCTGGCTTGAGAAGAGAAAATGGCATTGTTTTACAATTGAGTCACAAGCTGAAAGTTAACTCTGATCTTCTAGGAACTCAAGAGCTAGTCCAGTTTTTACTAATATAAATATTTAACTCCAGGCTACTGTAGTTAGTTTATAACAATTTCTCAACAGCTGCATTTTAATTTTTAGATATAGTCAGCAGCATAATGTCTGATTACCTTGCATGGGACTGTATGCATATACCAGGACCTGCCTTGTGATTAATAGGTCACAGAATTTAGCCCTTGTTTGAGAGCAAGACCACAAAAAAGCAAGAACTGCTTGGGGAGACTATGAAACCCACTGCAGTTTTAATACGGAAACAAGTCTTTATAGAATGAAATTATTTAATAGAAGTGTTTTCTAACTGAAACAGCAGTTTACACCTTGTAAAATAAAGAGAAAAAAATTCAGCCTCAGAATGTTCATGGTAGAGGATTTTATGGGGTTACTTTGCTTGGCTATATTTTGCCTTTAGCTTCCCTCTACAGATACATTTTCTGTCATTGTCAGTTTTAGCTTGTCTCTTTGCTCTTGTTTTCGTCACCTCCCTGCAAATCCTGTGTCACTGCCAGGCTCCACTCACCCTTCTTTCTTTCATTTGCACATTCCAGAAAAACTCCATTTCCATTACTCTCCCCCTCCAATCTGCATCCAATATTTTTACAGACTGTCTTGGTGTTATTGTACGTTTTCTTCCAGAAAACTGGTGGAACAGCATGTTGGGGGCAGACTTTTTATTTTTTTGACATCTACCTCATTGCTTCCATTCATCATTGCAGACAATACTGCCATCATTTGTGTGTTGTGGATGAAACTATGGCTGAATATGTTTCCCTGTCTGCTTTGACTGCTTTTTGCATATAACATAATATAATAGCAATAAGATACTAATGATACACTTTAATGAGCTGTTGGTCATGTTGGGAAACTGATTGCTTTACAGTGATTCATAATATTACCTCTGTTTTTCACATGAATGTAAAGCTAACTTCTGAGTTTCTGGAAGCCAAACCGTGTTCTGAAATGGTAACCTACATCTTAGTCCTTGTTCATCCTACCCAAGTTCAGACACTTGTATAGAAGCATCTAATTTAGGGGCCTTCTCACCACAGGTTGGCTCTGTTGTAGACAGCTGACCTTCTGTCAGATCTGAATTGCCGCTTGAAAATGATCAGTTCTCTTCACCAATTTAAGATATATTTCCTCATTTTACTGAATTCTCTGAAAGTTAAATGGTTGATACCAGGATCCAGATCCCTTTCTATGGCTGTTAGTACTGTGCAATGACCAAGAGACATGAAGTAGGAATTATGAAAAGAAGGAAAGCGGAGGAGAAGGTCTGACATTAATGTGCCATTTTCCTCCAGCCAACATTAAATGATTTTGCTGAAGGAAAACTGGCTTTTAAGTCTGGTTGTCATGTAAGCCCTAAAAAAAAAGTTGTCAAACAATCCAAAATGACTGTATTTTTTTACCTTGAAATAAGTTTGTTATTCCACAGAACCTGCAGTTAACACCAAACACTGTGACAGCAAGGTAAAACTCACTTGCATTGCTTTGTGTCTTTGAAAATATCACCGGAATTCTGCTTGGATAAATACATGGCAATGAACTCATCCAATGGCAAACCTAACAGGCTTTTGTGCCAACAGGGTTTTTGCTCTGGAAGGCATTAGAAAATTAGCACTGTGATGAAAAGTAAATAGGACAGACCACTTTTACAAAAAAAAAGATGCTCAGTCTACCTGTTGGTATCCTCTCAAAAAACAATCCCTAGCCTTTTGTTAAGTAACACAGTTTTCACCCAGGGCCATGTTTACTCTGCTTTTTAGCATGGTGCATCTTCTGTGTGATAAGCTCCAGAAATGTTTTATGTCCTGAAAATAAGAAATACAAATTCTAGAGACTGGATGTATACAGGCAATCCTCAGCAAGTCCCCATGTTTTGTAATAATTAAATCAGCAAAGCCATGGAGTCTGACCCACCATGATGTTGAGTTATATTCCATTTAAAATGAATGGTTTCCAGTACAAGCAGGAAAGTATCTAAGCCACTTGCTGTTAAGGGAGGGTTGTTTTCTCATGGCCTTCACTTTCCATTTTAAACCTCTCATACAGCATTGCTCCATGCCATTAAATAGTTGCCAAGTTATACCACAGGGGAGGCTGTATTTCAGTGTTGGATAAAACGATCTCTTTACACAAATATCTTAAGGAACCACTCAAGGGACCAGGAAATACATCAGTTGTTTGGACAAGGTAGTCTTCAGCACGCGTTGAATCATTTGGGGTGCTATAAAGTGATACCTATGAAGTAGTAGAAGGTTACCCACTGAAAGGCCTCAGTCTTGCAAGGTGCTGAACGCTCTGTCTTTGGTGAATAAGAAATGAGGATTTTTTGCAAGTGTCTCTTAAATACTTGACATGTTCCAGGACTGCTCTGAATGCAAGTTTCACTGTAGAGTTTGTTAATCCTTTGCTAATATTTGGGTATAGGTTTCAGCTGTGCTAGCAGTAATGGGGTGTTAGTGTGTGTGTGTGTGTGTGGAGTTTCCTGAGTTCAGTTCAGCAAAATGTTCCATCAGTGAAAACTCTCTTGGGTGGGGTGACTGCAGAAATGAGAAATGTTTTCAGCCCCTGCACTGCTGAGCTTCTGTGAGGATCCAGGGGAAGTCTGAAAATTGGCAAGGCTTACAAGTCTGAAATACCTGGGAGTGCATATAACCTTCACTGGCTTGAAATTTTAAATCTTAACACCTTTCAGTTTGTAGGAATTAAACTTCAGTATGATCAAGGAACATGTGAAATGAATTCAACACGAGATTGTTGTTATCATGTAACCAATTGACAAGTCATAATAAACTCAGTCATCAATGACAACTTCCTCTAGACATTGGTTAGGCGTGAAATAATTTTTTTTTTTTTTTTTTTGCAAAGATAAAAGATGTCCAGTGAAAGTATCTTTTTTCCTTTTATGGCAAGAAAAAAGTGGAGAAGTATTTGTTTTACCTTGCTGGACCTGCATGGGACAGATCCCAGATGCACTGAAGAAAGTTCTTGGTGCTTTTCATCCACTTTTCTGCTGAACTGTCTCCTGGAATCGCATAATGTTGGATGGCTCATGTGATCTGAAACTGCCCCTCTTTGAAACCACTGTTAATTCTGAACTGCCGGAGTTTGGCATGCTCTGAATCCTGCTTTTTTCAAATGTATGCAAAATCTCTAAGCAAATTCTAACTGAAGGATCTGAAGGTCTGTTCTTGAACCCCATATTAGGCATAGAAGCTCATTTAAATTTGCTTAGAAATAAATCAAAATTCAAAGTTTACAGATGAACCTCACTTCAGTGTTGAGCTTGGAACAAACCAGACCATTTTTCAAATGTTATTGTCAGTAGAGTTTTGTTCAGCTGTCTTAACAACCATGATATTATTTCTTTACATCAGACACAAGACCTTTTGCATACACTAGGACATTCATTCCTGTCACCAAGCTAAATGGCTGCTGCAAGTTGCCTTTCAGCTGACATGGCGTTTGACAAACAACTTGTGACCTAGAGAAGTCTTTATGGTAATGCTGACACAGTATCCACTGGCTGATATATTTTAGTGTGAGGAGCTTCCAAGAGTACCGTTCAGTTGTTTAGTGTTTGCTAAAATTCCCCAAAAGACGCAAGCCAGGTACAAAAGTGATGAAACTACTCCTACACTGGAAGTTTCACAGTTGGATCTGTGATAAAATTATTAATGCCTGTTAGAGGCCACCTAACAACCTGTTTACAGTCCAGGATTGAATGAGGATTGATGACACCTAAGGCTTTTACAGTATTGCATTATGTAAGAACATTTTGTTTTGTATTGTAAATCAGAAATTAAATTATCCCTCTTGCAGATCAGTTATGTTTGTTTCTTCTGTAGTAAATGCTCTGTATAAGCCTCTTGGTTAGAAAGATTTTACCACAGCTTATGATCCACATGCTCAGTTACAACTGAAGTTTCTGCTTCATGGAAAGCTAGAAGCCAGCTCATTTTAAAGAGAGAAAGAAAAGAAGGCTTGCTTTCTGTGCTTTCTGTATCCAGACTGTTCTAGGAATACCTGGAGTGGTAAATTTGATGCTTATTGTCAGCAAATAGTGCTTGGAAAATTAGGTCCTGTGGTTCTGTTTTGGTTTTTTTTTTTTTTTCTTTTGAAGCAGGAATGGCTTCCAGCTCTCCAGGAGGCAGTCTGCATTTACTGTTACTCCCATTAGCTCTGAATTCTGCACTGGGTTGCTCCACTGTGAGTTTGGGTAACTATACCGGATAAAGCACAGGGGGTGCTTCTGCTACCTCCTGTAGCAGTAATGTTAGGCAGACACTACCTTTTTCTCCTGGTAGTGGTAGGCCATGTCTGTAATAAAACTGGGCTAAATTAAACTCCTGGCATATGCTCTCCATATTCCCTTACACTTCCTAGAAAAAAAATTACCCCAGCCCCTCTCAGAGAGGGAAGGAGCGCACTCCTGATGTGAGACAGCTCTGACCCAGCATGGGTAGGGACAAGAGCGAAGGCGGCAAAACCCCCTCACGTGCAAAAGCAGGCCCCCGGCAGCGCGAGCGACCAGGGCGGGCAAACAGGGTGTGGCACGGCAGAAGGGTGTGGTGCGGCAGTTCCCGTGGGCAGTTCCCGTGGGCAGGGCGAGCAGCGAGGGCAAAGGGTCTCTCCCAGCTCAAGAGGTAGGATCGGTAAGCTCAGCTGGTGAGAATGATCATAGCCATGGCATCCATGCGGCGGAAGGCTCTACCCTCTGCGCTAGCCAGAAAGGACGTGTCAATCCAGACAGAGCTCCCAAGAAAACACACAGCTGTCCAGGTCTCCAGCTGCAGGGAGTGCCACCAGCTTGCACTGGAAACAGATGGCAGCAGAGGAAACAAGTGTGTAAGGTGTGACCAGGTGGACTATCTACTTGGCCTGGAGGCAGAGCTAAGAGACGAAGCAGATAGGCTAAGGAGCATCAGGGAATCTGAAGAAGAGATGGTTGGGTGGAACCGCGTTCTGACCTCCCAGAAACCTGAACAGGGTCAACTACCAGAAAGAGCCCATGATCAAAGAGATCCAGTATCATCCACCCACCAGGATGTAGGCAGAGTCTTAAAGGGAAGCAACGAGTGGAAACACGTCCACAAATGGGGCAGCAAGAGAACCATTCCCTTGCCCACCACATCCCCCCAGGTGCCCCTGCACAATAGGTATGAGTCTGTAGATGCGGAGGACCAGTCAGTGGATGATGTGGGTGTCAATCAATCTACACCAGAGGAGTCACCAAGATCAGAAAAGCCTACTCCCCATATTAACTCCACCTCCACAAGGAAAAAAGATGGCTCATAGTTGTAGGAGACTCCCTTCTGAGGGCAACAGAGGGTCCGATCTGCCAGGCTGACCCTTCTCATAGGGAAGTCTGCTGCCTCCCGGGAGCCCGGGTTAGAGATGTCACTAGGAAACTTCCTAGCCTGGTATGGCCCTCGGACTACTAGCCGTTACTGCTCTTCCATGTGGGTGGTGATGAAGTTGCAGCACGTAGCCCAAGGGTGATTAAAAGAGGCTTCAGGGCCTTGGGACGGTCAGTGAGGGAATCTGGGGCACAGGTTATCTTTTCTTCCCTCCTTCCAGTTGTGGGCAGTGACGTTGGAAGGAACAGGCAGACCCAATCTATCAACACATGGCTCCATGGCTGGCATCACTGACACAACTTTGGTTTTTTTGACAATGGGATGGCCTACATGGCACTGGGATTGCTGGTGTCTAATGTGAGCCACCTTTCTCAAAGGGGAAAGAGGGTCTTTGCTCAGGAACTTGTGGGGCTCTTTGACAGGACTTTAAACTAGAGGAGAAGGGGGTGGGGGAACATATCAGGCTTGCCTGTGACAAGCTGTGGGATGATACACAATGGTTAGAGGGATGGGCTGCTAGTATGAGCCCTCAACCTGTTGCCCAGAGGTGTGCTGGGGACACTGCAGACAGTCAAAGTCTTGTGGAGATGAGCTGGGGGCTCCTGAGGTAGCAGGAGTCAAGAAGGAAATTCCTGTGAAACACCTCAAGGGAATCAAGGGGTGTTCCACTAAGAAGGAAGCACGGCCCACAGCCCAGATGAAATGCCTCTACACTAATGCAGGCATCATGAGAAACAAACAGGAGGAGTTGGAAGCTACCGTGCTGCTAGAAAGCTACGACCTGATTGCCATTACTGAAACTTGGTGGGACAAATCCCATGACTGGAATGTGGCTGTCAATGGCTACAGGCTGTTCAGAAGGGGCAGGCGAGGAAGGAGGGGCGGGGGCATTTCTCTCTACATCAAGAAATCAATACAGTGTGAAGAGCTGTCTCTGAAGAATAACCACAAGCAGGTCAAAAGCTTATGGGTAAGAACCAGAGACAGAGGCAACAAAGGGAACCTCGTGGTTGGTGTATACTAGAGGCCGCCTGATCAAGGGGAGCCTATTGACAAAGACTTCTTCCTCCAACTCCAGGAGGCTTCATGCTCGCAGGCTCTCGTCCTACTGGGGAACATCAACCACGCCGACATCTGCTGGAAAAGTAGCATGGCGAGCTGTAGGCAATCCAGGAGATTCCTAGAATGCATTTAGGATAACTTCTTAAGCCAGGTAATAGACACGCTTACCCGAGGCGGTAGGCATGGGGTCAGGAGGGCCAAGGTGTGGCTGGAGCTGAACTTGGCAAGGGATGTGAAGAACAACAAGAAGCCTTCTACAGGTACACCAACCAGAAAATGAAAGTCAAAGAAAATGTATCCCCCCTGATGAACAAGAATAGTGGCCTAGTATCAACAGATGAGGAGAAGGCTGAGGTACTCAACAACTTTTTTGCTTCAGTCCTCATTGGTAACCCCTCTACTCAGGCCTCCCGAGTAGATGGACCACAGGAGGGAGGCCAGGGGGATAAAGACCCTCCCACTGTAAGGGAAGATCAGGTTCATGACCACTTGAGGAACCTGGATACAAACAAGTCTATGGGACCTGACAAGCTGCATCCCAGAGTCCTGAGGGAATTGGCTGATGTAGTTGCCAAGCCACTCCCCATTATATTTGAAAAGCCATGGCAGTCATGTGAAGGCCCTGGTGACTGGAAAAAGGGAAACATTGTGCCAATCTTCAAAAAGGGTAGAAAGGAGGACCCTGGGAACTACTGACCTGTCAGCCTCACCTCTGTGCCTGGGAAGATCATGGAAGAGATCCTCCTAGAAGCTATGCTAAGGCACATGGAGGACAGTGAGGTGATTTGAGACAGCCAGCATGGCTTCACCAAGGGCAAGTCCTGCCTGACCAATCTAGTGGCCTTCTATGATGGAGTGACTGCATCAGTGGATGTCATCTACCTGGACTTCTGTAAGGCCTTTGACATGGTCTCCCACAGCATCCTTCTCTCTAAATTGGGATGGATGTGATGGATGGACTGGTCGGTGGATAAGGAATTGGTTGGATGGCCGCATCCAGAGGGTAGTGGTCAATGGCTCGGTGTCCAGAAGGAGATCAGTGATGAGTGGTGTCCCTCAAGGGTCCATACTGGGACCAGTACTATTTAATATCTTCATCAATGACATAGACATTGGGATTGAGTGCACCCTCAGCAAGTTTGCAGATGACACCAAGCTGAGTGGTGCAGTTGTCACACCAGAAGGATGGGATGTCATCCAGAGACACCTAGACAAGCTTGAGAGGTGGGCCTGTGAGAACCTCATGAGGTTCAACAAGGCCAATTGCAAGGTCCTGCACCTTGGTCAAGCCAACCCCTGATATCAATACAGGCTGGGGGATGAAGAGATTGAGAGCAGCCCTGTGGAGAAGGACTTGGGGTGTACTGGTGGATGAAAAGCTGGACATGGCGCAGCAATGTGCACTTGCAGCCCAGAAAGCCAACAGTATCCTGGGCTGAATCAAAAGCAACGTGGCCAGCAGTTCGAGGGAGGTGATTCTCCCCTTCTTGCTCCGCTCTGGTGAGACCCCACCTGGAGTGCTGTGTCCAGCTCTGGAGTCCTCAGCACAGAAAAGACATGGACCTGTTGGAGCAGGTCCAGAGGAGGGCCACAAAAATTGTCAGAGGGCTGGAGCACCTCTCGTGTGAAGAAAGGCTGAGAGAGTTGGCGTTATCCAGCCTTGAGAAGAGAAGGTTGCAGAGAGACCTTATTGCAGCCTCTCAGTACTTAAAGGGGGACTATAGGAAGATCGGGACAATCTCTTTAGCAAGGCCTGTTGTGACAGGACAAGGGGTAATGGTTTTAAACTAAAGGAGGGTAGATTTAGACTGCATATAAGGAAAAAATTCTTTACAGTGAGGGTGGTGAAACACTGGAACAGGTTGCCCAGAGAGGTGGTAGATGCCCCATCCCTAGAAACACTCAAGGTCAGGTTGGACAGGGCTCTGAGCAACCTGATCTAGTTGAAGATGTCCCTGCTCACTGCAGGGGAGGGTTGGACTAGGTGACCTTTGAACGTTCCTTCCATCCTAAACCATGCTATGAACATTCTATTCTATGTCTGAAGCGTGAGAGAGAAATTCTTTGTTTTGTAAAAGTTCATAGACTAGTCAGCATCTTTTTTTTCCCCAGTTAATAATTTCATATGCTATCTAAGCAATCCAAACAAACCTCTGTGGAGTCAAGACACCTCTGTCCCTGTACTGTCTCAGTCCTGGTTGTGGTAGATGTTATGCAAAACCATAAAAGAAAGTATCCTATTCTGCAAGATTACATCTTAAGTGACAAGAGAAAGGACAGAAAGAAGGGATTATTGTTATTCCAACCACACATAGAGGGAACTGAGGAACAGTCATTAAGTGACTTGCCTGTGGTAACTGTGACCAAGAAAATCAGAGCTTTACCTACTACCATCCATATAGCACAGCACATTGTATTAGCGTTTTTGCCTTTTCTTAGACCAGGTCACTGACACTAGTTTTGCATTAATGCCTATATATCACTGCTATGCTTAGAAGAACTAATTGGAAACTGTGTCCTGCTGGCTTCTAGAGTACAAACATAGAACAGAAAAGGTTCCTGTCACAGTGAGTTTGCTATCAAGCCCCCTGTTAAGCCTGAGGAATAACAATATTTTCTGGTGCTATCTAGAGTTCATTCTCGTGCCACGCAGAGTTCATTGAAAGGCTCAATTTTTATTCCAGTCAAAGATCCCTGGAAAGACAGCTTTATTCACTAAATTCACAGATCAATGCAGCAAGATTTGCATATAGGCAAGTATATAAATCCTGTTTTGCAGCATATTTTCCTTCTCTTACACTGTGAATTTTTAAGGAATCTTGTGTCAGGAGGAGGCAACAGTCTGACAGGACTAGAAAATGAACTCCTTTGTTTAATCTGAAGAACAGGTATAGCTCATGCAGGAGTAGTATCAGCTTTCTCTGACTGTGTCCACCCATCTGGCAGCAAGCATTTCGGGAAAAGAGAAGACAACTCAGCCTCTATGTTTGCTCAGTCTTTGGCTGCCTTTCCAGGAGTGCAGTGTTGCTAAACCTGGGTCCAAACATCAGGATGCAGACCTTCTACCATTCTCTCACCCTTTTTTAAAAATAAAAAGGGGATATGCTCACAATAATCTTCTGTTTTCCATGATTTTGAAGTATATTTTAGTCACAATTTCAACCCTTCTACAGCAATGAAAATGATTTTTTTTTTTAATATGGAAATTTAAAATGCTCTCTTTAATTGCAATCTTAAAAGAAATAGGGCTTTATGAATAGCATTAAATGCACAAGAGAACTCTGTGAAGACTGTAACATTGTGGGTGCCACTTCTGATTCAGCATTTTTTCTCCTGATCTTGACCTGAGGACAAATGACTATTTTGCGTAGTTCATTGAAAAAAATGAAATAGTTTTTGGTTTCCACAACTAGGGTTGAATTTCAACTAGGAGACACAGGCTGAGCACTGCACCATCCCAGTGCCAGTTCCATAAAAGAGATATTTGCTGCTCTTTCTACTATCCCTGAAGGCGTATTTTCCTAAAGGTCTTAAAGTCTCTCCATTTTCCCTAATTTTGTATTCTGCTGCAGCTCACAAAGCCATCACTCTGTCCCATTCTGAAGACCAGCAAAATCAGTTGTCTTGCTCAAAAATATATGCAGTTGCTCTCTCAGTGTAGCCTGGTCTGAACAGGAGTCCAGTTAATTAACATTGATTACAATCCACTGGCTGTGAGTAAAAATTGATCTCCAAGGTTCCTAATCTGAATGCCTCTCTGTCCGGATTTCACTATTTCTGTGACTGTCCGATGAGAGAGACAGGGACAGAGAGTGAATCTGCTTCTTAAAAGTCTCAGTTATTCGTAGGCTACCCTATGAAAGACATTGGTGATCCTTCTGGTCCTCCTTTATCACCCCGTGGGATGGTCATTTGTTAGCGCAGCATCTAATTGCTGCAAATTGTCAGTGTGCACATTTGGACCCTGTTCAATGGTCCATTTTTTATTGAGAGAGGAGCAATGGTATTGATTTTGGATAGCCAGGGAGAATGCCAGGGATATTAGTAAGGAGCTCAGAGAACACAACACATAAACTTTTATGACATGATGTCAAACTGGATTGCACAGGCATAAATGAAAAGGACAACATCTTCTGTAATTACTGCAAACATATACCATACATCTGTTAGAAAAAGGGTACATTTCAATGAAAAAGAGATCTTGTAAAAAGTGGCAACTCAGAAAATTTGTCTGGCCAAAACAGAAAAGGGAGAAGATTTTCAAGTGTACCTCTGGAAATAACAATGCACGACCCAGGAGCTGTATTTCTGCTGCTGTTTCACTGTGACTGAAACCTACATTTGTGTAGAATGGTGACCCACTTCCACCCTCCTTTGAGGTTGGATTTCCCAATCCCACGTGAAGCACCGGCACTCTCCCAGTGAAGCTGATGCTAGGGCAGGGTACAGCACAGCCACTGCCCAACTCTGTGAGGGAGCTTTGTCCTGGTCCTCCACACAAAAGGCAACTACACTCCGAAAGGCTGAAATTGCACCCCCCTCAAAAAGGATCCAGTAACGGAGTTACCAGTACACTGAAGTTTAAACTAAAGAGCAATTTAAGCAGCTAAGCCAACACTTCCAGTGACCTTCAAGCACTTAATTCACAACCACAGGTGAGCTGGTGTATGTTAGACCATGGCTTAACTCACTTATATCTGAGTCCTGGCTTTTCTGTAAAGTGGTTACACAACAGTTTGCCATAAATAATTTGTGCAAATCAATGTCAGAGCCATTAATTCAGAAGTTTTGTCTCCTTGTGTCTGCAGTCCTCCCTGACTTCTTATTATCTCTGCATGGTGCATTATGAAAGTCGGTGTGAGTAGTTGTGTTTTAGCTCACCCAGAATTCCACCAATGAAGTCTCAATAGCCCAAATTTAATAAAACCAAGGATGCTGTGAGCACAAACTGAAACAGAGGAGGCTCTGTCTGAACATCAAGAAACACTTTTTCACAGTGAAGATGACCAAGCACTGGCACAGGTTGCCCAGAGAGGTTGTGGATTCTCCATCTTCAGAAGCTATGTCGTCATGGTACTGGGCAACTGGCTCTAGGTGGCCCTGCTAGAGCAGGATGGTTGGACCAAATGATCTCCAGAGGCCCCTTCCAACCTCAGCCACTCCGTGAGTTGCAGTTCTATGAGGTAATAAAAACAACATAAATAGCTTTGCAGCTATTGTGCAATACTGTTTCTACTTAAAAGTTTATTTATTTATTTGTTTATGAATTTATTTGAATTCTTAGAGTCCTGAATTCACTGAGTGAAAATTTTAAAGGTTGCATGGCTACTCGATGGCATTTTTGAATGGGATCGGTTGCTTCAGGCAATAGTGAAAGGTGTGGGAGTTCCCAGAGGAATCCCCCCACTGACCAGAACTTCTCCCATCTTTGAAACACAGCTTTAAACTCAGAACAGCAGTAGATGAATGGTGAAGACTGAAATGATGTCAACAATTTGTGTGGAGGCCAAAGAAAATACAAAGGGGCCCTCCATGGCTTCGTCTCTGAATTTGTTGCAATGCAGCTGTGAGTAATAAGTTTGCTTTCTTTTCAGGCACAGTACACTACATCTGAAATAGTTTCTGAACTTAGCACACAGTCTCCTGACCGTCTATTATTTTCCTTGGGGATCGGGAGCCTTTCAAGCATTGCAGTGAAGAGTTTGATCTAAGCATATTGTGCAGCAGGGAAATGGGTGGTGGTCTGCTGGCCTGATCTCACAGATTGCAGAGCTTGGGGAAAGTCACTATTTAGACATATTAATATAATTTTATTGCTGGCCCTATCATTATTTTAACTCATCTGAACAGTGGCCAATTTTGTACTATTTTAAGCATGTGTGCAGAGAAGTTATGCAAATACATAAGTTTTCTGTATGGGTGGGTTTTGAAAAAACTCAGTGGGAATAAGGAGCTAGATTAAATCTCTCTTCTTCTTCTACAATCTGTAAAAGGTCTGCATTCATAGCAGAGGCCGCCATTTTTAAGAGGTGAACACAGCCAGTAGAAAGGTGTCCCTTCATACAAATATGCCTGTGAACTTCACGAAGTTCAACAAGGCCAAGTGCAAGGTCCTATACATGGGTCAGGGCAATCCCAAGCACAGATACCGGCTGCGCAGAGAATGAATTGAGAGCAACCCTGAAGAGAAGGACTTGAGGATGTTGGTTGATGAGGAGTTCAACATGAGCCAGCAATGTGTGCTTGCAGCCCAGAAAGCCAACCATATCCTGGGCTGCAACAAAAGAAGCATGACCAGCAAGTTGACAAAGGTGATTCTCCCCCTTTACTCTACTCTCATGAGACCCCACCTGGAGTACTGTGTCCAGCTCTGGGGTCCCCAGCATAAGAAGGACATGGACCTGTTGGAGCGAGTCCAGAGGAGGACCATGAAGATGATCAGAGGGCTGGAGCACCTCTCCTATGAAGACAAGCTGAGACAGTTGGGGTTGTCCAGCCCAGAGAAGAGAGGGCTCCAAGGAGACCTCATAGCAGCCTTCCCACACCTGAAGGGGGCCTACAAGAAAGCTGGAGAGGGACTTTTTAAAAAGGCAGGTAGTGATAAGACAAGGAGTCATGGCTTTAAACTGAAGAGGGTAGATTTAGATTAGATATAAGGAAGAAATTCTTCATTATGAGGGTGGTGAGGCACTGGAACAGGTTGCCCAGAGAAGTTGGGGATACTCCCTCCCTCAAAGTGTTCAAGGCCAGGTTGGATGGGGCTTTGAGCAACCTGGTCTAGTGGAAAGTGCCCCTGCCCATGGTAGGGTTATTGGAACTACATGACCTTTAAGGTCCCTTCCAATCAAAACCATTCAATGATTCTATAATATGAAGGATTATTTTATTAAAAAAAAAAATTATAGTATATTTTATTTCGTGACCATGAAATCAGAGTGATATTCTAAGCAGTAGTATTTATTTATGTTTGTATTTGAGTTTTCATTAATTTCTTTACACATCCTGAAAAATACTAAGTAATTGAAATAACATCCCTCAATGTGGTTTGCATGAAGCAAATCTATAAAATGAAATCAAAAGTAAACAGCACTGTGAAGATGAGACAAGGAAAAGATATTATTTCTGCTTTTGAGTCTGAGTTGTGCTGCTGTTTCCAGCGGCATCACACTCTCCCAGGAAAGTGCATTCCTGGACTTGTCAGACTCATCACATAAGAGGTTTAGAATCAAAGGAGATTTTAATCCTATATCAAACAGAGAGGTACTTCTTCCCCCCTCTACCACTCATCTCTGGAGAAGGTGAGTGTAGCCCACAGCCTTAAAACACCTGGGTGTTTTTCTCAGTTAATTGCCCACTACTGCCAAGAATTTGGGGTGCCTCTGATCCCTTCCATTTTCTTCCTGGGGCACAATATAGTTTTTGGTCCATTTGGTAGCTTGGCAGCTTGCTGTGATGTGTTGTGGTATTTTGCTGCTGGTATGTGGAGTGGATGTTTTGTGGGCCTTTCAGGGCGAACCCTATCCTGTTTGGATACAGTGGGCCAAGCTCGGTGAGTCAGGAACTTCCTTCAAGACCTGCAAGCCCATGTTTCCTTCACACTTTCTTCCAAATGCATAGCCCTTATTTCCAAGGAAAGCCCCTTGACTCAGCTCTATGTGAAGAAATTTACAAGCCTTTGCATACATTTAGTCCTAAACTTCTGTGGTGTAGGGACTGCAGGTTGTAAAATCTTTGGGGCAGAGATTTGTATTTTTCACTTGTCATCTACCTAGCCTACAGCATGGTTAGGCATCAGGAGAATAATATTGGTAACAATGGTGTAGACAGGTATGACTGATATTGCTCTGGAGAGCAGAGAAAAATCCATTAATTTAAGTGAAAAAGTGCAGGTAAAACACAGGTATATATATGAGATCCAAATGTGGCCCAGGATCTGCTTCTTTCTGTATTGTCCATCAATGTGGTGCCCATCACTATATTCTCTAATGGCCTCTTCCATATCTCTCTTCTCCTCCCATTTCTCTGGTGGTTCTCCTAACAGAATTAAACAAAGAAAGAGGAAAGGTGTCAGCAATGAGTGGTTGGACGGTTACATCAACACTGAACAAACGTTAAAGAGTTTTTCTGGGAGCGGTGAGAAGGTGAAACAAGTTACCTGGCAACTGCCAGATTTCCACTGAAGGGAGAAAGTAGCCACAACCACCATACCCTTTGCTTTTGCTGAGCACCAGGAAGGGAAACATGACTCAAAATGAATGAGATGTTAACAATCACGGGTTTTAATTAACATTGTTAAATGGAAGTGAATTTGCTACAGAATGTGAAAAATATAGTTCTACTCTGATTCCTACTCAGTTACCTGTAAACTAAAAATACTGGCTTCTTGTTTTTTCTTTAGGTTTAAAATATAATTACTGAAATTTTCTGCTTTTTTTGGTTATTGCAGTAAAGCCAGGTGGCGGAAGAAGGGATTTCCCTGCCTTATGCTGGCTGTCAGTACAACTGTTAAATTAATCCAATGGCTGGGATGATTTAGTACTGATGAAGGATTGAAAGACTGTGAGGAAAAACAGTATTTTGGGGACAAAAATAAAAGGCTTATTGGGAATTTTGGTTAGTGAGATAAACAAGGACTAAAACCACAGAGGCCAAGAGAAAACATGTGCAACAGTGGAAGACAAGACATATTGTCCCCTTCTGCCACTGCCAATGAGCTTGAAAAGGAAAGAAGCAATTCTGGCTAGGAGATTCAAATGGATCATTTCTCATAGAAGAGGCATAATCCTGGGATCTAGTTGGAAAAGAACAAGAAAACAAAACCAAAAACAAAACCCCTGAGAAACACTTGAGTGAGGTGAAAAATAGTGATGGTGAATGGTGATGAGTCAGGTGAAAGCCAAGTGAGATCAGGGGTAAAAGCTACAGCTATGTGAAATTCCCAAGATTTAGTTGGCAAGAATGTGCATTGTTGATAGACTTGAGGTGCTTTGAATTCAAGGTTGTTTGTTCCTGAAATCCTAGAAGCACAAATTGAAGTAATTTATATGAGGAATGAAAGCATTCATGTCAATCCTGTAGGTCTTCAGTTTCTGAATAGCTCCTAGGATCCAGCCACCCTTTCCCCTCACTTGCCACTGAGTGGTGCAATCCAGACTCCAGCCTGTTCTCACCAGCTGGCTAGTCTGAACGTTTGCAATAAAACTACAGAGTGTTGTCTGTGAGAATAAATGCATATCTGGCACAATCTCCACAGCAGCAGTAGGTTGACACCTTCATCAGCTGGATCTTGAGCCTGCATGAAGTCTCCAGGTCCCAAGAATATCTCCTACATTTGGTTTACACTGAATTTGCTACAATCTACACAGCTGAGGGGGATAAAATATTAGTAATAAATATTGGTACCTGCCCACACAGCATGTTGCATAACACAAGTTGCTTAGCATATTTTTAAAATGAGTTTTAGTGAGGATGCATCACAGAAATTACTACCTTGTCAGAGCTGTGCTCTTGTATACATTATGAGCCTTTCTATAACTGTGATTATGAATTTTACAGTATTATATTTCTCTGTCATTCTTTAAATTTCTGTAGGCACTGTGCACATAGAAAAGATTAAAGTAATGCTGCTATATCTGATAAGAATTTCCTTTAGGAAGGTGCTATTTAGATTCAGGAGTGATTTTGAAGTCTAGATTACCAAAAAGTGTAAGAAGTTTTCTTATATAGGAAAAAACCCCAACAGAACAAGGTCAGTGTCCCAGAACTGGGCAAGTCTTTGCCTAAAGCAACAGGAAAGAAGAAATTAAAAGTTTGTTACAATGATAACTGCAAGCCTGGAGTTTGTCAGTTGGAAAGACCACAGTCTCTGAAATATCCTGAGAGATCAAGCCATAAGGGTTTTACACATTCACTTGCAGCATTTTGTCAGCACATAGTCTGACAATGTGGTTTTGTTAATGAATGTAAAGAATTTTATATGTTGTTCTGTCTCTTGGATGCCAAAGTTCTGGGTCATTGGCGCCTAAATAGGTAGATAGCTGGTTCTGTATTCAAAAAAGTGGGCAGTTTAAATAAAATTGAACATATATTTTGACATAACTTGAAACAACTATTTCTTTTGTGATTTATGACATCTTCACACAAAAGAGAAAGACAAGGGTGAGTGAGCTGATTGCTAGGTACACCGCATGTTCCTCTCTAGAGAATCCCCATCAGGAAATAACTTCAGCTGGCACAGGAGTGGGTGAAAGCCAAGGCAAACTGATACAGCTCTCAGGTAACAATCCTGTCAGGAAGATTTGCCAGGTCATACTGAAAGTTTGATTCCTGACAGGGGTCAGTGCCAGATTACTTTGAGTAAGGGATAACCTGCCTCCTGGCTGATGCTTTTCCTCTGGCACTGTTATGCAGTCACACGTCTGTCATTATTCTCCAAGAGGCAGTAGATATTGCTCCCAGGGATGGATTAGAAATGCACATTTGACCTAACAAGCCAAATGACTCCTTTGTCCTGCTTGTAAAGATATGAACTGGCTGTCTGGAGCGGCAGAAGGAAAGGGAGAAAATCTGAGGTACAGGCTGAGCACAGAGCAACATTCTGGAACAACTCTGGGTTTAGGGAAGCCAAAGGAGATTTGACCAAGTCCTTCTCTATTTCTGTTAATTACTGTGTGAGCAAAACCAGATTCCCTTGAAGGGCTGAGTTTGAACTCTACAACTTTGGACTGTGTTTAAAAGTGGGATGGGAATGCAAACTGCTTTAAGACCCATCACAAAAGCTTCTGGAAGTTTTATGTTGTTATAAGCTAAAGGTTGAAATTTTTACATGAGAAAATGTGGTTACCAACATTCTGATCATTTGTAAAACTGCCCTTTTCTATAAGGTAAATATTACCTGTCTTCTCAGATTCTTCTCTTGTATCCACTATCAAACTTCCTCTCATTTTGCCTGGGCTTTCCCTTTATATCACACATCATACCCTTTTCTATGTCACAGTTCCTGCCACTACTTGTTCTTTCATGAGTACTTTGTGCTGTGTGGACACAGTCCTTAGGGATTGCTCTAAACCCCTTGTGCACCTCTAGGAAGAGTTTCAAGATGGCTGTCTTCAAGAGAGAAACCTTAACAGGGAGAAACTGAGCAGAGACTTAGTTAGGTCTGTACAGTAGGTCTCTCCCCCTAGCTAGGGCTTCCCCCAGAGCAGGCAAGCATCAAAACAGAGCAGGTCGGATAGTACCTCCAGGACCAGCTATTCACCTCTTCCCAGCGAATGACTTACTCACTTGTTGGGATCCCAAGCTCAATCCTCAAATTAGTTAATTAATGTGTCACCAAAAAAAGTAAAACCAAGTTCAGATTTGGATGTCTGAAATATATACATTTAATATGCCTATATATACAAGGATGGGATTTAAAGATTTTAGACAAATATAAAGGTACTCTAGTTTCAACAGATTTTGCTGCATTTCCAATAACTGCAAAGGCAAAAATTGCAATTTCACCTTCCCCAATAGAATCAATGCATTTAATTATACATGTCCACCTGGTGCAGTTGGTAGGGCAGAGACCTCATAGAAGAAACAGTATAGGATAAAATAAAGACTGGGAAAACTAGCAAACTTTGCACTGACACTTGTCAAGTTTGGAGTGTGTCCTTGCAAGCAGAATGCTCTTTTGATAGCTTTCATACCAATTAGAAAATTGCAGGTATGCAGACTGATCTATTTCACTATTTTCTTGCCAAAACTGCCTCTTCCTCTGACAATTTATGCAAAGTTGGAGTAGATAGGTTAAAAAAAAAAAGCCTTGTTTTAAGGAAAAAAAGGCAGAAGAAAAAAAGAAAAGATCCTCCCCACAATCATTGAACTACTGCAGGCTGCTGCTTCCCTGTGAGTTAATCTGCTGAAATCTCTGGATGGTGTTTTCTCTTTCCACTAGGGTATTGTGGAAGATGGAAGTAAGTCTTCATTGGCTTCAGGTCCACTTTCCCCCATTTCAGCAGCACTTTTCCTAGGAAAGACTGAGTAGAAGCTGAATAAAGACTCCAGGATTGTTCATGTGTTAATGATGGCAGCTGTATTAGCCCGGCTACCTCTACCGCCAGAAACAGGCTGGCAGTAGCTCCCACGTAAAGTAGTCAGAAGAAAAGAATAATGAGCTTCAGTCAAGGCAATTATTTTAAACAAAAACATTCATTCACCACACTGCACTGGCTTCCAAATTTTGGCTGATGACAGCGACGGAGTAGGGTGTGATATCTGCACCTGACTTTCTCTCTGCCATTTCCTGCTCAGCTCCTGCTTTGATCTCTGTCTCTGAATATAATTATGAAGCCTGAATCAGAACCAGGCTCTCATTTCTGCTGCCCCAACTTGCCCTCCTCTCTAGCTCTTAAGGAAGACACTGTGATTCTCAAAGGTTTGCCTTTTATTTTTAGTCCAATAAAATGGACCACCTGCAAATTCAGTTTGCTTTTTTCTTTTTATTACCTGCTTTTTATTATGTAGCCAACATACCCCAAAAGTACTCAGTAAGTGCATATAAAACATAATTAATCTTCTCAAAGGAATGTATCTTCTTTGCCTGAAATTGTTGTACCAAACCCTTAGGTGATATACACTGGCAGAGCTCCACTGAAATCAGCCCAGCTATCTTCATTTACAACACTCGTATGTTTGGCCCAATCCTTTTGCTCTCAGTGATAAGTGCATACTGAGCTGTATCTTCAGGACTAAAGGAATTGGTTCTTGGTTACCAGTGGGGGTCAATTAGCATAGCTCTGTTAACTGAAATGAAACTATGCTGATTTACAGCAGCTGAGCTTTTGCACTGCCCTCCCTCCTCTCTCCAGCCCCAGTAGATATTGTTTCAATATTTGGCATTTAAAAATGTACTTACTATGGAAAAATATATTTACGAGGCAAAGATATTTTTCTAAGGCTTTGCATTGACCTCAGGAGGTCCTATGTCCTACATCCTGTGCTCTATGTAAGCGGTGTAGTAATCACTATTAGGTTACATTGGTGTATTTAATTATGATAACTAGTTCCTGTTTGCTGGAAAGAGAGCAAACCTGAAGAATTACCAGCCAAAACCCAAAGGTGCTGTTTCTCTTACAAGCAGTTCTTGACAAAGATATGCCATTGTTCATCACTGTAAAATTTCATTCAATCAGGACCAAGAATAATAAGGAATCTTACACTAATCAGGACATCTATCTATACATACATACACATACATACATACATAAATAAATACCAGCTCTCAAACTGAACATCCTTCTTCTAAGTTTTTCACTAGCCTAAGTGTAGCATAAAAACAACATAAGCAAGGACAGAATCATATCTCATACCTCTAATTTTAGAGCTTTGGTTTTGTAAAAGGAATTGTCAAGTTTACCCTAGACATGTTTGTTGACAAAGAGCTTAGTGTTTCATCCTTTATTAACCAGAACATTTTACGGTAGCCAATTTCATGTTACCTTCACAAACAGCACACATCAACTGCTTGTGCCTAGCGACTGTTATAAATTCTTCTGGGAGACTTAGGGTTGTAAAACAAGAACATTAAGTGCATGCATAAAAAGCACAAGCCAAGTGTTTACAGCTTTTACATAAATGTCCTCCTTATGTTTCCTTTATTTTTTTATTAGAAAGTGACAAAACAAAGGTCAAGTACCCAGTAAATGCCCACCATTGCTGACTATTGAACCAGACCAAACTAAGTTTAGCTAATCTTTGGTGCTTTCTATTGTAGAGAAGGGCAAGGGCACGAAGGAGCAAATCAAACACCTATTTTTCTTCTGTAGTTTTAGGAAAATTCTTCAGATGTTAGAAGCCCAGGCTTAAATCTAGTGCCAGGCAGTCCCACATAATCATGGCCTTCAGTGGAGTTGCTCAAATTTCACAATGATGCAAGTGATGAAAAGCTTAAGCCTGTCTTATTTATGGACAGATTGGATTATATTTGCAATATCACCAGAATAAACTTACTTATAAAATAGTCTTAAACATTTAAAGGACTGAGTCTATCCTGTTATACTCACTTTCTGCTGCTGTAGCTTCACTGACCTTTTAAAGACAGAACTCTTCATTAAACTGTTAAGCACAGAGTTAAAGGGAAAGCATTTCCATCTCTTTTCTCTGAAGTGGCTGACTTTGAAGTTTTGTAGTGCAAAAGATACAGTTCAGACTGGAGTCAAATACTCACCACAGGAACTACTGTTCTTACAATAGCAGAGGGTGTGTTACAATGGAGATTTGCTGAATATACAGACTTTTTGAACACAGTCAATACATGGTGTTCTGTTAACAAGTTGATCTCTTCCTTGAGTCATCTTTTAGATCCTTTATTACAGGAACTAGTGCAAAAGAGTTTCACTGAAACAGGGTAATTCCTTTGACAGATGTGATAACAATAACTATATTTTCCTTTTTTATATATGTTATTTGGTTTCACTTCACATATCTGTATTAAGGGATTTTTTGATGGGCATTTTATCCTACTACTAGATCTTAAGTTGGGAACATTTTGTAATCAGTAGCATTTCAACCTGACAGAAACAGCAGAGAACAGCTGAGAAATAATAAGCCAGGCTTCTGTAGGCATTTAAAAGAAGTTTCTTTAAGTACTTAGTAACTGTTAGAACAGTATGTAAAGCACACTGAAAGGCTCCTAATTTTCACACTCCAAACTGCCTCTACAGAACTGTTAACTTTTCCCAGTGAGGAGTGATACATAGATGTTCTGGCTATGTTTCCATAGATATTTCCTTAAGGAAATGTTTCTATTCACCGAATCCATAGGGAGTATTTTAATAAGACAGACTCCCCCTCCAGCATGATCCATCAGTAAATGACAGTGTGATGTTAGTGTTGTTTCTCACAACAAAGATGTTTTGTATTTTCTGTAGAAAAGCAAATTCACATTCCTAACTTTCCTTTAAACCTCCTGTCCCTCCTCAAAAAGCCCATGTCCCCTTTTTAGCCATGTTTCCTGTCAAGTCCACTCTGCAACTTATCTGTGGATGTTTCTCTTTCTTACAAATCTTTGGAAAGAAAGACCTTCTATTTTTTTCATACAGTTTTAGTAGTTCTTAACAGTTATAGGAATACATTTACTGTAGCGTATATAATATATGTGTCATTTCACTATTAGTTAGATAATTTCTATTGGTAAGGGAATGAGTCTGAAATTTGGCAAACCAACAGTTACACACACACATATGCACACACAGACTCACACACACACTTACTCCTTCATGTAGATGTATATATATCCACAGATAGAGCCTTTTTCCATTCACAGTTCCCTATTGAAAGTTAGAATATTTAAAGAGTCAAGACAGGACAGAATTATTCAGTCATGGGTAAACCAAAATGCTAAACATCTCCATGGCTGGCACAAGCTCATTCAGTGTACTCTGAGCTCTTTTGGACCAACCATCTGCATCACTTCTATTTTTTTAATTGAAAAGAAACACCTTCCTCTAATTTTACTGTGCTAGGAGAGTCAGTTTCTTTTAGAAAACTAGTGCCAACAGCCACCAAATGAAAGAGCAAACTATAGATATTGAAGAGAAATTTTATCAATGACAACCACCCCTTAAGAAAACACACAATTGCCACCCGTTAGTAAAATGCAGAAAAATTAGCTGTGACAATGTAACACCAGTAAGTTGCTGCAACAATAGCCACAAATGGAAATAACACATACTTTCCATCCATTACTATAAAAACACCAGGATTTCAAAAAAATGAAACAAACATATTTAAGAGCCAGCACTTATGACACAGAGGGGTTTTACTATGGAATACTGAATTGCCCTACCACCTGCCTTGTCCTACCACTAGTAATATTATTTAAAACCAAAACAATACAAAGAAATGGTGTGCCCATTTCTCTTTTTGTCTTTTTTTCCCTTTTTTTTTTCTTCTTCTCTTCTTAAGAAGCCTTCGTTCCTGCCTTAGCTGTCACAGGCTATAACGGCTTCTAGTCTAAGTAACTCTGCCATCTGCATGGTTTCTTCCTAACACAAAAGGAGCCACTCACATGTGTTACCCAGTAATAAATTATATTCTAGCTGCAGAAATCCATAGGATGATTCAGGAAAATACACCCATAGGATATAACTGTGAATTAATTATAGATCTATAGCATTTTAGAAGAACACCTATCTAAATCTTAAACATTTATAGTACCCTGCAAGTTCTGTGACTTTTTTTTTTTTTTTTTTTTTTTTTTTGGTGAAGGAGGGTATATAGATCTCACAACAGTGGCTCTGAAAGCATGGGACCCAATTGTATATCTTTTGCATCCCTCAAATACCTATTGAGTGGAAACTGGAACAGCAATCTTTTTTCTGATATTGATGACAATTTAGCTTTTCTTTTCTTTTTTTTTTTTGTTGTCTCTAAAGAAAACAGTAGTTATCTGTTTCCTCTCTGCTGCACTGCTCAATTTCTTTAAAAATAATTCCTTGTAGAGGATTAAATTCTTTCTGCCTTTTCCTGTGAAATATACTTTTTTAGACAAGAGTTCTCACCTCAAATTGTGTCATTAAATTCCCCTCACTCTTCATAAGTGCTCTCATATGCATCCATTTTGGTTTGTGCTCGTAGGAAAAATGAAGCTGAAGAGTCAAAGTCCATCAGGGAGTTTTGACAGAATCCAAGCACTGTATTATTTTTAAATTTACATTTGTCTTCAAGACACAGTTCCCTGTATGTTAACTGTGTATGTACACATATACATGGTTAAGGATATGTACTGTTCTGCTAAAATACAATATTGCATGATAACAAAGAAGAACACCTAATTTAACTGACAAGCACTTGTTGGTAACATTTTGATATAGATAAATACATCCACGATCTTTCTCCTTTGGTAATATAAAAAAATGAAATACAAACTAGGAATGATCTTCAACTGATGGTGACTGCCAAAAATACTATTATTATCCTATCCTAGGTCATCATGTGAAATGGGTAGATTAGAAAAAATCCCAGGACAATATTAGTCTAAATACTGATGTCCTGACGCACAATTGCTCTGCAAAATGAGATTAAGAGATTCTGTGCTCTGGCTTGTAGACACTTAATTTCTGATTAGATGACTGGAAGAAACTGTTATGTTCAGAACGGTTGACTGGAAGAAACTGTCAGAGTGTTGATATTTTCCAGGGACTGTGGCTCCACAACGCACGTTAATTCTATTTGGTTTTGTGAGAAAACAAATGGGTCTTGTGTACTCCTCTGGAGAATGATGAGGTTTACTTGCCATTTTGCAACTTTCCTTACAAAATTCAGTGAATGTTGGCATATAAAAGGCATAAACAGGGCCTGGTTTCATATAGTGACAAAGGTGCTCAGTAGCCCTGAAAGTGAAACTTGCTGACTTCTCTAACTTAGAAGTTAGAAGAGAGTTAGAGGAAAGCAAGAGGTCTCTGTTTACAAGTAACCACCCATGTCAATTCTTACTTCTCCATCTTCATGTTAACAGGCCCAGAAAAGCTTTCCAAATCCTGCATCAGTTTCTGAGAAAATGCTTTGAAACCTCTATCATTACTCTGAAAGCATCTCAGTGCCTGAACACAAATTTGTAAAGCAATGAAATGATATTCATTAAAAAAGGTGCTGAAAAAAGAAGCAAGTAACTAATCAAAACCAACTGAGACCCTAAGAATAACCCAATTCTGAGTTGCACTTTAGGGCCTGAGGTTAAAGCTCAGGATATTTGAATAACAAAGATTCACCTATATCTCTGGGATGTATATACCTTTGGTATCCAGAGACTTGAAAGTTCATTACAAATCAGCCCACCTTTTCTGCCCTGACTTCTTCAGCAACTTAAAGAGAGGCTGGCTCCATGTTTTTCTCTTTCTACTGACAGGGAGATATTCAAAATGTGCTGTGATATGGTCGTAAGTCCCAGAGTATAAGCTGCACATGAGGTATCAATGTGGAATTTCTTCTTTGAGAGCACTTACACCTTGGGTGTTGCAGTAACTGTCCCTTCCCAGCCACCCCAGGAGGGAAAGCCTAAGCCAGAAGCTGAGGAGGAGGAGCTGTGCTCTCCATCTGCCTTTCAATAGACAGCTGAAGGAGGCAAATATAGAGAAAGGAGTCCACTGCTCCTCTCCAGGATCCACACTGGCACAAAAATCCCTCTGCCATACAGTGCCCTGGGAGGGGCTGTCAGCTGCAGACACAATCCCTGTTGGAGCACCTTCTAGCTATCGGCCACATTCTTGCCATAGTGAGCCACCAAGGGCTATCTGGCCCTTATGCATTAGTATTGGACAACATATAAGGACTTGACTCATTGGATCACACATTTTGTTCTGTTTTTCCAGTACACTAAAAAAAACCTGATACATACTTATTTGCTTCCTATAGTGCTTTCAATAATCACAGCTGCTGCAGAGTGTGCTCTCTCTTGCAATTATCTTGCCATCAAGAAAGCTAAGAAAACAGCAAAGGATTTTGCTCTCCACTGGAGACGGTATGATACTTGGGGTGTTTCTCATTAAAGAAAAGGTACATGTTTTAAAACATATCAGCAGCTGGAAAGATCTGCACCTTTAAAAAGTTGTTTTCAGAAGGTGATAGATTTGCTTGTAACGGAATCACTTAGAGAGAGGCTCAGTGTATCTTTGAGCTAAACCAGAGGATGAATTAGCTTTATAACAACAAGACTTACCAGAGGGCTTAGTATTAAATATTAAACATTTCTCCATTAAAATCCTGAATGGAAATCTGGGTATGATGGATTGATTTAAGGAAATAACCATTCATGTGACCGTGCACAAGACCTCCATTTGCATTTCAGTCTGGAAAGACACCTTGTTAGCTCCTGGAGTGTAACAGAGGACTACTGAGCACAGAGGTGGGCATCACCGCTATGCTCAAAGTAACACACATAGCCCTTGGAGGGCTGGAGAAGGGGAACCCCTTCCTCACCATTGACTGCGCTTTTTTTGGTGGATGCTTAGGACAGCCTTTTTGAGAGCTGGGGAGACCAGAACACCCCAACACCTTCTTTACTTTCCAGAAACAAACCGTAACAAATTAGTCAAGCAAAACCCTATGAGGCGTTTCCTATATAACAGTTTATGAAACAGTCACCTCATTTGTCATAGTGTTCTAAAGTTGTTAACAACAGCTTTCAAAAAATCAACTCAGATTTCCCTAAAAAGAGGCTGAGGTAGCAGAGAGAGGTTTCTAAAAGCAGTCAGCAACTACTAGCTCCTGCAGAGAATTTCAGAGGCCAAAGAGAATGGAGTCTTCTGAAGGAAACTGGCCTTGAGAGACCAAATCTTACAGTTTAATGGAAATTGGGTGCCTGGTCACACAATTTTCTTCAGAAAAGCCCAGCTTCTGGTCATTTGGCTCCTGCAAACTATTCTGAATCCCTTCCTCCACAAATCCTATTAACTCTACAGTTTTCAGGATCTATTCCACGTAAATCAGTTTTGAGCTGATCAGCATTTCTCTATTAATAGTTTCCAGACCCGTGCTGTAAGAGTATGAAAAATCAGAGCAAATCAAGCCAGAAAATTTGTAATGAATTTTCTCTTGTGAGAGATGGCAAAATGGCACAAGGATTAAACTGAGAAGCAGAAAAGCTGGTCTTAACAGCAAGAAGAGTGTCCTAGCTTTAAATGGTGTTTAGTTAGTATAAATTGGGAGGTCCCCAAAGATTCACTTGGATCTATGCTTGCCCAAACTAGTTAAGGATCTACTTGTCTTTGTTACCAAAAGTCTGGTTTGGGCTCCTTTTTGTCTGTTTATCTCAGCATAATTAGCTCACTTCAGCTAAAGCAGCTCAAGTTGCCAGTGTTGTGAAATCCATTATACATCTCTCTTTCTCAGTTACATCAACCAGAAAAAAAACCTATGATGGTTTCCAATAATTTAGATAACTGGTCTTTCCCTTTTGTTTCTCCAAAGTACAACATACAACACAGTTGAGTTTCATCTCTTGTGGTGGGCAAGCAGCAATGGAAATAGTGTTGAATCACTGTGTGGTTAATACAGGGATAACTTGTAGGCTGAAATCATCACTGCTGTGTTGTCTGGCTGATAAGTGACGAATGAAATATTTTCTTGGGTCAGCATTTATTTCACATTTTTTTCCAAAAGATGTATTTATTAATGTTATGACTGAGGCAATCCTTAAGGTCTTTTAGGCTTCAGTTTACCAAAATTCTCATGCAACATAACAGCTTACCACTCTTGTTAAATGAGGTTTTCTTCACTTCCTCTCCTGCTTGTCTTCCAAGCTCACAGCTGGTACCATCTGCCACTGGGGAGTGGAGAGTGACTGAGCTGGCACAAGGTGTACAGCTGGAGTGCAATGCTGGCATGGAAAAAGGTGAAAAGGAAGGAAAACATTACCCTACCCCTTCCTCAAAAGCAAAATAGTAGATTGGCTCATCCCATCTGAAACTGTGCTCTCTGAGTTCAATTATTTCTCCCATGTTGCTTTACTTGGAGCAATGTTGTGAGCCAGGTGGGAGAAGTTCCCCCAACTATGTGGGTCTGTACTGGGTATGAATCATAGAATCACAGAATCATAGAATACCCAAATATTCTAGGGATAGGGACCTCCAATAACAGGAAGGACCTCAAGGATCACCTGGTCCAACCTTTCTTGGTAAAAGCACAGTCTAGACAAGATGGGCCAGCACCCTGTCCAGCTGAATCTTAAAAGTGTCCAATGTTGGGGAATACACCACTTCCCTGGGGAGATTATTCCAATGGCTGATTGTTCTCATTCTGAAAAATTTTCCTCTTGTGTCTAATCAGAATCTCTGCAGGAGTAAGTGGTAGCCATTACCACTTGTCTTTTCCATGTGACTCTTTGTAAAAAGGGAGTCTCCATCTTCTTTGTAGCCACCCTTTCAATACTGGAACATGGTGATAAGGTCTCCCCTAAGCCTTCTTTTCTCAAGGTTGAACAAACCCAGTTCTCTCAGCCTTTCCTCATACGGCAGGTTTCCCAGTTCTTTGACCATCTCTGTGGCCCTTCTCTGGAACCTCTCCAGCCTGTCCACATCTTTTTTGCATCTTGGGGACCAAAACTGAGCATGGTATACCAGGTGTGGCCTGGCAAGCACTGAGAAGAGTGCAATAATGACTTTTGGTGATGTCACTGCTGGCGATGCCTTTGTTGTTGTTGATGCAACCCAGCATCCTGTTGGCTTTTTTTGCCGCAGCAGCAGCACACTGTTCACTCACATTGAGCTTGTTGTCCACAGAGCTGCTGCCGAGCAGGGTAGATCCCAGCCTGTGCTGCACTCCTGGATTATATTTTCCCAGGTGCAAGACCTCACATTTGTCCTTGTTGAATTCATAAGGTTCTTGTTAGCCCACTCTTCCAGCCTATCCACGTCTTCCTGCAGGGTGGCTCTCCCTTTCAAAGTGTCCACTTCCCCACTCCGTTTGGTATCATCAGCAAATTTCATCAGGGTACATTTTATCCCATCATCCAGATCACTTATGAAGATATTAAACAGAGTTGGGCCCCACATTGATCTCTGGGAGGCCCCACTTGTGACAGGTTGCCAGTTTGAAAAGGAGCTATTTACCACCACACTCTGGGTTTGGGCTGTAAGCCAGTTCCCTACCCACTGCACAGACCACTTGTCTAGACCATAATGCATCTGGCTTTTCCCAATCACGTGCTTCATTTGACTTGTGAGAGCCCCCCAGGAGGATTTGTTCCATAACTTTCCCAGGGACTGAAGTAAAACTGATGGGCCTATAGTTTCCTTGATCCTCCTTTAAGCCCTTCTTGTAGATGAGGGTGGCAGCAGCCTTCTTCCAGCCTTCTGGATGTCTCCCGATCTCCATGACTTCTCAAAGATTACGGAGAGCAGCCTTGCAATGAGGTCAGCCAGCTCTCTTAACACCCATGGGTGGATATTGTCAGAGCCATTGATTTGTAGGGGTCAAGCTCCTGTAACAGTTCATATACCAACTCTTCTTTCACTGATGGTGCATCTGTGTTTGCATCAACCTGGGCTTTTGTTCCCAAGGCCTGGGTCCCAACAGTACTGGTAAAGACAGAGGTGAAGAAAATATTGAGAACCTCTGCGTTTTCTTTCAGTGCTGTTCATGACTAATTCACATCTGCTGTTTAACAGCAGGCCAATATTTTCCTTCTGTTTCTGCTTGTTGTTTATGTACCTGAAGAACCCTTTCTTGTAGCTTTTGACATCTCTGGCCAATTTCAATCAGAGCTGAGCTTTTGCTTTTCTAACTGCACCTCTGCACGCCCTGGCAATGCCCTTGTAGTTCTCAATGGGGGTTCATCTACTTTTCCATCTCTGTATGCTTCTCTTTTGGTTTTGCACAGACTCAAAAGCTCACAGTTAAGCCAAGGGAGTCTTTTGTTCTGCCTACTTCCTTTACCTTTAAAGGAGAAACAAGCTACTGTCAAGTAGATTATATGGGAGACAATATCAGAATTACTGTAATTTGAACAGACAACTCTGAGTGACATGGGCTTATCTAACCCAGATATGTGGATTTTGTTAGTGAAACTTTATTATTTAATTAACAGTGCCAGAAAACACTTCAAGGCAGTGAAAATGTGTTTCACTATTTCAGTGTGGTCCCTGGTCCATAGCAATCATTGCTATCTCAGGTGGTTACCTGAGAGGCCTCAGGAGCTAGTACAAGCTGACCCACTCTGTCTTGGTGGTTAGGAGAGTTCAGTACCATGGATGTCAGCTGGCCTCAGAGACAATTTAACACTGCTAAAATTATTCATATCTTATAGTCTACATACTTAATCTGAATAAATTTCACAAGATGTTCCATCTATCTTGAGATCAGTTGCTTTTGCCTTTGATGCTACTAGTGTTGGACATCCTTACAGTGATGCTCAAGACACATGTCTCTACTAGCTTTCTCCTTAAAGTCACAGGCTTGTCTGGTTGCTTTGGTTCAGCTTTCCCTGACCTGAACACTGAGCAGAGTCTAAGGGGGAACTACTCAAAGTCTTTGCAGTTTGCCCAAAACACCCTGACCCGGGAACACGGCCTGACCTCTGCTTGGGTGTGCGCTTCCATCTCCTGCAGGAGCTGATGGTCCAACCAGCCTTCCCACTCCCACCCCTGCTGTTTTTCATCCAGTGGAGCTGCCAAAATGGAAGGGCAGAAAATTTTCAACACTTCCCTTCCAACCTACTCGCATTCTACTTCTTTTCCTCTGCTATCGAAACAAAAAAGAAAGGTGTCAAGGAAGAGAAAGCAATTGCCCAAGGAAGACATCCGTGTTGACAACAAAGGAAAAGAGCTGATTAGTCTTTAATCACCAGTTCTGGCTAAAGTATGTGTCAAGTGAAGTATATTTGCCTAATATAAAATCAGCTACACTAATATTTTGACAAAGAAAAAGAAATGGCTGCTGTTTGAAGGTTCTGTGGTCTCAATTTCTAAATACACAGGAATGATCTGTATCATTAAAACTGTCTTGTATAACATAGAACTGTTGTTTAAGTAAACAAAAAGGTATCTGTAAGGCAGTGTGTTGTTTGTTTCTGCTGTTACATATATTGCAAGCAATGTCAAAGAACTTCATGGGGTGGTTTGTTTGGGTTTTTTTAATTTGTCTGTTCAGTTTGAGTTCCCCCTGAATTAACATATCTTAGTTTTAAACATTTAAAGAATGAGAATTAGTTACACTGGAAAGATTGTTGCAATGCTAACTAGCATAACAAAGTCTATGGTATCAAAATAACACAAAGAGGAATACACTTTCAATAGCATGACTCTGCTTTTAAGTTGGGATGTTGAAGAAATCTTTTACAAGTGTAATTAATTTGTAAATGCTTGATTTGTACAAGCTAGAACTGTCCAGTCATCAGACACAGACTATTGCTCTTGCACTCTTTGCTTTCATGACAATATTTATACAGAAAAAAATTATATTATCAACCTACACATCTACCCTCCAATCAGATTGTGGCTGCCATGCCAAACAAAGACAAATGGAAACCCATATTCTACATTCCTAGCAGAGGGAAAGGGCTTAAGTGAATTATTCTTTGACAAGATAACATATCCTTAACAGGATAACATGTGTGCTTTGCAACAAACAGCAACTTTGAGAGTGATACTGTGGATGGAAGGTTGGGGGAGATGGATGTTAATATCATCAGAGATCCCTGCTTGCAGATAAATGTTCCTGAAGAAAGAATTAGATCAGGAAAGAACTTGACTTTGTCCATCATTTTCTAAATAAAAAGCAATAAGAAATCAAAACCAAAAGCCCTTAGACTTTAAAGCTAGAAAGCTCTGAACTTCATAAGGCTGACTGTTGACTCATGAATTTCCATGACAAAATTTTCATCCACATCTGTAGGGCAGTATCAAGTATTAAAGGCTAACTGTTCTTTACCTCCTTTTATTTCAATAAATTATTCTGCACCTAGGAGAAAGAAAAAAACCACTTAGCTGAGTTTTCCAGACCAGAACACCTTTTCTTAAAGGTGTGATCATGTGTAAAACAGGAGACTATAGTATTCAAAATGTATAGGGGAAAATGTGTAAATATGTAAACATTTTTTAGAATAGGATTTAAATTCTAGAAACAGAAAAAGAGCAACAACAGAAAATCTCCAATTTTGCCAAACATTCCCTAGGAGAATGCTTGAGAATATTGGAGAATGTAAAATTACTCTGGTGTGTCAGTGGAGTGCTGTTAAAACTTAATCTTCTTCCCTAACATAACAGGGAGCTAAGCTGAAGTAAGAAATCATAGGCATGCAAAAAACATAGAGGTGGTTAGTGGTTACAGTAATGTTGACCACATGAAAAATTGCTGATGCATGTCTAGATCTTGCTGGTGTGGCATTGATGGCAACTGGATGGAGGATCACACATGTATTAAGAGCATACCCAAACTTCACACAGAAACAAGCCCTGCTCCTCCCCCTGTGACACTCTTCCACCTGGACTCCCTTGCATGTCATGGCCAGACCCCCCTCTAAGATCCGTTGCTCTCAGATAGCCTCTCTTCCGTGTTCAATCACTGACATACCTCTGGCCATTACGGAGCAGCTCAAAGAAAGGTATGGTCTTTAAGCATGGCTATTCAGCTTTGTTTTTTTCCATCAAGCATGAATTACACTCAAACCTATCCCCCAAAGCTTTTACCTGTAGAAGCAAACTCAAAAACCAGCTTTGGTCACAGACGTCTCCAGACAGCAGTACTGATCCGAGGAATAAAAGGTGCTCAGACCATGTAATTCCTCCATACTTGTTAATTACACCTCAGTATCTCTTACTGAAGCAGTGGTTGCCATGTACTACATGAGCATCTGAGTAATTGAGAACCTCTGTTTTCTGATACAGACAGGATTATACTCCCTGAGTATATCCCACCTTCTCCTATCAACAAAAGACAATCTTGAGGTATGGGCATATCAGGAACTGCTGGTGACCTGAAATCTTGATTCTCCAGCAGAACACCAAAACACCATGAACCATACATACCGCATGTCAAATGTAAAGGGAATTCAAGAATGCCAGCAAATTTTAAAGCAGTTGGAATAAATGTGTTTTACATAGAAAAGGGTGTACAGAGATATATGAATATACTTGTCCATCCTGGTCTGAATTTCTTGGGTGAATGGGAACACCATCAGGGAACACCTTGGAGAAGTGAGAACTGCTTTATCGATGCTGGAGTATGTCCTCCTGCCCTCACTGCCTTCCCTCTAGCAAGGCTGAGAGCCTGTGACATGCATGGAGTGCATCTCTGGTGTTGGCCTCACACTGGTCCCTGTGCACATAGTACATACCTCCCATGTAGCTCTTTTCATGAACGAGGGACAACGTATCCACAGATGTCACCTCATACAGGGACGAAGGCCATCATTTTACAGTAAGGAAACATTGGTGAATGGATAGAGGCTAAGAGTAAACCTTTGCTTTGCAGTGCTCTTTTTAATCCTGGGTCAGCCCTGTGACACACTACAGAATATGGTCCCAAAAACACCAGGAGTGGTGAAAATTGCAGGAAAAGTGACAAATGACAAGGAGCAGCACGAATGTATAAGTTGGCATTTCTGCAAAAACCTCTGTACTGTGAAACTGTGGTCTCAGGGAATTTTTTTCTAGATAACCAGGGTTTCCCACGAGTAGTCTGTGTGATAAAAGGTTCCCTGATTCAGAAGAGGCAGGGGACAGAAGAAGGTCTGCTACCTGTTGCACAAATCAGTGTCTACTTTTTTTCCCTTCCTGCACGTAACTTTGCACCAGCAGTTGCTCTAGTCCCTAATTCCCCAACACTCATCCTTCGCCACCCTTCCCCACAGTGATCCTGTTACTCCCACTCCTGTTAATCAACATTGTTTTCCCCAACCTCTGCTCCTCCTTCTTCCCTCCTCCCTTTTCATCCACACATAGCCATTCCTTCTCTTGCCAAACCTTCAAAGTCTTCTCTTCTTCACCCCCTTTCCTCTCCAGTAACAGAGAATAAGTGCATGTCATTTATTTTCTTTGAGGAAACAATCTGAGCCCCTTCATAAGCTATATTGTACTCAGGTTAGATTTTCCCCCAAAATAATTAAGGAATTCCCCTTTTGACACCAGGAATTTGTAACAACAGACCTTCTTCTTTTTCATTTTCAAAGACCTGTTTAATGCCAAATGCAAAATGACCCATAGCAGGTTCATGTTGGGTTCACCAGCTGAGCCACCAGACTAGAAGCCTTTCAGCTGCTTGTACAGTGAACGGGTTGGTGTAAACCACTTGGTCTGTGACTCTGTCCTGCTTTTTTTTCTGAAACCTCAACTTTTTTAGGAATATTAATTTTCATATAGTTTCTCCAAAATGGGGGCTCAGAAGGGGCATAACGTTGAATACTGGGTGGGGAAAATGTCGTAAGTATGAGGCCAGTGTTAGGCACCTCTGGGGTTTGAACCCTCAGATCTGCAGTCAAAAAACACCAGAGGAATTTATCAGCCTCAAGACAGCCCTCATACTTGAGAAGGTGGGGGCGGGCTGTCTGAGGAAACCTTTCTTCAATATCAACAAATTCAAGACAATAAACTAACCCAGCACCAATCTGAAGCAGGTCACATATGAAAACCCTCAGGATAAAAACGTGTTTAAAAAAAAACATAGTAGAAGAAAATTTAAAATAAAGAATGTTAACAGGAGAGTTAGCTACACCATAGATGGATCTCTGCTGTAATACTGACTGGTCTGTGTATTTTGCAAGTCAATGTTATGTACTGGATCACAAAATTTACCTTTTGCTGCAAAATTTTTCACTTGGTGTATAACATTTTATTTCAAAGTCATTAGCTTTTGAACTGTAATTTCTAAAACAAGAGCTCAGTCAGCTATGAAGGACAGCCTTCTTTTTAAAAACTAATGATAAATCTTTAATATCAATATTGATCTCATTTTGATTGCTGATTATTTTAGCAGAAGCATAAAACTAACATGTTTATTGTACAGTTTCAAACTTCCTTCTGCTCTTTTCTGGAGCCATAAGTCTCATTTGTCCCCTTCTTGTATGCTGAAGTCACTGAAAATGATACAAAGCACTTTTACACTCCCAGTCCAAAACTTTGTGGTGCACTGAAAACCAAGAACATAAGACAAACAAGTTAAAACTTAATGCATAATTAAGTAACAGTAGGGTTATAATTTGAGTTATATTCATCACTTTCACATTAAATACAACAAAAGCTATCCTTACAACTTTATTTGAAGTTATCGTAAGGTTAATAATTTGCTGTATCTAGATGTTACAGAAATCAGCAGGCAGTGATTGAGCTAGATGTCCCTTTTTACCTAGTGTTTAGGTACGATTGCTGGGCATGTATGCTATATATCTACACAAACACGCACATACATGCACATTTGCAAGCACCTTGTATGTATCCTGCAAGAAACCCAAAGACTGGTTTTATTTGGCTACTACTTCATATGAAAATGTATGTAAAATATAAAGAAAAGCACAGAAATATTTAAGTTACACCCAAGCAACTCAAACCTGTAATGCTTGAACTCATCACTATTCATTGAGGTGGATCTGATAGCTGAATGAAGCAATATTTTCTTTTCTTTTCTTTTCTTAGTCACTTTGATTCAGGGTATGGGGACAGAATGAAAGACACCATTATTCTTCCAAAAAGTAAAACCCAGAATCCGTGAAAGCCTATATATTCACATCAAACAGCTTATAATTTGTGCTTTTATATCCTAACTTGGGACAATGACACACACAATGTCTGTGCTGTTGTGAATAAAGTTGGGCCATGCAGTCTATTTGGGTTGAAAACTGCTGGCTTAGGTTGTTTTCATCTTTACCCTTTTTTTCCTGTGCGTGCATGAAGAATTCTCTCTTTTAAAAATATTATTATTCGAGTGCATGCTGAAATTGAATCATGCTATTCTTACATAATTTTTCATTGGATTGTTGCAACCTATAAAGAAATCCAATTAAATTTCCCTTGCAGGCACAGAGCCTCACTCAGCACGTCTTTATAAAGCTGGCTTGTTGTATTGTGTGGTATGTCTATGAATTGAGAAGCACAGAGGCCCTGTCCCATTCCTTGTCCTGTGTGACATGATGTAGAGAGAGAGAGTCCATCAGCAGTGTTTCAGAGAGCTGTATTATCAGAAAATATAAAGGCTTTGCCATCATTTCTGCTGCCATGATTTAGAATATGCATTTGCCAGTGCATTTGCAGAACAGTTTTGAGCACTGTATGGTTCACATATTACCCTCTGCATCTGTGATTTTCACCTTACTTATAGTAAGGACATTTGATTGGATGTTTTATTATATGCTAAAGATGACGTACAGATTCTCTGTTGAAGATAAGGTTAGCAGAAGCACTTTTTAGAATGGTATTCTAGTTTCCCAGGCTGCACAAGTGTAGTACACACTTCTCCCATCTCAAGGATGCAGACTGCAAAATTTGTAGAGTTAGATTACACAGCAGTGGGATTGTTGCACTATTTCTCTGTGTGCCTTGCCGCTGATTTAAATATCATGGGATTATCCACACAATCAGCAGGCTTACTCTGGCTGTCTCTGATAGGAAAGGTAGTGCTTACCTTCATCCATGGACACAGCATGGACATAAAGAGCCACCTGCATTCAATATCAGACTTTGCCAACAGTGGGTGTAAGCACTGTGTATCCTGCGTGTGAGGGATGCTCCAGGTTGTACAATAAGAATGCCTTGGTTTGATCAATCTACTTCTCCTTATTGCTGAGAAAGACATGGCAAACAATGTTCTGTAGGCTCTGGGCACTTTCCATATAGAAGATCACTTGTTGTGGTAAGGAGCAGGAGTATTTATCTACCTGGTGGCATATATCTGGCCTACATAGGAAACAAAGTTAACTACAAATGCCTCATCTCACCTCCTCAGACCTCCATACCCTGCAGTTGGAAATAAGATATAAGATCCAAATTTTGAACACTATGTGGAATGCAGAGATGATAAAGATCAACCACTATATCTTCCTGTTAATGTTGAATTGATTTCTATGCTATATTTCCTGATGTTTCTTGAATCTAATTTAAGTGTTCCCAAGTGTTCTTTTCCCTTAAGAAATTATTCCACGCTCTAATGTTATGATAATGGGCACAGTGTAGTCCAGATCAAGTTCAAGAGCTGAAATATACATGTATGCAACCTTAAGAAAAAAAGCAGTATCAATCACATGTTTAAAATCACACATGTGCTCCAGTGCTATAAATAGTCTCACTGCCTGGGATTTTCTTCTGATAGTCAATCTAAATTTTTCTTCTTTTAATTTCTTCCCATTACTGCTCTAGTTATACCCCTGTAACTAAGCTAAATAATTAATTGACATTTTCATTTACTTCAATGGGAGCCATTCACACATATCAGAGGACAAATTTTAGCCCTTAATAAAGAAATGAACTATTGTCTCACCAAGCAGATACTGAAAATGCCAGCCTACACCTGCTTACACAAGAGAATTGAGAACTAACTCTTTGTGATGATCATTTGTCCCGAGAGTCATCTGTAAGAGTGGTATTCTATTGATTCTTTATAAACTCAGTCTGAAAGAATAGTTTAAAAGAAGTCAGGGCACTCACACTAAAGCCATATTCACACAATGTTTTGACATTGCTTTAACATAACATGAATTTAATCCCATTTGTAGCATGGTTAGTGTGGATGTGGTTTTTCATTTTCCAAAGCATGCTAACTAGACGTGCTCTTGACCATCTGTTACTTTATTTTCTAACACAGAAATCTATCCCTCCTACCTAAACCAGGACTGAGCTAGGAAAAGTGGTTTGGAGCAAGTTTTTCACAGTGGATTGATCTTAAAAGGATACTTGTTTGAATCCTTTTTGGTATTGTCTCTATGAATTAATTCAATGTAATTTTAACAAATTGCGATGACCAGTGCTAGCGGTTAGGGAGCTTTGGTGTTCAGTGACAAAGCTAGAAGAATAGATAAGACAGTACAGTGTTGAACAAAGTAATGCATGTCGAATGCTAACAAGCAAAAGGAGAGAACGTTTGTCACTTATTAAATGGAAAATTTCAGGCAGTCGTGTAACCAGAAATTATTTTAGACTCAAATAGACTATAGTCTGTTTTAGCCACTATTCTGTCAGAAAAAGGCAAATAGGAAAAATCTGGATTCAGTACATAACAACAGAAAGTGTCCTTGAAGATGGTATAGTCATTAAACTGGTCAAATGTCACTGAGAAAGCTGTGTTTATATTTAGCGTACATTTCCATGGGCAGAGGAAAACAATTCTTTGGAAGGAATATAACCAAGGACAAACATGACTCATAGCAGACTTTAATAATGTCTGAGATGGAGGGCTTGCCTTATTTTTTTATTCTCAGAGGATGAATTTAATGCAATCCTGGGCTGCTCTCTGACTCGCTGGGCAGTTTTTGGTGGGAAGGACGGTCATGGACAGTGGGGGAAGCAGTGCATCTCCATGGGCTGAGTGTAGGTCTGGGGGCTTGGCCCTCCCCAGACCTTGCGCATGCTGCCACTGACTCAGTTTCACCTTAGACCTGCTTTCAAAGATAAGTTCAAACCAGGGGTTTAGGCCCAAAACAGAAGAGACAACACCAAGACTTACACAGAGTTTTCCTGGGGCAGAATCTTTGCAAGCCTGCAAAGGATATGGCTTGCCTCTGCTCTTCCTGCCTCAATGGTTTTGAACACTTACCCCTGCAGGCATCCCCTCTGACCCCGGTGCCAGAGGACATCAGAGCCTTTCTCTGGGGACACTGGGCCATGTAAGGGGTAGGAGTGATGAGCCTTGCAGGCAGGAAGAGTAAAGGTAATATCCTAGGTGACAGCACATGTGACACAGAAGCTGCTGCTCTACTTACTTCTTCATTTACTTCAGATCTTTATGCTGCGTTAAATGATATCAGGCTAAAGCGATACAGGAATAGGTGTTGCACTTTCATCTGCCTGCAGCATAGGACAGTAGCTCCTGAATTTTGGGATTTAAATCTTCAGCTTTTCCCACTGTCTAACACCATGACTGCACATGCTTTAGGAGTTCACAAATTTTCCTTTTTAACTTTCCAGGTCTGACTGGCAAACCATCTCTCATAGCTTTGATAACCACCAGAGGTCAGCAAACCACATTCCAGGAACTACTGAAGTGGTACGATAAATTAATGGATTTGGGGCCATGTGTTTTGTTTTGTTTATTCAAAGCGCTGTGACTGTCCCCAGTTTGGAGTTTGAGCAGGTGATGGCATTGCCGGTGGCAAAGAGCTAGCTCTGTGTCACTCAACCCTGCTGCAAGGGTAGAAACACTCTGCTTTAGCCTGCTTAGCACAGGGCCCCATGGGCCTCGTCCTTTGAAACAGGCTGAATTGTATAAAAGTAGAGCAAACCAGGAATATTCAAAAGTAGGAATACCACCCCATTTTGCTGCACTTCCAGCTGCAAGGAGGTTTCCAAGCTCTCTAAACTGCCCCGCATCCTGGGCCACAGTGAGATGGTGTCCTAGCAGAGGTTGGGTACCCACTGTGTTGAGTAGACTGGAAAGAAGTGGGAAAGACTAGGAATTTCTTCCACCTCCCCCCTTCCCAGAATGAGAATCTTAGAAAAAAGAATTACATGGGGTTAGATGTCAAAACTGTCTCATTGCTGGTTTCTGGCTCAGATCTTGCATGATATTTTCTATGCCAATTGGCCCTATGGGAAGTTCTGATTAAGGGCGCATCCATGTCCAGGGCATATAAATATTCCTTTCGATTGCTAGAAACTGGGCTGAGAGTCAGCTGTAAGCGTAGCTTAAAAAACATACATGAGTGAATTGAACAGAATAAACATCTAGCTAAATGGATGCCTTTTTGACTCTATAGAAAGATTTAGAGATAATATGTAGCAGTTGGAATCCAGACGGTTAAAAGATACAGGAGGCTGCAAAAGAAGAAAGGGGGAGGGGGCAGCAGGGCTGGGAGGATTTCTCTGAAATGTGTTCTGCATACTCTAAAAGAAAAATGTGTGTAATTTGGACCCCAAATGCAAGCCAAAGCGACAGCATCTAATAGGGGAAACATGATTTAGAGGTCGGTTTATAAACTAAACGAATTTACTGAGTTCCATAAATGAATCTCATGGCAAGATCCAAATTTTTTTTTTAAAAGGTGGATAAAAAATATTGTATGTTAAGGAGGGAAATCGAGATGGTTTTTAAGCTGATGTCCTTAGAAATATATGTATATAGTCTTTTTTATAGCTGTTGGCATATAAAATAAGTCATTATTCTAAATAGAAAAATATTGATGATGTCATAGGAGCCATTGCTGGACACATCAAGCTGATCTGATGAACTGGGAAATCAATAGATATTTTCCAAACGAGATGGCATTTCTTTTAATTGGTTGTGTGAACACGATATACTGCAGAGTGCGAACATTTAAAGTTAATTTTCATTTGGCTTGGATTTCTCCATGTGTTTTTCTATTATTTCTTCATGTAGAATTTATTTTTTTGCTTTGTTTTAAGGTTTGTTTCTTCTATTGTCTTGCATATAAATTCTTTATCAGAACAGATGAAATAGCATCTATGCATTGTAGACGCTCAAATAGTATAGCTTTGGGAGCTATTTGAATATCTACCAAGATTAGAAAGTATTGAAGATTTCACCCGATAATTGCCACACTCCTTTAGACTGCTTGAAATTTGTTGAGTCAAGTCTTTTAATTTCACCCCTATCACAGATAATTAAGGAGTTGTCCTTATGTCCCATAGCAAACGAACATCAGAATTTGGAACACAAATCCTCGCTGCTTTTTCTTTAAACTAATCACCAGGCTGTACAAATAGTATACATGATAGATTAATACACTAATAAACAATTCAGGTGTTATTAAGGAATATTGCATGCCCTCTGCAGCTCCCTAGACTCAGAATTTTCAAGGGCATTTCCATATAATAATGAAACCTTTATTAAAAAAAAATTGATCAGAAAAGGATGCTGGGTGGGGACCTCAATTGTACGAAGTATCTTAGCTTTCTGGTTTTACATGTCAGTATGTAAGAAAAAGATTCTGACAAATATTTGTTCATTCTTCAGGCACCTGATATTTTTTTGTGATCTTGGTCTTTCACCAACTTCACATTTATCCTCCTGAAGGGGGGAAGGTACAGAGCTGGTATCAATCTGTGATGGTAAGGAATGTGCAAGTATGTGGTATATTGTCCTCTTAAATTTTTCTTTTCTGTAATTTTTAAATGAACTTTTATATGGAATTTGTATTAGTTAAAGGTGTTGGCTTATGGAAGGTCTTCAGTTTATTCCCACGACTGTAACAGTAGAGCAATTTTGCTGCGCCAGCTGAAGTGCTGCTCTTCATGCAGGTACTGCAGACTCCATATCTTCACTCGGATTTGCTGAACCTATTTGGTGATCATATTGCTAGGGAAAATGGCAATTACAGTTATTTGGGGTGGTTTGGTCATGAAGGTCTCTACTTCCATCAAATGTGAGCATGGTGAGTTCACTGGGCTCATTTTGCTCTGGTGCTAAACACCAATTTTACATTTACATGCCATAAATCTCATACATTTGACCCCAAAATTTCCTGCCTACCCTCTTGCTGATTTGAGTCTTCTGACAGAATTTCATTCACAATTAGATTGCTGTTTATCTTCTCCTTATTGAGAAATATTTGTGGATTAAAGAAACTCAGGGATTTCCCTGACATCTATCCCCCATTAGATATTAGAGAATAAAGTAATGTGAGGTTCTGTTATTTAGTTCTACTGCAATAGTGGCAGGCACGTTGAGGACATTGCTTTGTTCATTGCCATGAATGATGCACTTCATCATTTTATTGCATGAAAGCCACAAAAAATATACATATCTTAAACCAGGTGAAATCTCCACAGAAGTCAATGGCAGAAGTTCCACTGAGAAATTTAGCACTTTTCTCATTTTAATATCCAAATTTTGTGTTCGGTGAATGGGGAATATAATGACTGGAAGGGAGCACCTTCTCCTTCCATCCTTCCAGAAACTTTTCTTAGTATAATTTTTAATCTTTCTTGTTTCTTTCAGGTGCCAATGCCTCACCTTTTATCCACACTTTAGCGTTTGCAGTAGTTTCTTTAGCAGTGCTCTGTGTCCAGCCAATTGTACTCTCTATTCATTATTTTTCCTGATCAGTTTCTTGTAATCCCAAACATCCATTCTTTACTCATAACACACCTGGAGCTGCTTCTAGTAGTTTATTAATTCTCTTAATATGTAAATAATATACCTAAGCCTTTGTAGAATGCCCTTGACTATAGCATCTAAGTGCTGAGTATCTGCCACTTAATAGGAATAGCGATGGGAAGTAAATTTTTCAGATTCTACAGAGGTGAGACCAAAAGCAAGATATACATTTTCATCTTCTAATTAGGGAAATTTAGGAGAGACATAGTGCAACTTTCATGGATCCCAGAATTTTTTCAATTTCTGTCTGGAAAAGTAATGTCTTTTTGCTGCTGTAAGGACTTTAAAAAGTCAATGGTTACAGTCACAGGCAAAATGATTAAAACTGCACTCTAACTTTGCACCTCTAAAATTATGCAAATGCACATTCATGTTCACAAAACCTGGCCATCTTAATTTATAATGCAAATAATTTCTGAGCTAACTGCTAGCATTTCATATGGAAACACCTTGGAGAGCAGATGTGATCCTTGCACTTACACAATTCATAGAAATCATTTTCCTGGCTATAACTTGAAAATCTGGATTCATATTTCATAACAAAGAAGGGGTGTTGGCTTGAGCCTGGCAAATACTTGACCACCTTGATGAGTTCAGCTGCCTCCGTGTCCCTGTGTGCAGTGTCTGACAGATAAATGCTGAGCTTCTTACCCTCAGTAACTTGCAAAACTTTTATTTCTTCCCAACCACGAGGGTAGGAGTTCTTTTTCTGAACTTCTTAACTAAAATTCCCTAAAAGAGTAATAGCTGAATTCCTCTCTTATCTCTTGTTTATTTTTAATGCACCTTGGCTGCATTTTGCTAGGCATGTCGTTCTGTATGTGGAACAGATATTTAATATCATTTCTTGAATCTTTAACGCCACTCCTCTGGAAAGAAACCCATTCTCTTAACTATTCTGAAAAATGGAGCAGAAGCTGTAATTCTTGAGTGGCTTTAAGTAAAACTACAGATTCTTCTTCCACCAGGGAACAGATAAGGAGGGTTACGTGGTATGTGGAAAAGGCAGAAATTTCTTGTAGTCAATAATCACATGGATGAACAACTACAGTGACTTCATAAATAGCAGTACTGGTGAATGTCAACAAAAGTTGTTTAGCTTAGTTGAAAATCACAAGCCTTAGAAAGATGACTCAGACCTATACACACCTGTTTCTCCATTGATTTTATGGATTTTGCATTTCTGTTGTGATTTCCTAGATATGGGAGTGATGGGTGTGAGGCTAGGGGCTATGAAGATCTTGCTGCAATTTCAGGAATGAGGCAGCAGCTAGACTGCCAGTTCATGAATCACAGCTCTGTCGCTTGCTCCAAAGAAAAGTAATTTTAGCCACGTGTTCCACAGGTGTATCTCTGGCTCCACCGTGCCAGCCAAGAGAGGTAGAACTATACCTCAGCTGTCTTCATACCTCTGCCCAACACATCTTCAGTGTAACTGCTCAAAGCTGTACACAGGACACTAGGATTGCTTGTTGCTTCCCTTTAAATCTTCTTAATTCTGCTTGGGTGCCTAATCAGTGAAATGATTGACTTCACAAAACATTCACTACATGTGGTGATTAGCCATCATTGTTCCTGCTCTCCATGTAGATGATGAAAACCTTTTCAGTGGGACAACAATCTAAAGAAAATAATGAATACATCTCTCAGATTCCACAGGGAATGATCATTCATCCAACAGTTAGGGATTTCTCAACTCTGTCAACAAACTATCAATCAAAATACTTGCAAATTACAGGAAATAGAACTCTACAATTAACTGTAAAGTGACTGTGTCACTTGCTTTTGTGACATCATTTGTGAATCACTTTTTATACCTTTTGACCACTATAACTTAGGCTGACCCTTATAGCTGGATCAACCAATGTGCGATCCCCATTCAAAAGTGAATCTCAGCAGTATCCAATGGGCCATCATCAGCATGCTCTTCTGACCTCCTCTTCCTCAGGATTTTCAGTTCCTCAGGTAGAAAGTGTTAAATTCATGCAGTCCTGCCGCCTGAAGCCCTGGACCCCAGCTGTGCTGGGAATCAAACAGCAATCTTTCATGTGCAACAGGCTGTACGTGTGAGGCCTTTCATATAATATTGATGAGATTAAAAGGTCTTCTTGACTGATTTTCAAACTTTAAAATGGGGAAGTAGGATTTAAAAATCTTGCTGCTGTTTCAAAAGAAAAGTCCTTCCTCCCTCCCTCCCTCCCTCCCTCCCTCCCTTCCTTCCCCCTTTTTCCTTTTTCCTTTCTTTTCCTCTCTCCCCCTCCTTCTTTCCCTCCTTCCCTCCTTCCTTGTTTCCTTCTCTCTCTCTTTTTCTCTTTCTTCTCACGTGTTTAATATGTATTCAAGACTGCCCTATCAAAAGAATTATTAATTAGACAATCATTTAGATATTGGATCTCATTTCATTTTTTCTCAAATATTTATGAGACATGCATATTTATGAAAATGCTCATTTTGTAATCTGTAAACCTACTTTATGAGTTTGCAGTCAGAATTTAGTCTTGCCAGGTTTTTGCAAAATCCTATTGCTAAATCTGACCTAAATCTGTTAAATATTGACTCCAGACTTGTCAGGCAGAAATGTTATTCTGGTAATAAAACAACTCTATTAAAGATCATTGATATTATAAGTGAGATAACTTCACATGTGTATCAGTGTTTATTTTAATGAAAGGGATTTCCTGGCACATTGTCAGCTAAATGTTTTATACTGAGAGCTGCCTGGAAAAAAATTAGACATGTTAAAATTAGCCAGTAACAGGGCTTGTGATTTTGTTTTTAAGTCTTTGTAACTAAAAGTGTGTAAATAGAACTGCATCCAGTAAAGCACAATAATTTATTCTAGAAATTAGCAAGCCCACGTTCCACCTATAAAATCATTCTCTGTGATGTGCGACTGGCCTTCATTTCAGTGGCCTTGATTTATAATTAGAGTTTGTTTTATTTTCAAAGGGTAGAGACTGGGAAGCAGCCGGACAGAGCTATTAAAGCTGTTGTGCACAGCAATTTTTCAGGGATTTATTAAATCTTGCAGAGAATAAGCCAATGAACTGAGCATTTTTCCATGTGAGAACATCTTTTGTAGAAGGAGGGTTTCTTGATGAATAGATGTAGACAGCACAAAACAAAACATATGGCTGTTTGTTGTATGAAGTTAATCATTTGTGTTTAGCCATGTTCTTGGTTGCAAAGACTTATCAAAATGAGGGTTCACATTTAGTAATCATGTAATTCCACTGATGTTGGTGGGTTTGGGCCCAGGTTTTCCTTGATGCTCTCACTGATGCCTGTTTTTTGTACACAAAAAAGTCCCAGATTGTTACAGAGAAAAAAGACAATCAGAATAACTTAATTCCAGTGAACAGATAGCACAAATGTTCTTTAATACGGAAATGCTGATATTTTCAGATAAATTAAGGTGGAATCTGGCATTGTGGCTTATAATGTATGGAAGTGAATTCTAATTAAAACCATTCTAATTAAAGAGTATTTCAGTCAGTAAATCTATTAAAAACAAAATTGTGTCAGCTACTCCAAAACTGCAGCATTTGCTTTAAAAGCATTTGTTTCTTTTACTTTTTCTCACGCAAGGTTTTCTTATGTGCCTTGTTTCTGAACATGTCAGCTGCTTTTGGGTTAAAGTTATTGAGAATTTCAGAGAGGATGGACCCAGGGAGTCTCTAGGTTTTTTGAGCAACATTGTGTTCAGATCACATGCCATCCACCAAATGTGAGCAGCTCTTCTTGGCCACAAGTGAGGTGTCAGCTTCATCTACTTTGAATGTTGAGAGAACTGAAGGGACAGATATCTACTGATGGTTTGGACAGGCTTGTAATGCTGTAGGCCATGCTAGCAGCTCACTCAAATTGCAGAGGTCATGCAAAAGGCTGAGTCTTCTCTTAAGTTACCATTAGAACAACTGAAGACCACAGGTGTGTCTGCAGAAGACTCCTAATTCATGTGGTTCAACTACATGTGTGTTCAGAATTCACAGTAAAAATACCATATCATAGTGCACTTAATATTTGCTTAAAAGCTTCCTATGCTAATGAGTAAAAGATGGGTAAATCACTTGCTTCTCCAATAACTAAAGCCCTCTTTTCATGAGATTTGTTCTCACCTTTGCGCTAAAAGATATTCAGAGACTATGCACTAGCTCCAACCCTAGGAGACATGCAGTAGGCTCAGCTCCCACTGCTGAGGACAGTATTTTGTGGCTTCCATGGGACTGAAGGCACTCAGCACTCTTTGGGATTCAGCACCATATTACAATGAGAGACAGATGTGTCTGTGAGCAGGAATGATCTGGCCTACTTGAATGAGTTAATCAGGCAGGCAGGTGGCTATCATGCACTCGCTGTGTTATACAGTCCTACATCTACCTTTGTGGGTGCTGCAGAAGCAGATGAAGAGACCTGAAACCACTGGAGTTATTCCTGTGTTGATAATGAAAAAATCACTGCAAATGGTAGGGTAAATAAATAATTTATGTGAACAGCCTTTCTTCTTAAGCACTGGTTATGCAAAGTGCTCAGCAGGCTTGATTTTATAAGCCTCCTAAATGTTTTGCTTTAGCCTGTGTGCAGCTATGTGGCACTTTCTGAAGAGTTCAAGGGGTATGCCAGCCAGTATTGCAGCCAATGGAACAACTCTGAGAAAGAAAAAACATTAATTGGACTTGGAGAGAGAGACAAAAAAGAGGATAATTTTTTGGTTAATAGTAATCCCAATTGTTAGGCAGATCAAGAGGGTGAGATGGAAACCATTCTTACGTTAGTGATGCTGCAATAAAGTTAAAGGCTTTTGCAACTAGGTAGAATGACCCCCCAAAATCATCACATTTAGAGTTTTCTGGCAGTTTCAAATTGTGTATGAATTCTTCAGAGTTGTCAGCAAAACTCCCAGATGTTTTAAGTTTCCTTGAGGAGTCTTCACATTGATTTGAAGAGAAGACAGGTGCAAGCATTAAAATTACTTTCTTTCCTTTCCCTTCTCTCACCTACACAAGGTTTCCTCTCTGAAGCGCTTAGTATTTTAGCAAGTAGCATAGCTGTGCCATGTCTGTCTAGCATCACCTTAAGTAGGGTGGCAACAGTTTACATTATCTTACAGCCAAGTCCCACATTGCAGATTCAAATCAGGGATGTTAAAGTTCATTGGCATTTTCCTTTGACTGGGCCAAAAGAAGACTGAAATTGATAAAAAAGAAAGAACCAGAGGTGAGTGAAGTTGACTGACTCACAATATATCCTTTCTCTATCATGAAGGCATGTACAAACAGGATAGGTTTCTGAAAAGCAGGATCATATTTTCCCTTGACCATATACAGAAAAACCTGAAGTTAATGAATTTGCCTATCCCAGTTTCAGTCTGACTAGATATTAGCTGCATGGTTAACAGAAGCATGAGTAAAACTGTGTAGTCTTAGCTCTTTGTAGCATTTCAGTTTAAAACCTTTGTCCCTACCCCTTTTCCACCCCACCCTGAAGCCAGCCATGGTAGTAGAGTACTCCCCCTGTGCTGGGGCGCCTGCAAGGAGCCGCTCCACAGAAAACCACACAACCAAGCGTTTTGTTGTGACAAGCTGGAAACGGGTCTGCCTGTGCAGGTCCGTGTGCCTGTGTTTGTGCGATTTCGTGCCTTTGTTGTGGTATAAAGCCCGGAACGGAATGAGAGACAGAGTTGCTGGCACAATGACGGCAGGAGCACCGGGCATCCGCAGACCCACAGAATGGGTGACCGAGGGCCCAGGGGAGAGTGCCACAGCCCAGGTCCAGCACGCCCCATGCCCTGGGGGCTGGACCCCTGCTCCATGGAGGGGCGAGTGAGTAATTTGGAGGAACTCAGGCTTGTGCACCCACGCTTTTGCTGGCCTCAAAACACGTAGTCCAGAGGGAAGCTGAAGTCTCGTAACTGAGTGTTAATTATGTCTGAGTAGATTCTAGAGAAAAGGAAAACCATACACTGTATCAGCAGAGAAATGGTTTCACTGTGAGGAAACTAATGATGCTTTTATCAGGAACAATATAAAGATTGCTTTTTTACTAGTGTGTGTCCCACAGGGTTTGGACTATGAGATATTTCTGTATCTGGCTTTAGGTTCCTCTGAGCTTTTACATAATCAAATCAATATAGCTATGATTCACCCTCTGGCAACAACTGCTCCTTGCAAGTTGCTGCTGCTTCTTTAGTGACTAAAGAGGAAATAAATAAATAAATAGAAAGAAACTTATTACAAATCCGTAAACATTGATTTGTTTGGTCTTAGATTTTACTTTTTTTAATTGCCAGGGAAAAAAAGAAGAAAAAGGAGGAAGAGGTGGGAGGATATATGAGTTTGTGGTCAATGGGGCAAACATGTGATTGCTAGTCTGATACTTTGGGAAAAAAAAAAAAAAGTGGATTGATAGGATTTAATGAATCAACACGAAGTATTGTCCAGACTCAGACTGAAGGGCAGATTGGGCAAGAAGGGGCAGAGGCTGCAAAAGCCAAGGCAGGCACAGAGTCCAGAGATGGGAAAATTTGATTTTGTGCTAACAGCACTGTATTGTTTGGATCTGCATCTTGACTTACATGTTCTTTAGTGGGAAGTTCCAAACCTGAGTTGCCCGTCTCCAGTTTCCAGGCAAGCAAAGGAAGACAAAAACCAAACAAACAAACAGAAAATTTAAAAACAAAGTAGAACTAGGAACAGCCCAGAAAAGATGCCTTGCCCAGCTAGATTTCTTTCTGTGCCTCAATCTCACCATTCATGCTCCCACCCTCTGACCCCCAGCTAATTCCCTTCATTCCAGAAATTCTCTCTCTTTCCCCCTTCTCTCTCTTCTGGTGTCATATTGTTACTATCACAAATATTTTCCCCTTACAGCTGTCGGTGCAGCACAGCTCTCTGGCACAGTCATCACACACTGGTGGAAGTGACATCTCTTAGGACCATCTTGTCTTGTTTTTCCCTTGGCTGACATCTCTGTCGCACCAAAAGAAAAGGAAAGACTGAACAAAAAGATCACTGCCTTTTACACAAAAGAAAACCCATCTTTTAAACAGAGCTTATTTCATCCTTTCTTAAGGGTGTGTGCTGTCAGGCAGGACTTTGGAGGAAGGTGTCCAAAGGGGCTGACACTGTTAGTGCAGGAAACAACTCAGGGGCCCTACCAGACCACTCGCTAAGTGTGGCAACCTCGGTCATTGATGGCCCAACTAGCCTCACAGCACACTGTTAATCCTGAGCTAATTCCTGGGTAGTGATGCTCCTGTCTGTGACAAGCATGTCTGTTGATGTTTGTCAAGTGCCTTGGGATCTTTGGGCAGATGGTGTCACTGGCATTATCTTTTGGGGTTTCCAATTGACTTTTGATGAAAAAGGAAAAGCAGACCTTTCCCTACCTCCTCCTGCCCCCCAGCCCCCATTCCACTTGAATTTTCCTGGGGTTTTCCACCATTTATTTTTTTTTAAAAAGAAAGGATATCTACCTTACTAAGACCTGGGAGAAGAATCTGATATGTTCCAAGTACAGATCATGGCAGAGGGAATACAGGGGGCTGTTCATGTTACAGGCCATTCATTCCTATTACAAACTTTGTTTCCTTCTGCAGATCTAGCAGCAAGCTTAACATGGCTCCACATGCTCCCAGAGGTAGGTATTCCTCTGCTCTAGAGAGGCATTGTTGTAAGAGCACGGATAACCTGGGAGAGCCTGCAGCCCACATGCAATGGAACTGGTCAAGAAACTTTAAAAATTATTTGCAAATCATGAGACTCAATGCAAAAAAAACTCAGTGAATATATTATGCCATGCATAGACTGTGACTGGATTATGAAAATGGTGTATTACTCATTGAGTAATTTAAGTAAAAAGCAGCTCCTCAGCCATTACTGTTCAACCAACAGTGATGTATACCTTGTGCTAGAGGAATGGATAACCTGTAGCTGTATATACTACATTAGATGCTGCATAAATTTTAAACCTTGTTGGTTTTTTCCAGGTGTCTGATGATCATGGTTACTGCTCGTGGTTAAGCACCGCCTTCCCTTTATTGTGAAACACAAGGAAGAGTTTTTTTGTTCCCTGTTGCTGTACAGCTCCAGAAACCACAGTACTTTGAATTCCTGGAAAAATAAAAACAACTTTAATCTTAAAAGCTGGGGAGCCTGTAACTTCCCAGTTCATGTAGAGATAGTGGTAACACCCTGTGTAAAGCCGTATCTCCCTCATGTCCTGACAAAACCTTCTCAGCAAAAATGCCTCATTTTGTTGAAGTTATTGAGGGTTTTATCCTGATCACCAGTAACAAAGAACAAAGGGATAACAAAACTGATGAGTTTTATTAGTTAGTTCTATTTTATCCTCTTATAGCTTCTACCTTTATTTTAGCAGTGTGGGCTTTCTTTTCCCAGTCCAGAGAAATCTAGTCCTCGTACACATCAAAAGATTTGACCGAATACAAAAGTTATGTGCAACATTAGCTTGGCGTCTGCACTTCCAGGAATGAATGAGACACTATGGAGGCACGTTCCCAGCTGGTGCAAATTGCCATCCCCGCACAGAAGCCGGTGGACCAATGACAATATAAGCTAGTCTGCTCCTTAGTGCATGAGGGTTCAACTTCCTCCAACACAGGCACACACACACAAAATCAGAAAATACACTTTAAAAATCTAATAATACTTACTTGAGGCTTTTGAACTCCTGAGGGGTAGATAGATACGAGGCAGTAAACCAGCAGAGGGAAAGAAAAACAGTTAAAAAAACACTAATAAAAAATCCTATAGGAAGGAAATTGCACCCCCCGACTCACATGGTTGCCCCCTTCCCCTCCCTGCCCCCCCCCCCCCCCCCCCCGCCTTAAAGGGAAAAAAATTAAAAAGGGAGCTAATTATTGTGCTTGCTGTGGTGGCTTGCCTGGAAATGAAGTTATGAGTTGAAGGCATATGGTGCTTATGTTGGAATTGTTTTCTAAACAGACTTCTTGCCTGTGTGTCTTTTTCACCTCTTTCAAACATCTTGTGCCAAAAGCAGTAAAAACACTGCTGCATTAAACATAAATCAGGGCCCTGTGCCTGCAAAGGACCTCTGTTGTTGGAGGGGGGTTATTGGACTAGGGATGAAAGGAGACCTACCACGGCATTGATTTGAGGTGATTGTGTGGAGCATATTCAGCTAGGATGCTTCTAGCTAGTTATGACAATGTGGAACATTCAAGCAATTAATGAACACATGCTTCAAGTAGAAAGGCTGAACAAGGGATTTAACTGGATGTGTGTGTTTCTTTGACTAAACGTATTCTAAAAGAATATACCTTTATGTATTTATTTTGATAGAGTATTTTACCTATCTAGAGTAAAAAAGGGCCCATATTAACAGGCAAAAGTATATATTGGCTATTTGTAAAACAGTGTGAAACCATTTGTTAAATAATTTTACATAAAAGGAACTACTCTGGAAGTTACCACAAATTCACTATAAATTTAGTGTGGGACAAGCTGCCCTATGTCATGCCTGCAAACAATTTTCAGAAGCCCAAATTTGAGAATTTGTTCCCCGTGTTGCTAATTTGCAACTCATTTGGTAAGATTTTAACCCTTCCATACTAAAGGCATGGTTCTTACACCTGTGATCTCTTCAGACTCTCAAATCATGAGGTGGACCTATCCGTTTCCTACTTGCAACAGAAACTGTCAGTGTAAATGAAGACTCTGCAGGAAATTATACTAGCAGTTTATACACTTGCATATGTAGTGTATGACCAATTACATATACTAATGGGTGTGTATGACTTTTACACAGAGAAAGCAACGAACAATTGTCTGGAGCTTCTGTGCAGACTGTGGTTGGAACTTAGTTTAAAGTGAAAGTGTTTGTCCTTATAGTTTCAAGTAAAAAAAATAATGCAATTTTTTTAGTGAGTAGGGATATTAATCTGGGTATGCTAACTAAAATTCCCTGCGTATTCAGCCTGCTAAACTCCACCACTGATACCAATGAGGGACAATGCTTCCCTATCAAATCACCCTGTCAATGGGTGGTTGAATTTCTACAGGGTGTCATACAGACTGAATGCTGTTTATAAAGGGCTTGGGAATTATTTCTGCTTTTGGAGGGCAGGAAAAACCCATCCATATGTTACACTTCAGGGAAGGAGACTGGGGAAGGTACTGACTCTGCAGTTGCATCCTCCCCATCACTCACTTCTGTGGAAGACTGCTCAGGGACCTTTGCTGAAATTATGCTTAGTCACCTGTTGAGACGTATTTCCTGCTTTGGTGACAGACTCTCAGCTGCAGTTCTGACATCCCTAGAACTGCCAGCATCCCCTTGTGTAGGGGGAATAATCCCATCCTCCTCACCACCATGGATGGTGAATGCATGCCACCTGCATATGTGGGTGTGTGTCCTCTCTCAGGTGAATGGAAGGAGGTGCAGGAGAGTTATCTTTCATGTGCAGCAGTATGCAGAAAACGCAACATGTCTACTCAGAAAGCAGCATTGTGGCGGGGTCAGAAAGAAACCAGGCTCTGGCACTGGGCTCTTCGGCAGATCCTAGAACACCCATCGCTCTTGGAAGCTCATAACCCCTCTCCTTCCACAAGGAACAAAGCCCAGGTGGAAACTCTGAGCTGAAATGTATAAAGTTTCCTTTCTTCAAAGTGCTTTTATTCTCTTGGCATAGGGACAAATTGTGCCTTGAGGGCCAGATCTGCAAGTGGATCCATATGGAGAAATCTTTATGTGTTGGGAACATCATTCAAGTCAACGGGACGCTGTGAGGGCACAGAAGCTTGCCAGGTCCAAGCTGCAATTTGAAAAGTGTTTTGTGTTCCTTCAAGGTAAAAGGCATACTATAAACCTAAGCAATAACTCTTTTAATAAGAAAACTATTGTGCTTGTTCTTTTAACAGCAAAATGAGAGAGAAAACCAAAACCTACATAGCTTCTATACAACAGAAAATATTTATTTTTTTCCAACAGGTGGAAGGAATTTTATCTTGTACTTTGAGGTACAGGGAAAAAAAAATCCAATGGATAACTTATCCATACCACAGGTATCAGAAAAAGTACAAGTTCTGAGAGATCTAACATAAAAATATAGTAAAACTGAAGGCATACCAGGCAGCACAAGCCATGCTGTGTCTGTTTAGGGACAAGATGACAAATTCTTTTCACAAAAAAACCACCAAACCCTATAAATTATTACTGAGTGAATGTGAAAGTACATTTAGGGAGATCTGGTTATGGCATTTGAGAGCAATGTGGGACCATAAAGATAGTATTGTATGTATTACCTTCGTGTTTCATACGTGCTGTTGTTGGCTGCAACCTGACCTGATGAAACGAGCATAAATCTGGGAATCAGAAACTTCTGTGATTTTACTCTCTATTCTATTTATTTGCTATATCACCTTGAGTAAGTGACTAAACCTATTCAACAGAGGTCTTATTTGTAGTTGCCTGTTTGATATGTGTAAAGAGTTTGCAGGTCAGTTGCACAAAGCTTGAAGGCGGAAGCTGAAGGCTGAAGGCACTCCTCATCTTCATAGAGCCAGCATTGAGACTATCCTAGCAGTCTCCACTGCAGGGGCCAAGGCAGCTTCCTGGGCCTGCAATACAGACAGCACAATCAGCATGCAAATTAGATCCCCCTTCGCTTTCCTACCCAATGTTGTAAGATGAAACTAGATTTTACATCAACTAATTTGGGTCTTTCTGTCATGACCACAATATAAGAGAGGAATTCTTGGCTTCTCTTTCCATTCAGGCATCACAGGGACTTTCTATCTCCTGAGAAGATAAAAGGTTACTATTAATCCAATAAAGGTTAAGTGTCATTTTGTTAGATTGTCTATCTCCAACAGAAGTCCAGCCTTTCCTTTGCAAGCCCACATTTCCCTGTGAAATGCCTGCTCCCATTATACATGTACTGCAGAACACATGCTGGTTGTTGACTTCGGTGAAAGCAGGACTGGGCCTAAGAGAGTTGCCTAACTTACTTTGCTACGTATTGTAAGATCATCCCTCATTGGAACAGAGGCACAAGATGGGTGGTAGTGGTTTGCAGGGAATGTGTACCCTACAGTCAGGTTTTTTTCTGTTGCCTGCTCTTGACCTTTCAAGAAGTATGTTAAAATGACTACAATCCAAGAAGGCATATTGTATATAAAATGAATGACAGCTCCTAGCGCCACCAAGAAAATCAAACCCTTTGTTTATTTAAGATTTTTAAAAATACATCTGGGAGTAGAAGTCACAGAGTTATAAATGAGCTCCCTGACCACTACCAAAAAAAATAATTATAATAAAAATAATGGTACCATATTCCCTGATAAACCTGTGCCAGAAAAGCTCTTGGGGATCAAGTTTTTGTCAGTCCCCAGCTTTTACCAATTTAAATTCTTGGCAGCATATTAAAAAAAAATGTAGAAGGTATTTGAGACTGCAATCCCTCAGGTACTAAATCTAGTGTTTCCTGGCACTAGATGAATGTTACTGGAGTTAAAACCTAGCACCATAGCACCAGATCTCCATAGCTGTTCATATTTATACTTAACAGACAAATATGTCATGCTTTCAATATCCCTTTACACTGCCAATTTTTTCTCACATTTTTTTCTCTGATAAAAACAAAGGTCAGAAACTTCTATGCAGTGGCTGACATCAGCCTATTTTTGTTTGCTTTTTGAAATTTCTAGGACACACCTTTTCCACTCTAAAACTGTTGCTTTACACTGCTCTTTAATTACCTAGTTGGTAGCAAAGAAGGAGGAAGAGCACATTACCTGCCAGGTATATTCATGTCCTCAACACATCACAGCAAGTTTTCCACACTGCATAGGTGGAAACAGGAGGTTTCTCAGACCTTCAGACCAGTCCACACTGGCTTCTGTCATGGTACAGACTAAGGCTGTGCTGCAGCCAAGTTAGTCAGCTATGCTCCTCCTAACGCCGGATATCAAGTGGATTTTGCTCTCCAGCCATACCTTCCCCATTTTCTGCTTCCCTCACACCATTCTTTGTCACCCAAGACTAAGGATTTTTAGTCTAAGTTCAGAGGGACTCCCAGTGCTGAGGACTTGTTGTGCAGGAGAGACTGAAGCATTCTAGTCCCTCTGCTGTGCAGGGTCATCACTGAGAGTACAGTCACACCTGAAAATGACTTTGAAGATTAAGTAGATAGTCTGACCGTGCACCATGGAAGTGAATCCTAGTATTACAGCTGACTTCAGGGCAAGTCCATAGTGCCTCCTCTAAAGACTGTCTTTGTTCTTTTTTTCTAAACTTAGGTCTTTACCTTAGTGTACCAAGCACCTGCCATAGACAGTCTTTTGTAGTGCCTGATCAGTTTACACTATTCATTCTTTTCACACTTCTTTATAGAAGCCACCTTTCTTAATTGTTATTTTTTCCATACATTTCTGATTCTTCAAGGACTTAAAGACAGAATTGCTTCCCGTATAAATCCAGCTTCCTCAGCAAGTGGAGGATTCAGTTCCCAATATTCAGTCACTGCTTTCACCGTCTGACCTTTCCTCTTAAAATGGAACTATCACAACTGGCAAAAAAATGGATGTAAAATGCCTGGCTATTGGTGAAACCAGCTGTTCCAAGTATTCATCTGGTGCCTGCAAAAGCAATGATTCAGCTCCATCGACTTTGCTACCAAAAATAATCAAATCAACAAGCACAGGGAGCAGATAAAAATCTGAAGTCACTTCTACATTAGAGGTATTAAGTCACCAAGTTCTATTCTTGTTTCCATTTATGCATCTTCATCTGTTTTTCACACTCATGAAGCTACCCAGAATATAAATCTAGACAGTGAGTGACCCAGATACCATCTTAGCTTTCTTTAAAAAACCAGCTCTCTGTTGCATTCCCAGTACTCACTAAGTGCCTTGATCTGCTGAATCCTCCAAAGGGGAGGAAAACAGAAACACAGGTTTCTGAAGGATTTTCTCCCAAAAGGATGTTTATCTCCAGAAATGTACCTTTGGAACCACACAGGGTTTGTCTCCCTAGCTCTGAAGACAGAGTTTGGCCCTTTGCAATCTGTTCTGTTCCTGTCCTTTTTGCTGCCTGTCTTGATATCTGCCCTTGTAATATGAAAAAGAGAGAGGCATGTGTGAATCCGACCCAGGAGGGAATAAGGAGGGGAGAAAGGTTGGGTAAGAGTGGATGCTTATGTATTTCCTATATGATATTCAGCTTCATATTGATTTCACCTATTTGGTGGACTAAACATGAACCTAATAATCAGATCCTGCTTAAGCCTTGTGCTTCCCCGGTAATTGACTCTTGCATATTGATTAAGATGTTGATGTGTCCCAGTATTTGTCAGTGGTAATGCAGCTGAGAATGGGCCTTCTCTCCCTGTGTTCTCAGCACTCTCTGTACTGCTGTCACCACGCTCCCTTTAATGGATAAAGCTGTCATCCTAAAGCTAGAATGTCTTGCAGGCACAAAGACGAAATTAACTGTTCAATAATTTATGGGACATGGAAAAAACTTTACCCAACAACTTCAATTGATTGCTGTAAGTGTTTTGACTGCACTTGCCTGCTTTGCATAAAGTCAGCTACTTTGGAGAGCCTGATTTCCATTTCTAGTAGTTTCTTGGCCCTCTCCACAACAGAAGATTTTTAAGAACTTCACCTTGCTTCAAGGGATTTTCCTGTATTGTGCAGACCTGACATTTTTTCACTTCTCTATAGATACATGAGAAAAATCAGGATCTTCAGTGAAATATGGTTGGTGAGCTTAATAAGCAGAAATTAAACTCAAGTGACTTAGATTATTTTGAGGCTGTCCAGTTTTCCAACTCAGGTGCCACAAAAGCAGGCAATCAGTTGACTGTATCATCTGTGGGCTTGATCATAGGCAGGGAAACCTTTTACCATTTCAGATCAGTTCGAGCTAATAATTACTGAAATATCTTGTCATTTCAGAACCCCTGAAGTGAGCTGGTTGACACAGTCTAGCTCCTGGAGATGTGAGTTCATATCACAAAAACAGACAACAGTTTTAGCAAAAAGGTCTATGCAGCAAATTATGTCTCTTCCGAGAACAGTAGATGTTGTCATTTTGCTGGGGAAGCTGACACTGTATCGTGTATTAATCAGTGGCAACAAGAACTTCATTCTCCAGGGATTCCAGTCCGGCACCTTTCATTATTGCCAGAGTCTTTAAAAACAAAGTGCTCTTCCCCATCTGGGGAATGATTTTTTTTTTTTTTTTTTTTTTTTTTTTGTAGTTGACATCTCTTATTACACTTTCTTTTAGTTAGTGAATTTGGTGCTCATGAAACACGACACTTGTAATGGTTGGTTAAAGCCAGGCATAATAAAAAAAAAAGATGGCAGACACTCTTCTGAGATAATTTTTCTAATATATTTTCATTCTGCCCTACAATATCTCTTTCTGTATTCACAGTGGCATATGATGTTTCCATGGTGCATTTTAAGTTCACCATTAGGAAAAAATTTTTTTTATTTTGGAGGGAAAAATGTTAAGGAATCCTTTTTGAAACATGGTAACCAATCCAAAGGATTCCTGTGCACTAGGACCTTGAGAAAGGAAGCTGAGTCTGCCATCTTCTAAAGGTGGCAGAGACTATGTGGTGTCAGAGAACGATGAGCAAATACGTACCCACATCAGGTCAATTTTGGGCTGTTATAGCAAGGTCCAGTTTTCCTGTTTCAAGCCCAGGTGATGCAAACATTTTTAATTAACCAAGGTGTAATGACATCAATCTCTCTATTTATCCAAAGTGCAGTTTTCTAGTGAAACTTTAAGATCAGCTAGGTTGTGCAGAACTTACCATAATGACTGTACACGGAGTTGTGTCTGTAGCATTAATTTGTGCTGGTAAGATCAGATATTAACATATCAAAGCCTGACACTTCTAATGGGTATTGGACCTCAAGCAATAGGAAAATGTCTTTAAGATGTTGCAAGTTCTTGACTTGCTGCTCTCACAAAGGAGCAGCTGGCTACAACCTGCAGTGAAGTGACATCTCAGAGGATCTAAGAAGATTTAGGCTTGCTACAGAAAAAGAATAATCCATTTTTAGATTGTTTCATTGGTCAGTATCCAAAGAGTTAATATATGGTTACCTTGGGCCACATCTTGAAGAAAAGTGTACATAGTACATGCAATGTGAAGAGGAAATCAAAACAGAATGAAGCAAATAATGAAACTGTATCCAGTCGTGTTTGTTTGCTTTTCTCTTTTCAAGGTGTTAATCCTGTGTTACTGAGAACATTCCCAGAATATTTCCCAGATGGAGACACAAATGCACCAGCATTTCCTGCCTCTATGTACTACATTTCCATTTGTTCTCCTTCGAGAAGCTCTTTCTAAACAGTCCCTCCAAGTGGGAGGATGTGTTGATTTCCAGTTTATTGTAGTGCTCAGTAGTTCAGCACCAGCTGTCAGAATTTTCAGTAGTCTCTGCTGTTTGCTGCAGAGCCTGTTCAAAGTCCAGGCCTCTGGAAGGATCCCCAGGAGGACTACAGCTGGGCCTGTTTGGATATCAAAGTCCAAATTAAAAATTTATGCCAGTGTTTGAAAAATATCTGACCAAAATCTTGGTATGGATTAAATCTCCCTTGCCATGCAAACTTATCCAACTGGGGCTGAAGGATTTATTTTTAAAGTGAAGAAAGGACCGAATAGCTGCATAAGCTGATTCAGGTCAGATGTTTGTTAGCTAAATTATCACTGGTAATGAAACCTTCTAGACCTCACAGGGAGGCTAAAAGAGCTCTGGCTTTTCTCTTGCTCTCTCGCTCTTCCTTTTCCTTCCCTCCTTCCTTCCTACCTTCCTACCTGCCTGCCTGCCTTCCTTTCATTCTTCTGTTCTTCATTCATTCTTTCTCTTTCTTTTTCCTTCCTTCCTTCCTTCCTTCCTTCCCTCTCTCATCTTTCTGTTGTCTTTATTTCTCTCTCTTTCACTCTTCCTTTCTTCCTTTCTTTCCCTATCTTCTTCCTTCCCTCCCAACTTCCCTCCCTCCCCTTTCTTTCTCTTTTATACTTTAAGTCAGAACTCACAGCAAATCAATTGCCCAGTACTTAGCATAAAAGGACACCCATTCACACTGGGGGAAGAAAACTCCTGCACCTGCCAGCTCTAAAATTCAAAGGGGGACATCAATGACACAGCAGTAACAATATGCTGCTGGAATGATTTCTTGGGTTCTGCACTTCACAGCTGAACTGAAAGCAGACAAGAGCTTGCTCAGCCACCCTTTTGTAATGACTCCTCTGTGGAGGGCTATAGGATGAGCCTGAGCTAACAGGGATGACTGAGAAGTCTAACGTGGCTGTGCTTTTAGTTGATAAATAACTTGCTTACATCTCCTGCAATATACTGTTTAGAGCCACTCACATATTTGCTGACATTTTTTTTTTGCTAAAAGACTATAGGTTAAGGGGGGACACACTTGTGTACCTGTCAGACATTACTCTGATTCTTTCCTGCAGGAACCAGAGCTCTGAACTAGCCAACTATTTTACAGGGCTGCGGGCAAAGAATAAAATGTCTAAGTTACCCCAGTTAGATCCACATGGCAATAGTGGATCAGTAGAGTTAGTCTGGTTTGCTGCTTTTCTTGAGAAGAAATCCCTAAAGTTTGTGGAGAGCAGCCATCGTTCACCCCAAAGGCTCCTTAAGATCACAGAACTCCCCAGACTTGGTCCTGCTCCATAAGAAGTCTTTGTACTCTTTGCATGAACAACATTTGTTTTGAACCTACCTCCCACTAACTCCATTTGCCACTCCCTAGTTCTTATGGTGAAAAAGAGAGAGCAATTGATCGCTATCCGCCTCCTCTGTGTCACCATGATTTTACAGATAAGAGAAGGAAGGGATTCAAGCCTGCCTGGGAATAGTATTTGCTGGCCATGTGTGGGGCTCAGACTAGACAAGCAGATACATCTGCCCTGCAGCTATGTCTAGAAAAGCTTAGCACTCTGTCTCACAGAGTGAGCACAGCATCCAGCCCAAGAAGGCTGTAGCCCCCTTCTGTATCTTCTTCGCCAAGCTTATCGAGGTTTTGCTGTTCCCCCGAGCAGTCCTGGCAAGCTCCTGCTGGGTGCAGGTGGAAAAGCAAGAGGGTACTGCCACCTTACTGGCAGTCCGCAGGGCTTTCTGGCAACCAGTGAGAGGGCCTTGGGGCATTTCACCCAGGGCAGTGAAAGACATCGGAGAGGACGAAGTGCCACCAGAAGCATATGCCAAGGAGCAGCAGTGAGCTCCAGTCTGAGGCCCTTCAACAGAAGTGTCATTCAAAAGGGTGCGGAGGTGTCTCCAACCTCAGTCCTTAGCGGGGTGGACCAGACAGCAGGAGTGCTACCACCCACTCCCTCCTGTGACCATCTGCCACTGCCAGCCATCCCTGCACAGACTCCAGGCACCTGTACAAATGACGCCTGGAGGGCACCAACAAATGAGAGCATCCAGGCAGCTCCCTGCATGGCACAACTATGCATGGGGCCTGATCTCACTCAGAGTACCCCAACACCGGTGGCAGGTGAACCCCAACGTGCTCTGGTGATGGACTACCAGTGGAGGGTAAGAAGATCAAAATAAGTGATGTGCCTGCGGTCTGCTAAAAAGCAAGAGGTTTTCTGTCTGCCTTGTGGCTTCTGGGGAGGTTTTTCAATTATTATTTTTGATTTTTTACACAGGGCAGGATGTGCCATGCATCTCTTCTTCCAGTCCATGCTCTCTAACCAGCAGACAGGCAAAGACCCAGCACCCAGACTGGTGGCCCACACCTGTGTGGCGGGGAGGGCTCACAGCCCTCAGTTTTGTTTACTCTGCTTCTGCAGACACAGGAAGACGCCGCTGCGGGGAAATTCTCTTTTGTTTCTTGCATGTTTCTGAGGGCCAGACCAGAACAAAGCCAGTGTTTATGTTCCCTGTCTTTCCCCGAGTAATCCACTCCAGGCCATAGCCCCAGCAGGGCCCCTGGGCGCGCTGCATCTGGGTGGACTCGGAGGGTTTCCAGCTGGCCCACGCAGGCTGGGGTGGTCTGGTCTGCCCCTCCGTGTCTGCCGGCCAGCCGGCCCCCAGCCTGAGCCGCCCCGTAAGCGAGAGGCAGGGGGGTGGGAAGCCGGCTCTCGGCTCCCTCGTGGGCCTGTGCCGAATGGAAGGTGGCCTAATAAACAAGGGGTGGGGGCTTTCCTTGTGCGCTGAGACTGCACTTTGGCTTACTTGAGCCAGCTCCCAGTGAGAAGGGATGGGCTGCTTTTAAATGTTTTCTCTTTCTTTTTTGGTCTCCCAGTAGGGCAGGCAGTCTCTGGAGAGCTGTGAAGTGTGGGCTGGCTTTCAGGGCTTTCTCCTAGCTAGCAGCCTCTCTCTCTGAAGCCAATTCAGCTCGCTTGCACTTGACGACGTGAAGAGGTTTCTTCACATGACAATAAAAAAGTGTTTTTTGCACTTTCTAGCATGTGTCACCTCTCTGGACTTCAAACCCCTGGGGAAGGTCTTTATTCCTATCATTTCTCTCCCTTCTCCTCCCCACCTTTCCACACAGCACTCAGGGGGTCCGTGCCTAGTGCATGTCCTACCTTTTGAGTAAGTTGCTAGTTTCTATAGGGAGAGACAGCAGTTCAAGGACACAAGTCTAGTAGGACTGTTGCATAAAGAATTTATATTGGTCTGTAAGACCACAGAGCAAGGCAGAAGACAAAGATGTTAGAGAGGTGAGGTAGGAAAGACTGGCTACTTGATGAACCATGTTTATTTTGTATTTGGTTGTACAGGGAGTGGTTGTCTATTCTGCCTGGAGGAACATTTGCTGAAGCAATCACTCTTCTGAGGAGAGAAGGGAATCATCCAGTCTCCCACTCCACCATAGCTGAATGGTAAAAAATGCATAAAGAAATGATTTTTTTTCCCCCCAAACAGGGAGTGGAGGTGGTTTTGCTGCAGCAGAGCAGGGAAATCTGGCCCAGAGGAGCTTGCAGGCATCAACAAGAGGTACAGATGTTATGAACTCCCTATAACCACCCATTTCTTAGTCTTGCCATGTGTGGTATTGTTGGGACCCCTGGACCAGGGCGGGCAGTTGTCATTTGCACAGGAGTGTGGCTCGGCAGGAGGATGTTGGTGCGGCCACCATGGACAAGGCCAGTGTGGCTGTCTGTGTGTTCCTCCAAGTGGCCTGGTGGGTCCCTACATGGCAGAGGCTGTTCCTTGTGATCAGAATAACTGCTGCAGCCCTGTGGTGGAGGTGGGGTAGAAACACAGGTCTTGCCTACATCCTCAGCAAAGCCCAGCACTCTTGATGAACCCGGAGGTGAACACAGCCACCTGCCTTCTTCTCTGACTTTTCTATACACTTCCACAGACATTGCAGTCTTCCTTATTGTCCCTTCTTGCCCAAACCTAGTGAGAAGCCAGCTCTTAAACTCCCATTGCTGCCTCAGGATGTTTACCATTAGTTCTACAGTTTTGGACACCTGAATTACTTCCTTTCATCTTCCATGGCCCTGCAGTCTGCCACAGATGGAAAGAGAGGGTCTCAAGTTAAGTCTTTATATGTCCTAACTGATTGGGAGTGGATGGGAAGGGGAAACATTTTTTCCCAGCTGCCCAAGCAGCTTAAAAGAGGTGCATAGTTAAAGGGCAGCTGGCTGAAGCTGGGCACTGGCAAGAATGAGCTCATGAGAGTGGAATAAGAATGTAGAATATTGGCTACTGATGTAGTTTATGGTGTATGTGAAAAATACTTTGAATCTTGATTGGATTTCTTCAGGATAGCTCTGCTCAACTTTCAGCATGTCCCAGGGTTACAGGATGCAGAAGGCTTTTGATTATAAGACTTGAGATACCTCCCAAGACCTTTATTATTCCTCATTATCTCCTGGGATCACTCATAATTTTGTCTTCTTTTTGTGTAATTTTGTGTTACTTTTCAAAAAACCTAAGGAAGAGATGTCATCCTCCACTTAAAATACCAAAGGAAGCCTGTCTTTTTTCCCCACTTCACTGTCTCTATTTGCATAGAAGCCAGACTGGGTTGCATCAGTAGTCAAACGTCCTAAATTGAGCAATTGATCAGAAACACGCTGGAACATCCACGTGTTGCAACCTTCCCAGATTTACCATTTCATCCTCTTCAGGGCTGTCTCGCGCTTGTTGAGGGAGGTGACTACAGTTCAGGAAAGGGTTTGGGAAGGAGAGCAAGGCAATCCTTTCTCAAATTCCTCAGCTTCTTGTCTTCACAACAGTGTGCAAAAGTGCATGTTCATCCAGCTTTCTCAGGTTTCCCAGCTTTTTTGGGAAGTAATGGATACTGCCTCTAAGCCAGAGGTACACCACAGAAGGATTAATCTTTTCTTGTGAGAGAAGTTGCATGATAATTCTTGGTGTGTAGTGTCTCTCTGAATGACTTGTTTTGAGATGCAGAAAACAAATGAAAGAGTTAAAAAAAAAAAGAAATTGGGCATAAGGGAGTAGACCATGGGAGTGCCCTAGGCAACCCACTACAGATCTCAGCACAAGGGTAGGTCACAGGGGAAGGATAATTTTGGCAAATGCAGAGGTAGGACCAGGAGTTGTAGCCTTTTCTTTCCCCTTAACCTCCTCACAGCTGGCTGCTCTCCACCCACATAGCAGCTATAGCCTCTCTTACTCCATGGGAACAGTGGCAACCTTCTCTGGCATGGCAGTACAGCTGGCAGGAGCTGCTTGAGCAGTCATCCCTCACCACCTCTGCCTAAACTGAGGTTGCTTGAGGGAGTTGGATGGAAACATCTGGCAGTTCATTCTTGATCTGGCTGGTTGTTGCTTCCTGGGAAAATTAGAGGGACATTGGAGACAAAAGGGGTCGATACCTTCATAGCTGTACACATCACAGGAGGCAGGAACTGTGTACCAGAGCTCAGTGTACATGATTACCTTTTGCAGTTGTTGTACACCAGATGATTTTGTCTGTTACTGCTCATGCAGAGAATCTGCAAACATATGTAACCTGAGGTTCAACAAGCTGATAGGCTTGGCAGATACATGCACATTCTCGCCTGTGAATCTTAGCTCAGCTCTCAAGTATGATTGCAGTGGTACAGCACAGGCCAGATTCTGATCTCATTTACACCCTTGCCAATGCAGAGTAACTCCACTGATGCCAAAGTACAGGCTTAACAGCTGTCCAGCTGTGGTGTGAGCCGGAGTTTCATTGATGTCCAGCATGAGAAAGAGTTGCATCCAAACTGTGTTTCCTACAGTGAACTGTGCATAATGAACCAGAAAAATTGAACAATTGTAAACCAAAGCACAGGCACAAGTCTGGACTGTTTAGAGATCTGGGATAAATGTTGTAAATTTGTAACTATTCCTTAACCTGTGGCTGTGCTCTTTTTCTCTTTTTTTTTTTTTTTTAAATCCACAATACCCATAGTAAAGTTTTGTCATGTCTGATAGTCGGTGGGATGCTCTTTTCAACATTTACTTGTGAGGCTTCTGATCTGTAGATGTAGGATACACAGGAACATCACCAGAGGTGATAAGTCAGATGTTCTCCAAGCCTCCCTCTTCCAACATAAGGGAAAGTTTCTGTTGATGCAATATGTACAAAGGTGCCAAACACCTACATTAGACTTTCTTTTAGGTCCTCAGGGTGTTAACTACTCCAGCTTAGACTCAATTGTACTTTAGCAAAATGGGTCAAAGTGGCTTAAGATATTGATATATTACACAGCTATTGATATCTTACACAATCTTCTTGTTTGGCTCCTTCAGTCTGGACTGAGACTAAGGATCTGCACAAGAGCTGTTTGTGTGTAGAGACAGGAGAGCTGCAGCACTGTAGTAAGTTGAAGAAAGGGCTGGAGAGGAGCAAATGGAGAAAGAGGAATGGGAGGAGGGCGGAGAAAAGTTTAAAAGCAAGATGAAGAGGAGGAATTAGAAGACTCCACAGGGTCAGACAGAATCAGATAAACTTTGACAAAAGGCTCAACATACTTGGAGGTGTTTTCTAAACCTTCTAACCTTGTAACATTTCCCCATCAATAGTCCAGAGGTGAAATGAGTTATGAATATACATCCTTACACAGTTGTCTCTGAGCATCTTGATAAAGTAAATATATCACCCAGCAGGAGGCTACACTGCACACTAGACTTCTTCCTCAGAGAGAAATTCAGTGTTGTGGGCCCCAGCTATCCCTTTCTGACATACGCAGGGCATGCAGTTTAGTTCTTCATTAAAAAATGTCCCATTGAGATGTTTAAACACAGATCTCCCTGTAAGGGCGAATACATTGAATTGCCCTCTATCCAATTCTTCTCCATTTAATTGGTATAAACCAGCTTCCCCTTGGCTACTTCCTCCCTTGAAATTACGTAAGTAGCCTCACTAGAAAGTCATAGGTAAATATTTTACACTGCGCACCATGGACTAGGAGCACAGCTCCCATTAACCAGAGCTGGAATCACGTGGCTGATTTTCCCCTCACGCTGTGCTAGAAACGTACCCTACAGGATGCAGAGACTGGGCTCCCAAGTGCCACCTTATGAAGAAGGTGCAGAACACTTTCATTTAATACTGCATGTGTTTCCATTAGCAGAGTCAATTGCTCTCCGTCCTCAGTTTTAAGACTCCCTGTTTATTACAGCTTTGTTTCCAAATGCCTGCAAATCCTCCCTAGTCCTTCCATCTGAGCCTGCAAAGTTTTGATGATATAACACCACAGCATCTTGGCTTTCATTTGGTTTAAACTTTGTGTTTGCAATTACAGATGTGCTGAACACTGAGCACTTCTATTTCTTGTGGGCTTACTGCTGCTTAGGAAAGCTTATGTGCCCAGTGTATTGTCAGTTTGGGGTGACAACTTAAAGGAGCAGAGGCCTGAGTATCCTGAAACCTGCAAAGCACATGCAGAAAAAACATGTGGCTGCTACTTTGATTCAGAGCACCACAGCAACTGTCCACAGCGGCACAGCTCCTACAGAGCAGAAAATTTATGTATCTGTGTAAATACTAAGCAAAAACCAGAATACGTTCATCACGTGTAAAAATAGAGCTGTGGTTAATATACCATACACTGTGGTCTGTTACTGCTCTGGGAAGCAGCGTCTCTGCTACCTGCATGGATATGATGTATCACTTGCCAGATATTGGCTTTCCTTGTTTACAGATGTGATGCTTGATGCCACCACACTTTGTCTTTACCACAGAGCTAACTCTTCCTGCCTAGGAAATTTACAAAGGAAAATGGCCTGTTCCACATAGTCTGTGATGGTGAGGTTATGTTGTGGCAGCTAGTAACAAAATTGAATTTCCACTTATGAAAAAACTGAAAGTTTTTTTAAAAATCTAATTCAAAATTTTAACCATCAGAAAAGTAAAATTTCATTTTTATGTAGCATTTTTAAAATAAAAAATATGCATAGAAGCACTGTACTCCAATCATTTAAAATTCCACAACCTAAATAAGCTAAGTGCTTTGCTTTAAAATTCAGCTCAATTAGAAGTAGTAGATTAGACTTACTGTTTATATGAATGTATGAAGTTAAACAAAATTAATCAAAATGACAGAAAGCATCAGAAAAATATTTTTACTTGATCAGCATGACGTATGTCAACTTTATCAAACAGCAACAGTGAGAGTGAAATAGTTCTTTTTGACTTTTTTTCTCCAAATTTCACTGAATTTAACCTGTTCTTCAAAAGTGTTTTGATTTTTTGTTTATTTAACCACATTCCTTAAAAGAAATGTCTATTAATTATTTTCACCAGCTTGATCCAGAACACAGCTGTTATGAAATTCTATATATGACTCACCTTCAACGCGGAAATCTTTGCTACCTCCTTGCTGATCCTGTCTTTTGTTTTGAGTTCTTTGCTAATAAGTAATGAAAATGTTACAGCCTTACAGCTTGTTTTGTGGTTGCAATTACGTAATCATTATTAATGAAGCAACAATGTCAAAACTGTGTGAAACCAAACTCACATTTAAGCACTTACAATAAACAGATATAAAACAACAGATGTCTCAGTTTTTGTTCTCCAATGATTTCATCCCTTGTTAAAAATAAACGTCTGGTTTAAAAAAGAAAAGGGTTTTTCTCAACTCTTACAAATTAATTGAATCCAGAGCCTGGTGTTACAACTAAGGAGTTCTCTTTTTTCTTTTTTTCTTCCCAAAATTTGTTTGTGGGGATAGTTTTATTCAGTAAGCAATAAATTCAATTCACAGCAATCCAGAAATTCTAGGAAGTCAATGGTGTAACGGTCATCTGCCCCAGCTGAAATGTTGGCCCCTGATATCAATCAGAGATGTAGCCAAAGTGCCAGGCTTGCCTCCAGATTTGAACACCCTGAAAAGATTTTAGGACAAAGATGATTTCTGTCTACAGTTTTGGTTCAGCCAACTGACACTGGTCAGTTACAAATGTTGGTTCAAATTTGGACCAGAATTTGTCAATAGGTGCAGGGAGGTCTCTAGATCTGGGGAACCTCAGAAAGCCAGCATTCGGTTTTATGCAAACATCAAAAGTCCAGATGCTTATTTGAACCATTCACATCTGTTGAGTCTGCAAAACTGGGCTGGAAATTTAGCTGGAATAGGTTTCCCTGCAAGATTTCATAGACTTCATAGTTGAACTTGTGGCCAGAAATACCAGAGCTTCTTTTGGTATTTGAGCACTTTTTATTCCAGCGCTAACTAGGAATGTGTAGGTTACATTTAATGAGTGGGTGGGATAGGCAAAAATTTTAAAACTTTGCAAAGATTCAGATCTAGTGAACAGACACTGTGAACAATAAAATACTTAATAAGAAATAAAAGCTCTATTAGTAGTTTGTGAAGCAAAGCAAAAATATATTAGAAGCTGGATAGTTTTTTATTTCTCTGAAGGATAAAACCTAGTCTACTCTTTACCACAAGAAAATCTTTGCTAAGTTATTTTTTTGAAATAAAAGCATAGAAAAAACCCACCATTTTTTAATTTTTATTTAGCTTCTTAGTGAAAGTCAGTGTCCAGATTTAGGATTTGGACAATACTTTTTTTCCCCCAGTCCCTCTGGCACCGGAACAAGTGCAAACCAACTGTGCAGTTTATTGCAAATCTTGCACAATTTTAAACACACAAACCAAGTTTCTTGCAAATTGCATCCTGAGAATATAGTACATCTATGCTTACAGCACTATAAGCAATGACAAGATATTCTGAACAGTCTGTTTTCTCAAATTAGATTAACGTCATGGAGCAGCACAATCTGCTCATTGACACCAAAGGGACAAAAAAAATCAGTGTTTTGTGTCCTCCTTCAGGACATTGCTTTGTCAATAGATATTCACTGTATATGTCATCATGAAGGATGTGGTGCCCTTTTAGAGCTGCTGTTCTTTAGAAGAGACACAAGGCTCCACACAGCACTGCTGATAATCAAGCCGTAAAAACACAGGCAGCAACTGAAGGTCCTTGCCAGCATTGTGCTCCCTGGTCATACCACAGGTTACTTCCAATCCACTTTCAAAGGTATGGGCGAACTACATTGCCTACCATGTTTGTCTGCACTTATGTAGCAGTATATGACATGCCTTAAGTCACTACTTCAAAAAAATTCACAAAAACGTTCACCAGAACAAAGATTAGCAAATAGCTAATGCAATCTTTTTCTGCATAATACCCTTGAACTTTTGCTGTGGAAACACAGACTTTCCCACCATAGCTGAAAGTAACAATAACCTTCCCCTTTTATGCAGCCACTATTACAATCATACCAAGTTTGTGCATTGTGTAAGTACTCTCATATTCGCACTTGTACTGTTAATCCCGGGAACTACCAATTAAACTTCCTTCTAAATTTATTTACTACATACTTTCCTCTGCAAAGCACAGTTTTTATTATCTGACAGAGCAAAACCAAACCCCAGGAAACTGAAACTGAGAATGACCTATGGTTTTAACCTTCAATCAACATGAAAATAGGTGACTGCTTTGTTTTGCTGGGTTTTGCACATTATAATTGTACTTACAAAGAAATTCCTTGAAAGCATGTGTTGTGTTGAGAGGCTGCATGCATGCAACTGTGGAACTAAGTAACTTTGATCTTTGACTTACAGACTACAGGGCAAAGGTTAAAATCACGAGCTTTGTTGTCCTGTTGGCAGCAGTTCCTTTTGAAGCTTCCTGCTTCCAGTGAAAGTGTTATACAGTAATATACACAAATCTCAGTGTCTTTGATTGTGTCTGTAGAGGAAAAAAAAAAATCAATCCCGTAACTTTGGGTATTTGATCAACTTTCTATAAATAACATTAGCAAGAATCTGACTGTTCTTGCATATGTATACATGTAGATATTAAAATGATGTTATTATGAAAAGACATATTTGCATGCATAGGTAATGTGCAAACAGAAGCTAGCTGGCTATTTGCAGGTTTACATAAGGAAGTCTGGGTGTTGTGCAGATGACTGCTTATTTGTGCAAGATAGAAGCTCAATATAATAATCCAGGTTAGAAAAATTTGATCTTAAGAGACTTTGTTAAATACTTAGACATTGTCATTCTAAAGGGTGGTAGACATTTTATAACAACTCTATTGAAACGAGCCAAAAAATAAAAAGGCTGTTGTAACTGTAATGGGAATCCAGTGCATGAAGACTTTACACTGCTATGAACAAACTGTGCTTATATTGCCTTTTACATTAAAAAAAAAAAAAAAAAAAGTGTGCTGAAAGAATTTACTGAAATCTTATAATAGCAGGAATTTTGACTGCCTTGGCAAAGTGGAAACTTCACAGTTACTCAGACCTTAATGTTGGGACATTTGCTTACCCCTAAGCAAGTCCTTAAGTTGGTGTCTGAGGCAGACCTTGCAGGCCAAGACACAGAGCAACAGTCAGTGGTGTGAGGTTCTGTGCTATTAATCGGCAGAATTCTCATTTATATGTAGCTAAAGAATTACAGCTGTTTCATACAATGGGTAATAAATGAGCAAGACAAAACAAATGAGCATAGCAGTCCTGTCCTTCTCCACCCCACCCCCTGGTCCTAATTATCCTGCCTCTTGCAGCATGTCAGTCCCATTAACTTCAGCTTGGTTTTTTTGTGTGCAGGTCTTGGGACATGTACATCCCAGAGCAAATACACTGGTGACATAAGCAGCAGCCGAACAAATAGCTGGAGTGGAATTTTCTGAGAAGTTGTGAGTAGTCAAAGCCTCATAATATTCTCTAATTTTCCCTATCTCCTCTTTTAATCTGACTGCCTCTCACTCATGTAGACTCTTCCACATCTTTCTTTCCTTTCATCACAGAATATTACGAACACTAAATGCCAAAATATGGCATGAAATATACCCCTTTACAGCCATTTTCTAGCAAGCTTAGGCCACTATTAATTTCACTGCTGAATTTGATCTAGAGGCATCCATGGCAGATACAGCTGTCTTCACTTGTTCTGGCTTTGCTGTGTGTTTTCCAACATGTATTTTCTCATCATGATGGCTGGGTGCCTCTCACAGGAACCCCAGGTAGTAGAAAGCCCTTGCTTACACAAAGCTCAAATGGAAAAAATCCAAGCTGCCTTCTAAACACTTTAAAATAACACTTTCTAATGCTTCCTACGGGTGATGTTGACACATTTACAATGTTGATTTAAAGAGTAGGGGGAACATAGTTCTTCCTGACACCACAAATGTAAAGTTACTGGCCCACCCTATTACTGGAGCCACGCTGAAATGGCTGCCAGCAGATCTTGGGTGCCAGGTACTTAAAACTCAAAGAACAGGCAGACGGTGGCCTCTGTTGCTGAGAGGAAAACCTTTGAAGGCTCACTTGCTTTCTGGCCCTCCAGGCTGGAGTCACAGTCAATACCAAGCACTGATACTGCAGTTCCTGAGATATTTGGCCCAACAGTTTCTGAACTTTCTGTGAACCATTTTAGCCCAGGTTTGCTGTAGCAAAGTGCATGCTAAAGATTTCCTTCATTTCTTTACCCTATCCTTCATTCACAGTTCTTTGCTGGAACTAATCTGACTGTAAAGGTTTGTCAGTCTTCGGATGTTCTAATTTCTCAATCACCTGGTCTGACATGATCCTGATTTTCTTCAATATTTCATCTTCTACCCCTGGGAAATTTATGTCTGTTCCTGGCATTTGTCTCCCATCTTCCTTTGTGAAGACAGAGGGGTAAAATTAATTTAATTTCTTTCTTTCTCTCTTTTTGTTTTGTTTTGTTTTGTTTTGTTTTGTTTTGTTTTGTTTTGTTTTGTTTTTTCCTCAGCGAAGTCTTCTTCTGTCAATAAATTACTCTTGCCACATCCTGGAGGCCAATGGTCTCTTCCTTTGACCCCTATGTTTCTTATGGTTTTAAAAAATGTCTTATTAATCTTTGTCTAGATAGCAAGCTATTTTCCATTCTTCAGCTTTCTTTTACCTACTTTGGTTTCTTGCTTCCATTCATTCCTTTCCACAGTCCACTCTGGACTTGATCTTTTAAATTTTTCACATGTCCTTTCTTCACCTTTGATTAGTTTTTCATCTCCTTGTTCTTTATTAGGTGTTGGCAACTCAGTACTGTAGGTGGCATTTTCCTCTTTCCTCTCCCTTCCCTCATCCCTAGCCTGTGCTGAACCACAGCCCAGAATGATGTCAGGAGAGCATTTAGACACCTTTCCAAGATGACCGCTCTGCTCATTAAAGGTCTTACGACATATTTTGCAAGAATAGGTGCATTAACCCCTGCATCCTGGGCCAGTTCCAAATGGAGTGATTACTTTCTGCCTGCTCGGGCTCTCCTTGCAGTTTCAATGGGATAGATTAATCTCTACTTGACCTGTAGCATAGCATTACTATCAGCATGTACCACTTTCCAGACCAAAGGTGACTGGATGGAGGCTATTTTTCTGTTACAGAAGGTTCTTTTCTAATTTCACAGTGGAAACATTTTTTGGAAGAAATGTACTGATTGTCTTTATTGTTCCATGTTTCATTCCAGTGCTTTATAGCCGAAATTCTTGCACAGCCAGTGTTCTACCTCCAGGCAGTTCTTCCTTCCTCCTCTTTCTTCTCCATCCCCACGTGGAATGTACTGCTTAAAAAAGTGACATGCACCATCCCCATTTTCTGCTCTTTACACTCTTATTACCAGTTCAGATGATGCACAGGTCAGACGGTTTACATCCACCACCAGAAAAGCGGCTTCAGACAGCACTTCTTGCAGTGGTCTCCAGTTATACATGTCTTAAAAAGGAGCTGCAGTATTCATAGAGGGCTTTCAACTCAAAAGATTCCTCCCATGACTTCATGTATAGGAAGTGCTTGCAGAGGTCAGGGAAGTGTAGGAGAAGAAAGCATACTGAGGTGTAAAGCTTGTGTTGTCAGTCCTTATAGTATAAATGAAAGCAGCAAGCTGTTTCCTCAGAATAGGTGTTGGAGAAGGACTGCCTGAGTGACAAGAACCAGAGAGAAAACATTTCTAAGAGTGCTGAAAGCATCCCTTAAGGTTGAAAGTGAACTAATAAGGCAGCAGTTTATTTAGGTTCAACTCCCACGACTGGTTTGTGACCTTTATGATCTTCTTTATTGTTCTAAAATAAATGGACGAAACGATCCTTTCTGAATTCCTATTGTTTCTGAGACCCACGTCCTGTCCACATGGCTTCCACCATGAAATGACTGGAGGCCAACATTTGACTCACCCCAGTTGAAGAAGTCTTCTATTACAAGTTCGTTGACTGCCTTTTCAATTTCTTCCACAGTGTAGTGTTTTGACTTCTGAGCTGTTGAGAAAAACCCTTCTTTTCATACTATTTCCTCCCTTTTTTTGCAAAGCTTGCTGAACTCATGACCTGTTTTGCTTGCCCTCCTCAGCATTATCTAAAGCAACCAGGTGATTATGCAAGGCCTTTACCTGACCAGTGTCCATGAACTTCCATTTTCCACCTCTTCTTCTTCCCCTTCCCTATGGCCTTTTATTATCTGTTTCACTATTTGGTACCTGCTCACCTATATTGCTACTTTATTCCCATCTGCTGATGTGTGCATAAACCCACTTTCTCAGATGTATCTTTGGACTCTCCTTTCTGGTAGCCTGAACTCAGCATTATAGTTGTTTCTGTTCCTCACTGTATGTAGCTTCCAGACAGTCCTTTTAGCCTTTTACCTGTACTGATTTTTTATTGTTCCCATATGCCTAAACTGTGGTTGATCCCTTTGTGAATGATTTTGGAAGGACTGTTTGTTGAAAAAAAGGAACAAACAAAAAACCACTTGCATGCTGGACCACAGGGAGTTTCAAACCCCAGTATTTCTTTTCCTAAGAAGGCTCAATTAAAGAAATGTTATTCATCAACAGACCCTGTGATACTTCAGTTGGCTAGCTGGAGTCCATTTGGCCATTTTTATGTTTTGGATATTCTCAGATCTCCCTGACAGAGTGGTCGAATGCTGATCGTCATACACAAATCAGCAGCTTTGATGAAGGCTTTTTAACAAATTCCAGGCTCAAGCAGGCAGATTAATTCATTTCTTTCTTTCTTTCTTCCTTCATTCCTTGTTCTCTCTTTCTCCCTCTCCCCCTCTTTTCTCTTCCCCTCTTTTCCTTCCTTCCTTCCTTCCTTCCTTCCTTCCTTCCTTCCTTCCTTCCTTCCTTCCTTCCTTCCTTCCTTTCCTCTAAGCCTTGAAAACAACTATTAAAAGTGGCAGCAAAATAGAGTATGGAAAAGATTTCTACCAGGACTGAAGATCTGTTTTACAGTACCTTAATTTCTGTTTGGAGGCATTGTTTATATAGTGCATGGTGTGATCAGATGTTTCTTTAATGCATTCACAATTGCTTGGCTTATTTTACATAGTGAAGGATCACGCTATGCTATGTCTCATCATGTTGTTAGTGAACATGACACAATACTGGAAATTAAACATGACAGTTAAATGGCAAAAGACAAATAATTATTTTCAAATCAAGAATACGCTATCAACTTAATTAGCACCTCTCAGCACTTTCCAGGTTTTATTTACAAACATGCTGGGCCAAATTCTTTGCTCAGTTGTAACCATGCAAATATCTATTGTGTATGTCTGAGAGTTAATTTTCTGCTGTGTTTGCACTTCATTTTTGTAGACAATGTCTGCTATATTCCTTTCCAAAGTGCAATGGCAGAAGATGAAATGTGATTAAGATGGGGATTGAGGGGGAGGTATATTGAAGGCATCAGTGTGAGGTATGTGACTGGAAGCAATGAAAGCAGAAAATGTGGTTGAAAACAAGGCTGAAAGGCTCAACCCAGTCTCATGAGTCAAGGGATTTATGAATGAAAAAGTAATATGTCTGAAGGGACGGGTATGAGGAAAGGGACTGCTCCCTGACAGTCTTTCTCATGCATCCAGTGTTTATGCAGCGGCAGCAGCTGCTGTGGCTGACCTTGGCTGTGCTCTCATGGCCATTTTGAAGAAGAATGAACTCTGAGCCTATGCCACCAGGCTCTGAAGTCCTCTTTTCAAAGAGGCATACACTATAAGAGGATAAATCTTACTGGAAGGTAATGGGACTTAGACTGTGGTGTCATTGGGGTGTGTCTGAAAAAGTTAACCTGAAAATCTAGGCCATCACCTGGCCCTGGTGAGGTTGCATATGTGTGTGTGGTGGTGGGCGTTGCGACTTATCTTCACCTACCAGCAGCTGTGAGTCTTGTTGTGTCTTGTAGATTCCTCTCCTGAAACTTCACATCGCCCTGCCTCCGAACAAACCAAAGTCTGGGATACAGGCTGTTTCACTGTTATCTTTTGTCAAATTCACAGTCCTGTGGGAAAAGCACACAATAAACCCACAGAAAATCTTGAGGATGGTGTATTGGTATCTGCTTCATATTGTGAAGTGTACATATTTAAAGCAACTTAAAAACGTAGGAAAAGGTGTGAGAACATCTTATGCTCCATGAAAATATAAGCCGTATTCCCCTACCCTAGTTCTTTTTAAAGGCACATGAAAAATACAGCCATTCTGGCTCACCTTGCAGAACAGCTCTGTCAAAACAAGTGACATTTTAAACATGTGCTTACTATAGTATATAATATATTAATAAAGAATTTTGGCTTAAGTGTTTTCCTGGAGAGGAACTATTAAAAGAGGTAGAGCGAAGGGTTCTGATGAAAGCGAAATTGCTACCTACACTATATTTAAAATGCTTCTAAGAAAATGTGAAAACACAGCCCTGCATGAGGAAGAGCAGTTAAATTGTAAGGCATGTAAAAATGCTTGCAGAAAGGTTTGATCTCAGCCATTATTTTAGTTCATTAAAGAAAATGAAGTAATTACTTTTTAAAAAGAAACATGCACAAGCACATTACCAGTTCAAGTACACATAGTATGTGTACTTATAATCGTTTTTCAAGAAGGCAGGTAGGATTTAACTGGGTGTTGTTTCCTTTTAAAACACTTCAGGACTGTTTTTATGATAGGTTCAAAATTCTCAGCGGCTATCCTGTTGTGTGACAGGAGTTTACAGCATTAGTTTCACCAGAAAAGGACTGGTGGAGTAAAATTAGTCATGTATGTAAATTATAATCATGCTGAATAGTTGTATGTGCTCATTTAGGCATTTTAACAGTGTGTGATGTTATCCTCTCTGCAGGACTAATAAGCATTAGCCATAATGAGGTCAGTCAGTCAGTCAGGCATTATCATGGGATTTAATTGGGACACTGGTCTCTGCTGAAGTGAAAATTAATAACTTTTGTCAATGTTCTGGCAAAATGTTCTGTCTTATTAAACTATGAGGGTCAATTAGAAAGCATTATGTAATAAAGTCCCCAGCAGCAGAACTCAAATTGAGTTATACCACAGTCATTATTCCAGGACGATTGCATTTGAAAATGGAAAACCAGAGTGCCATATGGAGGGCGCAGGTTATATTTACAAGCATTGCATGTTAAAGCTTCGGCAAGAAGGAAACAATTAAGTGTAATACTGACATAAATCAAAGCACTGAAAGTGCCATGTTGTGCCAGGCGCTTAATATAGCCAGCATACCCCTAGATGCGACTAGGCAAAATGGCACCTGTTTATAAGCCTTGTTTGGGTTCTGTCAGACAGCATCCTCCCTCTGGATCACTCTGATGATTCAAAATCTGGGGCACACCTGGAAGGCTCAGCCTGGCATGTTGACTCATATAAATAACAGTTTATTGTATGGCTATTAAGACCACTGATTGCTTTTATTAAAGTGCAGTTATCATGATACAACAAATTAAAGAACTTTTAAAGCATGTTTAACAGCCTCTGATATTCCCTGTTCAGTCATGTTTTACAGTACTTTGAATGGGGGAGATACAAAGCCTCTGCCAGTGCTGGTGTCTAAAGGCAACGCCAGCAGCTGGCAAAGGTGCAGAGAGACTGAGAGGGAGATGCGTACGTTTTTATGGGGATGGCAACAAGTTCAGATGCCTGTTTTCCCCCATCCCTCAGAGGAAGGTACAAGCAGTCACTTTTGGTCACCTTACTATTTCTAAGGATTCTCCCTTACCAAAAAAGCTAGTATCATCTCACTCCAAGGGCCTTTTTCTCCAGCATTTACATCCCAAACACAGCTGGAAATGAGTCCCCACAGACTGAAATGGAGAAGGGCCACTCATCCTCTGCTGCCACCCAAACACCTCACACGAGTACATGCCAAAGCTGTGCCTAGCTTGGGGTGGTGGTGGATTTGTGTACCCCAGCTTCCTTTTGCAGGCAGAGGCTGCAGGTATCCCTGCTGGAGAGCACACCACCAGGCAGGGTGTGCCTTTTCAGCTTTCTCCCAAGCTTTGTCACTGGCACCAAATTTTCTGAGTGGCACAGGCCACCTGCATGGTGCGGCACCAAGGCTCAGCAGACCTCCACAGATCACCCAGCACCAGCCCTGCAAACCCAGAGCGCTCGTCGTCTCCTCTCCTGCCAAACCAAAGCAAGCTGGAATGACCCAGGACGGGCCTTTGGGAGGTGACAGACCTCCTGCTTGCTCTTGCTCTGCAGGAAACTGAAAGTCTCCCCACAGAGAGACATTATGCTGGAGAGCCATCCCCAATCTGCCTTCCAATTATTATTCACACATGTGAAGATGATTTTCTAAAGCACTCATTGTTTGGCCTAACGCAGCTCCCATGTATGACCGCAGTAAATCTCACCCTGACTTTTACAGAGCAGTGGAAGAATTGTGCAAGGGCTGTGTGTTTCTGGAAGCCCTGGTCCTGAGGGCAAGCTCTGATCCCAGCTTCTGCCACTGTCGGTAAGGGTAATACCATCCTTACTGGGAGGATTTTTTTTTTTCATCTGCAACTTTACAGTCCCACAGGGCTTTACCTAATTATTGCTGGCAGTGTGAGGTAGGTTAATTTTTACTGGGGGGTTGAAGGAGCTGAACTGAACTTCTGTTTCATTTAAAACTGTTTAATTAGGGCCAAGCATGTGATTTCCAACTTAGCTGTAAACTGACAAGCAGAATGAGGCATGATTTTCCCCTTGCTCATTCCAGTTTGATGACAGTGTGGCTTACGTTGGCTGTTTTGGTGTTGCTTCTGATTTACACTGGTGTGAGAAGAGATTCAGCTTGTTAGCAACCTGTCCCTCATGGAGTGAGAACATCTTGCAACTTAGCTCAGAGCAGCTGAGAATGTCAATATATTTGATAAGCATTTATGAACAAAACCTCAGTGTTAGCCCCAGGAGGACCTCTACTGTGGATAAAGGTCACCATCTAGACTGTTAAGAAGCACCTACTAACTTTGGACACTTTATTTTTTCATTGCTCAACTTCATATCCTACAGTTTGGAAAGAGTCAGGCACCACTTCACCTTTCCTCTTGATGATAATCAAGGCTGCTGAAAACCCCTTTGTCAGGGCCCTAGTGTATCAGGGAATGCCCTCAACAGCCAAGGTATCTCCACCAGGGAACTGCTCTGGTAAGACTGGTCCCAGCACACAGAGCTGGCCATATGCAGTTCTGTGCCTGAACCACAAGACTGTGCTTTCTCCCCTTTAAATACGGCAGGAGAGCCTGTCAGCTTTTCTCTCTCTTTAGCCCTGTGTAAGTCACCTTATCTCTTATTTTCTTTCCTGAACAGGAAAAACATATGCAGAAGGTCTCTGTTTCTGGCAGGCATATCTGTGTGTTGTATGTTAGGCTCATATCTACACATATGCACATGCATGAACATGCATACATATACATATATATATTTATCTACACACACAGATACATATGCCTTTGTGCACACAAGTGGAACACCACCCAGATGCAGTGGTTCCAATTTACCATTTGAAAGCAATTAGTGTTTATTATTGTAAGCATTTTCAACATAGGGAATACTTTAAAGACAACAGCACTGCTAATTACTTTCAAATGGTGAATGTCAACATTTTCAAGGTGTTGCTGCATAGGTTAGGCTTCATGGACGCAGATGCCCTCAGTCTCAACATAAATAAGTGCACATTCATGCATAGACAAATAGACATTCATCTGGCCTCACCTCCCCACTGATGAACACACAGACATTTCCCGAGCATTTATCCTTTTCAAGTGCCCCGGACACCAGAACTTTTAGCTTCACTCTGTGTTTTCCCCACTTGGTGGTTTTTTTTTTTTGTTTGGGGTTTGTTTTTTTTTTTGTGGTTTTGTTGTTGTTGTTGTTGTTGTTGTTGTCGTTGTTGTTGTTGTTGTTTGGGTTTTGTTTTTTTGGTTTTTTTTTTTGCATTGCTACAAGACTAATGTCAGGGATTTTTGTTGTTATTGGAAAGAGTAAGTGGTTGGAAAAGTGCTGATTCTCCCTAGTCTTTTACACCTACAGCATTTAGGAGACCTTAGCACAAAACAGTGCCAGGTCTCAGTGCTGGGCTGCCTGCTTCAGTCTTTGGCAAAAGGATAATATTTTGGCAGAAGTGCCCTATGTTAACAAAGAAAAGTTTGATTAATCAGCAGGAGGGAAGACTTGGGAGGAAAGAGAGTGGGAAAGAGACCGACAGACAGACATAAGATGAAGTGTATTCTAAAAAGTCTAATCAGTTTTAAAACAGCTTTAAAAAGGAATAAAAATTCTTAAATCTCTTTGATGATATTCAAAGAGCCTTTTTTAATATATGAGAAGGCACATTCTAAATTCTTAACACTGCTAGTGTCACCAGGCCTTTTTTCCACTAAACCATTTTAATTCCATAATTTAGAAGGCCATGAAAAGTAACAGGATCAAACTGCAGAGTAATTGGATACACTGTGCACTTCCAGGGTGAATTTGGGTCCCCGATAGGCACAAGAAATTTCTCTCTTTCTTCTAAGATCACATAGAGAGTACTCATTTGAAAGGAGAGATGCAGCAGCAAAGTAAGCTTTTTACAAGGTGGAAGAGCTAAGTGTGCTGCAGGAAACCACTGGCCATTTGTTTGGCACTGACGGTTTCTTTGTGATTGGAGGGAATGCTATCGACAGGAAAATCAATGTGGGTTTACTAAAGAATGCTGAGCGATCAGGGAGCAGGGAAGCAGTCATAGAGAAGTGGCAGCATACTGCACTTCCTTCAGAAACAAATGGGTCCAGCTATTTTAGATCCTTCTACTGCTCTTCCCCCTTCTCACAACCAATATAGAGTGTCTTTATGCTCAGTTATGAGCTCTGGTGATCTGAGCACTGCAATAACTAATAGGAAGCTGGAACTTTGGATGTAGTCTGTTTCTGAGAAGCTACGGACAGTTGCAAACCTTTTCTGGGGTCCTACAGGACTTTTAAAAACAGAAGGCAAGAAAGAAAGAGAGGGAGAGAAGAGAAACATCTGAACATCTGCTGGAAAATCCTAACTGGCTTGTTCAGCTGAGTTCAGCAAGAGCAACAGCAACAGCAGAGGAGTTGGCAGGTGTTGCCACACTTTAGCTGGAAATCACTACAGATGATCTCAAGATATAAATGAGAATGATCTGGACAGTCCCTATACCTCCTCCCCTCCTCTAGACTATTCCTTCTTCCCATGAGACAACAATTGTATTTTGTGCTGGTTAGCTGGAGGGAGGTATTAAAATAGCTAGGACCAGAGCTGTGCATGCAAGCAAATAGCTATATGTCTCAAAGTTGTCCTACCGTACTATACTGCTTTCTTTAAAATGGCTCTGGGGGTGAAAAATAACAGAAGTCACCAGACTTCCCTTCAGGAGTGCAAATAACACCTGTGAAATAGACTTGTTTGGGGTCAGGAGAAGGAGGAGGGTTAATAATATTGCATCTTTTTTCTCCAGAATTTGTGCGATATGAAAACATTAGCTTTCTTTCCAGTAACTGTTCGTCTCTCCTCTCTCTCCTCCCCACCCCCCACCCTCAGAGTGTACATATGTGTGCATCTATGTGTCAGGCACTAAGTGTCCCTCTCACTACAATAACACAAGATTTCACGCATATATACTAAAGTTGAAGAGGATCTCTTGATTTCTTCACTCATTGCATTCTCCCTAAACTTACACTGTTCCTGGCAGAAACTTTCAAAGCTAATCAGTCAGCAGCCCCAGCCAGGGCTTTTCACCATTTGCTCAGCAGTTCACATTTATGTTGGCTTCATAGAGTTTCCCACTGTACCATCTCTGTTCCACAGCCTAGCCGACAGGCTCTGGACAGCAGGACAGCTAGATCCAATAAATCTGAGACCTGTCTAGGTGCTTCATTTATCAAGAGGCCTAATTTACCCAGGCCCTTTAGACTAATTGCAGATTTGCAAAAAATGCTGATAATGTAGAACAGTGCATTGTGAATGTCCCTTGCCATATTTCTGCTAATGTGTTTCATCTGGAGTACATAAAGAGACAGGGATGCTGATTTTAGACACAGCACTTTGGGGCTAATCCAGTTAAATGATTATCCCTAAAAATCTGCAGTGATGTCATTTTCCCTATAGAACACTGCCAGTTGCCTTGTTTGCTTTATTGTGAGAAATACGTGATCCCAGGCTTTAGAAGTTCACCCTATATTCTTGTTCTAATGCACTGTAACTCTCTTGGCCCACTCTCCCAGCTACCCATTCCTTCATGTTTATAATAGTCATGTTGATAGCAAACCCTGTTTTGGACTGTTGGCTTTTGTGTATACACTGGTAAGGAAGAGGTACACTCCTTCACTTTATAGATGCAGATACATGCAGGTGCCCACTATGTTTTTCTCAATGTACAAATCCTTCTTTCCATTCCCCCCATTTCTCCCTTTCCTCCAGAGACTACTATTCCACTTTGGTTTGGTCACTTTTACTACCAACACTGTGTTTACCTTTAGCCTCTTCTTCTGGACTTTGCTGCAAGGATTCATTGCCACAAGATTTTCTAAGCCTCTCATCTTCTTATCCATCATCTGTAATGCCAAAATATTCTTCCATGGACTTGCAGCAAATTCATCTTCTGTGTTCTTCCTCAGATATCTTCTCCCCTTCCTTTGCTCCTGTGATTCCTTTGTGCTTTCCTTTGTGCCCCAGGGAACTGTGTGGGGCACACACTGAGTCTCTCTGTGTGGCATGAGAAGAATCCGAATTTTGTTTCTAAACATCTCTCTGTCATGTAACTGATACAGTGTGCTTATTGAGGCAGGGGCCAGCTGGCCTATTATGTAAAGCACTAACAAATACTACTATAATAATCATTATTATTATTACTAATCAAGATAATATTTATAAAACTGCCACACAATTCTCATTGATTCCTGGGGGCAGCTGCTAGGCAGTCCCAAGTGTGTTTCACTACTCCACTGACATGCTAATGCTGACTTTTGCAATGTGGATTTTGGGGAGAGATTAGGATCTGGAATAGATAAAACATCAGGAGACCCTTATTTTTCAGTAAGTGGCTGCACAGGTCTGTGATAAGGCAGCCTCAGGAATTTGGCACTATAAATATTACAAAGCTTTGAGAGACAGCCTTACGTTTATTTGTTTATCTAGCACCAGCTCCTTTGTGGGTAATCAATGGAGCCTTCCATGCAGAGATAGAGGAGAGCAATAGGGATGTCTTCTCAAGTATCCCAGCAAGGCTGCATGTGACTTATCAGTGTTCAGCAAGCAGATGGCAACCAAATCCCACTGCTATGGTATTAACAAGAAGCCTGGTTTAAAGGTTTTCTCTTGTTCTTTCAGGTGCCCCTCAAGCATAACCCCAGAGTTCAGAGAAATTAGTATACGATGAGATAAATCCTGTCCAAACAAAGCAGGTGTATTTGCAGAGAGTAAAACACAGAGAGACCTTATAGGCCAAATACTGTAAGAGACTGCTTGCTGTCAGGAGGGGAAGCTCCTCTCCCAGGGAAGTCCCTAACATTTGAAGGCTGTCAGCTAAGGACACTCAGGGCTCTCTGTGAAGATCCTGGGTACTTCTTGGATTTGCCTCTTGCTTTGTCTCATCTACCACTTTCAGGTATCCTTAAACATCCTTATGCTATCATGCTGCAGAATGGAATAAAAGAGCAGAATTCTTAACTAGGAACAGTGAAGCAGGGTTAGAGGCATTATTTACAGTTCTGGTATTAAAAAACCCAAAGTATCCCTTTTCTTCCTAGCCAAAAGTTTAGCTTTGCCAAGCCCTGCAGTCATTAGGTTGATGCAACAAGATGCATCCTGTGTAGCATGGCCCTGAGACAGGCGTCAGAGCATACACACATGCACACAGTGAGAGTCTCCCATTTCTCATTAGTGTTGCAGGGGTGAAGAGGAATTATCTGACAAATTTCTTTTGCCCCTCTCCAAAAACTATGTCCTTGTAGCTGTATAATCTAGATAATCTCCACTTCTAGACTCTTGCAGGCAACTTCTGGACTGTTGAAGAGCCTTCAAAAGGGAGGTGGAAACTAATGAAAGTCTGGCTGACATTTTGATCACATTCATGCATATATCAAGATTATCCTATAGGCATATGTCACAGGGAGAGAGTAGTTTTTCCATATTAAAGATGGCATTAACCTTCTATCCTATCTGGCTCCCTTTGCTATTCCTGAACTCTGTAAATATTTCACATGTCTTCTGCCCCAGTCCCCCACCACTCGGCTATGTTAAAAATGGCAAGATGATGAAAAACCCAAATTTGATCCAGGTCCTTTTTTGTCTCTAAGGTAATTAAGTCTCATTCCCTTTTTGTGCTTAGAGTCAAAAGCAGCTGACTGTTAAACATTCACCTCAAGTTGCTCCTCTGACTCCCAAGGATGCACCAATGCTCAACTAATTCCCTCAGGGGAACCTTGGACCAGTCAGTGTTTGCTCCACACTATGTTTCATGCAGCTTTGCCATTCACAAATGCATTGTGGACAAAAATAAATAAATAAATGAGACTCTGTCTTTTTAGGAAAGATTGGGGCTTTAGAGAAAAAACGGTTGTTTTCAAGCCTGGGATGGTGTCAATCCACACTGGTGTCTGGGAAATGTTCACTACTGTTCATTACCACCCGTTTGCCCACACTGCATCTATGGAAATGCCACATTGAATGAAAACAGTAGTTACATGGAGACTATAGTTCTGTACCAAAGTATTTGGTCAGGAGATGAGAGAAATCATTGAGCAACTGACTGAGAGTTTGGGTAATAAACAATATAGTAGCTGTCATGGAAAGTCAATAGGAATTTTATCGTAGCTCTCAACAGCAGCACATACATATTCCTAAGTCCTTATCTGGCAAATGCTTTTATCTTTAACCTAACAAGAGGAGGAAATTCACCCTGACCAGAGATTTTGACACATTACGCTGTGTTATCTAAACTTTTCTAATCAGGAGCTGGGTCCTGGACCAGTGTCACATAGGGGCAAGTCAAGCAGCTATAAGACAAGTTTTGACCCAACCTCGCTAAGAACTGTCACTACAGGAGAACAGTGGCTCTCCTCAGAACAAAAACATGAGAATATTTTTGTGCCTAAAAAAAAAAAGCATCACTAAACCAAACAGACTACGACTGTGCCTTAGAACAATGCTGCTTAAAAGTAAAATGAACCCATATGTTGAGAAACTAGGTTACTGAAAAGAAAAAATGATGACTTGAAGCTTCAGAGGTAGTCTTCTTACAAACTTTTTAGTCTGTATATAAGTAGAAGAAAATCATAGCAGCAAGAAGAGTTTTTTTCCCCTGAATTGATTTTTGTTACATTTCTGGTGACTTACTGAGAAGATAGCCAGGAGCAATTTATAAGTACAGTAAGACCAGCAGACTCCAGAACACTGGTACTAAAGTGCCACAGGTTGTACAGGATGCAAGGATAATTCAGTGCAATTATTTAACCTTACTCTGTGTGGGTGAAATTCAGTATTAACCCTTTAATTTCAGTGATTTATGGTGATTTACACTGACTGAGGATCTGGCCTAAAGTACTTTCAGCAGTAGACTTCATGTTATTTTATCCAGTATTCAAGTAAAGAAGTTGAATAATGAAATGCATGTTATCATTTTACACCATTTTAATAAGGTTATACTTGGTTGAGATGGTCATTTTTTCCTTGTACCTTTTTGTACTCTCCAGGACCTTAAAATTCCATCCATCCTTCAGAAACAGTCAACCCATTATCTTACACATGCAGGAGTTTCCAGCTTCAGCGGAAGAGAGTCCAGCAAAATCAATGAATCAAGTTCTGTTCTTACTCGCACTCGTGGACGTTTTAAGTAATTTCAGAGATGGAGCTGATTAATGTTATAATACTGTTGGTGAGACTTTCATACCTTACAGAGATTTTATATCAATGTAAGATTATTGCCTTGCATGTGGATTGTCGTTGCCAAAACTAGTAAAATACCTTTACTCAGGTGTTTGCTGATATCATTCATTTATTTATCCTAGTAAGACAGCATGTGAAGAAACAAGAAAAAATTTGCAAATGTGTTTTTATTCCAGAACTCAGAAAACGGATGTGCCCGTTAAGACTGGTCATGAAGGTTGAATCCCCTAAATTATAAGCATAAATAATATATGGGAAGATTGACCTTCAGACAAAAGAAGAGATGGATGGGAAAACTCCAGAGGCTGAAGCTCAGGAGAGCAAGAATCTCTTCCTGCACCTCTTGGTGAGCAGGCTACAGAAACAGCTTCATCTGAGGATGCATCCTATGTAACTTCTGGTTAGTGGAACTGACCAGAGGAGAAAATGAAAGGGGCTTTTCTTCTGGAGGGTTGCATCGTGTGTTTTGGCAACTATCACTTTCTCTCTTCTTACTGAGAAGACTCCCCACCCCACTCCCAGGACTGTAGTTAATCAGTGTCAACTCAGTGTGGTCATTCCAACCCAGACACTGGTCCAACCTGAGACCAGTTCAAGTGGGGCAGTCTCAAGACAGAGTTGTGTCACTGTTGAGAGTACAGGGACCAGGTGAGGTGCAGGACTTTGCCTGCCTGAATCCAGACTGCAAGGCAGAGGGAAGCTGTTGGGATGTGGGGGCAGAGAGCATGAACCAGTGCCAAAATTTTTGTGGAAGAGTCTTTTATTTATCATTCATACGACTACACTGTTGCTGTGTTGAGGTTTTGGTGCCTCCTCAAAAACTCAAATTTTCCTTGTTCTGTGCATAGGTCTGAGATTTGCAACGGGGAATATTGCCTATTAGAGTATCCAACAAAAGTTTTTACTGATTCAAAAAATTTCTGGAGAAGGGCTCAAGATAGCTGTGTTTGTGGCTATAACGGAGATCCAAGGCTGTTTAAATAAGCTTTGTTCACAATATCTGGCTAAAGGATTACAGCTAAATATACACACAGGTGGAAAAAATACTTTTGTCCTGATTCAGTGACTTCATTTTCATCCTTATTTAAAAGACTGGAACAGGTATTCTGAATGAATTAGATTTAATTCCATCCTTACTCTTTCAGTTTTCATCTGACTTTACACTTGATATGGTCTGTTGAGAGCTGCAAAAAGGAGCACTGCATTTTGAAATCCACCATGCCTTTTGTATTCAATGAAGTTATCAGCTGATGGCATTTTACCTGCTGAGCTAGTAAGTTTATGGTAGCTGAATGTTGTACCATCATGTTTTATCCTCACCAGGAAACTCCATGGAAAGCTAGAAATTTTGTTAAGGACAGATACAGACTCAGCTCACAGTTCCTGGAAGATTTTCTTTCCTGCAATGCTTCTGTTACAACAGCTGTTCATCCTTGCAAGTGTCAGGGCCTCGGTCCTTAAAGGTACATAGGTGCATAGCAAAGCCTCTGGCTTCACCTGAAGGAGTCTCAAAACCTACCACCAACATGTCCAATAATGCCTGAGACTTTGGACCCAGCCTTTAAGTCTTTGCTCATGTGTGTCATCCTGATCAAGTTCCATGGGACAACTCACAAAAGTAAGCATGTGAACAGCTCACTTTCTTTGTGTTGTTTATTAGTGCTTGTGTGCTTTGATATTCAATGTGTCTAAATCACCACACAGCATTTTTATTTTTATTTTCGTAAAATACTTGAATTACACTCATATGAAATATGCCTCTGGCCCCATACAGATGTTTCCAGAAAGCCTAATAACAAACAGATCACAGGGCAGAAAAGTGCATATTCTTACAGTCACTTCCAAGCCTAACTGCTCTTCAGAGTTCTGATTACAAGAAAAGCCATGCTGCCGATGTTGCTTTAACTGTGATGTTAAAATGAAAACTCATTGTTGCATCCCAGGGGGATTCAGGAACACTGACTTTGCTGCCCATCTGAAATGGGATAATGTTCTCTATTCCTATCATGTGGGTATCAGTTCCAACTTGGAAACCAGCCTCCTCTCATAATTCAAGCTGGGGCTATACTGATGCAAACCTTCTCAGATATTATAAGCCAGTATGAGCTCAAAAAAAGAATTCACTGCTCAAGGCCAAATAGCTTCAAAGCTAACAATCCTCCAGAGTCAGTGTGAAAGTGTTGAAACTGTCAATGTCAACTTACACCATGCATAGTGAGTGTAAAACTTCAATAATGACATCATGGAGAAAAGGACAAAGGGCAGGCACTACACAGAAAAGTGCCAGTGCTCTTCAAATCTTTGAAACCTTCAAGGATTTATCTGGACTAACACTTCTACACATAGTCATTGGGGTCTTAGGCTATACTGATTAAGGATTTAGCTTATTCAAAGGCTCTCACTGATAGCAAGGATGACAAGGTTTCAGCAGTTATATTGGATTCCATTAGCTTTCACTTAAAAAAACATACCCAAAAACCCTCAGGATCCTGGTCTTTTTTTTCTGCCTCTCATTTTCTTCCTTTGTGTCAACTTTTATTTTTTTCTTTAATACACACATGCGTGCACGCACACACACACTCACACATTAATATATATTAATGTCTGGGTTTGATTCACAAACAGGTTTTGCAGCACTTATGCTCTCAGTTCTCAGAATGCAGATCCCAGAAGAATTGAATCAATTCTTGAGGAATTCCCTGAAGCACCACATAACGTGTTCGTTCATTTCAGCTGCACTTGGGGCAACAGATACACTTTTAAAAGGGGGGAAAATGTTTTAAAGAACGAGGGAAGGGTGTTCTAGTTTAAGGGAAAAAAAAAAGATCAGCTAATGAAGAGAGAAATTAAAAAGTGAGACTTAGTGTGGTTTTAGTGTCTGGGATAAGGACCTACCCTAATGCTTTGAGTGCAAACTGCAGAAGTGTAAGTATAATGGAGGACAGCCATGCTTCCTTTGTACCATGGTTTTCAGAGAGTCAGCCTCAGAAGAAGAGCAAAGAGATGGAAGAAGTGAAGAAGTGCAGGATGAACAGTTCTCTCTCTCCTCCCTCTCCGTCTATTATTTGTGAGAAAACAAAAAGTAGAATCCATGTGGTACTGTGCACTGTGCACTGTGCAGACATGCAATAACGGTTTAAGTCCTACACTAAATAGCTTCCTTGAAAAGAGATAATTATCATCTCCTGTTTTACAGATGGCAAAAGCAAGACAAAGAAAGATTATTTAAGAATTATTTAATAATTTAATTAGCTTCCTATTATTCAAGAGCTTGTGACGGGGTACTGGATGCAGGCCACCCGACTCTTAACCCAGCACCTGAACCCTGAGCTCATTCCTCCATTGTTTGCAGTTACCTTCATTGTTTCTACTTTCCCCTGGCTCTGCTGTAGGTACCATCAGTTTCCTGACAGCTCAGCTGCCCCAGCACCCTTGGCACAATTCAGTTGCTTAACACAGGTATTTCTGTGGTGGCATGTAAGCTGTGCTGGTGTACCCATAACACCCACAGGGATCTGGCAGATCTGACAGAGGGCCTATGGGAGACCTGTGACCTTCTAAAGCAGCAGATGCAAGCCAGACAGTGATACATAAGAATATCTGAAATGGCACTAGACACCTACGTTTGGGCAACACACATATTTCAATGTTGCTTTCCCAAGGAGTTCTGGGAGCTGTTGCACAATATTGCCTGCTGCACAAGCCCCAAAGGTCCTGATCCCACCCCCCAGTAATAAGGGACGGACGACTGCTTCTGAAATACTGCAGCTCAGGGACCCCAGTGCACACTCTTACAGGATTACCCGGGATATTCTCTAGGATTACCAGCATTGTCATGGAAAGAGCAAGCATTAATTCTAGAAAACAGTTTCTGCCATTGTAATGATACAGTTGATGATGCAGCACAGAGAACTTTTTTAATCCGTCAAAGGCACCTATGCGTACCCCATTATTACCATCCAAGTAGCTTTCCATATATCAACTCCACTCATGTGAGACAAAGAAGGCCTTTCAGAAAAACAGAACCCGCTGAGAGCTGTCCCTTTGCCACACACAGTGAAATACGAGGTCTAATGAGACAGTGGGACACAGTGCAGGGAGCTGCAAGTTATTGCAGTCCTACCCAGCTCTGGAATGGGAAACAGTAAAGCTAGATCTGTGGGTTACTCAGCCCAAGCTAATAAGTTATGCTGAGAGGCAGGGTGTGTTCTTCTAATACAGTTATCCTGCTTTGAAGACCTCAGGCAATACTGCTGCGTGGGCTAGAGCTGCAGATATGCTCTAGCACATGGGGGCTCTGTGTGATATCCTGGGCAGCAGCAGAGTGGAGGTACTCCCTGTGCTTTGCAGGTTCACCTAGGAATGGGACCAATTCACAGCCACAGTGACCAACATTTCTGGAGTTTCTAGGGAGACATTCAGATCATGGGATGACTTTTGTACGTTTTGGTCCAAGGCTCCCTGACTCCTGTACCACCAACATCCACATTTTGGCCCCTTGCAGGACTCATAGATTTGCCACTGTGCTGTAGTCTCCTACTCCAGGTGCACGGGAAGGCCACTGTCCCAGGGCTTATGACCTCTGGGCTTTTAACAATATTCTGAGGGTTTCTTTTTCCACATTGTTATCGTTGTTGTTGACTTAAACCAACTGCTTATTTTTCTTGCAGCACTTTGTCTCCTTAAGAAAGAAATTAGCACAAAAGGAATGAAGGGGTGAAGGGTTATCACAACCATGGGAGTGGACAAGAACGAGGAGGAGGTGGGAATACTCTACCTCTTCTACAAGCAGTTCTCTTCTGTGCTAATGCACTTGTTTTTGCTGAAGGGACTGCACCACAATGCTGAGTATTTAAACATTTATGAGGAAGGTTTCACATATATTCTGTGAAGTGATCGCCTCATACGTGTTTCCTTTTGAGGTCGCTATAATAATTGTGTACACAGGCACCTACACAGCTGAGTTAGCTGCTGCTGGACTGTCTGTTATTTCACTCACACTGACTTTACATCCACATTAGGTCACTGACTTCCTTCGATCTATCCCAGATTTGTCTAGCGAGATCAGAACGGGGCTGTGCTGGAGGAGGCTGCTTTTTCATTTTTAAATAAGGCCTATATAGCATGAGGAACCTACAACAAAATCAGAAACCTGGTCTTGCAAGTGAAAACTGCAATAGTTTAGCTTCATTATGAGTGAAGAATTTAGAAGCTTGGGTTTGTTTTCCTGGGAGGAAATCCTCTTCCATATTATTCACAGAGATCTTACTCTGTGGTGTTTATGAGCCCACTTCAGTGCACCTTTTCTTACCAGAGCCTGTCATATCTACAGTTCTGCTGTCTAAGGACTTGCCAAAATCCCCTGCTATAGTTCTGTCAAAAGCAAAATTCTCTTTGGGGCAGAGAGCAACCACAATGTGGGACTGCATTTGAATGCCACTGGAGGGAATAAACACTTCTTAGTGACTTGTAAATATGTGCCCATTCTCCCATAAAAGGTATCAAGCACATTGTTCTCTGCCTTGGTAACATTCCCTAATTCCATCCAGTTGGAAGAAAAGGAGACCAGACAAAAAGTCAAACTGAGGGCATTTGCTTCACTGATAATACCTGGCCATTAATCCACTAAGACAGCTCAGGCAAATAGGGATTTTAAGAACCTCTTGCCCTTGCTAATGCTTTGTTCTGATGCAAAGGTTTAAAATGAATACTGCTCAATACTAACCTGCAGCCTGAATGTCTCCAGGTTGTCTGCAGTTGTCCCAGTATTTGGTGTATGAGCAACCCAAGCTTTGAAGGGGACCTTTCACTGGCAGTGCCAGCCCTTCTTGTTACAACAGCGTAAGTGGGACTGCAAGAAATATAAGTCATTAGTAGTGGGGGCAGGGTGGATTGTCATCTAACCTGTGAAGAGCAGCATGGAATTGAGCAATGAGCTCAAGGAATTAATTTATAAGACAGTAAAGGCAGATAGGATATACTGTCTCCTTCTGGCCTCTCAGCAAATGAGGTGACCCATGCCATAGTAAGCAGCTGAGAGAGGGCAGTCAATGTCTTCCCTTCAGTCCTACATCCAGTGCTTACTGATTTTCTTTTTCTGACTCTAAACTAATTCCCATCCTTGCCTTATCCACCGGCTGCATCTCCTGTTCCTTTTCCAATGGTTTCTGAGCAATATCCTCTCTTTCATACATCTCACAGGGACACACTTCTCTGGAAGCATTACCCCAGGTAGGAATGTTTGAGTGATGAAAGGCCTTGTTAGCATTTCAGAAAAGGTATTGTAGACCACCTGAAGCGTTGAGAGGGAGTACCACAGATGAAACATGTACAGTCTATCATTTAGGTCACTGCCTTGTCAGTGGAATGACACTGAACTGCACAACCTGAGACCTGTCCCCACAGCCCTAATATGCATCCTCCAGTCGAGGCTTCCTAGTCTTCACAACAGCATGGCAATCTGGCTATTTGCTCCCATCCAGTGGGCAAAATGAGGTCAACTAGTGTCTATGAAAAATGGACACAGAAGAGACTAGGACATGGTGCATAACGCCAGAGAGGATAGTAAAGAGCTGAGAGCAGCTGTATACCATTCCACACCCACTTGAGATTTCAAATCTTTGCAGTAGTTTTGCAAAGCAAAGCACTCTCCCCTCAGAACGCAGTAGGACACAAGAGTATATTCACAAGACCAGTCTTATGACTCTAAGTAATCACAGTCTTGCCGTTGTGTAATGTCATCGCTGAAAAGGCTGGTTGTACTAATAGGAAGTGATGGCTGATCCCATTTAGAGAAACATTTCTAAGAAGCAACAAGCGGTATAACATCAAGAGGACTTTTAGATTTCCACATCTCTTCTCCTGGGGGCGCCTGCAGATAAAGGAGACCTAGGCAAGGAAAGTAAATGTTTACTTTCTTTTTTTGGTAATCACTAAGTACAGTGCTGCAAATGCAGTTGCATTTGTCCTATAAATCACATAATCACTCAATAAAAACAAGAAAGGTGTGTAGCAACAAGGGAGGATGAAAGAGTGGAAAGTTCTGTAGGCTAATTATAGGAACATTGTGTTTCCTCTTTAATTTGCAGACCTTCCATACTGTGTACGTGGTGATAGTCTTAACTACTGGGATAAATTCGGAGCAGCTCAGCTAAAGGAAAGGTTTCTCCAAATTTGTCCTATGTAAAGCTGGACTAAGTACACAGTTCTCATTTGTAAAAGGTGATTAGCATGCAGATCTTACCATTTCATTTACAGATGTTTTGCTGGAGGCCAAATCCTGCTTGATTTACATCACTGTTTTTGCTATTGTTAGCTTTGGCTTCTCCCTGACAATGAGTTATGTTAGAATGTCTTTGGTCCATAAGATACCATAAAGCCTCAGTAAGATAGTATCTGTACCAAACGTTATCTCACAGATAGAAAAGAGTAAAACAGAGCAAAAAAAGTAAGTTGCCCACAGCCACAAGAAAAATTGTCATCTGACAAGAGCTGCCAGTTCCTAAAAAACATGTTTATACTATTCTTTTCTTGATCTCCCATTTCAAAGTCTAGCCCAGCAGTGCAGTGGTAGAAAAATCCTGTGGCTTATCCTTTCCTGAATGTCCACCACAATCCGCTGTGTTGCTGCTGAGAGAGCATGTCTGTACTAGTTGTACTTAACTATCTTCTGCATGCAAATCAGCAGCAGCATGTGACGCACCCAGAAACAGCCCCAGCATGCCTATGTTCCCGGAAACAGGAATTATTCCTACTGATCAGCCTTACTCAAGAGTCTGTGCTCATGCTGGGTCTCACTGAGAGCAGTATCTTTGGATACAGTTGAGTTCTGTGGGTTTTGAGCTGAAAGACAAGCCCACTCTTGCCCAGATGACATGGACTCAGTATTGAGGACTGCAGCCATTATCTTTCTGAAGCTCTCTTCAGTGCAGTGTCTACATCAAGTGATATCAGTCCCTGATATCCTCTGTGTTTCCCCAAGCCTGGACTAATCCCCCATGCCCTTTCAGTGTCACACCTACTAGTTTGCTTTTCCTAACAAAGCGTCTATAGAGACCAAACAGTCATAAAGGCTGTTGTGCCTATTAACTATTCAAACTGAATGTGCTCCCCCACACATACACACCCCAAAAGGCATGCACACATGTACATCTGTGCACTGAAGTAAATGCATTGCACAAGGAATTGCAATGGATACACAGTATTTCATACTGAAGCGTCAAGCTTGCCTTCTAAATCAGGTACATCATCTATTGACTCCAGCGCTGTAAGTCACCCTTTGAAACAGATGGCTTCCCTCGTGAATTAGACAGGCAGATCATCTACTAAATCATCTCCATATTGAATCCAATACAGTATACGGCAAGGCAAACCAACTATACATAAGGGAGGTACTACAGTATCTCCCATGGGTTATTGCTTCAAGGGCTGGGCACAGACAATACCCGGGCAGGTTGCTGGTGGCCTGCTTGTGTAGACAATGAGAAGCTAATCAAGTGCTAAGATAATCATTCTGACAGATACTATCTCATAAACCTACTCAAAGTAGTTTAAAAGATAATCACCCCCTCCAGCTGCAGGGATGTGTGCCCATACCTCAGGTGCTCCAGTCCATGTCTGATGTATTAATTTAAACCGCCAAGTTGTAAACTGGAGCAGCTGAGGCATCGGCATACCCCATTTTGTCCATTTTGCTGACTCTGCAGTGAGACTAACCCCGGTGGCAGGGATGGCACAGACAGCCAGGGCGGTACCACGGTAAGCTGCTAGAACTTGATTTGCCAGGGAATGCCTGTCAGGGCCCTACAGGTACAAAGAGCAAAAATTTTTAGTCAGGGAAGACATTTGCATAACATACTTCAAAAGAGTAATATGAAGATATGCTTTCCCCCCATCCAGTGGAAATAATGGATAGAGGCTCACCTCCCTCTTGTGTGGGCCACTGTCAGAGGCACGTGCTGCTATAGTCTCATTCTCTTTTCTCTCTGTAACCCTTGTCGCACAAATGAGGTTTTTTTCATTCCTCACTCATGCCCTCCATGAAAGACAGCAGTAGTCGCTGTGTGCTGTAATTGGACTGACTGGCTGACTGATTCCTGTTCTCCCCTTGTGCAGCCCTGGGAACCTGGGAGAAAAAGGTGGAACAATCAGCCACTCAAAAAAACCCCGGACTATTTCAAAGGTTAAGGAGTAAAGCATGGAACTTCTATCTGTTACAGACAACTGAGCATTGCAACTTGGATGCCTTGTTCCCAATACTTCCTTACTATGATTGTCACAGGATGACAAAGGATGGAAAAGGTAAACCATTCTCATTAAGGACTTAACTGGGGAATTTTGAGGAGAGTATTACACTTTCCTTTTTCTGAAGTATGACAATGCTAGGGAAAACAAGATGCAGTGAGCCTAGCTTAAGCTGTCTCAGGGATTGTAAATGTTGCGCAGATTCAGAAAACACACTGTGCACACCCACATGCACCTAAGTCAAGAGTCTTTCTACCATTATCCTGGGCATTGCTTGCAGTGGAAAGGGAAGGCTCACACTGCCTCAGTGTCACTAAGTCTGAATTGATAGGGATGCTCTTATTGGATAAATATGACCACTACAGACAATGTGCAGTTAGTCTTGCAGGTCAGCTTCTCTCCAGCTCAGCACACTTTTTTAATTCACATTTCCTTCACCCTCTCCCAGAGCATGGACAAAGGAACCGCTGATCTTGGTCACCAGTAACAAAGGATTTTAATATTCCAGTAACTTCACCTATTTATATCCTTAGTGATATGTCCTTCTTTTTCTTCCCTCTCCTTCTTAGTAACCCAGCCTGCACCAAGTCTTTGTCTATCCCTGCTCCTAATTCCAGTCTTCCGTGCTTGTCCTCCATGGGTTCCTCAGCAAAAGGGAAACATCAAAAAACTCCTCTAAATTAGGGGGAGAGCTTAGCACAGGCTCAGCTTTCATTCATTTGGAGCAATGCTGCTGCAGTGCTCTTGAGCATATCCATCAGCTGTGCTTCACTATTTCAGACATGAAACTGCAATCTTAACCATGTTCCTCCAAGGGCTAGCCAGAGTTTCAGCACTCCAAATAACTTGGGACAGATAAGTAAGTATGGTCTTCTGCCAAAAACACGCCAGTCAGTGGCAAAATCAACAACTCTTCCATCACTCCATCTAACTCTGATGGATTCATTTTATGACTGGTGCAACATAAAGGAGGGTGGAAAGGGAAAGAAAGGATTAACTAAAAACTCCCTTTGTAATTTTGCCAACCTGTAAAATGGGACTATCCAGGTTTGTATCAGAGGACCAGGAACCAGGAGGTATAATATTTTGATGCCTTCCCTGTGCGTGGAATTCCAGATAACAAGCAATAAAAACTATGCAAAACATCCAATAATAGGGCAATTTTTAAAGGGTGCAGAACATTTGCACGCATTATAATTCATAAAAGATTATCTCTTTTGAGGTCTGAATTTGACTCAACTTCCATTCCAGCATCAAAGCACAGCCCATCTTATGCTGTCCTTTTTCACCTGGTCCTACCCTTGGAACCTTTGCCTACCCTAGGGATACAGGATTTGCAACTGAATAAATAAATAAATAAATAAATAAATAAATAATAAACCCCTGCATTTAGTGGTCACTGCTTCAATCCCTAGGGTGCTGGCAAGGTTGAAAATGTATGACAGTTGGAAGGTAGTCACTGCTTTAAACAATGGTTTCATCCTTATCTGAGCCATGTGGCACAGCAGTTAAAGACGTTATGGAATGATCATAGCTCCTTAAGCCTTGATATGTCAGCATCTTGCGATTGCTATAAGCTGTACTGACAATACTGTTGAATTGCATTTTGTTTTCCTTCTTATTCCTTCTGGTTTTGCCTACTTATTTATAGACTTAATGTATTAGAAAAAATGCAAAACTTCTTTACGGTGTTTTTGCTGGCCCTGAAAAGTTGATCTACCAGGACTGGTGACTGATATATTGAATTTGGCCCTTATGGTAATTGTTTAAATGTTATAGCAGCTTTAACATGTCATCTGTTAAACTTATTGGTGATGCAGCTGTTCAACGTGCAGTGTGGGTAATATTTACATGATTTACTGGGTGACGTACAGTTTTTGATTCAATAGTAATGTATTTGATTCAATAGGTGATGCATCTAATTCAACCAGGAGTCCATCTAATTCAAAGGTGATGCATTTGATTCACTAGCTGATGTACCTGATTTAGAAGGTGATGGATCTAGTTCACTGAGAATGATTCCAATTCCCCCATGCAAGGTATTTACTTCAGTGTGTGATGAATGAGCTTTAATAATAATACATGTTTCTCCGATAGTGGATGTATTGGCTTCAATTTATATCCCAAGCTTCCCGAATCTGGAGCGGAGTGACACCTTGCAGCCACGATTCAGGTGAGGATCACAAGCAGTGTGAAACATTAGCCACTAAAATAATGGGACCAAATTATGTGATAAAAACCATGCTTCCCAGATGAAATATTTTCACCAGATGTGATGTGGGGATACAAATGCCCTGTCACTGCTGTTATTGCTACCACAGTACATGACGAAAATCCCCAAATCCATTTACCTTTAGTGTCATTCCTGGGATTACATACTCAGTACTTATTTCCCCAGAGCTATGTGAGCTCTCAAATAGCGGCATGTGAACTAAGAGCTCCACTCGCCTCATTTTTGTGTGTGCTTCTATATTGTTAGAGGTTGGCAAATATTTAGGTGAAAATGGGGAAAAGGGTGTTGGTAAAGAGCAGTATCACATGGGGTATGGAGTGTGGGGACTCGGGCCTGTACAACATACTGCAAGCTATCATTTCTGCACTGGGATCATGTCCTGGTGCAAACCTCTGGAAGGTTTAGCTTCACAAGCTTTGGTCCATTGCGTTTCTGCCGGCTATTGTCTACCCTAGAACCACTTCTGAGTAAGTCAGTCTCATTGCCCTGCCCACCTCTGGCTCCAGCTCCAAAATTAGTGGCAGGATCCTCTCTTCTTTGGATGATGGTTGAGATATTTTGGTCATGCAGGTTACATTTTCAGCCTCAAATATGGTAGGAACCTTTGCTTGCACACCTACAAAAAAAAGAACTCTTGTTGGACTTGTGCCTCTGCTGTGCAGTGGCCATCTCTGGAGTTGTGGACATTGTTTATCACTTGTGCTACAATAGTGCATAGGAAGGGGGGCTTATTTCAGAAGGTCTGGGCTCAGTCATGAAAAAAGATAGCTTATGAGCCTGAGTGTATGTTTGGTTGATGTGCTTCCATGCACAGTTACAAACCTGAAACAGTTTTTCAGTGGGATCTCAGAGCCCCAGAAAGCCACTTCACTTTCCAAAGCAGCCCTCTTCTGGTCCCCAACCCAACTTTGTGGCTGCATAACCTTTCCCTACCCATATCCCCAGCAAAGAATTACTCCTCCTGGGTGGCACAAGCAGCAGCTGCAGCCTATCCAATATATTTGTCTCCATTTTGTGCTCCATTTGGAAGTGTTCCCAGGGCAATTGCTTCACTTGTTGTGCCCTTGTTACTGTTCTTTGAGGCATATTCTTTTTCTTGTGTGGGTGCAAGTTTTCTTCTTGACCCATGGCTGATATATCTGCCTTTTAAAGACTACGAGGCAAATAAATGACAGGGGATGTGTGTAGTGCTGCTATACAAGTCAGAGTCTCCAAATGCTAAAAACAAAGTGCTAAATACTAAAATAGGTATCTAATCTTAAAATAAATAAATAAATAAGAATTCTTTCATACTTTATTGCTCCAGGCTGTGTCTAGAGATGTACTGAAGCTGTTGCAGGAGTCTTAAGTAGTCAGCTTTTTTCTATCCACTGAGTTTTCAGGGTTGAGATTCGTGCACCTCCATTTGGTATCATATGTTCAGACAGAATACATTAACACATTAGTGTCTGATCTGGGGAAATATGGCTGGTTTTCCACCTTTCATTCCTCTCTATATATTTCTTTTCCGTGCTTTCCTCCTTTCTCTCTAGTCATGGCAGTGACTGAAATCTGTCTTTTCCATTATGAGATACACAGTGACATCCATCTGCTTCTCCTTAATGCCCAGTCAGTAAAATATTTATTCTGTGCTCAGAGAATAAGTGTATTAACTGCCCTTTTCTATTTTAATGAAGAAAATTAGGAGAAATAATAATGGTGTGCTGGTGTGATTGTGTCAGCTCTTACAAAAAGTTCAAACTTTGGATACTGCTTTGAAGGACTACAGATCTGCAATGACAAACACTGTTGCTATACTAGGTTAGGGCTTTAATATTCTTCATGTCTTAAGTGGTTCCACTTGACACAACATACATTTCCAGCTCTTGTTGAATGTAACCCGTGGTAAGTTCAGCAGGTTCCACTTCTTAGTGATGAGAAAGCAAACAAAATTCAGAGTCTCAAGTGCCTGGCATTTTTGAAATTACCTGGATCTTCTGGAGGTTCTAGAAGACCCAGAAGGCACGTACTGCTTCAGTTAGAGTATCTGCATGTTACAGGCACAGGTATGTCTGTATAGGCAGAACAAAACCCACTATTCACTTTTCATGTCATGTCACCTGCTCTCACCTCTGCCAGTGTCCTCTCCTGTTCAGAAAAATATACATCCCATATTTCAGGTTTGGGTGCCATGGAAGTCTCCATTAAAATGAAAGGAAAACAGTCAACAGTTCTTCTCCTGAAATTTTCTCCAAGATTTTTTTTTTTTTTAGTTTTATTTTTAATCAAAGCATTTAGCAAGTAACTCTGAGGCCAAAATAGGCTACATTGCAAGAAACATTCTGCCTGTCCACTCCTGCGCAGACTTCAAGTGTTCTGGTGGGCTCCAAGGCCCTGGCATCTGCAGTTAATGCCATTTTATCTACAAGTGAATGCCATTTCCAAACACTCCTCTGCTTTTTTTGGTAACAGTTGAGAACTGGGGAAGAAAGTGGGGCAAAGGCACATTGCCTCAGGGCCAGGAGTGACTAGATATAGAGCTAATTGTTTTGGCTACTTTTTCAAAACTTCTCCCAGGGGCTGAAAACCTGATCCCACCAGCGGGCAGATAAGCAGATGAATTTGTCTCAGGTTTGATCTGTGCCTCCCAGACCTACAAGAGTCTTTGCATGTTACACGGTTTGGAAACTGTAGACGATGCATTCTCTCCTCTCGGCACAGAAGTGCCATAGGCACTGTCATTAGTTGAACACTGCCATTTTTACAATTACAAACCCTGCCATGTTGCACAGAGGAACTGCAGCTGCTGCTTCTTAGGGTACTGAGTAAAGCATACTCCTGTGATGGCCCCCAGAGACCCATGCACAGCATAGCTTATTGAAACAGATGGGGTGAGGGAGGGATGCTTCATCGACAAAGCACATTTGTCTAAATACAAGAAGAATGAAAACACAGCACTTATCACTGGTGCTTAATCTTAAATCCAGTGAAGTTTGGAATGGGGGAGATGAATGCTGTGCTTGCCATGGTGTAATATACAAACACATAAAAAACCCTTCTTCATTCCTCCTTGATTTTTGAGCACATTCACTGCTTAACAAACACACAGAAAGCAGCCAGGCTGCCCCTATGAGCAAGCTGAGAGATAAAGCAGAGCATTTAAATCACCGTGAGCTCATTCTAGCTATGCCCTTTGCCACAATGTAGTGGAAGCACAGTGCAGAGCCCTCACAACAACATGCAGATGTTGCCCTTAGAGCTTCTCATTTTTGAAACCTGGAGCAGACTACCATTGTCTTGGGTGTTTCTGGATCCTTCGTTTAAGACTATCACAACATTCACAAACATTAGAGGATCAGCTCTGTGAGGTGTGGAGATAATTATCATCCATGTTTATATATGTGGGGAAACTGAGGACAAATTGTATGGTGGTTATAACAGGAGCCAAAGGTAGAACCTGGAAATAAATTCTGCTCTCCCACCCTTATTGGGGTCTTCAAAACCTATTAGTCTGCCATGAAGTGAGATATTAATGAGGTATTTATTGAGATCAATGAGGAGCAGCAGATAACCCTTTCCTTTTGTTTTTGTGGTACACTCTGGTTTGGGAACAAAGAACTTTTTGCCTCACAGAAACTCTCCCTCTGATGTTCTCTCCTCTAAGGCAAGAGGGAATTTTCAACATCTTTGACACAACAAGATGCTTTATGGGCATTATTAGTTCTGGGCAGGTGTTTGTCAAAGCTCCTTCTTCTCTGGGTTTGGCTGAGGCTCATCGCTCTGTTAGTGCTGGAAGGGTCTGGTTGTGTTAGATGCTGAACTAGAATAGGTGGGGAGGTGGAGTCTAAGTCAACCTGAAACAACATGTTAGACCATGATCCTAAATTACAGAGTAAGAAAAGTATTATTTTCCTAGATTGTCTTTTTATTTTCTCAGGGTCCATGCCTGACAAGATAAACCTCCACACCTGCTCTGAGATTTATCATTACCGGGGCTTCTTGGGAATACTGTGCTTTCAATATTTGAGTGAGAAGATTAGAACTTCTTGGGACACAGACTCAGTCTGGTCATAGTAACCAGGACTTTGAGCAGATGTAAGTCAGAACCGTATGAAACATCTGTCAGGTAACATGAAACTAGACGGATGGCTTCATCCACAGGAACTGCAGGATTTTGTGGTGGGTGTCTTTCCTTGCAGCTATCCTTACTTTTTGGGGAGAGGGAGTAACGATATCAATGCTTAAATTCAATTGTTAACCTGTTAGATTTAAGGCATATCCCTATCAGGTACAACAACTGCACAGCAATAGGCCAAATTACATTTATGTCTGGCATACAGATAGCCATTGTCCCAGTTACACAGATTCTAGTCATACCTGAACTAAACACATTTTCAGTGTTCTGCTCATTACATTTCTGTACAAATGGTCACCTTCTTTAAACTTGCTGAGAAATTTGAATGGCAAAATAGCATATTTTCAATAGGAAAATTATCAGCAATGGTTTGGGTCTCAGGATAGCAAAGGGACCATAAAACTAGCTCAGCAAGCCAGCTGAGAATTTCCCTGGAGAATTTTCCCAGCTCTTGGCACAGGGGACATCTCAGGGATATGGCCAGGAGGCGGGGAGGAAAGAGGTGTGCACTGTGGCATAATCCTTGGGGGCTATTGTTTGTTAAAGCAGCCCCAAGGTTGCCCTTAATTGTGTTGTGGGCTGACCTGGCTCCTAACCAGCTGCTGGGGTGTGAGAACTACAAATATGGCATAGGCATCTATCTTTCCTCCACCTCCCAGCTGCAGAAAGCACAGTTTGGCCGGGGTGCAAGAGTGAGCCTCCTGGCTTACTCTTACAGCTGAGCTTCTGTGCTGTGACATGCCACTGGATCCTAGCTCAGTCCTGGGACAACTGTCAACCAAACAAGCTGGATATCTTGCTTATTTCCATAACTCATACCTCTCAAAAAGTGAGCGTGCACACACACATGCACACACACAAAAAATCTGATGTGGGTGTCCACATGTGCGCTTTCCGGAGTAAAATGGAAATGGACAGTAGGAGAACTAAGACAGCAAAATATTCTATAATTGATGTACCTATTTTAGGGAGATGTTCATTAATCATGAAAAAGAAACAAGTTATTTTACCACACACAAAGACAGAAATCATACCAGACCCACTGTTTTCCCCACTCTTCTCCCTGCTAGTGTTTTATGCCTTCTTCTTTTCCTACTTTTTGGAGAGCTACTCATGATATCAGTTTTGAGAAATTAATTTTTTTCACATGTTCTACATTTTTCATGTTCCTGTTAAGTGAATAAATCTTGATCAACACCAGGCTTTTGTATATATCTGTGAGATATTTAAATAAACCTTGTCTTCCCAATAGCAAGTCCATTCCCCATTCTTTTACCCTTGTGGGACATGTACTTTAAAAACAATTCCACCTAGCAGAAAGCCTCCCAGTGTGTTTTTCAGCATAGGCAGATACCTGTTGGCCAGGACTTCAACCATGGCTTTAGGAATGTCACAGCCAGAAATCCAGTTGTTACTGCATGACCATCCACACAACTCATCAGTCAGAAAGGAGAAATTGCCCAGTTTTCTAAGCTCCTCTCTGTCCTGTACCAGTTGCCATCTTTCATGAAAAATCATCTGTATCTCGTAGTTGTGCCTCAGCTCAACTAAGAGTTGGAGACAACAAAGTCGACCTTGACATAAGCAAACATTGGGTACCAGATGCTGTATGTAGACAGCACTGAGCACACTAGTCTGAAAATGACAGTGTCATGGGCAATTACAACAAAAAAACATGTCAGAGAGCCAGCACTCCAAATTACCTGACTTAATACAGATTAGTGCAGCACGGTAATACTTTCTGTCCTTTGTTTTGGGTTCCTTTTCCTAGAGGATTTACTGAAAAAACTTCCCTGGGAGGAAAATAAGAAAAATACACAGGGACTGTTTTGATCTCCTAAATTGTTCTGACCACTCCAGGCAATCCTGCTGAGGTTTTTCTTACGACAAATGCCCCATAAACTCCTACCTATGTCCACTTCATACCCTCCACCCAGCAGAGGCCCTGCTACACTCTAACACAGAGCAGGAGAAAGATTATGAAACAGGGAAACTATCCAGGAACAAAATTGCTTTTTTTTTTTTTTTCCATCTTCCAGAGGTAAATAAAAAGTCAAGCCCATCTGACAATGGGAAATGGGATTCAAAGCAAAAATAGAACCCCACATTTTGTCAGATATCCAAGGTTTTTTTCTGGTGAGAGGTTTTCATAAGAGCTATAACCCCTTTTGGTGGGGTTACATCACCATTTGATCTAAACCCCCACAGTAAGACTACATCTGCTACTAAGCTGTGTTGTAAATGTCTTTAATTTTTATATTTCATCTGAAGGGAGTTGTTAAAGTGGGTTTACAGGGTGATGGCTCTTTGAATAAAAGACATCAGGACTGAAGCAAAGCTCTGCATGACACTTAATTTTCACTCTAATAAGCCCTCCTAAAACATTACAAGATTTTGTTTTTCCCTGAACTTGCTTTCCCTTCCTGCCTGATTATTCTTCTTTTATTTTCCCTCCATCCTTTTTTTTAAGGACACATTTGAGAAGAATGGTTTTATTTTTGCCCAGATGACACCACTTCTCTTTTCACCCTAAGCCAGATGTGCTCCTCTGTCTGAGCAAAAGAAATCTCTCTGAAGTTTTTTTTTCAAAGCCATTGCTTTTATTTAGTCTCTCTTTTTATTATTATTATTATTATTATTATTATTATTATTATTATTATTATTATTATTATTATTATTATTCTGGACTCTCTGGGGCCTTTAGTTTGACTTTTGTCTGTGAGGGTGGGAAGGGATCCTCCAATATGTTTGTGCTCAAATTTTAAGGTCCCTTTGGATGTGTTCTTCAATACATGAAAAAGTTCTGGTCTGGCTGAGCATAACTAAGTGTGGGTCCCTTCTTGATCACCTGGAGGGGTCATGGTAGAGCAAACATGAAGTATTATCTTTCCCAGTCCCAAGTGCTTTTATTGACTCATTTTGCCCTGAATAACAGACAAGAAAGAAAATGTGGAGTCCAGGCTTTTGGCATGGCAACTCTGAGCTGAGAATTTTTCTACATAGCCATTAAACCTGGCTGGTTTGTTTTCTGTTTGAGGGTCTTGTTTTCATTCTGGAGAACAAAACAAATGATTATGGATTGTGGACCATGGTCATCTAGGAGAACAATGCAAGAAAAGAAAAATCTGCCTCATTAAAGAAAAGAAAAGGAAGGAATAATGTCAATATTTACAATCCAACAAACAGAACATAGAAAACCAAGAGGTCCATCTGCAATGTGATATTCATCTGGAGAACAATGTTGTCAAAATGCAGGGAGATTCTGCAGCAGTTAAAATGAAGGGAATTACGTGTTTGCATCTCTTTGGAGATGTGGGTTTGAAAAGATTTCAAGTATGTAAGAACAGCATGGGCCATGTTCAGCAGGCAGGCCTGAACCCAGAATTTGGTGTTGTAATTCAACCTGGGGCTTCTGGATTATGGGATACACAGAAATTACCAGCTAGATGAGATGAGAAAAATTTTTCTCTCTTTTAAACCAAGAAACAGTAACAAGGTTCCTAAAGGAATATTATTATTATTATTATTATTATTATTATTATTATTATTATTATTATTATTATTATTATTATTATTATTATTATTGCAACAGTAAGGTATTGAAACCAAGCACTCAAAAGTTAGTAAATTTCATAAACTGATTTTTCCCACAAGATTTATACAACCACTATTTATTTTTGATTCGCAATTTCATTGTGAAATGAACATTTTAATGGACTATATTTGTCATTAGTGCACACCATAAATACTATAGTAATCATCAGATTCATAGCTAGCACTCATGCAGAGCTGTACATAATCACAATTCTCTACAAGCATACTTGCCTTATGCTCAGAGTTCAAGTAGTAATTCCTGAATAAAGAACAGTGGAGATCAGACTTCTGTAACACTCAGAACCATCTGTGCTCCTGGGGCTGTAGAGTACAGACGAATGCCTGACTCCCTACTCCAAAGTACTTCTAGTCTGGACTATTTTCCTATGCCAGTATATTCATGCTTTCATTAAAATCAGCAAAAATAGCTGAAGCCCAGTGTATACACCAGTTCCCTAAAAATGCAAGGGCTTAATGCCCATTTCTCAGCAAATAGAGTCTGTAGAGACACAATATTAATTTGATTTCTAGCATAGATATAATCTACTTAGATTTGAGGTATTCTCTTTCATGCTGTCCTGTTAATATGTTTGGATATACACCCTTCCCCTGCTTCAGAAAACTTCTGAAAACCCACCTTTCTGTGAAGCATGCCAGGTGCTGGACTACTCCCCACGCTGTGGGTGTTCTTCCTCAAATTATTTTGTTTGTATTGAGTTGTGCCTTCAGGGCCTTATCTTGCATTCCTTGCACACCCAATGTTCACTGAAGTTGATGGAGATACAAAAGGCAGGCCTTTAGCTTGTGCTGGGATCTACTGAGCTTTCTCCTAATTCTGCCTCTGGTGTGGGCTCCACTGTCCTAAATCCTGAGGACTGGGGACTTAGCGCAATATTTTCTGTGTGAGATGCAGCCTCTCTTCCTGAGTTCACCACCCCCTCTCCCTTCCTTTTTTGTTTTTGTTTTTGCTTTTCTTTTTTATTTTGTTTTTGGTTTGGTTTTGGTTTTCTTTTTGTTTTTGTTTTTATTTTGGGGGTGGCATGTGTGTAAGTGTGATGTTGCATGTGCTGCTGTCACCAACACCTCTGCTTCCTGAATTCAGCAGGCACTAATGTTTTTTTCTCAAATCACTTAGACACTGCTATCCAAGACACTGAAAAACTCTCATTCCTTCCACTTACCACCCTCTGAAAAAAATCACTGCTTCAATGTTTGTGGTATGTGTATTATATTATAGTCTTAGTGATTCTTTCATATCTATCCTTATTAAAAACAGACTTAGTGAAGTTAATTAGGGGTAATTTGCATTCAAGCTATTCATTATTTACTTATCTTTGAACTGCAAACTGTAGGAATGCCATTTGTTCATTAAAATTCCCAATCTTTGCCCACTTTCCCTTTGATAGCATGGTGGTTAAAGAAAGTTGTGCTTAGCTGCTGACTAACCATTCTCTGCACACTGCAGAGATGGCTGCAGGCCATTATTTCAGCATTAGAAAGTAGTTAATATTGAATACCATGAAGTTAAATTTGTGTTCATTTACTTATTATGTTGGAAATCAGTTGTTCATTCTGAACAAATTTCCCAGCACTACTCTCAGCCAAGCTCTGCAAACTCAAAAAACATGCGGTAACAATATTGAGAAGGTGAGGAGGTTTGAAATGGGGTAAAAAAGAGGAATTAATCAGATCTCTGAAAAAGACACTGCTGCAACCCCCTGCCCTGGATAAGGCTTCTTTAATTATCACAGTCACCACCCTTGTTAGTTCCTTTTAATAGCACAAGGGAAAAAAAATCTGCTTTTTATTATGGTTTATTAGTGGTTATTTTATAACCACTAATCTCTGAACAATTGCCCATCTGTTAATTCCTCAGAAGCTCTTGCTGTGTGCTGTTTACAGATATTGCAAGTTGAAAAGAAATGCAACGGCAATTGTCTTGCTGACAGGGAAGAAGAAGGACCCATTTCTTAATTACTCAATGGGGATTGTCTCTCAAGTACCCCTTGAGAGAGTACTTCTCTTTGGTAACTTGGCTATGTCTGTCTAAGGTACAGGAATGATACCTCCACAGCAAGAACATAGGCAAGATGAGAAACCACTGGCTAGAAAAGTAACCTCAGCAGAGGGCTGCAAGGCTGGCCAGATCCTGGTGTGCTGTGTGGACTGGGGCAAATAATCTAGAACAAGTTGGGACAGTTAGTGCCTACTGAGGGATTGCTATTTGACAATGCCTCTGTTTGATTTTCCTCTTTCAATGCAACCTAAAAACGATGACATCTTCTAACACTCCCTCCCCCTTCCCTCCATCTCTTGAACTAATGAGCGAATAAGGAAAGAAAATTAAAGAATAAAAAATGTAAGCAGTGATAGGTTGAGATCAATAAACTGTGGATTGCTAGCACTGAGTGAGCCTGAGTAATCTTCTGCATATTGCATGTTGAGTTAACTTGCAAGAGAAATATGTTCCCTCTTATTGTCCTGTGTCTCATTGTGGAAAAAGAAGCAGGGACTGCAAATTAAAACATCCTTGATTTAGGTTCTGAAGGGAGTGCCCAGGAGTTCTTCCTCTATTGCCACATGCTAGAAATTGAACTGTCTGCACCATTACAACATAACGAGAATATTTTATTATTGTTTTCAACCTGTGACTTCTTTTGTCCTGTTCTCCCCCTGCCCCCAACAAAACATCCACTAAAGGTTCTCTTGTGAGTAGCATCAGCAAAAGATGCTACTCTACGTAAGCACAGGACTCTGCTGTTTCAGCCTCACTGCTACATGGCAGAAGGTGAAAGGGACATGAATACTAACCTATGTGATACTATACAACATGCTGACATAAGAGTGTTGAAGATTTCCTGAGTTGAAATATACTACACTGAGAATTATTCACTGGGTACATATGGGGCTAAGAGGAGCTCAGCCAGAAGTGGACAACTAATGACTGTGCATCACATGAGCTTTGCACAAATAATGAGGAGTCTCTGAGTCAGCAGTCCAGGGAATGTACTGCTCTTAAGAAAAGTTCCTTTTCTTCCACCTTCAAAGATTTTACTTGGGCTAATGCTGGTGAGCAGCAATTTCCCCAAATCATGGAACAAGGGAGGAAGGGTGGAGGTCTCTTCAGTCCCAAGGGAAACTATAAGAAAAGTTAGAGCAAGAATGAAAAAAAAAAATGCTTGACAGGTTATTAATTTTACATGCAGGCAGTCAATTCACATTGGAGTATGACTACCACAGTGACAATGGAGCTAAGTTTGGGATGCAGTAGGCCCACAGGTGAAAGAAAATAAGGAAGCTTAAGCAACAGAATAAAATTCACAGGACCAGAATATTTAGTATTTATATACAGTTTTAGTTCTCACTCTAGCAAATACTAGCCAGCTTCTCCAGAACTAGAAATGCTGTCTTTTTCTTCTGAAGTCTGGATATGACAGAGCAGAAAGTGAGGAATACCACAGACTTCAGTGTAATTACTCAGATGGGAACCCATGTTTACATCTCCCTTGCTAGGATCTGCCAAACCAAATTAGTAAATTGGGTTTTCTCATCTACAGCTGATGGAATTGCATACTGCACACTACATACAATGCTGAAAGTCACTTGTGAAATAGGCTGTACTTTTCTTGTTTTCTGAAAGGAGAAGAGAAACTTATGCTTAAAGAAAGGAAGCTCTTTCAAACTCTGCATGTAAGACTGTTTTCTCAGTGACTGGTGTCTACTTACTCTTTATTTATAAGCTCTCTCATGTCAAAAATCACCAGTTTGTCACAAAGGGGAACTGAAAAGGGCAGCTGAAGAAATTAAAGAATCTGTGTGCTGGATTTACTTATGTTTGCATAAGAATAGGCTACTTTTTAATCTCTTGAGCTTCCAGAGGAAATACTCTGGAGGGTCAAAAGAGAATAATTTAATTACCTCAGAGATTCACAAGAAATTAGTCTTCAGCGATGCCTAGGATCGGTTAAATTAATAGGGAATACGCTTCAGTCAGAATGTTTGACAGTTATACAGTGAAATTCTGGTGCCAGTACATTTCCATTGGCTTCAGTAGGGTCAAGATTTAACTCATGTTAGCTGTAAATCCAAGATAATTACTGAATGGGTGTTTCAGGCTACTATTAGTCTCCTAGAAAAGGACAGCACACTGCTTCCAAAATTATTTTTCTGGATGCTAGAGACTTGTTTTTTCTGAAGTCAGTTCCATCTGCCAATGTATGTGTGGCTACAGCCCTAAAATAGTCAAATGGAAACAATATAAAATGCTAAATATAGCAGCATTTGAGTGAGGGGGTGAGGGGTTTTTTGTTTTTGTTTTTGTTTTTGTTTTTTTTTTAAAGGTTTAAAACCATTTTTAATATCTTGGGAACTGTAATGTTCAAAGGGAAGGCCATGGCAATATACAAAAAGAAAAGACCATGTAAGGGCATGAGAAAGAGCCAAATTCTGATCTCTAAGCACAGAACCAACCCAGTGCCATGAAATGAGTTTTCTTTGGATTTACAGCACCAAAATGTGGCCCAGAGTGTAACCATTTGTTTTATAATAAACCTAAAACCAGACCACTTTGCTTTGACATCTCGTTTTGGCTGCAACTGTACATGCATGCACCCACACACACGCACTCAAATTCTCTTCAATAGCCTTTCAGTCATGCCACAGAGCTGTATGGTCTCTCCTGGATAAGCTGTGTTAAATTAAAATTAAACATCACCAAGCTTTGTGCTCAGCCTCCCTCTGTGAATGCTCTGCTGCGGGTGTGCAGGGGGTTAATATCACAAATGTTCCACAGGAGGTTAGTGGGATTCAGTTTCAGCTAACATTTATTTTGCCAGCTCCTGTTCACTTTCATCTCTGCTTATGAACACTATTATCTTGTTTGTAATAATATATATAGATCACTGCAGCTGCGCTCTGCAAAATTTATCCATTTTTTGAACTTTGCAAAAAAAATTCTGCAAGTCTTTTACCACATTACTGAGCCCTGTGAATTCATCCACCTTCCCAGCCTGGTCTCTCATATAAATTGTAAGCAGGCGTGGGTTTGCAAACCTTTCACTGAGGATAGACTATCATGTTTCTAATGTAACTTCACACCCAATGTGGTTTTGTCCTTTTACTCAAGACTAACTGTGAGCTGTTGTTTTTAAAAAAGAACTAAGTTACTTCAGCTCCTTTGCTTTTTGTCTGTTGCTACTGTTAATTTCCTGTTACAGGCACTACATTTAGCACACGTATGACATGTCCAGCAGGTCAGCATACTATCCCTGAACTCTTGTGTCACTTGCTCAGTAGATTACCAGTAATAATATTAATATCTAACTCTTATATAGTGCTTTTCCTATCTTGCAAAAGTACAGCTTCCTGTCCTGGAATCAGTGGTGCTAACTATTGATGGACACTGGAAGGGCTATTAGCGTATTGGACATTTTATTTCATGAACTTACAGAAGCGCACTAAGTAGCATGCTTTTTCATAGACATGATGTAACCCCAGTAATATTTGTACTTTAAAATCCAGTCAACCTAAAGAAGGAAATGGGGTCTTTTTAAACAACCTGTAGAGTATAGTTACCTTGAAAAGCAGATGGAAGACTGTAAAAAGGCAGGACTAGACTTGAATTTACACTAAAATTTCCAGCAGAAAATTGTCTTGTTATGTTTTCTATGGTCTGACCCTATGGCTTTATTCTAGAAAGGCACACAAAGCAAACTCTTGGCTGTAAGTTCTTAATGTTTACCTATCACGCTATTACTATAGTACAGCTTACAATGGAGCTATTATTTCAGAAATTGAATGGTGTGATACAATAATTGACTTCCTTACTAGTTTCCCAGTCTTATTCCTCTTCAGGAATCAGAAGTCATTGAATGACTAGGTCATAGCTCTATTCTGCTTTTCTCATTTTGAGACAGAAAAAGGCAGGCTAACTTTCAAAGCCTCTACCCTAAGCTTTCAAGAAGGCAAAGTGTAAAAGAAAGAATAGAAAAGGAAACAAAAAGGAAATGAAATGGAGATTTAAGTAGTTTAGACCTTGTGCTCAGCAGTCCACAAGATCAAACTCACTACTCTCCATGCAGCAGCTGGTATCAATGCTCCTGCATTGTTCAAACAAGTTCCAGCATTTAGTGAGCTGGGATACTGCCTTCTACCACACTTCTGCAGAGGCCGCCTCTCCGGTTGTGACTGAAGTGTGCCTTGTAGAAGCAGCTTTGCATTACTTTGACAAAGCCAGACAGCACCTGTCCTTGAGGCTTAACAAAAGGTAGTAAAGGGAAGGAGAGAGTAATCTCTCTCAGGCCTTTGCTGCTATCACTCTCCCTTTATATTTCATTTAGAGCAAAACATGAACAAAGAAAGAGTGTTAGACATGAACACTGTAATGAAAATCCATGACTCGCCCGTGCATTCATAATTATTTTATAAATAAATGGCTTCTGGAGAGCCACATCTGTCTCTTCCCACAGAGTGTATGTCTTTCATTAATGTATTACAGGCCGAATGAAGCCAGCCTGAGTGCTTTGCTTGCATCTTCCTCTTCCTCTCCATCATTGTCCATGGATAGGTTTTTGTGGTTCAGAGAGAGCTGCAAGCCCCACACGTCTCTGCAGGACTGATGGCTCGTCAATAACATTAGCCAGCATTATGGGCCGCATCGGTGTAGAACAGAATCAATATGGCCAAGTAAAAAGTCTAATCAGTTGACATGACCATCTTCAGCAGGGCTCACGTTACAAGAAATGAGTTTTTTTAAGGAATCAGCATCAGCGCTGCTTATTCACCCCACACCAAGAAGCCTTGATGAAGATTTATTGCTTCTTGTTTTGTTAGCAGTGCAGGGTAAGCTGCTAAAAGTGAAATAATCATTCAGGTTAAAAGAATAATAAAGACCGGACTCTGCAAACACTGCCCATATTTTCCTAAGAAGCTGAAAAGAGCCGATATAGGGCACTCCACAGTGTGGAAGGGAAGCTGTATGCACTAGGAAATAAGAATAGTTTAGGGACCAGAAGACAGGGATTCATGCCCTTTGTCTGACTAGGTTGCATTCTGTTTTCTCACCCTCTGTTTTTTTACTGAAGGGACAGATTCAGCTCTCACTTCTACTTGTGGAAATTGAAGTCACTTAGCTGAAAATAGGATTGTTCCAGACTTCTATCAGCGTAAGTGAAAGCAGACTTTGGCAGTCGTGCCTATGGCAATGTACACATCTTAAAACAAGTTTCTCACTGATGCATAGCTTTATCTATGTGGTAATTATGGAGCTGTTTTACAATCATCTCCCTTTCTCTTTCTCATCACCCCTCTGCATGCAGATTCACCCACAACACAAGAGCAACAGGGGTGCAGCTATCAGATATTTCACTTTTATGAACTCTGCTGATCATCTGTTCTCATTTGTCCAGTCATCTGAGGGAAACCCTGTTCAATCATGTGAGGGTAAAGCATTAGTGAAATCGTTAGTGCAGCATGGGCAGGCTAATAGGCCCATGCCTCAGCCATTTTTTTTGCAGGCAACATACCGCCTACATTAGAGATACTTCAGCAGTGTTATTTCCTAAACAGGTAAAAGAAAATAATTGCATCTTGGAGGCAAGCAGGTTGTTTGTGAATGGAAAAATGGACATGTTAACTACTCCCATCCCACTTTGTTAGAATGAAATAGCTGGGAAATGCTCATTAAAAAAAAAATAAATCTTGAAACAGGTTAAGTGCTTATTCAAATTAACAACAGAATCAGAGGAAATTAAAGGGCCTGATCCCAAAGGGGCCTTCACAGACTAGATGTGAGGAGAGGAACTGAAAGTTTGATTCAGGGTTTCCTGCCATTGCCAGGAAAGACTCGATGCTCACGGACCAGTCTGTGGTACTTATACACAGAAGTGTGACAAACCCGGTGATCTTCTCCTGGGCAGTGGCAGACCTTCTCTCTCAGCACAGGATTACCAGGTCATTCAATATAGTCACAGGCAGTGGGCAGTCACCCTACCAAATTTCATCTCATTTTCTCCCTCTTAGGCACATAAAGACATGCACATGTTCTACCGATTTCATCATGGGGGAGGAATTTTCTGGGGTTTTCGTATTAGAATAGTAACTATGGGCTTCAATCAAAATGGAGGCCTACAGCAGTGTGCACAGACAAGACAAGTTCTTCATCCTCAGGAGTCAGTGTCAAGTGCACATTGATATTGAACTTGTTCCTCAGTAGCAGAGTTCACCTCCAAGTTTTCAGTAACACTGGCTGTCAAAAATGAGGCCCAACAAAAACACCTATGTGGGGAAAAATAGTCCAGCATCTGTGTGTTTTGTGATTGTCCTTTTTTTTTTGCTGCATGAAGAAAGGCAAAGTTATTTTAACCGATCTAGATTCTGAACACAAAGTTGGTTTGGTTTTTCTTTTTTTTATGGGAATCCTGCTGCAGAATATTAATAGTGTAACATTAATTTAAATGGTTTATTAAAGTAAAAAAAAGAGTCAATTTCTATTAAGATTCCACCATTTATAGTGATTCAAGGGAATATTCTAGTCTCAGAGCCCCAGGACCTTGGTATATAACATCCTCATTTGTGTTAACGGAAACTTTACCCCTTTGAATTCACAAGGACTGAAAAGTTTCACCAGACGCATAGGCTCTGTATAAATAAGCAGCACACAGCAAACATATTCTTTTAAAAGGATTATCACTTTGACAGCTATTCAGTTGGGGTGGCTTTTTCTGTCCCCTGGAATTCCCAGTCTGCCCTCTTAACTACACAGAAGGTAAATCTGTATAATACTTCACAGCTGCCTTTATTGGGAGCTGACACTGAGCCTACTGGATGTGCTTTCCTGGTACAAAGCACCTCGTCAAGTTTCCTGCTCTGGATGCAGTGAATGCAGCTGATGAGCTGTCTTATTAAAAGTTATGAGGAAAGGATGTTCACTCCATTACTTTCTGAACTACTGGATACACTTGGCGTAGCTGCTGAGCCGGTCAGTCCCTCAGAGCTCCCTCCCTCACACACAGGCTGTATGCTAATGTTTAATAACACATTGCTGCCATGGTGGTCACAACAAAAATTTTTGGTTTTTTATGGTGTCTTTTGCTTAATCAGCATTACTATGACATTTCCTCATCACTGCAGACCAAACTTGAGCCTTGCTGTCCTGCACCGATCAAGTTGGCAAAGCTCCCAAGGGTTTTAAGCTGGGACTCTGCCACTCTTCTGCCTGTAGTGATGGGTACAGGGCCAGGAACAAGACCTCCCTGCACCCTGCCTGGTTCAAAAGGAAAGGGCAGAGCAGCACCATGCTTGCTAGGGAGCGCACCAAGCCCTGAGAGCTGGAGGGAGGCTGAAGCTCTAGGAGCTGAGCACAGGAGGGCTGGTGTGGCACAGATGCTCATGGAGACCAGAGGCAGGTGTACTGTAAGGGGAGCTGAGGTGTCGGACTCCTGCATCCCTCCATGCTGCATACCCCCTGCCCAGGTTCCTGCTGAGCGTGAGCTCGGGGGAACAGGGGCAGAGCTGCAACCAAGAGCAACTGAGAGACAGACATCTGGGGCAGAGGCAGGGCCAAGGGAGGGCTAAACTGTAGCAGAGCTGGGTTGAGAAAAGCAACCTGCTTTTTAAAGAAGAGGATACAATGGTTGCTGCAGCCATGGTTCAGTGGGGCCAGCCTCAGCAATACCATATATGGAGCATGTACCCATTACCTTCCCATCAGTAAAAGAACAAGCTATTTTCTCAAGTAGTTCAGGTAAAAGCTGCAAATAAATTTCTTTTTCTCCACCACCTCACTGAAGCAAAAGACATTTTGCAAGCAGCCTGCTTTGGAAAACTGCTGGTGCTTGGCCTGGAAGAACACAATTAAAAGATGCAGTAAAAATTGACAAATCTCGGTATGGGGAGCTGAAAATACATTACAATCCCAATTGAACTATAAATAAAAACCCTAAATTAAATAAATCTTGCACAATTATGGATTAAAATATGTTTGGCTTTAATAACTTAGCATACGGGCCTTGATTCTTGAAATGGCTGCTGAGACCACACAGCTTGCACAGGGGTGTAATAATAAACCAGTTGCCTGCTGCTGCAATGCCATATAAGGATGACAAGGGAAGGGGGACCAGCATTTTGCTGGTTTTCTGGTTACTGGTTAGCCCTCCTTCACGGGCCCTGCTCTCTGTGCAAAACTCTGGCCACATAGCTTAAGTGACAGCGAGCAGTGTCAGTAATGGACTCAATAATGAGTGGAAAAGAAACCCAACCCAATAACAACAGAACCTCTGGGGGACCATTAGCAGCAATTGCTGTCATCCAACGCTGGGAAACTGCTGGTCTTTCCTGATGGCAGCCTATCATCCACAGGCTGCAGCAGGATGCTGGGCTCAGAGAGTTGGAAGTTGGCAAACCCCAAAAAGGTCAGGCTTGGTGGATGTCAATGTGCTCCTCCACCACAGCTCAGCAGAGCAGGATTTTGGTGTCCCAGGTCTTCTGTGGGGTTTGGAGGAATGTGGTGGCAGGAGAGGTGGGCACCCTTCCCTGCTCTATCCTCTGCTTGCCCCAGCCCATGGCAGCAGCTTTGCGGGGGTGAGTGCAGAGTGCTCTCCTCCCCTTTTGGGTGATAAACAGGTATCAAAACATTTTCCATAGCTACCACTTTAGCTGCTGGGCCAGGATAGCCTCAGCAGCTGTCACTTCCTTCTTGAGAAAGGTGGTGAATCGGTGCAGATCCAGATTGCTTGAATGGCACTGACATGGCTGACCCCAGATGTCCACTGTGCTGGAGAGATGGTGCCCAGAGCTCCCAGGGCTTTCCAGATCTGTAGCTAGCTGCCTAAGCCCTCACTATGGCTGGGTAACTAGCTGCACTACTCCACCTCTCTGAAGTCAGGGGGCTGAGCCTTAGCACAGAAACAAAAAAAAACATCCCAGGAAAATCACTTTTCTTACCACAGTAAGCCAAAGGATGGTTTCCATCAGGCAAGTAGCTCTGTGAGAACCAGCTCAAAGCCTGTTTTCCCCAGGGTGTGGGTCCTGTGTTGGATAACAGCACTGAGGGAAGAGGTTCCTGCAGTGGTTCCCCTCTCTGCAGCCATTCCCAGGGTCAATACCTCACCTCCTTTTCCTGCCCTTTACTACTTACACCTAGCGTCTTGGTGTTTTTAGCCTTTGGCTAAATTTGGTTGAAATTGATCCATGCGTTTATATTACTGGGGATGGGACAGAGAGGCAGAAGCTGCACACAGGCAGACCTACATGTATGCAGTCACATGGCATAACATTCATTTCCTTAGGAAACTAGACTAGAAAGAAAACAGCAGTCTAACTTTTTCAGGCCTTCCTGCTCTCTGTTTCTCCTACTTACTTTGAAAGTTATGGTAGCTTAAAATAATCTCTATTCCTGCATCTAGGAATTTACGTGTTATGCTTTGTTTGAACAGTCTTTTTAAAAGGTCTCTTGATTTAAAATATAACATGCGAATATGATTTTTTTTTCTCCTTCAACAACTGTTTTCTGGAAGATCTGAAGTTGATTATATTAGGATTGTGATTACTTAGTGGCTTGACTAAAGCTATTTCATAAGTCAGCTCTGATGTGTTACTTCGAATTAAGATGAGAAGTTTTCTCATCTTACGTTTTACAGAAAAAGCCATTCCAAAAAGCAAGTGTTCAATGTGTCCAAAAATTCCTCCTTGAAAACTTGCCTTAACATGACATATGACTGTATTTTGCAAGCTGTTTAGTCACCCATTATTTTTGTTCTATTAGACATAGTTGACCCTTTGATGTCGGTGAATTAACACTTTTACTGATCCAGAGGTTGTGAGTCTAACCTTCATGCTTGTTGACATTGTTTTCTTATGGCCTGGCATTTGTAATCATGCAAATTCTTGCTGTAGCTTATTCGTTTCTAAAATGTTCTCAGAATTGATTCCCTAACACACTCTTTGTGACTTAACAGCTTTCTCTGACTTTTCTGTATGGCTTAGCTCTTGGAGCTTGCAATAGAGTAACACAAGGTTCACATGTATTTTGGCAATTTACCATCTTTTGGAAATGTGTACTTTAGGGTCTTAGACATTGCAGAAAAAAAGAAAAAAAGTCATTGCAAAGCTTTTTCTGGGCTGTGGCCAGCTTAAGGAAAGCACAAGTTTTCAGGATAGAATTTAGTGGATTTGTACAGAAACTTGAAACATGGTACACCTCTTGACCTAAATTCTTGTAAGCCAATATGCACTGTATGTATACCATAATGAAATTCTCCAATTGCAGTTTACATTTCATTCATGTAGTATTTATCACTGGAATCAGTGGACACTGACTGCTGTAGTATGTCGAGGGTTTGACCTTTGTTATTCTGATCTTAATTACAAGACCAGGTCTAGGATACAGAGTCCAATTTCCTACCAGCTCCCATGCATGTCAGACCCTGATTAGAGCCTTCCTTCACCAGTCTGGGTTGAACGCACCCAGACCAAAATGGAGCTCAGTGAGTGTAAAGTTATGTGAACAAACGCCAGAGGCCATGGGAACAGAATGGAAAATTTTACACAGTAACTGTAATGCTTTACATCTTGTAAAATAATCCAGGAGCTAGGAAATATTTTTTTTAAATCCAAATTTCAAAGTTTGTCTTTTCTCAAGTCATACAAGATATTCCAGACAATCTGCATATTTGATCCCTCCCAGCCCCTTTCCTAAATCATTGAGAAATGTGTGTTGTTATTATTCATCCCTAACAAGAGGATGAGAATATCTGTCTGAAGTATGTTCCAGTGCAAGACACCTCCTGTGAAGCACTTAGAACAGGACTTCTAGAGTACAGTCTTTATGTCAGTCCTTTGCCTTAGATATTTTAATTCTAAAATTTTACATAATTTTGATGCTGCAAGATTCTTTATTATTAAATGAACACACACACAAAGGAAAAGGAAAATTGGAACTGTAGGACACAAAAATGTGAAATTATGAGAGTGCTTTGAATTTTTAATATCACTTACATTTGAAAGACTGAAACTCTCTAAAAACTTGTAAGTGGCATAATAATATCAAATCACTTCATACTGCACATGCCCAGAGCTCCGATAACCTCCACACTCAACTGCTTATAAGTTTTTTTCTTCACACATTCCAATAATGTGAAGCCACTCTCTGCAATGCAGAGTGTGTGATTCGTAATCATTGTAGCACTTCAGATTTCTCTGTGCGTCCTGGCATATGGGAAAGAATTCAAACTCTGTTACAGAGGATCAAAATACATTGGACCAAATAAATCAAATGCTCTAACCAAGAAAACTTAAATTGGTCTTATAATGTATGATTAAAAAAGACAAACATAAGAAGGTGGGATAGCTGCATAAAAACGTCATCTTGGAAAGAAAGAAAAAGGATTTTGTATAGCAAGGATACTTTTACTGACCCAAGAAAGGGCTAGTAAGAAGCAGAAATTACTGTCAGATATGGTAAAATAATAGATATTTCTCTGAGACATGAGAAAATGAGTTGGCAAGAAGAACACATTTACTGTGTACTCTGGTACAGGTGGGAATACCAAAGGGCCTTGAACTTACCCTCGTAATAGTCTGCTTACTTAGTTAAACACTACTGGGTATAGAGGAAATAAGACGGAAAGGAAGTCCCACCCCTGTTTTTGCAGATAACCATATTTTAATTCTCCTCATAAACCAATTCAGTCTCTATCATCTAGCTAGTTCCCATTTTGGCCTCTTCTGCTGCTATTGGAGACCTGATCCAGAATGTCTCTGCTCCAGCACTTAAACTTGTTTCTCCTTTCCAGCATAAAATTATATATATCTATTTGTTCTTTTTAGCATACATAGGTCTTCTTTTTCCCTGGTGTTTACATGCCACTCCACTGTCATATATTTATGCAGCACATGTCACATATAACATTATAAATACCTCATATATTTATGCCCCCCTTTCAGCTCTCCTTTGCTTAGCTATGGAAACCAAGCTCTCTTAAGCTATCATCATAAAAATGCCTATTTCTTTCTCTGCAAGCATAAGCAGCCTTTCTTTGAATTTGTCTTTCTCGTCCATGGGCAACTGAACTATATGCAGTGCTCTAAATGAAGGCTGGAGTGGGTTTGGGGAAGTAGTGCTGGTGTTGACCAGACTCATGGAAATGAATTATCACGTTTGATCTTGAAAGCCTCTGCAATTCATCAGAAAGTATCTTCATGTTGTTGCTTGGTCTCACTTTATTTACCCAGTGAAAGAAGATTTTGCTATTTGCTTTAATTTTGCAAAGTCTGAGTCAGCTTGACCTCCGGCAAGTCTGACATTGTTCTTAAGCCAGCCTTCTGACTTCTAAAACTTGCATTTTGGGGCGGCCAATTTTGTAAATTCCTTTTAGGCTTTTTTTCTTACTACTAACATCCCATTTGACACCACCTTCCGTACTGGTAGTTGAAATTTTCCCTAGTTGCTGCTACAGTCTAAAAATGGAGATCTGGGTCCCCCATCAGCAGCACAATGCTCTGGAGAACTTGCCATGAGAAAGCAATCCCAAGCAGTGCAGGAAATTCCAGAAGGGGCATTCAAAGACTGCCATATGGCAAAACGCTCAGAAGGTTTCAAGCTTCTTGGCAAGCCAGTGTTTGGGACTAGTACTCCACTGGGATGCAATACCAGTCCAATGGCATTACCTCCAAGGATATTTTGCTAAACTATGTGTTGATCATTGTGGGAAACACTTCACCTTGGAAGGAGCTATCACAGGATCAGCAGTGTATTGCTGGGAGAACGGAAATCAAGCTGAAACACTGGAGCAACAGAGAGGTTACAATTGGATTTTTTTTTTTTTTTTTTTCTCACTAATGGCTAGAAGTTGCCAACTGAAAGCAGGGCTGTGCTGGGCACTGGGATCCTATGGAGACCACAGAGTACATGAGCACATGGTTACCTTGGCTCTGCCACGACAGAGCGGACTGTAAGCAGCAATGCTTATTTGCTCTGACTATCATTTTGTGTTCTTCTTTACAGAGAGGTTTCAGCTAAAGGTCACGGGAGAGCCACTGTATATTTTTTCTTCAAACAAAATCAATTGAAGGACCTAGAACACAATAAGTTATGTTGCAGGGCTGCACTTGCATGTATTCCCATTTGAGACCTATCAATGTGAACTAGCACTGTTGGGAAATCTCTCCAGCTACCCCAGTTAATCAATATCTGTTCATTATACTGTCTCTGATGAATACGTGTTAGGATTGGGTAAGCATGAGTCAGGTGACTTAAAAATAACTGCACCTCACATAAGATCAATAGAGGGTGGTTTTTTTCCAGTATTACTTCAGGCAAACTAATGTACTTTTTATCCCTCTTTCGTCTTACCACCCCTTGCTCATTGTTGGTATATCAACATCACTGTAGGAGTGGCTTTATTAAATTAGTAGCACTTAATCTACTGTCATACTGTCAACTTGCAGGGAGTGAACAAGCAGACAGTAAGTTTTCAAGTGGCCCAGTGCGCTTCGACTGGCTCTCACCCAGGCAGTTAGCTCAGAGCTGTGCCAAAAGCAGTCTTTCTGGGTGCCTGCTAATATCTCTGCACTGAATATGAAAACCCTATGCTAGAAAAAAATTATTTTAGGGGAATTCATGCCAATTATAGATGTGTTATGACAGATGAAAAGATTATAATTATGCTTGGCTTCCATGCAGAACTACATTAACACATCTATGACATTTAATAATATGGGAGGATAACCACATGCCTCAACAGAGGTTGACTTTCCATAAAGTTGCTTAACGCTTTTTTTTCTCCCTTCCTCCCTCTTCTTCCCGCCCACTGAAATTAAGAAAAGCGACGTGTGCTTGCAGCATTTTGGGGGAAACAAGGAAAAGTGAGAAAAAAAGAAAAGGAAGAAAAAAAGACAAAAAATAAAGGAAAAGAGAGGAAGAGAAAGAATATGTAAGGTGAGAAAGAGAGAAGAAGAAGGAGAAGGAGAAGTGTGGAAATGGGAAGGGAAGGGAAGGGAAGGGAAGGGAAGGGAAGGGAAGGGAAGGGAAGGGAAGGGAAGGGAAGGGAAGGGAAGGGAAGGGAAGGGAAGGGAAGGGAAGGGAAGGGAAGGGAAGGGAAGGGAAGGGAAGGGATGGTATGCAAATTAATGACATGAAGCTAACAACTGCAAGTCAGCAACAGATTAAAGCTATTCAGCTCCTTATTGGGCTGTTTATGTCAGACTGATGAAAAACAGACAAACTGAATAAACACTCTCTCAAGCCTTTAGTTAGTGGACCTGTTGCAGACGTCTTGTATCTATATGGCTCATGGCTCTCAGCACATAGACTAAATTAAACCTGGGAAGAAACTGGATTGGAAGGTGAAGTCCTGTTTTTAGAGCTAAATGTTTTGCAGAAAACTGGCTCTTGGTCATGCTAGGAGGGCTGCAAAAGGACAGACCTGGTGACAGCTTAGGAAAGTACTAAATCTGTCAGACAGTATGTATTACCCACCAACCAACTAACCAACCACCTTCCTTAGATGTATGGTTTACAGTGCTTAGTGAATGCTACTTAATTGGCCTTCACATTCCCTTCTTTCCCCACCCCCACATTCAGCTAGTGAGTCTAGTTGCCTGCATTTTGCTGATAAGGAAAAGTGAGGCAACCAAAACGGCTTACTGACTTTTGCCTAACTCTGAGCAGGCTGTTTCCAGTCCAACTAACCTGCTAGAAAAGGGCTCATTTGCAAGCAGATATCCATTCCTATTGAGCTAAACAGGACTGTACATGCACTTAAAGTTCAGCACATACCCACGTTTTGAGGCATCACAGCCCCAGTGCTCAGCACCTTGCAGCACTTAACAAGCTGAGTTGCCTTTTGCTCTTCTTTTCTAGAATGAGTGAATATGAATCATATGCCAGCCCATTGACTCAGATATGCTTGTAACATGGCCTTTTTGTCCCCCTGAGCACCATGCCATCCACAAAAATATCCTATTGTGAGACATCTCTTCATCTGTTTGTTTTTTTTATTGATAAGAAGTACAGTATGTAGAAAATGACTAGCACTATAAGAGCTCAGGCTGAACCAGAAGCATTTACCCCAGAAGAATTTTGCTCCCATTGTGCCAGCTGCTACAGCTGTCCCTTAGAAGAAAAACAAGATTTCTTAACAAAGTATTCTGCCCTGCAAATGGAACTTCAGAACATCTCCACACACCACACCCTGTTATTGTCAGTGTGGAGCACAAAGCCACTCACAAGAATTCAAAGGTGAATCCTCTGGTGATAAATGCTTACTGCCCAGTCCTAGATTACCAGGCAAAGGTCAGTGGGGAGACACATTTGGCCAATGTCCTCACCATTTCAAAGCACTAGAAAGTTCTTACTCAAACACTGATATTAATGAGCTTGTGCCGCTGCTTTGAAAAGCAAAAGGGGGACTGACCTGTGCCAGGACACTAAGTTAGAGTTTGGCAAGACTTTTCATTTCAATTTCTTCATCTGTCAGACATACCTAAGCGTGAGCAATGTCCATATTAAGAGGCTTTTGCAGACACTTAAATGACTAACTTAGTGAGACTGTAGGACTCTGGACATCAAACAAATGATGACTTTTCTGATGAAATTTGTACAAGCCAGGAAAAAAAAATTACACTTCCCCCCCCTGCAAAACTTTTACCTATTCAGTTTCTGGCCAATATGTAAACCTCTTAAATGTAGTATGCGGCTCTCAAACTACAAGAGGCCTTGTGCAAGCTTTGCAGGTGATCATCTTTCCATGACCATACACCTTTCCAAATGTGTATTGTTCAAATCAGTAAAAAATGAAGAAGTGAAAGATAAAGACATAGAAAGGTCAGTGACTGATAAATCTTTAATATAAAAATTGTACAAGAATTTTGATACAAATTACAAGAGGTATTTGGACAAAGTATGAGTAAAACTCCATTTATATCCCCAAGACCTTATGCATTTTATGCAAAAGACATACTGTAGGACAGTTACAGTACAGAAAATACAAGAAAAGAAAAGTCTAATTAAAAACAGGACTTTTAATTCCCTCAGACTACTAATGGAAAAAAACTTGTTTAGAGTACATACAGTATTTATGAAGCTACCAATGTCACGATTATTAGATCAACATGATGCAGTTTTTCATATCCCCTTGTACAGCTATATTCCGTAGTGCATGCTTTGGTTCTGCAGGCAGGACAGCAGAGCATTCACGTTTTGCTCACATTGAGAACAAACAGTGAAAATAAAAAGCCTCATCTATTCTGAATGGAGAAGGACCTTTGTAAAAATGTCCCTCAGGCCCCAACTCCACACTTTCCCATACCTGGGGTGGGTACCCCAGGAACACGTCTTGACAAAGTCCACTGGAACAAGCCTAGCTTTGCGAGCCAGCAGCAAGCTCGCCGTTCTCCACGCAGCAGCCTCCTTGCTGCAGCCGGCAGGTTGCTGAGCAGCACTGGGGGTTTGCAGCCGGGCTGTGAGAGACCTCTCATACTCACTGGGAAAGGGGTTTCCAGGCTTTTTGCCTCTGGGACTGAACCTGCTGCCACACCCCTACAGACCCCCAAATACATGAAGGTTCAAATCCAGTTAATCTCAGCTTACATCTCCGCGTGAACCACCAGTCAGATTCCCATCTTTCCAGTTCAGGAGAACTGAAACACAGCAGACGGCTACACAGGAAATCGCTGTGTTGCTTAGCCCGTGTGACCTTCTCAGCCAAAGCTGTTAAAACAACAACTGTGCCAGTGAGCAAGAGCCTTCAGTAAAACAAAGAAACTCCAAACCCCTTTGGCCACAGGTGTAAGCCCCCTGCAATGAGATATTCGTAGGTACAGACAGGTTGCAGTGACCTGCTTGCAGTAAGTAAAAGTGTGTGTAGCTTCAGCCAGGGTAAATTTTGAATGTGTTCAGGGTTCAGATCAGTTTATTTGCACCCCTGTTGCACATACATTGCACTGGAACACAGATCACTTTTTTTATAGACTGGAGGAGAGGCAGGAGGCATGAACTGAGAACACAAATGCTGTCCATTAAGAAACAGCCACGTTATGGGAAAGGAGCCCCATATGACATAGGAACCAAAGTTTGCACAAGAAAAAGCAGCATGCTGAATTTCATATTTATAAATAGCTAAATGAGACACACACACACACAACAGTGGCCATTTTATTCATCTTGTCACTTTACAAACGGTGACCATTTTCACAGATGGAATGCATAAAACTTTCTGAAATGGAGAACATCAGGAGGATGTGTTACTTTTCTGAGAGAATTTTAATGAGAGAATGGAATGAAATGAGAATTTGGAATAAGAGGAGAAGGGGTGGGGACAGGTGAAGAAAATGGGAAAAGTAAGACAACTGAAGATTGTACAAGGGTTTGTAAAAAAAAAAATCCAAATGTAAAAAGTATGATTGAAAAATAATGAAGAAATCAGCCTTAGTTTGTACAGCTTAAGTGACCCTATTTACTCCATAGGTCATCGGGTAGACTAAGAACATCCCTAGAATCACAATTCGCGTGGTTACGGTACCGTTTCACGGCGGTGATGGGCAGGGGGGACACGTGTTCTTCCCCATCAGCGTAGGAGTTGGCGGGGGACAGGGACACGGACCAAGTGTCAAAGTCTTGAGCTGGATGCGGTGATTGCCTCCACTCAGGCACAGATGCGCGTACACGGGTGCCACTGGTCCCCCAGAGCCGCTGTTCACAGCCTCTTGCATTTCATAACAGAAGTGGACAGGTTGTGATTAACTATTGATGAGTTTGCCATCCTAACTGTGCATTATCCTCTGATCATTCTCAACCTTTTGTTTGACAACGAATGCCTTATAAAATCTTTATGCATCACTTAGCTAGTCTCGCTCTCTCTTTCTTCTCTAGAAATATAATTGCCCTGGATGCTTTTCTCCATTTTCCTAAAATATTTTTCTCCAAAGGTTTGAAGGGAGCAGCGTACAAAATCTGTAGAACATCTGAATAAACCTGTCTACACATTAGACATTTGCTTATTCATGCTTCTTGTGCTCTTAAGTGCATATATAGGTAAGTGTGATGACAATGATATAATTTTGCCCATTTGTAACCTTAATTTTAAGGCTCTTTGTTCTAATACTGTGTCCGTTTCTCCCTTTCTGTCTGTCTGTCTCACACACACACTCACACACACACACAAAAAGGACCCAAATAGTTTCTTTGATCAGGAAGTCCTCAGTTACCACAAACAGCCTCAGAAACAGTACAGAAAGAAAGGATGTCATCATGGCAGGTCAGCTAATCAGACTGCTCCCACCTCTGTGAGTGCCATGTGCACATGGAGTTGACAGGGGAGCAGAACCTGGGCTCAGCCTTTACACTTCTGACACAAATGGGCCTCAGGAAATTGTCTGCTGGTCTCACCCTTATAGCTTCCGATGCATTCAGAAGGAAAAGGAGGGAGAAGATCAGTGATCTTTGACTGGTAAAAGGCCTCAGCATATTTATAGTGAGTACCATCACCTCTGTTGCAGCAAACATCAAAATACCGCATAGTGCTGGAGACAGTATTAGCATCCAGAACCAGTAAAGAGGAGCTGCAGCCCACTAATGCCAGGAATCGATGCAAGGATATGAGAAACAATGAACCCCAAAATGGCTGTGTTTAGGTCTCCCAGTCTTGGGCTTTGCCCAAACCTGTCTTTGTCTGTTTTGGGTGCTGCACTGGCTGCCAGCACCATTCAACCCGCAGTGCCCAGCACTCACAGGCATACACAGGATCTGGTGTTATGATCTTGGCATGGGAATGCTGCTAACCCTGCAAAGAAAGCACGCTTCAGCTGATCCTCTGCCTACCTGAATTTTCAGCTGCTATTCAGCAGTCAGTTAGCCAACATACAACAGAAAGGGAGTGGCTGAAGCCAGGTACGCTGGCCTTCCTGCACTTATAATTTCTTAAAACATAGAATGTGCTCCCAATCTACTTCACTGTCAAACTCTCTCGATGGCCTCATCTGAGAAGTGCTTCTGGAGCCTGTACTTTCAGCAGTGTTCTTGTAAATGAAGGTACAAATCAGAAAAAAATTCCTCCTCATATGAGGGCAGCAGACTGTGTCTCAGAAATGTTTCCCTAACACTTTACAGAGGTTCACGCTGACCTCAGCAGGAGATGTTCCTACCATGGCCAAAAGGATATCTGGAATTGGCATTCACCATAGGAAACTGAGAGGATGGCATTGCACTGAAATTTGCCAAGGGATGGGCTAAACCAGAAAAAGAAAAGACTGCATATCTTGTTTGCCATGAAACCTATGCAGTAAGACCTGTAGCAAATTCACACGACTATTTCTAGCAGGCACAGTATGGTTTATGCCAATGCAAAGCAATTAGTTGTTACATAAGCAGACAAAAGTGCCATCACAGACAGTATTTCTCAGCTGACCTTTTGTTAAGAAGCCATCTTGTTACTGTCTGCCTGATAGCTCGATAGAGCAGCCAGTGGCAGCCTTGGGCTTCCCAAAGACAAATCGAAGTGCTCCAGATGGGACTTCCCTTCACTCACTGCAGATGTGTGTGTGCACGTATGTGTGTGTGTGTGTCAAGGAATGGGAAGGTAAAGCTTCGTGCTTATACTCAATTTCCCCTTCACAGGGGATAAACAGGCAATTACGCATCCTTTTATATTTGATGGCCAAGTGCTGAACTTGAAAGCACACTATTAGTTTGTGTCCCTTCAGGGCCAGTGCAATAAGTAGCCAGGAGAGCTGGGGCTAAGGAAGAGAGGGTGTTGTCTGCTGTTAGTGTGACAGTCTTGTCAGCAGCATTCACATTACTGGAAGGTAATAAAGTGACAAGTAAGTTATTAGAAAGATATGAGGTGAAATTGAACTGAAGCTTCTTTCTGCTCAGCTCAGTTTTTTTTCCTGCTTTGTAATGGGCCACTATTTGTTACAAACCCTTGTCTTGAGATCTTATATAAAAAAAGAAATATTTATTCTTTGCAGGAAAGGTCACATGAATTTACAACATCACACTTTAAAGGAGAGGAATGGGAAAATAGTTTTATGACAACTACAGCTGCTATTTAAAAAAATACAGTGTCATCATAATGAACAGTAATACTGGCAAAAGTCAGAGGACTTGTCAAAAACATGTCCATTTTTTAACCCTTTGGTGGTCCAGAACTGTTTTCATTTCAGTGCCAGTGCCAAACATAACAGCAACAGTATTGGGATATATATGATCAATATCTTGATCAAAAAATCAAAGCTGTCATTGAATACCATGTCTTGACCAGAGAAAACAAGCCTCATAAGACTGATTAACAACAGACTCAAGTTAATAATAGTCATGTAAAAAAGTTGCTGCTTCACTCTGTTACAGGCCATTTTAAAGGCAGTGATAATGCTGCTTGGCAAGAGACAGAAACTGTGGGACTGGAACAGACATGTACTTGGGCAAACGTGGGTGAAAGGTTCAGTCCATCATATGATGTTGCTCTGTTCATAAAGTCAAAATGGGTATGGAAAAGAGTTCCTTTTATGTCCCTACAGGAGGGAGAAAAAAAGCCCAACTCATCATGTGGCGACAGCAGGATATGCTGATGCTTATCTAGCAAAGTAGCACTACAGTCACTGTTTTGTTGAGTTACTATAGCAGCAAAGTAGTGACACAAGAAAAAAAAAAAAAACCCTAAGAAAGAACTGACATATACCAGCTGCCATCATGTGTCTGCCACTCACCTTTTCCCCACAGAAAACTCCTGCTGCCTCCTTGCCCTTAGTACAGACACCTTTGCTTCTCTTTTGAAATAAAAAAAGAGTAATTCTGTCAACACAACCCAAAGAGAAAAGTGACAAAAGCAGTCTGGGGACAGAAGGAGTAATAGTTCTGTTCACATAACTTGCACAAAAAACTTAGAGGAGCATGAGTGCACTCCTAGATCAAACACTTTCCCTCCCTTATTCCTTCCCCTGCCACCAATGATGCTGTGAAAATGTCCTGCAGAATTTGAGTACAAATAAGTTTCTGAAAAGATGTCCTGCTTTCTGATGGCAGCTGACATCCCTAATGACCCTGTGAAAAACGGGTCCAAACCAAACACTTTGATTTTAAAATATCATATGCATTGAAGGAAAAATTTTCGGAACTAAATCTCTGGTCTTGTAAATTTGGTTCCTATCTTTGGAACTGATCAGACCTTGAATCATTATCTTTATGAGCTTTCCAGATACCCACACACCTCTTTGTTGTGCTGCTTAGGCACATTCCTACCCCATATAATTAGCTATGATAAATCTTTAACTGTGTTAATCGAGAAGACTAAAACTCAGGGAAAACTCAAGTGGATCCCTGCAGCTCCACTTCCTATCAGCTGTACTGGACCAGATCAACAGATGTGCTGACCTCCCCTGGCAGCTATTTATCAAACATATATAAATTTAGACATGTTCCTTTTCCAGGTTAAGTATAGGTGGCATGCCCATCTTGGTAAAGGCTGTGATAATTGTCTTTTTGGAGGAATAGTGACACGTCATGATACCGAGCCCCAATTCATCCCTACATACTATCACGCCCATTATCTAAGCTTTTGTTGCCCTTGGCTTCTCCAGGGGTTCTGGCTCCCGCCTTAGATAAAGAGAGACAAAAGGACAGTTTATTTACAAATCATCAACTTTTTAGAACCTGACTCTACTCTTTTTCCTAAACAGTTCCTTTTTTGGGGATAGAATGGGAAACAGGTGACGGAAAACTTACAAACTTCTGGAGCAGGCAGAGAAAGTACACTTTCATTTCCACAGTGGAAGGAAGGAAGGGAGGGAGGGAGGGAGGGAGGGAGGAAGGAAATACACTGAAGTTTACTCATGGCAAATACGGTGCACAATTTTTGCTGTGTAAAGTATCTACAGAACCCTAGGAAACATATACATTTTATGCACTCAGTCATGAAAAGCCTTTGAGAGATCTTTAAGAGCAGTGTGTAAGTACTAATAGGCTTTTTAGTCTATACCTTCCACATTTTGTCAAATCGAGTTGTGACTCAGTGACAGAGTGCTTGTACTTTGTGTGCACAACTACAGTGTCACCATGGAGCCAGCTGCAGTTTAAGAGGCAAAGTTAAAATCTCAGCCATAACAAAATGTACCTGGTTGAGATACAGCTCAGAAAAATTGACTAAATATTGTAAGGTGTGCAAAAATATTTGACTTAAATTAGCTCTTTACTAACACCAGCTAATTAGTCCTCACAGGAGCACACTTATGGGGAAGATCATACTAGTATTATCCATATTTTAACAGATAGAAACACAAATGGGTAAGTGATGTGATCTGTCCAAGACTAAACAGTGAGAAGGGGTCACCAGTGGTATTAAAACTCAGTTCCTGGTTCCTGTTCTTGTGCTTTGACTGTGCTGTTTTCCTTCCAAATTGTTTCATACAGGTTTTCAAAAGATAGCTAGTGATTAACTAGTATCACACCCTTTCCTGACACGCGCCCCCTCCCCCCCCCCCCCAAAAAAATAATGCTTAACAACCTCCAGAAAAGTAGTTCTGTTTCTAAAGGAGGTTCAGTATGAAGACTTATTTCCTAAACGTAGACAAAGCCTTTTTGATATTTACAGAAAAATACAAACACCTGGAATAAACAGTGAAACAATGTGGAAAGAGTGACCACAATAACTATAAGAACCAAACAAGAAGTAACAAACTCCATGTAAAATGAAGAGTCTCTTCCTCAGAGTTGGTCTAATTCTTGTAAAAAGTTTAGAGTGACAGGTTTGGAGACTGAAGGGATAGCCACAGGTTTGTGATGGCATAAGCAACTGCAGAACACTTATCTTGTCATCACACCATTACAGCCATGCCCTGGGCTGAACACGAGATGTTTGGTTGTTACGCTTCTTGCAGTCTGGGTCGCTGCTGAGATCACCCAGAAATGCTACTTTCTGTCAGTAAAACCAAACTTCTACCACACAGCCTTTTTAAGGATTTTTCAGATAACTTCAGGTGATACAAATTCCACCACAGGAAAAATTCTGATAAATACAGATTCTCACAGAGATGCATGGTAAGTAGGAAGGAGGGAAATGCCATTGAATTCAATGTAAGTGTATGTGCCCTTCTAAAACAAAGACTGTTCTGACATTAGTATCACTAGCACTGATGAAACCACTTGATTTGCCTGGAAACAACAGTGAGTAATATTCTGTCCACAAGACGGAGATGGTATCTCCTACATGGCTTATGCAAAACCTGAATGAAGTTTAGGATGACATAAAAGTAGGATTGCAGAACTTCTAACAGTTTGTGGAGGTTTGTCCCTGCTTTTTTTACTTTTTAGAATGTCCTGTTTCATTTTGTGTAATAAACAGATTTTTTTTTCAATGTAATTCATCTCCTGAATTTATCTACTGATGATGTTTAAGTTTCCAAACAAGTTTACCAAAACCATTTGACCTCTAACAGAAACAGAGTGAAATGAGAATGCAGAACAGTGATTCATTCAGTGAGGAATTATTTATATACCTCAAATGTGTTTTTCATTAAAAATGATATTTATTTATACCGTACATACTACAAAACAGTGGGGTTTTCTTTCTGTAGATATAATTCAATTTTTGTTGTTTTGTTTTTTAGACTTTCCATCTTGCTTGTTCCTAATAGCTTGGGAGGAGGGACGGGAGTGCAGTACAGATAACACTACAAAGGTCCATGTGTTTTAGAAGAATGCACCTTTACTGTTCTAATTTCCCTTTCTCACAAACACACTGAGCTTGCACAACATAAAACAAAGCAAAGCAGATCTCTCCACTCAATTTAACAAGGCAAAGTAGTTGAGACTTTGAGGAAAAATAAAAAAGATGAAAGAAAAAAAGTCAGTGAAACTGCTTAGCTTTTCGCTGTAAAGTTTCTTTTTGTTAAACCAGAAGGTAAATTTTCCTTACAGTTTCTGTGGGATCCACAAATGTTTTCAGGGCTTCATCAGCGTACAGAATCAAAAAATGATCAGAGGCTTGTAATCCATAGGAACGTAGTGAGAATTCATTTAGAAAGATTTTTCTTTTATTTTCTACAACTGGAAGTACTGATTTATAACCTATTGATTCCTACTTTTGGAAACAAGAATACTGAAATGCATAAAGAGCACTAAAAAAGAGGAAATCCATATTAAGAGGTTCCTCTAGAACACATAACAGGAGTTAAGTACTCAAGTGGACATAAAGGTAAGAATAATCAAAATGCACAGAAAATCAAAACAATGACAAGCTGAAACAATGGAGCATTTCTGACTCTTGGATAAGAAGAATCATGTTCTGGGTCAGTAAATACAGAAAAGGAACACATTCTCACTGAAGGAATATTTTATTGTACGCTGAAATATCCCTTGGGTTTTTGTTTGTTTGTTTGTTTGTTTTTGCTTTTGTTATTGTTATTGTTTTTGTAAAGAAAAGAGTCTACAACACACACCCTAATGGTTTTGGCTGTAGACTGAACTTAAGTAAATACCATCACTCAGTCAGTATGTTGTGGTAACTCAGGCTGCCAGTGTGGTTTACCAGCTCAAGCAACATGTGTAAACACCGGAAACAAAAAAGATTCAGAGGACAGCCTCTCTTTCTCTCCGCTTTTCTCAGCTCTTTGCTCCTTCTCTCTCTCCTGTTCATGCTCGCTCTCTTGCTTGCTATCTTTCTTTAACTTTTGTTATTTTCTGACAAACCAGGTGGGTGAAACACAAAACATTAACACAACTAAAGATCCTTTTTTTCTGGCCTCTAATTTTTTCCAAAGGGAAAGTTACCCAATAAAAAGTCCAGCATATGTTTTCAGAGCTTCTAAGTGCTTCTGCCATTAATTTCTTTTGATTGCTTCTATAAAACATGCCTTAATCATACTACAGCACTTTCCATTGCAAAAAAGACAACTTTACAGAACAACATAATTAACATTATTTCCCTGTTCTTTTTTTTTTTTTTTAAAACACCACCAAAAATCCAGGCCATAGTAAGAAGCACACAAAATTATATTCATCTTTGTTCTGTGACAAGTAGTATCAGCATTTATATCCCCAAATATTATGCATGTTTGACAAAAAAAAAGTTTCCACTGATTCACATGACACAATTCTGGGTTTTTTTCTTTTATGTAATGTAGTATATAAGGAATAAGGATGCACTATTGTTTCTAGTAATAATTGGCACTTGAAAAAAGCACCAAGAATTCTGTATTTCACTTCACCCCTTTTCCCTCCCCAGCATTTTTTTTCTGTAGTCCAAAAACTACAACTGTGGTTATGGTGAATAACTACATTTTCTTTTTTCAAAACGTGTGCAAAGTTGGCACTTTTGTATTAACACTAAACACTAATACTCTTTGTTTGGCATTCATGCCCTCATACTGACCAGACCACTTTTATCTAAGTGTATTTTTTTAAAGACACTTACTGAAAATATGGCAATAGTTTAAGAAAAAAAAAAAAGCATGGATATTATTACACATCCCCTTGTAGTGTACGAAAAAGTGCATGACTGGATTTATGTAATAGTACAAGACAAAAAAACTGTATCAGATCAGGTACTGTAAAGCATGCCAGCACCTCTGTATTACTTATATCTAGCAGGTAGTTAAAACAAGACCGTGGTTCTTTTAAAAATGTGCATTAAAGCTAACATAAATGAGTAGAACTAGCCAGCAAACTATTTTTCCTGCTTATCTAACAGCTGAATGTAACTGTAAAAATTAAGCAAAAAAATAAGAGTTAAACCACCATCAATACAATTGTTTTACATCATAGGCCTGTCAAGGCTCAATATATATATACAAGTGTAACAGCCATGCTTAGTAGAACGTTATCCCCAATGCTTAGAAGACACAAAGACAACTAAGTAGATTGGTTTTTTTCTCTTTTTGTTTGTTTGCAATTTTTTTTTTGTTGTTTTTTTGTTCTTTTTTTCAGGCAAAAGTCATGGGTAGAACAAATTGTCTCTTTGGAGATGACCAAGAACATTCTAACAGAACTAGGGACAACTGCAAGTTTTCTGCGGTTTTGTTTTCTGTTTTTGTTTGCTTTTTTCATGAAGGGTCTCTCCCACCCCCCCAAATTAAAGATCTCACCTGTTTGTTTCTATCCCAAAAAAAAGGAAAAAAATAAACCAACAACCAACAAAGGGGAAAAAGCACCTGGTGTTTCTTTCTTTTGTTAAAAAAGAAAAGAAAAAGATTATATATATATGTATATTTATATATATATATATATATATATAAAGGGAGACTGTATATGGCAGTTCAGATGTAGTGGGCCCTCTCTGAGAGCTGGCATTATGCTGTGTCCATCCTTGAACTAATCTACTGATGTGAAGGGAATGTTTTTATGCAGATTGGGGTTCTGACTGTGCCGGTTTCGGCTACGGACAGAGGAGAACATCATGTTGCACCCAGGGACTTTGCATTTGTGCATCTCTCGCAAGTGCACTGTTTTATAGTGCACTCTGAGGGTTCCCTTGTTGCTGTACATTTTGTGGCAAATGTTACACATTATCCCACCGTTGCTCACCGAAACACTGTTGAACATGAGGGATCCTGGGACATCGGTGCCCATACCTACAGCTAAGGCAGGGGCATCTGCTTTGTGGGCAGATTCCCCGCTGTCACTTGCCCCATCGACGTCGTCCAGAAGAATGCCCTCATCACTTCCTGCATCAGATTCTCTTGAGGAATGGATACTGCTGCTGGACTGGATGCTGGAGGTGGTGCTCAGGTCTAGGACCATATAGTCTTCCGACATGCCCCTGCTGTACCCATTCATATGGGAATCCTCAGTACCAGCAGGTGAGGAGGTGTCTTCCCTTATGTCGAGCCCCATCTGATGCTGAGCGCCATATATCTTCACCAAAAATTCATCGCGGAGGTCCTTACTAAGAGAAGGCTGTGAGGTGTCCAGGCCCATGTCATCCAGTTCTTTGGTCAACAGTTTACGGTGCAGGTTTATGTTAGCACTGTGTCTGGGAAAGGAAGAGGGAAGGGAGAAAAGGAAAAATGTACAGTATTTTTGATTAAACATACAGTCATCAAGCACCAAATCCAAATTCTGATTTATCAATAATTTATCATAAAAATATCCCCTATCCACGTTTCTTGGAAAATTCAGTCTTGATATAAGAGAACAAATTGCAACATAAAACCAAAACAAAACAAGCAAATTAACCCCCCCCATGTGTTGTTTTTCTTTTCAGCTACTGCTCCTCAACATTAGGCCCCAGCAGCAGCTACAGCCCTTTTATTTGATATTTACAAAATAATAAATTGCACTAGCAGAAAATGCAAAATGCTCTTCTTGGTTCCTGAATCCCTGCTGGCCTTCCTAAAAGCCTTGCTTCAAGAGAAAATATTATTAATATATGGAATATCTGTGTCTGTTTATATCTATGTCTATCTCTAGATCCATATCCTTATATATTTATACATACATACATATAAATGTATTTTTATATATATATGTACTCACGTAACTGTGTAAGTGAAATATAGGAGAAGAAAAAAAATAAAGGTAACTGAATAATACATAGTCAGAGGTCCTGATTCTGCTAATTTAATTCTGGTATAAAGGGATTCAGAATCAGGCCAAACCAAGATGGAGAAGACTTGAAGGGCTTAGGAGAACAAGTCTCTGAAATCTACATGTAAGCTTCTGAAAATGTTAGCCAAAGTCACTGGTTCCATCCTTCTGGGAGGGCACTGCTGCTCCTCCCTGCACTCTTCCCAGTATTGTCTCTGATGTCTGATGCAGTGCTGACTGACCCAAGCAGTGTAATTTCCAGTAAAAAAACCTTACTAATGGCAATGAGAATTTTGTCCCAATCAATCAAAACACTTAAGCATGGGCTTTGGTTTAGATATGTGCTGAAGTCACTGTGGGTGCTCAAGAGACACTGGAAAAGCTGTCACTGACGTCAGTGGTCTTTGGACCAGATCCCAAGAGCCGCAAGTTAAAATATTCTCAAGTGTTTTACAGGATCTGGGCCTTTGTTCTCAAGAAATAAAGCTCTACATTTGCAAACAATGTAAGCCTTTGGGTTAGTAACTGTGTAGTACAGCCTATTATTTTAAATATTGCATTCTACTCTCCACTTTTGACATTGGCTTTATTCATCTATTGCAGTAGAACCTCACTGATTTGCAGTAGTGTCAGGAAACCCTCTTTGGAAAACTGCATTTTCTGAAGTAACAATGCAACCAACAAACATGACAGACATCAAAGACCTCTGACCACAGAACATGCTCGTTTTGTTGAAGTGCTTAATAATAAGAAATCAGTATAAAGTTTTCAGTATTAGAAAACTTTAGGGTTCAGTATTCAGAACGTGCACCATTGCTGAGGAAATGACAAATATTTATTCAGGTTTTTTGGAGGGTGACTGGATTTTCAAGTCAGTAAAAAAAGAATTAGCGAAGTTCTACTGCGTAACATTCTTTGCAAGCTAAGGACCCAAACCCGCAATTTACAACATGCAGACTCACCAGTCTGTCTGCCCATTATAAATTGCAGATCAGAGCCCAAATGTAGGAGGGAGAAGAAAGAAGGGGAGGGGGGGAAGAAAGAGAGAGAAAGAGAGAGTTTTAACATAGGAATACTTTAATTTGCAAAAAAGCACTAGTTATAAAATTGGCATGGGAAGACATAACAATGATCAAATATTTTACAGACATTCAGGTCCTACAGTAACAAAAAAGGGAGAAGGGGAACGATAGCTATTAGCAATATATCCTTATTGGAAGCTTTTGTTTTAAGAAACCCTTTGAAACATACCTCTCAACCAGCTGATGTGCCAAACATGGTACAGCAATACAATGCAGATAAATAAGGAAAATGCAAATGTACAAAGTTTAAATTGATGTGGAGTTAATTTCTGTTATTTTCTATCACTTACTTTGTGATTCATCTATCTGTTGCACATAACTTATGGGAATAAATAAAGAAAACAGCAATAGAAGCGATCCTTCCCACTCACCTGCAAATGCAGGTAACAGTTCTCTGACATAAAACTGATACTGAACTGCAGTTTAATTGAATCGTGTCTGCTTGGGATGCAGTTATTCCAGTAAGGGGGGGTCTAGAATGGAAAATTTGTCTCCTAACGAGAGACAGTTGAGAGGTATGGGCAAGGGTGGAAAAAAGTGGAGAGTATTCCTTGTTTTTCTCCCATACGGGAAATACTCCTTTCACACAAGCAAGTATAGTACCATTGCTTTTTTGAGGCGCAGAAGTGTAATTATGCATATCCCCACACTGCACTTAGGAAGGCTGAGCTTACCTTGTGATAAGATCAGCTTTCTAATCTTTTGCTAAATTGAGATCACAAAAGAGAGAGAGATAGAAGAGAGGAGAAAAGAGAAAGAAAGGGGGAGGGGGAGGAGAGAGAGAGAGAACAAATTCACATTCCAATCCAGACATATCTGGTTTAAAAAAAAAAAAAAAGACAAAAGAAAATATCTGAAACCAATAAAATACAGACTTTTAAAAAAGTCTTGACTGTGAAACTGTTTTTTGACAGCTGTAATCTCACTTATACTGTTGTTCTGATGGATACTGACTCAACCACACAATACGAAAAACATAAAGCAAATTAATCAAAGCATATTCACAGCATCCTCATTATCATCCACAAATGAGTTCTGAACAGATGCATGCAGTATGCACATACATGAATGATAAACAATAGCCCTGACAGTCCCCTGCCTTCCTGATGTCAGATGGCGTGCAACTCCACGTGAGGTTGCTACGTGCAGTACAGGAAAAGCTTACTGTGAAGGCCTGTCCACACTGACCAGTGTTATTACATGACCATAAAAGCACATTTGTGCTTATCATCATAATGCTAACTGTGAACTCCTCATAAAGTGCTTATGTGTTTACTTCTTATGATTTCTCCCCCTCTCTCTTCTCCTCACTTCCGTGGTACGGGAATTTGCTGCAGTGGAGAAACTAGTCAGGATAACTGTAACTGCTGTTTCCACGCATTTGCGCTTACTATTTCCTTGGTTCGCTGCTGAGAAAAACAGCAGCCAGGCATGCAGTGAAAATAACTTCAGCATTCACTGAATGAAGAGATAAGAATAAATTACCACGTTAAAGAGGGGCCACCAAGCCCCAGATGGACAGAGGCCATTCTGAGAAAGACCAGTGTAAGGATGCAAACCCTGCTGATGCTCTGATAAGAAGAGATGCCTCCCTTATTCAATTCTCACTTACAGCAGTGGCAATCAGTAATCTAGTTAAAGTATGTACCAGCCCATAATATCTGTCAGGCAAACGATGTGCAGAAATGTGCGGACCAGTTCTGGCACTCTGCTCAGTAGTGTCCCTTTTCCGCTGTCAGCAGTACTGTTGGATTCTCCTAATATAATTACATTGACTTTTATTCAATTAAGTGCCATTCCTAGCCTTAAAAAAAAGCTACTTTATCAATTGATTCAGGTGTAATGCAATAATAAAGATGAACTCATGGCAGTGCATTAGCTCTGCTGTTCATAACTTCTGAATGTAGGTTCATTCATAGCAGTCGATTTCCATTATGCAACCACAGTTCAAAAGAATTGATTCTTTTACATTCATTTCTTAATCTATTTCACCTGTGTTTAATACTCTCCCTAAATATCATATGCAAAAACATTCTGGTAGGGATGAGAGGAACAAATCCTGAGAAAAAGTTCATTTATTTGGACAATGAAGCTTTGAAATATAATGACAAAACCAAACTCAGAGAGGCTAAACTGTTGTCAGAATTAAGAATATTGTGTGCTGAAGGTACTAGCAACACACATTTTCAGTGGCTGAACAATCCTTGGGATAGAAGAGAAGGAAATATATGTTTTTGTAGACACACCCATTTAGAGCACTGGGAGCCTGACCATGCACACCCTTCCCATCTGCTACACAACTAAATGTAGCATTGCACCCTGAGGCACAGACTGGGTACCCCAGGCAGGGTGCTGCTTGAACATTCTCATTTCTCAGGGAGGACAGCAGCATTCCCAAGGTTTCTTTGGGAAAAGATGGCAAGGGAGTTCTGTGTAGGAAGAACATGCCCATGTATGTAAGGACAGCTACAAAAAATGGATCCATAAGGAAAAAAATGGAATTAAGAAAGAAGAGTATGGATAAAGGCAGACTAGAAAGAGAAGCAGTATAGACCAGGAAGATTAAAAAGGGAGATATTCTGGGAAAAGGCAAGCACTGGCAATTACCAAACAGAATAAGGTTGAGTTTAGGGGCAGAAATGAAGCATGATTTGCTATGAAGCTATGAAGGCTATTATTCAGCTGGAAAGGCAGAAGAGTGTGTGGTGGACAACCTGTACTCTGACCTAGTAGCTGCAAACAGCAGTCAGAGAGACACAAGAGGAAAAAAGTAGCATTACAAATATTGGCCAAGCCCATACTACCTTTTGTCTTGGTAAACTTAACTATTTCTTTGCTGATCTCATCCAATGCTGATCTTCCTTGCTTTTTTTTCCTTGGAAAACGTACTCATTTAGCCATCTTAAATTGCTCCAGTAGTTCCCAGATCCCCTTCTCCAGACCAAATTGAAGTATTACACCCTAATCCAATTCTTCCTCCCCTGCTTTGTCACTCCTAAATCCTAGCAAGTCCTCTACCAGCCCTCAGCCAATGCTAGCCACCTTGTCATCTGTTCATCTGCTCCTCTCCATGGCACCTGTGGTTTCTTGCTTCAGCTGTTCTGTTCCCTGATATGACTACAGTGCCGCTACCCCTTCCTCCTCTGAATACTGCTCCAAGGTACATGTAAACAATGTTCCCAGAGTAAGCTGAGGCACAGTTTGGGCAGAGTGATTTATGCCAGTGCATGAACACTGCCATCAAACAGGTGGAAAATCACAAAGCAAGATACGCCAAAACCAGCTGAGCTTCAGCTTGTCATGGCTCCATTATTCCTCATACCTGAGCTAGCTAATTTAAGGCCATCCCTGGTGTCCTTTGTGCTGCAGTTGCTGCTGTATCTACAGAGAAAAAAAACGTGAACAACCTAAATGAATGGCAGATGTATAGATATGTATAGAAAACATAAAATATTTGACCTAATAAATTCCTTTAAATTACTCCAGACTTCTTAGACTCCTTATTTGTACATCAACTACCAAAATGACATTGATCCAAATGTTGTGTAAAGACAACTGGTGAATGAAGTCTTCCAGGCAGAAATATGAGGTCAAAAGAGCTTAACTAAAGGCATATCGCACTCAGCTCCAGTTACCAGATCTATCCCGTCCTGGGCAACAAGGGATGGTGAAGAGGGTTAGTTCTGAGAATCTAAAATAGTATGTGTGCCAAAGAATGTCCAAACATCTGTTTAGCTCTGTGCTACATGTCATGTACTCCTAAAAACAAGGAGAGTATTTTCCCAAGATGTTTTGAGATGTACCTTGTTGTGGCAAGGAAGTTTTAGCAGAGTCTGGTTTATTTTAGGAGGCCCAGAATGCCTGATTTTTCTGCATAATTAATGTTCTTCTCTCAAGTTACTCTTCATCAGTTAGACACAGGGTGGGCAAAAGTGTGTGGAAAGTCCTCAACAGAGTGAATTCAGCCTTCTGAATTCAATGATCTTAAGAATGGATCAGTGCTGCTATAACGATGATAATGATAATGATGATACACATGAAATCTGTGGTTGTGGTGAAGTGGCAAGGGAATCTCACCTCCCAATTCACCACTGCCCTTTCAGACAGGAGTTTTGGTAGCAGCACAATGCAGAGTGCTACAGCAACCAAAGCAGCTCTCTGACTGTGGGCATGATCCCACCAGTGGTAGTATTTTCCTTTCCTTGTGAAGTTCATGGAAGTATTCTTCCATAATTAGAATTCATTGTCGGTTCCACCCCACCTACTAATAGCAAGCTCCTCTAGTGAGAGATGCACTATGCATCAACAGAAGAAAGGGGATTATAAGCCTAGGAAATATGGTCAATTAAACGTACATGCCATTTACACAGCTCATAAATCCAGACTGGGTTCTCTTCAGCTGTTTCTTTCTACACTTGTCAATGAATCTGATTTTGTTAATTTACTATCCATTTGTTAGAAAGAAAAATGAAATGGCTGCTTTATTTTAGTTTATTTTTATTTAGTCAGCCCTTTTATTTCTTTTTGAAGTGAGTGAGGAGGAATTTATCAGAGAGTAGAATTTGTCCTGGCATAGAAATTTGTATGAATTCTATGCATGACTCAAGGGCAACTTTGGATGCACCCATGGCTGCCGTCCTATCTGCACTAGGCCAAATCTCATCTCTGATGTGCACAGCAGAGTTAGGGAATTTGGATGATAAAGAGTACTCTGTTTATTTAAATTCAAATATTATACAGAGCACAAACCCAACTGCATGAAAAATTGGGTTGAATATGTTGTTCACAGTTCAGGGCAGGGCAGGTTGTTGAAAATGAAACATAAAGCATTATTTTCTTACTTTTTTAGCAAGAGAAAAATATGATCAAACTTAAATATTAAGGGGATGAGAGAAAAAGAGAGTGAGAATGAAACAGCAGCATAATTATTAGGGCAGTCAGTTAGAGACTAAGGAAACTCATTTTCCAGTTCCTGATGCAGTCAGACAGAAAGGCCAAGCCAACCAATGTCCCAGTTAAATGTCCTAGCTATCGGCTCCTTGCTCCTCCTTGGCTGACTGTCACCAACAAAGTTCCCTGATGAAAATCTCACTCAAACATCAAAGTGCACAGTATTGTTTATCAAAATTCTGAGATGAATAATTTCAACATTTCCAGTTGTATGCCGCCACATCCTTTCTTCCTATTTTTCCAAATAAAACAATATGCCAATCTCTTACCCTTCAAATGTTCTGAAAATGCATTTTCTGGCAAATACATGATTTGCCAAACCAATACCACTCAGCCTTATAATTCTAACACTGTAAAGAAGTCACAGACAGGAGGTCACAACAGGAGGCCGTAAGTCTTTGGGCAGCTTTGCTTTAAGATACAATAAGTGATCCCAGCATTAAGTAATAGAATAAAATTATATTTGGAGACTTAATGCATTAAAAGTCAACATTAAATTCTGTTCTTTCTAAGTAATAGCAGATTTTTTTTTTTTTTTTAAGAAGACAGAAGCTAATATTGGCTTATGAAACTTGAAACCACACAATCTTCAGCAGTTTGAAGAAGATTCTGTTACAAAATCAAAGGCCGGGACACATTTGTCTGGTGGTTTATGTACGGACTGGCAAACCTCTTATTAAAGCTGGATATAGAAGTAACTGCTCAGGTTGTACAGGCCCCATACAAGCTATCCTCCTGCTTTACTTAGTTTAAAACTAAGCTCTGTCAGTCTGGTTTAAAATATCATAAGCAATGAAACTTCCATTATTCCTCCCACAAGACTTTTTCCACACCTATTTTCAGCTCAGTATTCAGCCTATGTTTTTACCTACAATGAAATGTTAAAGCAAAGTTCTCTTTGTTTCTCTGCACCTCAAAGGCTGTCAATTAAAGTTTACGGTTTTGTTTAAAAATTTCACATTATTTTAATCGCTAACACAATTTGCTAATACAGCAAAGTATTGTGGTCTTACCTCAATTTCATGTTCCTTTCCTGCTTATTTAAGCCTGAAACTCATAGAAAGGCTCAGAATATGTGAACATAACAGATAGTAAACTCAGAATTTTATGCTTTCTCAGAATCTCTGCAGACTGAAAGTGCTGAGTTTCAAGCAGCTAAAATCAAAGAACCAGAAAGTAAGACTCTGGCTAAATATAACAGTGTACATATTTATGAGGAAAGATATGGCCTTAATTCTGATGTTTTTCTAGAAGGAAGCAGCAATCATTTCCCCCATTTACTTAAGAGAATCAACAATAAAACTCTTCTTGGAATTTAATTAGTAATGGAAACTGTTAAAAAAATTATTTTCGCAGTTACTGTTCTAATTTTGCCACTCTCTCAGCAGTCTTTGATACAGGTTGGGTTGGTTTTTATTTTTTTTCCCAATTAAAAAGAAAAAGAAATCCATAAATCTAAGCAAGTTCATAAAGGTCTGAAATCCTGATCTGACCTAAATTATAAAATTCACATTTATCTGAACAGGGCCAAGGTTTCAGTGTGTGCACTAGTGCTTCCATGTATTTGATCATGTTTAGTTTGCCTCTAAGTGTAAGGGGTAAAGTAAGGATAGGGGCTAGACTTTAGAACAATGAATGAAGACAGAATACTATACTACCCAATGAAACCATGGCATTTCTACACAAACAGTTTGGGTAATAACATCAGTTCTTGAGGTTTTAAATTGCATAGAATCTGAAAAATATTAACCTTTCATAGGAAGAAAATCCAAAAGGTAAAATACAGTTCAGCACCTATCAAAAAAAGTAAAAAACAGTGCTTATTAAATGCAGGAAATAAAGGACAAGCAAGTTCTTGCAAATTAAAGATGTGGAGCCCAGTCATTTCAATCCCTTTCAATATGAAACAAATCACTCACACTGGTCACGAAGACAGCTCCCTCTACACTCAAATTATTCACTTGAAGATAAGCTCCCATCAAACTCTTTAGGGGTTTAACTAATTTACTGCACAGATATGGCACGTCTGTTGTAATAACAGGTAGGATGTATTGGGGTCGACCATTTATCAGAATTAGACTTCTTTTTTCAATTCGCAGTGAATTATGCTGCCTACACTGCTCCTCTTTCTCAGAGCTTCCCATCCCCTTACGGCCCCTAATGTGGCAGGCAAACAAAATTCACAGTCTCATCTTGTCAACAAGGGGTGATTCTCCTGAGAAGCCATTTAACTTTGCAGAGGAAGCAATGTATTAATGTGCCTGTCCCAGGAATGTTAATCATCTTCAAGCTCCCTCTAACTTTGACATGAACGAAATCACCAAATTTGTTTACTAAATGAATTGTAATATGCTAATAAGAGAGCATGACATATATGGTAAAGCCAAACAGATGGTTTGTTTACTCCACTTTGCAACTTTATAAATGTTGTAACTCTGAAGATGTTAGTGAGAATTATTGGTTTGTTGGCAGTGGCAAACATGCCTTTTGCATACTTAATCCACAGTTAGAGTCAGAAAACAATTTGTCATTGCCATGGAATGCATAAAAAATGTTAATGCCGAGATGGCATTTGGGGAGGCAGGATAGCCGACTGTGTGAGCAAATACTCAGGTTAAATGCGGAACTGGTATCTGATGGCAACGTTTGCTACCAAATAATTTTTAATGTAAAATCTGACAGGTTCAGGATTCTTGAAAGGCCCAATAATTCAGTACATACCTGTTGAGGTGTTTAGTGAGACGGTCCTTACGGTGTGAACAGAATTACACTTTCACAACAGCTGTATGTGCTCAGAAGCATCGAGGTCATGTCGCACTCTTAATATATTACTATTGTTGTCCATTAAAGATCAAAAGATATTACAAACAAAAAGCACAACCACTGGTGTACTTGCCAAATTTACTCAGAAACGATCAAAATTGTGTTGCAACACTTCAACCTCTCACTTTACTAGCTGCCTGGAAGCAAAACAGACTTATTACAAAATAGCCAGCACTCTTGTCTAATATCTGGACTGGTTGAGAAAGTTTAGAATAAAAAGATTTATCTGACGGAATATTTCCTACGTGAACTAACTCAGTGTAGCAATATTACATGGATGAGAAGGTCATCATATGTACAACAAAGTCCTTTGATGGAAATTACAGGTGCTCAGCACCATTGACAATCAAGTCAACTGCCATAAGCTGTTTCTACAATCTACACATGGTATACGGAAAAGTTTATCCCTGTGCAGGCAATTCACACAAGGCCCTGCACAGCAGTCATGCATCTCCTGTGTGTTCAAGTATTTTGCTGGTCCTTCACACAAGGTGTATTTCCCCTTAAGAAGTAACATCCAAGCTAGAATCTGTTGCCAAACTGCACGAATTAACATTTGTTTTCAAACCTAAATCATCTAACTATTACATGATCCAAGTTTGTAATCAGAAGTTTTTATCCTTTATTTTATTTTACTGTTACAACAGCCATGTAAAATGTGATAATTTTGCAAGAGTTTATGCAAACAGTCCCTTCACTTCAGCATCCCACTCATGAATTTTACTGAGTTTCAAGTTTCAGTAAATGCAAAAAAGATAAAACTCAGTCAGAACAGCTAGCTTCCCCCAATTCTACTTTGAAACCAATTCTTTTCTCCCAGATATTGATGCACAGCAACACACTATCTCATGGTTTGCTTAGAAGGTTCATAGACTCTTCACTGATTGCATTAAAAATTCAAATTCGTAATAAACCCTCCGATCCAGGGACAGTTTTGTACAATTTCAGGTTCCACAGCAAATATGTAAACCATTTCTTTTGGTCACAATGCAATGGTAATTCTCATTTCCACTGCTTTGTTTGTCTAAAAATGCTGGTTTTATTTATATAATACCAGAGGAACTATAAAACCGAATACGATGTGGCACTTCAGCAGGGTTCCTCCATTAGTAATTTTACATTACTAAATAAGTACCCCTTTCAGGTCAACTGATAGCTGATTATCCTATAACCTCCCTTCACTGACGCCCCAACTCCTCAGTAATTTCAATCCTCCGAGATTCTTCCATACATACTATTGTCAGCGGTTATTAAATTCTCAAATTTTTACCCATCCACAAGAGACTGTGCAAAGATATCTAAGGGAAGTATGAGTTCAGCTTGCTGTCCAAGGATTATTTTGGAAGAAACATTAGCGGCCGTCCCAGCCTGGCGCTTATATCTCATTTGAAACATCTACTCATTCCTGACCAACAAAGAAAATTTCAATAAAGTACTTTTACTGGTTTAACAGCAGTGAGCTCCTGGGATTGTCAAAGTGCTCAGTCTTTTCCGAGGAGAGAAGGAATCAGCAGCTCAAATATAATTAACCTTCCATTCTCAATGCAAACTGCCACGCACAGGAGCTCTGCAGTCTATTAGTGAAGTTATAAAGGCCAACAGGCAGAGGCAAAATTGGTCAAAAAGTTGGCTGCTGCTGTCATATTTTTAGAATTATGATTAATGACACTAATAATGTGGATGATTACTGATATGTGTATCTCCTGCAGTTTATCATATTGCACTGGCTGCCTACGTCCACAATAAACATGATGCTATCATTTACCTCTTTATTGAAGGCAATCCTTCTCTTGAAGGAGCACATTCTAATTACTTTGTAATGTTTTATGTCTTAAACATTTTGCAGCTCTGGACCTTGCCAACTGCTTCATGTCTACCATTGATTAATTACAGAATGTTTAATCAAAATTTAGAACCTAATGCAGTCATTTATGACTGTGCTGCAGTGCCAAGATAGTTAGGCTGCCGTCCCAAGCTTGGAGAGTGCTGGGTTCAAAATTAAATCCCAGAAATGTAGAAGATGCCAGAGATTTTACCTTGAGTGATTTCAGTTTAAAATCTTACTTCAGTTGATGAATGACAGGAACCCACCCAAAATGAGAGGTCTTTCTTGTGCATGTATATGTGCTTGCATGTTCCTGTTATATTTTTCTTTAAATGTCTTATTTTTCCCTTTATGCCATTGCTGCTGCAGTTGCTTCTCAATTCCTTTACAAGCCTTCCCTGCTGCTAGAGCTGTTGCAAACACTAGTCAAGAGAGTGTAGTTTTGAAGTGGTTAAACAAGTGAAAAATAATTTGCAGGGACAAATACATAAGTTTTTTTTTAATGTGGATTTTTATGGTACTGTCATACAACCATTCACCGTTGAAGTTAAGTGTTTTTTTAATACCATTACTGAACTGCTGAAATGGATGCTAATATAGCTTGGAGTGCTAATGTCAAATCCTGGTAATAAAAAAGACAGACTGCTGAATGAAATAATTTCAAGTAAAAAATAGAACAAAAGTGCTCTCACTCTCGCTCTCCACTTTTATTGAATTGGGACTGACTGAGCCAATTGCTTTAGAAGTCTGTAAAACACAATTACTAGTGAGCTGACTGACCCAGCAGTGCCCCTTCTGTGACAGAACAGACTAAAAAGGCTGCAGAATTAGTGTGGCTCCCCTATCTGGCTATCAGACCTGAGAGACATCCAGCGCAAAATCTGTTATCCTTCCTTCCAGGGCCTGCCTCCTCCCCTCATGAAATCTTGATTCTCAATCTTGCGTAATATATCATCTGCATGTATCTTCTTCCTGAAACAAGGGTTCATTTACCTTTTCTGGGTGGGAATCCAAGTTCTCTTTCTATCCATTGTATTTTTAGATCTTTATCTACCAATGCAGCTATATATAGGTCTTTCAGTACATGCTTCCACAGACACACATATATACATGTTTGGGCCTTTTTTATTGCCACATTTTGTGTGTTGAACACAAAAGTACAATGTAAGATTTATGGGCAGCAAAATTAACTATGGCCTGTTTGTATTATCAGTTGTAAGTGGCTGAAGTGTAATTGCTTTTTTATTTTGGCATAACAAAGAAAAGGAGAGAGAGAGGGAGAGAGAGGGAGGAAGAGGGAGAGAAAGGAAAAAAAATGTATTGAACTGGAAGCAGGCAACACTTTTCCCTAGTTAATAAAATAAGCAATAAAGTTTGTAAAGCACTAGAATCAAAATCAGTAACAATGGAAATAACAACTTATAAAACTTATAATTTACAGCTTATGTTTCAGACTCATATAGTTTGACATGGACATACAGCTTAGGGCTTTTTTTTTTCCCTTTCTCTTCCAAAAAAAAAGAAAAAAGGGCAAAAACGAAGTGACAGCAAAAAATATCTTCTTATTACAATCCCATCCTTTCTTTGTCTGCCCCTGCTCTCCCCCATACAAAATGAACCACTTCACGTTTATACACAATGCCAACAAAGTCCTGCAATCCTTCCTTTTTTATGACAGTGTACATTTTTGGCAAACTTAAAACTCTTTCATTTCTCTTCCAGGTCCATTTATATGAAGCTTGCAGGTGCCTTATGGCAAAAATGTTAAATTATTTCTTAGACAGATATTTTTAAGTAATGCTTTTTAGGGCAAGCTTAAATGTGAAATGAGCTCTTAATTAAAAAAAAAAAAAAGCTTGCTTAGCACAAGGCAAACTGCTCATTTAAAAGATGTTGCTGGGAAGTAGGAAGCACTACTAAAACCCTTAGATTTTCTTTAGAAGTGGTGGGCTCAAAACTTCTGTCAGGAAATACCCAGTGTTTGCCATTAAAAGGTCAATATGTGAAGAGCCATAAGTGGTATCACTCCTGAGATATTCCTGTGTTACCTCAGGTCCTGACAAACCACCGAGCTACCTTTAGTGCCATTGGGAATGTTTTATATGTACCTGCTGGACATGAGTGACTGGTTTCTACTGTTGTACCTACAGTGTAATATCATAAATACTGGTACATGATGTGTGGCACAGCTGGCCATCTTTCCTGAAAAGAGGCGAAGGACAGAAGACGGTGAGTACTGCAGGTCAGGATTAAGGGGTAGCAAAAACCCATGCACAGGGTCTTGCAGTGAACTTCCAGTGCCTGTACAGTACATAGTCTCTCCTTGACACTGTCAAGTATTTAACTCTCATTGGTAACTCTGCATCTCTTCCTTCAGGATCACCCTTAGATAAGTAGTCAGCAGTCTAGTTGTCTTTCCTCTTAACTGTTTCTAACTGCACAGTGTACTCCTGCAATTATAGGCTCTACTTTACAAATCTGATATTAGTCCCTGTCATAATTCCTCATCACTAGCAACTTGTATAACCATGAAAAGGTGTCCCAGATTTAGAGAGGCTGGGTTTTGGGTTTTCTTTTCCCCAGAATCCATAGATTGCCAAATATTTTTGAGTAACATCTTTTTACTAAGACATATTCCAGCGCAAAACACTCCTGTCTCACCTGTTTGTTGCAAACCTGCCTTCAGGCCAATGCCTCAGACATCAGTGGCTACAGCAAAAGGCTCCCTGTAATTCTTAACCAATCTATCTGGGTCCACTAGCCAAGACCTTTCTTGTTAAAAAGCAATGGAATAGAAACCCAAATGAGCTTTGTTTTACTACACTGATTGCTTGTTACATAATTCTACTTCAAAAAATACTCCGTTACCTCACAAATCCTAGGAATGATTGTATCTTTGGGACGAGGCCAACTGTGGACTATGTCTACCTCTGTCTAGATATACTGACAGGACTGGCACACTATCCTCCAAAACAGTGTTGTAGCTATTTGGAGTCATCTATACCTGGTAATTTTTTCCTCTTCTGGGTTATTTTTTTTTCTAGGTAATTTCTAGGACTTGCCTCAGCAGTTTTCTTACTTTAACACTTAACTTTAATTCAGATATGCCCCAGCACAGTCACTCAGTTCATGTTCGCATGAATGAAATGGCTCAAATCTAGGGGGAGGAGCATCATCATTATTAAGAAGAGAAGAAAATGGCCTGATGTACAAGTAATCTTTCGTTAGGCCGTAAGATCTGATGTAAAGTTTGCCTCTTCAGGTGACAGTTCCTCTCTCAGAGAGACAAGCACAGCTGACAAATGAATGTGCCATGTATATATGTATGACGGCATTTACCTGCCTACTTCTCGTGCTTCTCCAGCACTGAGAGCTGTAACTCCAAAAGGCAGAAAACACACAGCTATTCCTGCCACAGATACGTCTCCCTCCCCCTTTCATTATTTCTCCCTAGAATCCTCCACCTGAGAGTACTACATCTCTCAGGTTGCACTATCTTGTTCTGTTTTCATGCTCCCAGGCTTTTGGGAGTAGTGTCCTGGTGCTATCTTGTATCTGTGAAGTACAGCTTCCTGCACTGTAGCAGAAATCTTACAGTCTTATGCTGTTAAGTTTAAAAGAATGGCTAGAGCCTTTCTCTGAAGGAACTAATGTAGGCAGATGTTTTGTTTACCCCACTTCCAAAAAACTCAAGGGAAGATGGGACATCTCCGTATATGGGGAACAGCATTACATTTACTCAGATAACTGAAAAATACTCAATTTTCTCCCACTCTCTGGAGAAGAGTTTTGGTTCTTCCAGTTATTTCCTAGGAACCTATGGGCAACCAGGATATTATGAATAAGCGTTCATCTTCCCAGTCATGCCTTCCCAAATAACCTCTTTCACCAAACACAAAACACACAGAACCTGCGCAGGAAACTTGAACAAAACAAATTAAACAATTACACTATTTGTCACAACGCATACCAAGGCAAAATATTGCCTAATGCATGTTTTGCTTTTGGCTAGTATTTTTGGTGCTTTACTTATGCTTACTACCTCTTTTAATCTTGGTGTAGCAGTTTATTTAAATAAGCTTTTCAGGTCACTGAAAAGTCCTTGACTTATCTTGCAAGTTCACACAACCATGAGACTTCTTGCACGGTACAAGAAACTGTACTCTCACTCTCAAAGTGATACCATTTTGTACCAAAAGAGAACAAGATAATGAAGGCAACAGATCGTTTTAAAGAACAATCACCACCTCCAACTCAAACCCAAAACAAATGGATAGGTGTAGTTGGAAAAGACCTCCCTCCAAGCCAGAGCTGATCCTGCAATCTTTACTCACATAAGTAGCCTCTTGAAGGCTTGTTTTATTTATTTTCTTTTAAATAAAAAAAAAAATCATATTAAGAAATTAGTACTATGCATTCTAGTTTTAATTCTGCTTCTCTTGTTCACATTGGTGAGTATGCAACACAGGCAGTCTGTGTTCAACATGACTACTCATGGAAGAGGTTAGCTCTGTGTTAGGGGTGGCATGAAATGTTTCTTTATGATCCAGGTTCTCTTCAGTAAGGAAGAGTTATGTGAACATTAGCAATGACATACATCTTAGTGACTCTGCAAGAGAAAACGTAATTCATACAATTGTATTGGATATGCAGCTAGTCTCTTCGTGAACTGCATCGTGTCAAGAAACAGTAGTATAGGTGTAAATATGTTTGGATTTTAAAAAACATATAAAATAGCCCTTTTGCCTCTTGACAAATGGTTCATCAAACACCTAATTTCTTAAAACCTGATTTCCTTGGTCTTATTGGAGGAAATTCAAGCTGTATATAACAGCTAATTATATTAGGGGAAATACAGTAATAGTTATCATGGACTGGTGTGAAATATCTTATTTCTTGTAGCTATCTGTTCCTAGAATTGTATGCATTTATAGAAAATAATGCTCTAAAAAGTTATCTGTAGAAGATTCCAAGCATAGTAGGATGATGAAAAAATGGGTGCTGTTCTGTCAAGGACGTGATAACAGGAAGCAGGTAGCAGCTTTCTCACATCTTCACCTCCCTTGATAATGTATGTAGTGGCTCATCATAGGTAACTGATGTTAATTTATTCAAGCACACCTGTACAGGGCTGGAAGTCAGGTAACCAGACAAAAAGTATGTCTCTGCTTTTTCAATACAGCTGCCCAGAGGCCTATATCTGCACAAATTTAGTTCTGGAGACATCAGCAGGTTTTAATAAACCACCTACAGATGTCTTGCTCCATACAAATCAAGGAGTTTACATGTTTAAATCTGGACTGATTTAACTAGCAATCAAGTGGCATGATCACACTTGGCACCAATAGTTGCCTCATATTTATTTATAAGTCACCCTGAGCAGATATTATTTTGTTTTTAAATTTATTCATGGGGCTAAATCACCTTTCCCATCTTGTGGGACACACACACACACACATGCTCACTTTGTGAGAAAGTTTAAAGATAAACCTGAGCAATTAATAGTCCTGCTTTAGTACCAGAAAGACAAAGTGAAAAGTTCTTGCTTTGTTCCTCTGAACAGGTACACTAAGAATGAATTCATTTTGCGTACATTGAGAGAAAGGAAAATGTGGTAACATACTGTTACTAATGCTGTGTCCTAGTGTAAGAAACACAGATTTTAATCATGCCAGTACTGAGGTGAAATGGGGATTTAGCATGCACTAAGGCTGACAGAGAAGATGGCTGTATTTCTCCTTGAGTTCTGACAGTAGTTTCTCAACAAGACTTACTGAAGGCAGAAGGTCCACCCGCTTCCTCTTTCATTGGTGTTTTTGACCACAAAATTCTTGTCTCTTTAAGATGAGAGCCAAAAATGAAGCCAGCTGCTCTAAGCTTCACTTTCCAGACCTGCACCTCTGCTTCTGCTCTCCAACACAGACTTAGATGAAACTTTGGCATTGCTGTCCTCTTTGGGCAGGAAATAACTATTCCCTCCTCCATCTGCATGTCTCATCCACAGCTCAGGATCATTCCCTGAGCAGCTGTACCTCCGTGCTTGCTTCAAGGGCCAACCACACCTATCTCTTTGTAAGGCAAAGTCAGTATCTGCTGGGGCAGGACTCACAGATGAGGCTGGGAAGCAGATCCCAGGGGAATCTAACCACTGGGGCTACAGGCCTTTTCTCCTCACTCACAGGACAGACGTCCTCTGAGTCCAGAGAGAATTCACTTTAGAAGGACAATTCTTTCCATTCAAGTGCATAGTCCTCACAGGAACTTATCTTCTTCCCTTCTCTCTCTTTTCCATCTAAAAAATTATTTGGAAATTATATCTTTCTGTTCAAAAGGAGGCTTATTACATTGCTTCTGACATAATTTTCAATATGGTTTCTTTTCCTTTTTACTCTCCATTGCCTTCTTGTAACAAGATGTAACCTGAACATCTTGCCTTTAGAAGAAAGGACATCTGAAGTAAATACAGAAACAGAAATGGATGAACAGCTAATTCAGGGAGTGGCTGATGAAGAATGGAGAAAAAGTGATTTTCACAAGTGTAGTCTTCCAGGAAAAGAAAGACAGAAAGACTTCTCTGTTTGGGGAAAAGATCAAAGATATAGGTGTGTATAAGGTTGATTTGATGAGTGATGTTACTTGTAGCTCAGAAGGTGATGAAAAAAGGCCCCTTTTAAAAAATCTAGGCGCAGTAAAGCTTGACAATTCAAAAGCAATACTGTCTAATTTTTAGAAGGGAAAACAGAATTACTGGGTCATTGACAGTAAGGGACTCTGCTTTGCTTTCCTCTGCCCTGTGTTGAAAAACACACGTGTGAAGTGGTACTCCCGATTCTTGTGGTTATCTTGACCCTAATTTACAAGGAATAGCAGTGTTTAGTCAAAGATCTCAGAAGATATTCCAGCCTTTCTGGTAGAAAGATATTTATACAGGAGTTGACCTTGGCACAAATGACGTGGGAATGGTGAAGCTGGATTTAGTCAACAGTTAACACGAGTTGCTACAGGATGCATTCCACAACAGAGGGTTGCAGCTGTGACAGGGACAAAAATCCCTCCTTCAGTCAATGCAGCACTGTGTTTGCTCCTGACATGATCTGCTGCCTCTGATAACCAGCAGTTTGTATCACAACTCCACCCTTGCAAAGCCCATTTTACAACAGCTACACCCACTGTCCACAATTCAGTTTTGTGTACGTACAGGATGGGGAATATAGTCAAACCTTTGACTAACTAGAATTGTATTGAAATTGGTCAAGTCATATTAGATGCCTCTAAAAGAAACAAAAAGGATCAGCCAATGCTATTTATCTCCACCTAAGCTTGTATTTTCTTTTAGAACATAACTAGAGTTATGAATTTTAGACCTCTAACTAGTTATAACAGGATTAATAATATTATTAATACAATACTAGCAATATGATTAATAAAATGAGTAAAAATAGAGATAATAACTTCACAGGACTCTATGAGCTATGGGAGAACTAGAACTCTGAAATCATTAAGAAGATAGTACTGAAAAAATTATTTAATTTTAATTTTCAAAGCAAAGAAATTCTAAGCTTCTCAAGGTAGTCAAAGATTATGTGACTCACAACACAAGAAAATCACACAGGCTTTTTATAATGTGTCCAAAATGGAACACCAATACATGACAAATAATATCCAGGAATTATTATTGTGTGCTTTAGGTAGCTATTTCTTATTTCTTGTACAGCAATTAATAGCAAAATGCTTCTGAGCTTTTAAGTGAAATTGATTTAAGTGGCTGGAAGAAGTTCTTACTTTGCAAGGCTATTAATTTAGGTATCCAGTTATCTTTGAGATGTTCTCCATAATCTGAAGGGCTAAAAACTGTATACTTAAGTAATGACCCACTCTAAAATAAATGTATATATTCAAAAGAAATATCAGCAAAAATAAAAAACAAATTTAATGGAAATATCTTTAGGGCAATTAAAGAGTTTGAGAAAAAAAAAGAGAATACATTAATCTAACTTTTACTTCCTAAATTTATTGAAAAAAGAACTTATTTTTTTGAGGAAGTATTAGAAAATAACATTTAAAATATTTACTTAAGTCTTTCATCCACTTTCTTTTATATGCTGTACATATGCTTTCATTTCTGCACATCCCTAGACATTGCACTTCTGGATAAGAATGGATAGCCCACGGAAGTTTTGAAGATGTTTCTCACTCAAGTATCTGAAAGAATTATCAATAACCATGTGGGTATTACTTGGTTCTTTCAAGGCATTTCCAGACAACTCTTGCAAACCAGGTGTGCTAACAAACTTACAAAAATAACAAGCCTGAATGGGTACACAAACTGTACCACACCTTTGAATTTTTTAAGTGTATAACCACTATTAAGTCTTTACAATTAAAGGATATAATATGCCTACGAATTTCTTTTGTCCCAAGTGCGACATGTAACTAAAACATATTCTGAATGTTACTAGTGGAATGGTATAAAAAGATGGTCTTGTGTCTTACACAACTTAAAATGATATGTAAATAATAATTTTATCTTTAAATATGCAGCCTGCATTTTAAGTTCCTGAATCAGATTTTATTTTATGGCTTGCTTTCAATAAGCTTCATAGGAGTATCCTACATAGTTCACGAAATATTTTCAAAATGTGCCCTTTTTAATGTTCTTGTCTCAGAAATATTTTATGTATGTCATCACAGTCATCTCCTTCCTAGAACGTAAAAATCTTTACTATGCTGACTTTATTATTAGCATGATCTATCAATGGATTCCTGCTGAAATTTAATACGTTGCATAAAGTTCGAAATCCTAAAGCTAGCCACTTTTTACTTCACATGCTGAATGTAAAGCAAAGCTGTTTTGCTTAGTACATGACTGACTTTTCATAATTCACTTGAGGAAACAGACCAACCAAGCCAAATTCTTGACTAACAAAACTTGTGCAATTTCAGGAACTGAAAGGGGTTGCACACATCTGAACTCAGCATAGATTATGCCACTAACTCACATGCTTCCCTTGTCAAACTCAAGTCTCATAAAAGTTATCAGGATACCCCAAGAAGGGAGTCTTAATTTACTTTTACCTGCTTCACGTCCAGCGGTTCCATCCTACTTTTTTTTGCCCTTCTTATCTGTTTTGAACTTGTATTCTTATGTGTGTTCCTATTTTTCTGTTTAGTGGATTTCATAAATGGTAACAGAAGACATGAGATATTTGGGGACTGGACTCTCCATCAAAATAGTGAATTTTGGCTCCTCAGTATCCTCAACACTAATTTGCTTTCATTTTATATGACATGATCTATTCACTGTCAAACCACATCAATTTCAATAAAAAAAAAAAAAAAAGAGGAGCTGTGTGAAAAATGTTTAGCTAGGTCTAATTTCCTTCCTGTGTCTGCTGAATTTTTACAATATAATGAACAAATATGAAAAACAAGTAAAGGAAAAGAGACAACCCAATCTTATCGTCACTCCATGAACCAGAGAGATTTTGTTATGTGACAATATGATCATCATCACATGCAAGAGCTTTTATCCACAAGTATAAAATAACTGTGTTACCCTACCACCTTGACAAATTCCATTTATATTACATTTTCCTCAGGAATCAAAAAGAATAGTGTATAAAAAGCCCCAAACCTAAGAGTTTAAGGACCAGCTGCTTCTGTTTAAGCCCAACTGTTTCAGTATTGATGCAACATAGCTAGGGCATGATATCATCTGAAGGGCCAGCAGAACATACCCTGGTTGATCTTAAAAATATGTAGGGGTCTAGCCTCTCCTCTCTGAGTGTGCATAATTCCCATCAGTGGGGAAGGGAGTTGCTCACATGCAGAGAAGAAGATAAAGTAGACTAAATGACCATAGTGGATAGAGAGGTGTGTAAGTTCTACTAAAGAAAGAGACAACTATTTTCTTAATGTTTACTTGTTCTTGCTACAACATAGCAGCTAGTTTTAAAAATTGAAGAGAAGAAAGAATAGGCTTCTCATGCTTCCTGATTGCTTTTATATGATCCTATGGAGATGGAAGTCATTCTTTTATTCCAGTCCTTCCGTTTTCACCCTCCACCCATTCATCCAACTGTCCATCCACTCCTTCCCCTCCTTCCTAGTCCTGTGGTTTGATATGCATGCATGGAGATATTTGTATTTGTATTGTATATAATTTACTATATATTTAATAGAAGCTTTTCTTGTTTTAAACGTTTCAGGGAGAAGAAAATAAATGTAATAAAAGCTGCAGCTTATAAACAGAAGTACAATACACATGTTCACAGGCACACAGAAAAGAATAATGACATTTAGTATCTAGCCAGCCACTTAAGAGGATGGCACAATGTATACTGTTCTGAATGCCAAGCAACAATGAAAATCTTAAAGTGATAAAACTCCCTCAATGTCATGGGAACACGATTGTCACTTGTCATTACTGTGCATCTCTCTATTTCTTCATATATCCTAAACTGCCTATTCTTACATAATTCAATGCATTTAATAATGTAGAAGATCAATTAATATTTACTGACCTGTCTCTGCTTCTTCGTGATGGGAACGCAGCATTACAGCCAGCCACTGTGCAGACATGCATCTCTTTTAAATGAACATTTCTGTAGTGAAGCTTCACACTGTAGGAACTCTTGAAACTTTTCTTGCACACATAGCAGATCTTGGGGTCTGGGCTGGAGCACATTTCACCTTCTGGGGAGAACTTCTGAGGGCTGCTGTAGTTGAATGTAGAAGCGAAACTTTCATGAAGGGCAGCCATACTGGCACTGCCTCCATTGTACAGTCCATATTGGCTCATGTAGAACATATCATATGTTGGGTCTGTATACTCTTCCTTCACCTTAATGACATCTTGGTTGGAAGAGTCATTGTGGTTTTCATCTGGTCTGTCACTGTGCATCATAGATTTTTCACCAGGTTCATGGAGGCGATCATCACCTTCCATGGATTCCTCACACAGTTTGGGCTCTGATGACTCCGACTCATTTTCATAGTCTCTTTCATGCTCCTGGTCTTCTGATGTCATGCTGTCTGCCCTTCTTATATCTGGTCTGGAAATGCATCTGCTTCTGTCACTTTTGGAAAAGTCTTTCACAGACAGACCTGGGCTCATTTCCTCCTGAGAATGGCAGTGATTGTCATGACCAATGTCATTCACCATCGTGCTGCTGTCATTCACCTCTTCATCTTCATCATCAAACTCATCAGCAGTATCGATAACTTCCTTTTCAATTTTAACTGGCATGCTTGACTTCCTTGGCTTCTTCTTGGGGGCAAGGTCAGCATTAGGCTCTGGGGTAGGCATCAGCACTGAAGGTACTGATGACTCTGAAGGAGGAGGGGGGTGCTGCTCCATGCTACTCACTGCTGGTATTATTGGACTAGTAGGGAGTGAAGTTGGAGGACTCACCATCTCTCCAGGAGTAAGTAAATTTCTGTAAAAAGGAGGAACAGGTTGGACAGTCTTTAAAGCTGGGAACACCAGCTGACTGGGAAGAGGGTTCTGTAGTACAGGATCTAGAGGGGGAGTGGTAAACCCCATTGGTGGACGCCCAGGGCTTGTTAAAGTTAGGTTGGATTTTGTACTTGCTATGACCGGAGTGGCGGCACCTGATGTAGCACGAATTAGATCTTTGTCGCGGTTATTCCTTAGCATAGGCATGTGCAGGCGGGGATTAGGGTTAGCACTGTGGCGATTACGGCTTCTGAGAGAGCTGAAGACCATGTTGCAGCCCTCAATAGTGCACCGGTGCTTGATTTTCAGATGAACGGCATTGTAGTGGATTTTAAGAGTACCTTTGTCATAGAAAGTTTTGCCACATGCATTGCAAAACACTCTTCCTTTCCTAGAGGCTGACCCCATTCTCCTCATTCTGTGAATGCGGAATGAGCTTTTAGTGTGTTCTGTTTTCGATAAATCATTGACAGGTGTTGGCGTCTGAACAGGAGAGACACAGGCTGGCTCAGTTTTGGGCTCCACATTTGTGATGCTGGTCAAAGCATTCCTGCTGGATGTTTGCTCATTCTTGAAAGGTGTAGGGGAAACTTCAGATTCACTGCTCTCATTATATTCATTCTGGGTTGTAAGGCTTGGTTCACGGAGCCTCATTGCCGGCTGTTCCAGCAGGAGGCCATTTGGAGGCAGCCCCAGCAGTGGAGCAGAGACTGGATTTATGTACTGGAATGGAAGCAGGAATGCAAGGCTATTCGGGATGTTTTCAAAATGATGAATGCTGGAAGGGTTGCTATTCTCCAGGTGAGCAAGGAGACTTGGGCTCCTGGTGCGATTATTGCTTTCAATAAAAGTCCTTATATCTGAATCTGTCTTTGAAGATGGCACAGCCACAGCCTGCCCTTCTTTTTCTTGAATTGCCATCAGCTCCACAATGGATTTGGTTTCTCCAAATCTCAGGAACTGCTGAAGCGTAATGATCTCTTCTTCCCTGGACATGATGGCCCAGCGGTCCAGCACCTTGCCTGCAGCATCCTAGAGGCCATATCAAAGAAACAACAAAGACAAACACAAAGAAAAAACTTATTGATTCTGCATAATTATTGAATTCAAAAGAAGGTGCTCTGCTGCCTGAACATGAAACACTAAGCTCAAAAAACAACATGCAAACAGCGTTAATAGAACTTAACCAAAAAATGCAAACTTTCCAGCCATGCAAATATAGTAATTAGAGTCACAGTCAGAGAAACAGATTGAGTTTAATAATGTCAGAGCAAACAAAATGTAGACTACAGGGCTCTGTGATCTAAAATGCTTTCAATACTTCCATTTTAACAACAGTGATCTATGTACAATCCTACTGTTTAGCATACATTAGCGTAAAACATGAACTGTTGCTGTGCACTCCATTGTAAAATATAGAAAATTCTACCTTATATCGCTATTAAATGGTGACACTATAAGAAAGAGCTAAAAAAATGCATTTGACAGATTTGCTTCTTAAATATAAGCAGACATAAGACTGAAGTCACTCATGGGCCATCTCACAAGAAATTTTGATGCAAGGCAAAAAGTCTTAAAAATAGCACATAATACTTGTACCTTACTCCTTTTTTTTTTTCTTTTTTCTTTTTTTTTCCCATGACAGCAATACTGAAAAACATATTCATTATAAACTTGCATCAAAAGGTAGAAATTGGGGCACTGGTTTTAAGCATAACTGGACTATTACTGGCAATTGATTGTAAGCTTGCAATCTTGGTATGGTTTAGACTTAAGAGATGACTTTTTTGCAGCCTTGTTATAAATGACAGTGAAAAATATGTAAAAAGTAAGCATCTGATGGATGTAGATAGCATAAATGTGTAAAAATGTTGTCTCTTAACATTGCCTTCTGATAGCAAGGGAAAAATCCAGAGAGAATACACATCAGTAATCACCAGACTATCTGTTGTTAAATATACATTAAAAAGCATTTCACACTTTCATTTTTGCTAGTAAGCATGAGATTTGCCTGAAGGTAGGACTTAAAAATTCTGCAATGTAATGTCAGGCAATCCATTCCAGCATGTATTGATAAAACCATATTAAAATACTTATATAATGAGTACAGCATTTTATTGGCATCTTTCCTTTTGGGCGAATGCTGGACATAACATCAGCACGGTAACTATAGCCAACAAGCACTGTTGCAGGCCATCAAACCAGAATTATTCCAGTGCTTCCACATGCATTAAACAGTTTGAAAGCCTTGCAAGATACTCTACTATACTGTCTCTGATCTTTTTAAATCTTGAGTCTCAGCTTCAGATCCTTATCGAACACTTTGGACTACACACTATTGCAAAAACCACTAGCTCTTGTTTGATTATGAAGCCTGCAAATACCTTTCTTGTTTTTTTCACGTCTTATTTATTTATTTTATTATCTTCAGTCTTCAGGGGACTGTTTCGTCTCTCCTCTCACATTTTCTAGAATACTGGAAAATGCAATTTGCCCCAAGTAGTAAAGCATATATTTATTTGATTACAGCTGGTTTTATTATTTCAGTTCTGATCTGTGTCACCTCTCTGGACACAGAGTTAATGACGAAGGTCAATGTCATGTATGTTTCAGTAACTTACATGCAACTGTAAAACCTTTAGAAAGGCTCCACACATGACCATTCACAATCAAACCTTACAAGACTATGAAACCCTCAACAGCAATTAATGATGGAAAAATCTTACCCAGCTGACCCAGATGGAAAGCCCCAGAAACCATCTCCATGCAGAAAATGTTCAGCATGTATTTACACAGTGATGAAGGAAACAAATGCAGATGCTGGTCCTGGTTTGCAGCATTAGTCAGGAAATGTCCCCACCTTTGAACACCTTTAAGCACTGTGGACCCCTCTAATTCCTATGCCCTCCCAGTTCTACCAGTCTGATGGAGCAGTATTTTACAGGCAGTCAGTGCTATCTAGTAGAAATCATCCAGAACACCAAAAAATCCCACCCAAAATCAAAACAAAGTGAAATAAAAGAAAACAAAAATGGGGTGAGAGGAGGGAGAAAAAACCCACCACCACCACAAACAATTAAAGGACAGGTTCATATTTTAAAGCTCTAAGACTATATTTTTTTCCCATCCAACTAACTTTGGCTACTCTCCCCATGAGTGTGATCTAAAGCTTCTTACATCTACTTCTCACACAACTTCCAGCCATCCATACTGGTTCTATGTTTCAGTAATTCCCACCTGGAACTGCAAAATCAGACTTGGTTCAGATTTTAGTCTCCAGGCCTTCACTGTCACCCTGACCCAATCTATACACACACATTTCTAATCCCAAGCCACAAGTATTCATTCCTTCTAACTGCAACTTGCATTGTTTGAAGATGGAAATAACATCGTCTAATTTACACTGCTTACATGTATTGAATTAGGATTCCTGTCTGCAGCCAGCTGCAGGCTGCTTTGTAATGTACTACTGGTAGTAATTTGTTTTGTTTTTGCTTTAATTTGTAAATCACTCACAGGCTTATGTAACAGATGGATGCTTTACAAAAACGGATATTTAAGTAAATAAAAATTAAATACAGGCAGCACAACAGTAACTCATGAGAATAGTAGGTACAGATCTGGTAACAGACTCCCACACGTAAGCGGAAGGTGGTATCCCACAGGCCCTCACCCAGCAGCAGCACACCCAGCTCCTTGCATGCACAGAAGAGGCAGACATAATCTAAATGTGGGGGCTCTCAGTATGCTTTGGGGGAATTATTCCACAGCTTAACTCACAGAAGCCAGCAGTTGGCTACATGAGCTACCTCTCAGTAAGATGCCACCTTTGTTTCATTTAGTTTAAGGATTTGCAATGAGGAGGGCCAGACCTTCAGCAGCTGCTAAGTCCCACTTACCAGAGAAACTGGCAGTCAGGGGTGTCATTGTCACGGGGTTACCGTTGCTGTCACAGAAACAGCAGGGAATCAGAAAGCTGCTCTTAAATGATCCTTTCCTACTCCTACTAGCTATATCAAGCTATATCTTGTTAATTTTCACAAGAAGTTGTTTGGCTTTTTTCCCCCAGCAAAAGTAAAGAAAAATTGCACAGATGCCTATATTTCATAGAAAACACACTACTTACAGATACTGTGTAGCATATGCTTCAATATTTACATAGTGATGGCTTTCCATAAATCATTTTAAGTACGTATTATGCAAAACTAGATAAAGAGCGAATAGGAATGTCATTTTTTGATAAAACTTAAAATTAACAAAAAATCTAACCATTATCCCCTTTGAATTAAGCTATAACTAGCTAGGGATCTCTCTGTATGTGGTAATACTTGATTAGAGGTTCAAATCCTTTCTTACATGTAATCGATTTCTTGTTTCTTACAATCTCTCATGCTAAATTTTTTCCCCAAAGCCATTAAATCATATCCACATTTAAATATTTCATGACAAAAGGTTCCAATTTATATTACTTTTTTCAGCTCACATCTGATTAAGCCAAGCCTCCTGTGAGAATGTGTACAAGGAAGTCAGTGAGTATAGAGATACCACTGCACGCTTACTGCTCTAAGCCAGGCAGTAGACAAGTAAGCCCAACCCATACAGCATACAGTGATGCTCTTCATTCTTTGTCCATGCAGCCTTGTTTTTATTTTTATTTTATTTTATATGTGTGGGTAGCTCTCTCACAATTTCAGATGGAAAAAATCTTTTAATCTCTAAATCATATTATATTAACTTCCACAGATACAAGACATAACCTGGAATCTTTTTCTAACTCTAAACACACACCTCACTATTATTTGTATAGATACAGATTCACATACACACATACTACATTAGATCTATAAAGTAATGTCATGGTTCATCAACCCTGAACCTGCCTCCTCATTTTTGCTGACTGTATGTTAGGAAGAGGCGTGTCAGGATATGTTAGGGTACATCTTGTCTTAAACTTCTGGGTCAGATAGAAAAAGTGATGGGTGACAAGATGATTATCTTGGATGATACAAATGGGTTACAACAGAAGATGGACACAAAGATCACTCTGAATTTTAGGAGCTTAATTGAGGAGGATTGTGAAGATAGTCCTCATTTCCTGAGGGCCTTTAGGTTTTACAAATTTCAATCTTTCAATTTAGCTTTAAAACCTCCCAATTTAAAAACTGCCTATTCAGAAAAATGACAGTCTACCCAAACATACACTGTAAACATACAGTGTAAACCTTGAACTTTTCTTATGAAATCAGTTGTTTTAAACTCTCACTTTGTGTGAGAAGCTCCATTGACTCCTGTGCCTGCATTACCTGCAAGGTAATTTTATATGCCTGTACTCACACAGACACATGTATGTACATACACGTACACACCACAGACTTTTTGCAGTTCTATTTTTATCTTACTAATTAACTTCTTGGCATACGTGAAATGTTATATACACCTGGCTGAATACATAGTGACAGATGATTATACAAGAGTTAAGATTAATAGAAAGGTTAAAAAAAGTTAAAATTGCTTCTTAAACAAGCCTTATGGTCTGGGAAGTACTCAAAGATTATTGTTGGGCACTACTGTGATAGCTTCTGAGAACCACTCAATGTTATACAGAAAAACACATTGCTAGCTTTCATATTTTAGCAAGTTTGCATATGCACCATAAACTGCCACTTTTGATGCATATCAGCTAAGTATTCATGTTACAAAATATTACACAGATACATGTTTGATTAAATGATTAAGCAAGCCTAGTGTTTATCACAAATCTTTCTTCTATAAGCCCTTTTTAAAGAGCTATGTATTTTCTAGCTGATCTCAAAGAAACATTTTGAGTGCAGCTGTAGCAGTTGAAAAGCAGACTGAAAGATATTCATTTGGTCATACTATAATTGCAGAGGATGGTTTTAATTAGGGTGTAGACAGAAAAAAAAATCAACATTTGTTTCTAATAAAGAAAAGCCTACATAATTTCCATGATTTAGGGTTTGTTGTTTTTTGTTTGGCTGAATTTCCCAGGAGCATCTCTTTGCTTCCCAATTAAATTTCAAGCTGTTACACTATGGGTAGTCCTACTACTCCTGGGGTAAAAGTTACCAAAAGTGTGCAGCAGCACACCAACTCACATTAGTACAGATGGGGAAATGTGCAACACCTCTTGCTCATTTTGGCTAATTCCCACTGACCTCAGAAGGGCAGAATTAAGCCCTGTATCTAGTTTTCCATATAAATATACACTCACATGTACAATCACATACTCATTTTCCTGATAGGTATTTTTACCATGCTGAACCTAACTCACCTTTGCTCCTGTAAACATGAAGAAAAGGTGTGCATACTTGCTCACCATGATTATACATGTGCAACCGATAGGGGATTTAACACATCCAGCCTGCAACAAGCCATGGTTAAAATTTTTTCCCCTCATCTGTCACTTCCCATCCACCTCCAACCAGCCCCCCTTCACCAACTGAAACCATATGAACAAACTCATGTTTAAGTGTCAGCAGTCCTTTCCTTGAGTTATACTGCTGCAGCAGGAACAAACACAGTGCAGCACTACCGAGCACTATTCAGTCAATAATGGAAATCTTTATCTTTTGGCTTCACTGCAGCCTCTGCTCTGCTAGAAAAATCAAAAGCTATAGATCTTCTTCCTTTCTGGCATCCCCTTTCTCTTACCTGTTGGATTTGTTTTCTTTGTTCCAAAGACACAGGGTATGCATAAGGATACCAGCATGTTACAGCAGGGGAAAAGAAGGTGGCTGTCTTTCCCCAAAGTATCACTGAGAATGACACTGGCAGTATGTATTCAAATGAAGAGTAATTTGAATGAGATTTTATTTACTTATATGCATGCTTATATTTACTTTTGCTGCCAGGTTTGTAATGGTACTTGCTCTGGTTGCTCCTTAAACTCCACATTCCCTTATACCTTCAGCAGCAAAAAGCTTTGCATTTTGACCAAAAGGACCCCCAAAGACCTTTGCAAACTTTACTAACTGATATGGTAGACACTGGGTCAAATCTGGCTGCACTTTAGATCCAGAGTAATTGCACTTTAAATCCAGAGTAATTCCAGTGACCATGTTGGAAAGTAATTTTGACATAACTTAGCCCTGAAACATGATGTGGAGCCAAATCTGTTTGAATATATATTGGGGGATACCACCATGGTGGAGCACAGCGGCTGTCTAATGACGCACAGGAGCACTGCTCAATGGTTTCAGAGTGAAAGTGAGGAACACCATGTCCTGCTGAAACTGCAGATGGAACATAAGGAGGTGGAATGCAATAACCGCAGCTGAAACCTAGCCAGGACACCGCCATTAACCACCCACGCTCTTGCTAAATGGCCTACAGGGTCTTTACTGACCAAAAGTATGCAGGTCCTCTGTTTTACATCTCATCCCAAAGACATATGCCAGGAGCACAGACCCCTGCACAAGCAACCTGCTGGAGCGCTGGTTCTGGACTAATTTGCAGGGAGAAGTATGAAAATACTGGATCCCCAACACAAGACTGCTTCTGGGGACAGAAGTTCCTCATAGGGCACCCCAACTGCAGAATGCCTTTTCATTTTTCAGATTCACGAACCTTAAAATACATTCTAAAGCGTTGCCCTGAAAGGTGATGATGCTCTGTCAAATGCCAACTATAAAGCATCCATGTGAACTTGGGCTAGGGGAGAGAGTCTCTTACTGTTTTCAGAAAAGAAACATTAATTTGAACTCTTTCTTGCTCTTCATGAATGTGTATTCACCTCTGCAACTCCAGTAAAAATATTAGGATGCAAGGGCACTCATTTTAAATGCTTCTTCTGATTTTTAAAACATATTGTTTGACTTTTGATAAAATATTCACTTTGTTATGGAATGCTCTTGATTATGGACCAGATAAGAATGTATAATTCACAAGATGATGACTTTTTTTTCTTTTCTGAATAACACTGCATACAGCATTTTTATTTTTAAAGCTGTGATAGATCACTGGGGTTACAACGTATTTAATCACAGCAGCTTGAGCTTCATTTAATCATAGCAACTACCTCAAGCCTCTTTACAATTGGGTGCCTGACAAGTTTTTTTCACAGTAAACTGTCCACACTTCGAGGAAAAGAATCTAAGCACAGCCAGAGCCTGACACTCTTCTTGCATTTACTAGTTTTACAGTCATATAACTCCTACGATGTCAACAAAATTTGCTTTGATCTATAACTGTCATGTTGGTGACAACTATTAAATGGCATTATCTGTCACTAATTGATAACGATGGAACTCCCAATAGCATGGATACACATTGATTTGGTAGCTTTAAGAAGATCCAAAGTCACCTTTCAGCAGTTGTCATTATCTCATTATTGACATTTGTTTTGAAATACCAGCGCCACTTCTCAAGTATTTTGCTGCTCTCCCCCCAAGAACTGCACAAATTTTCAGATGCAAACATTTATTCCCTTCACCATCAGTTCTGGCTGAGACTTTCAAAAGACTTCTAAAGACTTTCATACATGAGCAGTTAATGTGAGGTGACCAGATGCTTTATGGTATCTGCTCACAAAAACATTTTCAATGCACACTGAAGGTGAGGCATTTCTCCTCACATTCAACCACTGGTAGCATATCAAGATTTTATAGAAATTGGGTATTCCAATTCCTTAAACAGCTTTGAAATCCACAACTTTGGACCCCAAGTATAGAGGAATATTTTGATACCTTTGCTTCTCTGCAACCTGTGAGAGTGGAAAATTCATTGAAACGTCTCTGAAGCAGCTTTGCCACTAACTTGTGGCAAGTAACACAGTGTTTGCCCTTAGGCAGACATGGCTGCTAGAGGCAATCAAACCACTAAGCACATGGTATAGGAAGACAACAATTTTAGACTCTGTGAGGTGTCACAGGGACTTTTCAGGATAGGATGTAAACAGAGACACAAACATGGCAAACCACTGAAATAATTCCAGGTATAAATTAATTTTACAACACAATTTTGCATGTAAATGGGTAGGAAATACCCAGCATACATATAACCTGTGCTGATTTTGGCTGGGACACAGTTAATTTTCTTCATAGTAGCTAGTATGAGGCTATGTTTTGGATTTGTTCTGAAAACAGTGTTGATAACACAGAGACGTTTTCGTTACTGCTGAGCAGTGCTTACACAGAGTCAAGGCCTTTCCTGCTCCTCTCCCCACCCCACCAGTGAGCAGGCTGAGGGTGCACAAGAAGTTGGGAGGGGACACAGCTAGGACAGGTGACCCCAACTGACCAAAGGGATGTCCCATACTGTATGATGTTGTGCTCAGTGTCTAAAGCTGGGTGAAAAAGAAGGAAGTGGGGGGGATGTTCGGAGTGATGGTGTTTGTCTTCCCAAGTTAAGTGTGATGGAGCCCTGCTTTCCTGGAGATGGCTGAACACTCGCCCGCTGATGGGAAATAGTGAACGAATTCCTTGTTCTGCTTTGCTTGCATGTGCAGTTTTTGCTTTACCTATTAAACTGTCTTTATCTCAAGTGAGTTTTCTCACTTTCACTCTTCCAATTCTCTCCCCCATCCCACCTGGGGGAAGTGAGCGAGTGGCTGTCTGGTGCTTAGTTGCTGGCTGGGGTTAAACCATGACATAACCATAGCAATGATTGATCTTCATACTCACTTTCAGCAATTTTTGCATATACAGTTGCCCATTTTGGTATGCCATGTAAGAAAATTTGCCTTGATACTATCAGTCCCTGAAACTGCTTGTGGTTTTACTGGTTGGAGTCAGTGTTGTGTAACTCACTGAGAAGTAAAGTTATGTTTTCTATGCTCTGGCAGTCTTTCAGTAAATTTAGTAGGCTACTTAAGCCTCTCTTTCTGAGCCTCAGTTTCACCAATGACACATAATTTTTATGAGAAACAGGAAACATTCACAAAGAGCACCAATGAGGTATTGTATTTGCAATACACAGAGCCGCAAGAGACAACCAGCCTCTCATCAGCAATGACCATCCCCAAAGCACAATGTGATAATATAAACAAATCATGTCTGTCATCCCTGGTCCACCTAACATGCACTGCACCAAAAGCAGAGCAAAACAACTAGCAGTCAAGTCAAATCAGATTATCAGATGGTCCTTTTCTCACTTTAAATCTAAACTGACTAAAGCCATAACCCTAACTGGAAAATGTAAACAACAAAAGCTGAGTCTTCCCTGGCTTGTAAGTAAAACTTCCAAAGAAGTCAGTAAGAAATTTGCCTAACCGGGGTGTTGTAAGGAATTGAGAAGTTGCTCAAGGACAAAAACACTGGAGTAAAAGCACCAATAGGTTATACTCATAAATTGGATTTCATTACATGTGTGGTTTACTGCTTGAACCCAAATTGTGCCTCAATAGGGGATTCATCTGTACTATATGCTGGGTATATGATTGGCAGCAGAACCAGGAGATTGATTTCCATCTTTAGTATTCATTAGGGGACTATGCATTATTACTTGCAATATATACAACACAATCTTAATGAGGCCTTTTTCCTTTGATTGTTTACCTAAAAAATGTACACCAAAAAAACCCAGGTGTGTCATAGGTGGCAACGTGATGCAAAATGGGAGACAGCAGGATGCAGAAGTGACACCAAAAAGGCAAAGGTCATTGGAATATAAAAATGCTATGATACATGAAGTAAGCTATCTGTTTGCACATATTAGAGGCACTGAAATGCAGAAGAAAGTGGGGGAAATTATATTACAGTGTACAAAGTAATAATAACTGTGCCTGCATGTCTTAATACCCTCTTGTCCCAGCAGTCCTGACTTTCTAGGCAGCCCACTTCTCCACATTAACAGTAGTCATTTGGAGAGCAGCAAACGTGCCATTAGAAGCACTTTTACAAGTGTATATTCATCCACCAATTAGCTTAATGTGGCCGCTTTCTGCATATTTTCTATCCAGGCTTGCACAAATCTTATTAATATTTCCCCCTAGCGCTTTGACAGATTACCTTGTCATTATGCATCCTGGAGCCTTTTAAACAATATGGGTAAACTACTGTTTGCGAGGTTAATGACAATTATCCCCTAATTACTGCATAAGTCACTCAGTCCACTTTATCTCATAGGCAGGGTTCTGCTCTGTGTATCTGCCATTGTGTCACTGTAAATGAATCTTGTATAGCTATGTTTATCTGTCGTTGCCTTGTAAATTACACTGACAGAAGAATGAACAAATTACTGTGTGTCATCACTAAAATACGGCTTCTGATAAAAAAAAGTCCCACAAGCACAGCACTTGAATTTTAGCCTGATCACAATTAGTAAACACATATTGAATGTTTTAGGAGATATATTTAGAAGTGGATGGGACACAGTGTGGTGGAAGAAGGCTCTGAAGTGGGAAGCCTAAGGGCGGTAAAACAGAAGAAATACAGAGAGCTACAGTAGTAGTAATTCCATGATCACCTCCTGAGAACTCTTCTGCTAATTTAACAGTTGATAGATGAGCCAGTGATATTTTCCAAACAATCTCATATTCAGGGCTGTGCTGAATTCCACAATTTCTATTGTTTCTGACCACAGCCACATAGGATTTTTCTTTTTAGCTGAGAAATCCAAACAGAAGTTGGAACAGAAGTAGCATCCATAAAACCACAGGCAATGTTAATTTAATGGATGCATTTCAGAACAGTATCAAAGAAGATTAATAATTTGGATCGTGTCTGCCCTGACCAGTCCTAGTGACTCCAACAGGACTTCTCAGTGCACAAGCCAGACCAGTATCTGGCAGGCAGCACCTAAGTCAATGGATTGATTAAAAATCAAATAAAAAATTAAATTAACACATTGCCTACTGTTTTCCACAGTGCCTGCACTTTGAGTCACCTCCTTGGTGTAATTAGAGTTCAACAGAGGTAGACAAAAAATTCTGAGTTCAATTCACCCTCTATGGATTGAGGTTGAGATTCTACCTCAGGAGAGGAAAGCAGAATTGGCAAATACCAACCTCCTGGTATATTCAATTTTCGGAAGCAATTTCAGGTCCCAGTTAAGAGTACTCTACTGGTAGGATATCACTGAGACCTGATATGTCCTCTGTATGTCCTATGTATGAGAAAGAAAGTTGACTTGTTATTGACCTTGATACCTTCTTTCACCAAAGACAGCTCAAGGACTTCAACAAGAAGCACATACATAGTCAGTGCTCAGAGGCAAAGTAAGTCTATGGTAAGGAACATTAAAACAACAACTGCTTTTAAAATAATGCTTCTTCCTATATTGGTCTTGGAGAGGTAACTGATTGATAGCCCTAGGAACCACAGTCCTTTGCAAATAATAAAACAGAGACAGTGCATTTCCACTCTGTCCTGGGAAGGTCCCTTCCTGAGTCAGAGAAGGCCTTTTAGTACTGGTTTTGTATTGCTGGCAATTACATCTATTGCAAAGAGCTAGTAATGAGTGTGCTTCTTATTGTGCTTAGGCTACAAACTTCATTTCCTCAAGCTCAGTACAGTCACAGCACATGAACTTCCTCTCACCACTGGCCTGAGCAGAAACTGAATCCTCTCCCTCTCCCTCAGACCTGACATTTAACTCTTAGAGCAAGGGTATTTCCCTGCTTGCCAGGCAAATGGATGATTCCTGGAGAGAGATGCTCTTTTAGCTACTTAGATGAAAGAACCTGCTGCGCAGCTTGCAGGAAAACGAATGCATAACAATGGGTATGTCAAACTTGCATCCTGCAATGAGGTTACACAGTAATGCATTTTATCAGCTGTGGGGACACACTTTATACACATATATGTGATACATTCACAAATGATATGTGTATTGATATGATAATGCTACATATTTGCATATTTAAAATGTTTTTGATTTTGCCTTATATTTTACACATCTCCTCATTCGGCAAACCTTCCCATTTTATACACATTCTAAAACATGTTTAGTAGCAGCTTCTGACTGGTACAAAAAAATGAAGCAGGAGGACAACATGTAAATTGGAGCAGAACTATGATTCTTGAAGGGTAGCAATATAAGACTGTTTAAGTTGCTGTACAAGAAAAAGGAAATGTTAGAATTCTCCAAAACCTGGTGATTATTTACTGCAATTCAGCAGGTTATACCAACACTGAAAATCTTTTTATTGTAGTCAAGTGTACATTTATTTTGTTGGATTACGATAGTATCATATCCAGAAACAATGGACAGACTGAGATATAACAAAATTACTGATATTACTGAAAATAACAGTGGTTTGAATGGAACATGGATGAGGACAGCACCTCTGACCATGCTCTCAGTATAGGTTGGAAGAAAAAGCTGTAGTGAAATGGTCAGAAAATGTTACAGCCATCACTGCCAGGTATAACTGAAAAGACTGATCGATTTTGAGTAAGCACTACCTCAAGGGTTTTGGTCCCACTAGGATTGATCTTTGTGTCTGTCCTGTGTTCAGTCAATGCAACTTTCAGCAGGGTATCCACTGCAGAAATAAATGGAAGTGCTGCAGTAACCCTCCACCCTCCCTCTAAGTATGTTATTTTCTCTCTATGCTGAAGGAAAAGTAAAACCAATGTGGCTGATGGTAAAGTGCTAAGCAACAGATGGTTTAAAATGTTTAAAGAGACAGAACAATGTTATTGTCATGTACAGTATTATTTGAAAAAATGCTTTTCTAAATTATTAATATTTCTCTTTGAATTTGGATGTTCTTTGGCCTCTGACCTTTGCTAATAGCAGAGAAACTCTGCAAGACAAGTGTTATACACTCATAATAGGTAAGTTGGCAGTCCCACCAAATGAAAGTAAGGATTAATACCTGTTTTCTATGCAGGCAAGTGTGGGCCCTAAATGCAACATTAACCTTTAAGGGCAGGGAAACAATGCTGGCTGCTTCTGGGAAAAACTGTGAGACTGTTTTAACTGAACAATTTTTATGAAAAACCCTGGCAAAATAACAGAATGAAATCAGGTGACAGCTAAGAAAGCAGATAGGAGAAACATAGTTATTCATGCCAGTTAGGATCTTTAAAAACATTCCACGTACTGTGCAAATTTTGCTTTTGCACATTTTGGGTTTCATCAGCTTTCTTCAAACAATCTCTAGAGATGCCGAGTTACTTGCAGAGAACTCTATTCATTAAGGAATATTATTTACATAGGTATTATTCAGCTTTGCCTGAGATCTTTTACATTTAAATGAAAGTATGTACCTTTGATCTAAAACTGATTCAAAAAGCTAAGTGATACTTCATATGGACATAGATCAGCAGGTGGTAAAGGTTGAGGTAAGCAAGAAAAACACTCTAAAATTTAAAAGGTACATGTTGTTAACAAGACAGCTCAGTCACAACATTACTTATGAGAGGAAATTCTGAAGAGAAACATGAACATTTAGAATTATACTAAAACCATTATTTTTGTGTATCAATTATTCATCATTTTCAGAGAATTTCACACACTTTGGAGCTTTAGCTACCACTTTCAGCTCTCAAAAACAGTACAGGAAGAACACAAACACATTTTTCATGAGCAATTCATGTTGAGGAGGACACTGGAAGTTATGATTCATATCCACAGTATAGACTGGACAGAAGAATAGCAAGAGAATGTTAAATGTTGGAGATTAACAAGCTCTGTTTGCTGGCCTAACCCTCTATTTAGGCAAAACTCCCTTTTTCCAAACATAATGGAAGTTCTGCTTGAGTAAATTCTTCAAAGTCAACCCATGCCGAGGCCTGTGCCAGTGCTCTCCTTCTTCCAGTCAAATGGCCTGGTATAGTAAGATGGCCATGAGCATTTAAGTGACCTCAGTTCATGTGCAAAAAGTCTTTATTATTTTTGGTCAGTTTGCAGGTCCAGAGTTAATGTCTGAAGTACAGGTGCAAGTGACCTGAACGCTTAGAAATTCAAACAGAGCGATCAAACTATACCTATTCTTAGGGTTTAAAGGACCTAAAACACCAAAGAGAGCTCTCATAAACTACAAACATTTGTCACCTGAAAATAAAACCAATCTTTCTGCATTTTTAATGTCTTTTCATATTGTAATCTCAGAGAAAGAGGTGGAGGTGGGCAACCTTGAGGAAACTGAAACTTTAATCCTAGACTCTCCAGCCACTTGTGTATTCTGGACAAATCATGGTTCTTCCATGTCTCCAATTCTTGTCTTTAAAATGGACATAGACAACATTTCCTCTTACTTCATGATGATGTAATGAAAAACACGCCACAAGTTTTGAAAGGCTGAAGTCAGTGGAGCCCTACCTATATGCAGCCTTGAATAAACAGTTTACTCAAATAACTCTGTCCTGCAGTAAGGTTTTAAATGAACTGCGCTACAGAAGAACTGAAAAGAAAAAGACAGACGACTTAGAAAAAGCCTATCTATAGAGCTGCAGTAACATTCACACTTCCTTTTTCAGTGGACAACAGTGGGACATGGCCAGAAGGGTTCACTTCTACGATATCCGGACATGTAAGTTACAATCAGTCAATGAACACCTTTTCTAGTTCATCCTCTCAGAAAATGACCTTTATTACACTACATTGTAATTATTTCATTCATGCTTATTATGTTCAGAGCTTCCCAAGTGAAATAATTCTCAAATAAAAATACCAATCCCAATTCCCCAAATGGACACCAATAAACTGTCATTAGATTACTTGTAGCGTAGCAAACTCTGAAGGAAATAGCAGTGCTCATACTTACAAGTTTCTTTTGATAACTTTACAAGCCACCCTCTTCCCCCAGGGGACAGACCACTTAATACAGAAGAGACTCCCCTGAATACAAATATTTGTTGCAAAGCAAATAAAATGAATTATTTTCATAAAGAGAGCAGTAAGAATAGCTTGGCAAAATGCAAGCAAAAAGTAACTTTTAATGTCTTTGGCACACCTCCAGCTCTTAGAAAACGCATCCAAAGTTGGTCCAAAAGTGACTGATAAAGCAGGCTTAGAGCTGCCTTTAAACTTTCACTTTTTAATAATAAAAAATCAATATATGGAGGATTACAAGCCTCTTGGTTTTGATTTTGTATATCAAAACCAAAAAATGACAAGGTTATGGTGGTGTATGAAAATCCTCAGGCCACAGCCACGATGATGCAAATATTTTATACCCTATTTATTTATTGCACTCTACTGAGAGGTTGAAATAAATTATTAAAATAAAATGAATGATCTTTTTTTACCTATATATATATATATATATTATGTGTAAACACAATCCTGAATATGCATTCTAAAACCCAGAAATTTAACAGATTACAGTTCAGACCCTAAGTTAATCATAAATGTCTATTTTAAAATAAAACAAGTAATAGTTTGGATAGCAACCTGCATACAAATGTAAATGCTCATATGGGGCCAAATGCACTGTGAATTACACTATGGAGCGAAGGAAAAGTAGCACGGTGTACAAAAGAATGAACCAACTGAATGTCTTAGCAATCACAGACTCTCAGTTGTTCCTCAGTGATGGCAATGTCTCAAATGAAACTGTTTAAACAGTTTTGTGAAGGAATTAAGACTCTTGGTTACATTGTTCACAGACAGACCAACTGAGCTTGGATCAATCATGATAGTAACACAGAAAATCTTGTATAGACAGAAGGCCATATTCCTGCAATCTTGAAAAAGGCAAATGGGAACTGAAGACTACAAACCAATGTCAATTTTGTCCACATAGGACAGTAAGGTCAGACCTCTAGAGGGATCTGCAAAACTCACAGTAAGTGGAGTTACCACAAGTTATTTAAAACATACCTGTATGTCTTGCAGTCCTCTTAGCAAGAAATGATTGCTGCCAAGTTATTAGAAATGCAACATTAGTGTTGTTACGTGATCAACTCCTGGAATCGTTTTCTACATTTTTTAAGTGGACTACAGAGTACTTAATTCGATTTTGTGGGGCTAAACAGGCAAGGTTACCTATATCATGGTGGTCCCAACCCATATGAGCTTGAAGGAGGGGACCACACCTTCTAAAATCCATTAATCAAATCAAATTACTATGCAGGATTCACCATAGGAACATCACAGCAGTGTGAGCATGCTTAAACAATTATATTGTGGTACACACATAGCAGCAAGGACATAGCAAACAGCAGCAGCAGTAGGTCAGGACATGCAGTAATGCAGTGGCTTACACCTGCCTTTTTACTGATCTGAGGGAGTGAAAAACACTGAATTTACACTCACACAAAGAAGGCACTATAGGTGCTACAAGACCTGTTAACAACATTTGACACAAGATAGTAAAATTAGGTTAAAGCCAGGCTTTGTTCTTCCTTAAGTGCAGTTTTAGGAGGGAAAATAACACAGGGAGATGAAGAATGAAGCTGCGTTTTCACAGCAGCAGGACAGGTGAGGTTTGGAAAGAAGCAGTAAAAACTATGTGTGAGAATTAAGAGAGAGGATAAAGCAATAGTCTACTCCCTCTGCAACCATTCACCCACCTCTTTTTCCTATTTTTCAACCGGAGAGGTGAGAGCTGTGGCTGTAGAACACCCACCTATAGTATAACCATCCATAAGTGAGCACTGGCTGGGCCGATGCCAGAACAGTAAAAGCAACATTCACTTAGTATTTTTTAAGCACTTTGTATTGTACAGAGCCCTCTAAGGAAGATTGATTTCCATAAAGTCCCATTTCCATCTCCAGGTACTGATGATGCCATAAACCACAAGAGTTTCTCCACTCAAAGCCTGCAGTGGAATTTCAGACTTACCACAGGAAACCCATGTATTAGCCAGAGCTCAAGGAATACAGGCATGTACTGCAAGGCATAGCGTTAGGTCAGCCTCAGGATCGAAGAGACAATAAACCAAGACAACAGTGTCCAGCTTTAGAATAACTATGCACACATGCATGCAGACATATTTCATGCATGTTGTCTACATTTCCTAGAGAACTCTAACTATTATTTAAAGCGCTTTGATCATCACTCTACTACTGCCCAGTTAAAAGCTTTCTAGTTGAAGATGGTGAGGCAGAATTCCCTGAAAGAATTATAAAAAATGTTTTTTGGACTTCATTATATCTGAATGTTTTGGTGTTTTTTGTGGGATATACAATGGCTTCTTATGGTGCTCTTCTGTCACTTCATTTATCTGGCTTGGATTTCGTGTTGTGTGTGACTTGACAGCTATTATATTTGAACTGGTATAAGAAAAAACATCCTTCTCCTCTCCTGTGCCATATAAGACTTTCAAACAAGATGAAATTAATTGACAAAAGAAGAAAGAAAGGGGAATGGGATATGTCATGTTCAAGATAAACTTCAGGGAAAATGTAAAAGTCACAATCCACTTCATGCATTTTAAAATTATTTAGTAATGTATTTTAAAAGTATTTAGTGTCAGGAGAACCAATCTTATTTGAAGTCCTAGCACGACTTAAAGAGACACCACAGATGAAGAAATTGCACTCTAATGATGCCTTCCACTACACCCAATCTACATATACAAGCTGTTGTTCTAGTTCTGAAAATACACTTTTCAAAGCCTGTGATGAAGCCTCAGTGATGCGGGGCTCAGCAGAAGTACGTAAGTGTCCCCTGAACCTCAGGTGTAGCTGCCTGTCAGGAATGCAGATGCTGGCGACATCTGCCTCACTGGGGACTGAGCGCTCCACTGATTCAATAAAGCTACACAAGTGCAACAGGCCTTGATGTCAGTTACATGGTTTTACATACCTACCATGTCAGTGGTTCTCAGCCTCCCTGGGAATTTATTCAGATATAAGTGTATTCAGCCCGTAACAATGTCTTCTACCTGCCAGAGAGCTAGAAATATTCCCACCTTTTATGAATCTACACTGCATGACTGCCGGTGTTTTACATGTTGGGAGAGGGAGAAAGAAAAAGAGAGAAAGAGAGCAGGACAGGAGATAGAAATGGAAAGAAAAAGGGGTGGGGGGTGGGGGAGAAGAGAGGAAGCAAAAGCAAAAGACGGAGAATGAGAATGAAAGGGAGAGAAAGAGAAGGATAGGGAGGGGGAGAGGACGCTTTTCTAGAATTTCTGTTTCACCCCCATTTTATAAATTTCTCTAGGAATAAATCCACCTACACACCTACAGCACTTGTCCAGAAACTGTTTAGAAACTGCTAGAACAATGACTTTGTCTGAACCACAGTGCTTAACACATCCACTTCCTCTTTTATTTAGAAGGATATTCATATATTCACATTCAAAATTTCAGTCTTGCACATTTGCAGTTATTTTAACTTGGCTTACACAAGCAGTCAGTGCAACTACTTGCTGATGTAAAACTGCTCGTGTGGGTTATCCTTATGCAACTGGGGCTCAAATCAGTTAATTTCTAGATGCAGACGTAAAATACAGACAACAGTTAGGAAAAGGTATGAGTGCTGGAAACCTGTAGATTAGATTTCTGTATACTTTGCACATTGAGGCTGGGTATCAACAGAGAAAAATGCTAACAACATTAATGACCTTCAATGCCCTCTTACACCCCATTTCGCACTGATAAAAAATAACACAAGGAGTTTTTACTGTATCACAGCCTCTTCTTTTTCTTTGTGTTTCTTTAATTCTGATGATATTGTCGGTAACAAAGACTAGCAAAGTGTACTATTAAGGGCTGGGTTTTTTTGCCATCACTATATATCAATGATGCAAGGTAAAATTAATTTGTAATAAGCTTATCTACCCAAAATTGTATCTTTCATCATTAATACTCTGACCCTGGTTTTTGTCAGTTTTATTGGCCACAAGTTTGTGGGGACAGAAAGGACACACTGCTTTTCTTACTAATTACAAGTAACTCCACATAATGTATGTAAAGGCAATGACAGCAAGAGAACTACGAAGACACTATGCAAATGTGCAGAAGAGAGGTGCAGCAGGAGCTCTCCTTTCTATCAACTGTAAATGGAAGCAGTGTGGTAGGCCTGAGGGTGACTCAAAGATGTACTCATATTAGAAATCTAAAATGTTGGACACGTGCTTCTGAAAACACATCTAGTGTTTGAACTCACAGGAATACATATTGTCTGATAGGTATACGGTTATCACCAGTTTTATATATGCATACAAAGCAAATTGATCCCTTTCCCTCTGGAGTCCAAGCTGAGATAGTTTTGAAAGTGTGACCCCTGATATCCATTATTGCAGTGGTGCACACTCATGATTCCTAAGCATTACTTGCATTTTGTGCATGTCAATAGAAAACAAGAACAGAGTTGCACATATATGCTTTTTGTAAATTCCTCCAACTTTTTTTCCTTTAATGTTTTTTTTTTTTTTCTTTGCAAGCCTTAGGAGAGATCTCCATCTTCTAAATCAAAATGTTAGTGAAAAGGTTTGGCCCATAAAGATGATATAAGTGATACTAGTTAGAGATCTTACCCAGGCTTGCTATTTTTTTCCTTGCCTTGATATTTGATACAGAAAATCATGGCACATGGTGGGCAGAAAATAATTTTACTCTCACTGTTCCACCTCAATACTCCAAAACCAGTTGATAAACAAATTGCAGAATTACAAAGTGAGTAGTACTTTGAAGGATTTTATAACCTATTAAGTATCAGGGTGTATTGTTTTATAAGTTTTTTTCCTACCAATCTAAATTTTTTATTAAATAGTAAATTCTTAATAAACCTCAAAATAAATTCTTGTGATCTAGCTGAACAGCATAAAATTTCCTCCCCTAGCATTTATTTATTTATTTATTAAATTAACAACTGGCTTGTTAAGCATGACATTTCTTTTGGTTTAAATACGATAAGCAAGATAAGATTTCTCCACAAGTACAAGAAGAAAAGTAAGACGTCAAGTAACATGTTAACCATTGCATATTTAATTTAAAACAATGGATTTTGTCTTTTGTTCTACACCTCAATTAATTGTTAGATGTATGCAAATGACTGAAAAGTTTCAGATAATCAAAACACGTGTGACTTGAGCCATAGCTGAACCTTGCTCTGTCTCCATGAATAATATTTCTGGGGTAAACCAGTTCAGTCATACTCACTGCCATCCATGTGTGTAAATGCATACTGGATCAGACTTTCCCAGTTCCTTTCTATCGACTGTTGCTTCTGCTATCTGTCTGAAAATGAATTTCACCAAACATGACTAAATGAACCTATTTCCTTCCTGTGGATAAAGCAAGTTAATGAGAATGCCTAAAACCTGATATTGGAAGATTGGTCTCCTTACAGCAGCTGGTCCCTTGCTATAACTCGGATTAGTTTCAAATTTCTATTTTTTTTCTGATAATTTACTATTTGTGATGCAACAGAAATAAAACATCCTACAAAACCAGTAACTGAAACAGAAATTGGTATCAAACTGAACCAGTCATTTATGTGGTGAATGATTTATAGAAATGTTAGGGGGATACCTGGAATATAGTTCTCTGTGCAGACATAAAATACAGTTTTATTTAGTATAGCATCTTTCAAACAAGCTGTATCCTAAAATGCAGCGCAGACTTATATCCTAGTGTTACACTGATATTGTAAATAACAGCAGAGGGAGAAATGAAGAGGCACAGGTAAAAGGAATGTTTTCAGCTGAGACCCGAAAAGAAATAGAGATGCCAACAAAGCATAGACTGTATCTAAGAGCACAAGCTAGAGAGGAAAAAGAGCTTGTATGAGCCATGACAAGCAGCCTGTAGTGGGAGATAGAGGAAGTCAATTGCTGATGAGCTGAGCTAGCAAAGAAAGGTCTAGGGATACAGTGGTCAAATTTTGCCACCACACATAAAAACTTGCAGTCTCTACTGAAGTAGACAAGAAATATGTGTGGGCATCCAAGGCCAGTATTTGGCTCTCTCCTCTGATTCATGCTGGTATAAATTGTGAACAATTCTGTCATCTTTGAAGAAGTTCAAACAGTATTTTTCCAGTATAACTGGACTTAAAACCTGACTTTTGTGGATCAATCTGACTAAAAAAAAGCATGTTTTGTTGTTGGTTTGGTTTGGTTTGGTTTATGAACAACCATCCATTTAGTCCGTGGCAAAATCTGAAGGGAAAGCTAAATGGAGAACAAGGGAAGGTTGGTCAATATGGTTGCAGTTTTTCTATGCACATATAATAATATAAAAGCAATGCTACATGCTGGAACAGGTTGGCAGAAAAATCATTTAATAAACGTGACTGAGAAGGTCCCTGCCATTAAGTTCAAATCCTGTAAAAGGTAATTTTTCAGGTACAGTCAGTGTAAGAATCACTCTGTCTCAAAAAACTGTCATAGATTCTCACTAAAATTACCTAGATCAGGCAACGAGTAGAAATTCAAGTTCTTAAATGAAATGGAAGCTAACAGAGGCTTAATTAAGAAGATATGGAGAAGGCTTTCCTAGGTTTAGGGCTTTTTTATTATGATGTTTAACACCACTCCCTTCTTAGCTCATAGACAGCAATGCTTTTGAAAGAAATTTCAAGTTATTTCAAGGCTCACAATATGTTGCTATGGTGCATGCTGCCGAAGAGAATAAGCTAATGGGCTCTCTCTTTAATGTGATTAGAGCTATTATTGACATAATGCCAGGAAGACGCAAAACCATTAGCATTACACTACAGCTCACTTCAGTCACTACTCAGATTTAGCATTTGATCCACAATTTTAATTTTGCTCTGCTCTATTCAGGGCTGCATTACACAAAATGCATAATTAAAAGCTGCTGTGATTCTCTCTACTTCTCAAATTAAAAACATAGCAAACATTTGTAGTTCTAATCCACCAGAAATTAATAAATCAAACATTGTCTTTTATCCTCATTCCTCAGTGCAATTCAGGATGCATGTTGGGAATATTTTACCATGCAACAGAGAAAACTACACTAAGAGCCACTGCTCAAAAGGAACGAACAGTCTCTAAAGCCTGTACTGTACTGCAGTGAGAACCTGGAGGACAAGAGAATACTGATAACCTCATGATTCCTAAAGTTATACCAGGAGCTGTTTCTCAATGCCATCTCCCTATAAATCCTTTAAATTCATTTTCCTTTATTAGTTTTTTTGGTCACTAAAGAAGAGTAAAGCTATGGGTGGTTTTGATTTTGCAGAATCATGTACCTTTTGAGTTTAGATTTTGCAAACAAAACACAGGAATAGTGGGGATCCTAAGCAAACGTACTAATTGGTTCATGTTGCAGATCAGCCCAATGATCATAGCTCATCATTTCTCCTTAATACACACATAGGCCTTCTAACAAGACTTAAGGCATACTGCACCTACCTTCTACAATCTGACAGTGCTTCCCAATCTCAATGTCAATTTGTTTCATTATAAATGAGGCAGGCCAAACTAACCAGTTAGGAAGTTAGAAGCATTCATTCCAGCTTACTAGAATTGTATGCCAAGTAAAACAGCATTCACATTTTGCTTGCTCTTATTTCTTCCCCAGATTTTTCCATGAACAGTAGACATGACTGCAGTTTTTTGTAAGATGCCTTTCATTTTTACTGTGGAGCTAAATGTTGACAGTGCAGGTGGCAGTACAAAAAGTTTTAAAAATTTCATTCCTCCTGTGAAAAAATATATAAAACAGAAAATGCTAACTGCATTTAATTTTTTTTTTTTTTTAATCACTTGAGTGGTGTAAAAAGGCTTCAGTAAAAACATGGTTCAGGCATAACAATATATTTTAAATGTCCTGATAATTTTTACCATTGGCTCAGAATTTTGCTTGCGTGACACAGTAGAAAGAGGCTGAATTCTAAAGCTTTGGATTCAAATTACAGATTGCAAATGCACACATGTATAAAGGCAAGTACCAAAAGTACAAGCATATACTAGCATCTGGATTTTATATAAACAGTAAAAATCTAATTCAATAGCAACTAATTAGGAATTCAAAATTAAGGCTAAAACTATGCATTTTAACTATTCTGCACTGTTAAGAATTGTTTTAATACTTATCACTGTTCAATTACTTAAGCAACCCAATACTGATGGTACAACTCCCATTCTAAAGACAGCTTAAAACCTATATACTAGATGACTGGACTATTTTGTAACAAAGCAAAATCTGAAGACTGAAGCAGGTCTTAAAATCTGAGATCTCTTAAACATAGAGATTATTTTCTTCAGCTGCAACTTCTCTCTCATTTTTCAGCAATGGGAGCCTGGGTAGACACTGACCTAATGCTACTAAAACTATACAGTGTCTTGATCATCTTATCTTGTAGATCAGAAATATAGATTGTTCTGCCTCTCCCCTCAAAAGCATCACAACTGTAGCATCCGTTATTTTTCTAAAATAACAGCTTCGTTTAAACTTTTTTTTCCTACTGTAGTTGAACACTCTGATGAACTTAAAATGTCTTTATTGAAATATTTCTCTCTAGCACATAAATACACTTTGTGCTATTGTTCAAGCCTGACAGGATCCAAGTATTTTAGGGTTGTTTGCTAGTTGGGTTGTTTGTTGGGTTTTTTTTTTAAGAGAGTTAGATCACAGTTTTTGCTTATCTTCATTATTCCTTCCAAAGCTCCACTACATAAAATCACAAATAATTTTTTTGTTAAAATACTACTCAAAATACTGCGAAATAAATATGTAAAGTTAAGATTACAACAGGAAGAAATTTGTTTACGAAAAATATGTAACAAGATGTAAAATTAAGTCAAATATGTATTAGGAAGCTAAGGGAAACAATAATTTAAGGTACAACTTATCCATATTTACATGCAGTTAGCTCTTTCTTAAGTCTCTAGAAAGAGTTCTTAAGCCTTAGCTATATGCTTTGCTAAAGATTTTGCTAAATAATGACATCCTAAACATTAGGGGTCAAATCTGGTCTTACTGAAGGCAGTGGAAACAAGTGCATACCCTCGGACTTGCCTTGGATTAGCACAGAATAGCAAGCTTGAACCCGAGCCCTTCCCAAGTTCAGGCCTAAATACAAACTTTTCTACTGTGTGCCTAAACCAGGTATACCCTTTTCTCCTGCATAATTAAGATTGTTGGGCTTGAGTCAACTACTAGAGAGCATATATGGCAATTTTGCAAGGGCCAAAGTAGGAAGAAAAAGTCCTTCTGGGCCCCTGCCAAGAAGGGTTCAACATCAAATGCACTCAGACCTGACAGCAATCATTGTGCTTTCACCTGCTGTTGGGTCACCATACAAACAAGACACAGCTTCAAAGCTTTTGTTTTCTTAATGCTGTGCACAAATGTTGGAAGACTTTCCCTACTAACTCATATTTTATATAAATGTTTCTATGTAAAAGGTCTCCAAGTACTACTTTATTTTCACTAGATTTAAAAACTAGAATGTTCTGTGCTTTGATCAGCAAAAACCTAATCTGATTAGATTCAGATCTCTTATTATTCAAAAGCACTCAAATGTCTTCAAATTTTCAGCTCATATTGATTCTGGGAAAATATCAGTATTTTCAAACTATCACAATTTATTATTTCCAGACTTAAAAGGGACTGACATAGGTTACATACTGCAATTTTGATTGCAATATTCCCTATGAAGAGACTGTTGGGCTTCACAAACATAAAAATCTTCTGACGTCTGAAGTCCTTATTGAAAATTCAAATGGAAGTAATTTCCTCTATAAGGACACATGGTGACGTGTCCTACGCTCCTTGTCCAAGTCATACTGATATTTGTGTGCAAATAATGAAGTACAAGGATGTATGCCAAATGTATTTAACCTTTCTCTGATAACAATCTTTACCATCATTACAGTCCATTTCCTTACCAGTATTGAATTAATGGGTTTGGATAAATCTTCTGCCAAATGTATCATACAAAACCAATTAGGAATTCTTAAAGGATCAAAAGCATCTTCTGGTCCCAGTGAGTCTGTACCCACTGGCTGGCAATATGGTTAATAAACATTTTAGAAGTAAAGCAATGAAAAATAAAGCAATGAAAGTAAAAATGAGTGTGATCTCTGGAATGAAATACCACTGTCAACAAGGCAAATGAGGGTGATTTATTTCAAAATCATGTTCAATCTCAGATTCACAACATACTTAGTCTTCTTGCTTACCCTTTCTCAGTGAACCAGATTAGCTTAAATCAGGTCCAGCCCAGAGCACCCCTCGACACTGTGACTGTGTGTGAAGAAGAGGTCTCTGTGAAGGGAGCTGCACTACCTGAGCTAGGGGCACAAAACTGTGTCTAGTGCTATAGGAAAGGCAAAGAAAAAGTCAGCCAGCCCATCCATGACTGAGACAAAAACAATGTTGAAATATCTTGAGATTTCATACAGGCAAAAGATAACTATCATATTGACAAAGTGAATGGCAATGCAGATAACTAATAGATTAATTAACAAGAGATAAGTACAACTCAAGAGTGTAATAACCTTTCTAGGCTGCACCCCAGTATCTCTGATCTGCAGTGAGCACTAATTGCAGGTCTAACTGAATCCTAGAAGTGTCTCATAAGATAAAGTATAAATATAAAAGCAATACTGTAATTTATAAATGTTTTGTTCCTCATTCCTCTCATTTTTGCTCCTGCTGTTGTACTTTTGTTTCTTCACACTTCTTCAGCTATGTCTTGGCCACCCACTCCCTTATACCAAGCAGAATGACTGACCACACCTTTCTACACAAAATGTACTAGGCCTGAGACACTCCTCCCAAATTTGCCAGGATAGCCACAGAAATGTGGAAGCACCAGTAAAATATCACGGACTCATTTATAAAACAGAAGGTCACCACAGCACCTGACTACATTATGGGGTGCTTCCATCCAACCTCTGTTAACACCGATTTTCTTACAGACACCTGTGGCCTGCATTTTTTTAAAACACTGAAATTCTGCAAGCCATGGCAACTACTGAGTCTGACATGCATCTCACTTGCAGACATGTAAATATGAGTTGCTACTGATTTATATCAGCACAAGGGAGAAACAAATCAGACTGAAAATATGTGGAAGGTGATAAGGAAAATACCCAAACTCAGAACACTCAGGCAGAGACTAAATTGCTACCTTTTTCCTGGATAGTCTATTAATCTCTGATTTTATCCTTCAGTGAACACAGAATGGTCTGCGTAAAAACATCTTTTAATGCAAATTATAAGATGAAAGGACTGTTAGATGTCATAAGTGTACATCATCTCCTGTACAGGTGCTTTTTAGCTGAGGAAGCACAAGACCTAAATTAGCCACATGGATGCTGGTGGACTGTACCAGAGCACACTGTAAGGACACAAGCATGGTTTTATACCACCAAAATGATCACATTATGTATTACAATAAATCTGCTTTTGCAATAAGAAAAAAGAGTTTGTCAGTGTACGGGAGAAGAAGCACCATTCCCAACTACTGACAGCTACTGGGTGAGATAAGCAGGACAAAGCTGAGGGCACAGATGAAGACACAGAAGGTTAGTTTTGTTCCACTATAGGGAAAATAAAAGCATGATATCCTAATATTAGTAATATGTGTGTGTGTGTGTGTGTGTGTGTGTGTGTGTATGTTCATACATCCTCATATACTAGAAGAACTTATCTTACTATAATGCATGAGGTGTGACAGATTTTCAACTCTCCCACCAGCCCCTCTGTAAAGGTAAAGGTAGATAATGAATTGTTTTTCTGTTTGGAAAAAAAAAAAAAGGAGGGGGGGGAATTACTCATTGTGTTCAGTAATGACAAAAGGGAATTAACCCCCCCCCAGCTTTCTCACATGGGCTAAGAGCATTTTTCCATGTTTAAATTCCCAGACTCCAGTGACAATGAATACATGAATGTTTGGTGCCAGTGCAAGTTAGCAGTAAGGTAAAGTTCAAACTAACTAGAGGTAAAACTGATTGGAATCAGACCCTGGGTAAGACTCTATATCATTTGTGCTTAGCTCAAGAGAAACCAATGAAATTGCAGTGCAGAAAGCGGTAACCTGTCTGATGAGAATGAGACCCAAAGCATGGGCAGGCACCAAGCATGGCACACACGGCCATACTGAAAATTTGTCTGTGATGTCCTGCAGTATCTGCTGCTGCTGTGTCTCAGCTCTGAGGTTCTCCTTTTAAAAGATGTTGCCAGTCATACTGAATTATGCCAGACAGTTGGATTATGCCTGTGACAAACACAGAAAAATACCCCTAGATTTAAAGATCATTTTCGCAGGTATACCACTAGCTCTTTACTGCAGCAGAAACAAAAAGCCCCCAGCTTTATAATAAGGCAATCAAAAACCACAGTCAACATGCAAAGATAAGAAACTCCAGTACTAAACTGTTATCAGCATATATTTGTTAAAGGCTACCTTATTTTAAGCTCGTACCACACTGTCCACACTACACAAAATAGCAAGTCTGTATTCAGCTTTCTTCACTCTCCCAGACAAAGCTGTCCTTCTGAGATAGTCCCCAATAAGTTGGATAGATTTTACATGAATTTATGACTATAGCTATGACTATACAATGAGAGAAAAATAGGGAAAATCAAATCCATAATAGTCAATGAAGTTTCCAACAGCTGTGTACTCACAATATTAATTCCTTGTACTTATACATATTTGTAAAATCATATATGAAAATAAACTTACCAAAGTAGTTACTTTTGATATATGTAGGTAGTCCTGTACTGACTGGATATTTGCATCACTGTTAGCATAGGCATGCCCAGATTATGAGGTTGGGCCTCTGAATGTCACCATGATTTAAATAATAAATATTAAAACCACAGATAGCTATGAAAAAAATCTACAGCAAGTTTTACAATTAAAATCTGTTGCTAGTTAGCTGTGCGGGACACTAACAAAAAAGCTACAGAAAAGAGACTTCAAAAATGTTTTTTTAAAACCACAAAACTCAGTTAATATAATAAGCAGGAAGAAGTGGATTTATTGTATTGGAAGCAAAAGATCAGTCAATTGTAAGCAAACTGCAGTAGTTCTGGTCTCAGATGGGTTTTCAGTAGGTTTGCAATGTCTCATACACAGGTCAAAGCAACATGTTTGACTACTTGCTTTCACCATGGAAATACTGAAAAGGCCATAAGTACTAACCTGAAAAAGTGAAAGTGTTTGCTATCATAATGCAACAAAATTATTGCCATACCAACAACACCAACAAATCACAGAATATCAGTTCAAATTCTTTCCTTTTGTATAGGTGACTGATGATGTGTCAGCGTACATGTGTGTACCCACATCTTTTGCAGTCTCTACATCTTCACTCCTCCGCTCAATCAACTAGCTGATGAGACACAAAATTTTAGTGGCCGTGAAACTATGGTCTGCGGTCAGACTACAGGATTTGCTACTTCTGCTACAGTTTGGAAAGTTTAAAAAAAAACGACAAAACCAAGCTGAGAAGAACAAAGTAAAATATTTACTGCTGGCTGTTACACTACATCCTTCAAGTTAAGGCTAATGTGCTTTCCAATATGGGAACATTACCAAGGGGTCAGCATTACAGCATTAAAATTTTAGAAACCAGGACTCTCAGGAGCAGTCCATGGTCTTACAAGCAAAGGAACACAGATAGAGTGATGGAGCCACTGAACCACAAACAGTAGTTTTTAAGTGAAAAGTCATGCAAAGGTACAAGGGCCTCAGGTCTCTGGTGTAACAGGTACATCTATGTCTGCCTATCAGCTCACTCAAGTGCTATTAAAGGCCGACCAATCCATCTGAGTGGGCCCATTTGCTCCTTGCAGGTACAAATGGCTATTTGCTGTACATATGCGATTACACACTCACTTCCTTTGCCCTATGCTAACAGCATGTAAAACAAAAAAGTGCCATTTTATGTACACAAAGGCACTTATCTGGGGCCCTTGGGCTCTGAATACAAAGCACTCTGAATAGATTGATGGTACTGCGGTGGGGACAAACAGGAAATGGACAACTGTGTATTTCCCAGGTTAATAGCGTAATGATTCTTTATTACTAAAAAACTTGTGCACTTCACCACCTTTTGCTACTGATTCTTCCACAGTAGAAAGATATGCTATAATGGAAAGCAGCCACCTTCTTTTCAGGCAAAGGATACTGAGAAAGTCAAAAGTGTCGGGGAGGGGTTCTGGACTTTTCTCCTGATTGCTGTTATCTTATTTCTCTGCAGTTCCTGTTACTGCTGACTTAATTCTACCAATGCTTAAGAGTTTTTTTTTCCCCTTAGCTGAGGGTACAATACATGAAACCTTTCTAGCAAAGGCTGGATTTTATCCAGCGTTTTCAGTTCCTTAAAAAAATACACTTAAATGTAATTAACAAAAGCTTAGGTGACACATACACTGGATGGAGTATTTCATCCATGAACCTCCAGAGACTTCTGTCTGAATTGCACGCATCATAGCAGGTGCAGTGCGTTTTACTGCTTGTATCAGCTAAGATCCCTGGTGAAAACTACAGCAAAGCAATTCATTAAAAAAAAATAAATAATAAAAACTCTCACACAATAATGCCTACACTTTCCTCCCTGCTTATCTCCCGCAAACGCATAGGATTTTTCTCTTCAGAAAATTAATCTACACAGAAGAGCATCAGGCCTGTTAAGAGTGTCGCTCCACATAAAGAGTATGACTTGTGCTAAGATTCAGGCTACAGTTTTTAAAGGATGAAGCATTCATAGACCTTGCTATATAGACAGAATTTTTTCTCATCCTCTTTCAAATGTGTTTGTTACTTAAATGAAATATCAGTGTGAGAGGTACCCTTAGAAATATCTACATATCCTTGCCATAAATACCAACACCCTCCCCCTACCAGGCAGTATTAATAAGACTAGCAATGTAAGCTCATAATTTGCGCTTTTTATTGTCCCTTGGTGACTCACACTCCAAACAGTAAGGTAGTTCTCAGCATTTTGAAATTTGGCTTTGTGTTAAATTTTGAACAATATCTGCCATTTTACACCTCAGAGCTCAGAGAAGGCTGCACAGTAGTTGGTGTACAGATGTGACAGAATGTTTTTATTCCAGAAAAAAGCTCCCTGTTTTTGACACACTGGAAAATGTACAGCCAGAGAATGCTTGAGGCGAAGATGCCACACCAGCCTTACATCTGTCTGCTTTCATTTGTCTACAACTGTGCTTATAGATAAAACAAGCCTTCCAGATGTCATCACAAGCAGTGTTCATATGCTGACTTCACTGAGATGCTATTGTTTGCTGCCAGCATAACAGAGTTGTAAAACTAAAATATTTAAACTCTGCGCTACTCAACACAACTTGGAATGTCACACAGGATCTTATTTCAGAATTAATTAATGTACACCCCAATAAAATAATCATGTGTTAAAAAACAGAGCTAGCTGGCATATGCAATATGCTGCCCTTCTTTCTTCTTTTTCTTTTTTTTTTTTTTTTTTTTTAAAGATACTGTTTGCATTCCAGGAAATACAATCGAGCTAAAGAAGCTGCCCAAAAGGGAACAAAACATACACCCCCCATATTTTTGAAGAGAATGGGTGACTCTATCTGTAGAGTGTGTGGTAACATGTTGTATATTGCACGTATTTTAAACTGTCCTGATTTTGTGGAAGAAGGATTGCTACTGAAAACTAGCAGATATATTTTAGGGGAATATCTTGGTCTACAGTGGTTGTAATTAAATCTTTACTAGAGCTGGTGGCAAATAATTAACATTATTCCAGAATTCATGGCTTTGCCTATGTCATGTCTTGTGAACACTGCAGTATCATTAATTACTTGCAGTCAGAAAACAGTGAAAGCTTTCTCTAGGTGACCATTCTGCTACAGAACTTCTGGTCAACTACGCTTAGTTAAGTTAAAACAGCATTAATTAAAAATTTGGGGCTTTAAATTCCTCCAGCTGTTTGTGTAGAAAACAAACAGACATTTTCCTCGCCAGGTATTTCTGATCTCTGGTCCAGAGTCTTTAAACTACTGTTTCTGTTGAGTAATTTGAAAATACACAAGAAGGCAAACTTTTACCAGTGAAAATACCTCAGTTTCAGACATTTCTTGCTATTAATGAAATTATAATCTAGGAATTTTAAAACGCTTCACTCATGACTTCTGTGAAAATTATCCTATTGGACCATCATATACAGTATTCCTATCATGCCATATTGAAAATGTTCAGTTATCTCTATGATGACAAATTTAATAACTGAAAGTTTTGAGTTATTAACTCTTAGAGAAGTATGGTAGGTTGCAGACAAGCATGTGAAGTTTTTAAGCTCTCCAGAGCAAATTGCTTTGGAAGACAATTCATTTCTGAAGAGCAACAAAGCACAGACTCTACAGGCTCTGAGACCCAGCTAACTGCTGGTAAAGAAAATTCCTACTTTCTCAGAAAGTCTACGTAAACTTAATCTTACTTTTACAAGGTTTGTGGTATAAAATGTAATGTTGTAACAGAAGGAGGACTGTAAAGCTTGCTTGACTGTATATCTTGAAGAAGTCTTCTTAAAATTTCTGTCAGCCTTTGCACAGACTGGAAGAGACTGCATCTGCAACTTGGTAAAATCCACAGAGGATATTTTCAGCCCCCCTAACTTTTATCAGTCAAATAATTTTTATTCTAGGAATTTATATAATCTTCCAACACACCTTAAGAATCCTGAGGTTCTATGGTTCATATACCATATTTTGAAATCAAGGAATATGCATGTTCAGTTGATAAAGTTACCAGGGTTTTAAATGTTGAGGGAAACAACAAGGCATTACTTACCTAGTCAAATTGTATTGTACGTTCTCACTTGGGGTGAACAAAACCCCATGGCTTATCACTTATTGCAATTAGCATTATATTTCCATTTCTTTTTTTTAAAGTTCCTTTCAAAAAAACCAAACCCTAAAACAGTTAATTGGTCAAACAACAGAAAGCAATTGAGAACTCACCAGTTTCTATCAACAAAAACCTAAAGAAAGATAGAGATGAAATCAAATTTGTTGCAACAAAATTAAGGGGTGAAACTTCATTTATTTACACTGGTACTGTTAAAAGATTGTGGTCATAATGCTAAAAACATACACAAGTCAAGTCTTCCAAATGAATTTAAATACAAATATTGGAGGGTGAAGACTCTAAGACCCACTGTCAGTATAAAGAACTCCATGTGTACTGCAGAACTTTGCACTCCAGTTCACTCATCCACTAACAGTGAGAAACATCTTGCTACTTGTCATCCATGTGTACTTCAAAAGAACCCAGAGCATGTAGTCCTTGTTCCACCATGAACTGTAGAGCTGATTCAGTTTACTGTCTGGGATATCTTATGACTATTTTATTTAACTGTTGTATGAAATTCATACCATGGTTCATACAGCAAGCCTTCAGATAGCTTCCAGGAATTTCAATCATTTCCAACTCCAAAGTTTCCTAAATCGGTAATTGTAATTTTATAGAAAGAAAACATCAATCTTCTTGTGTATATAAATGTACACATGCACACACACACACATATTTACATACAGGAGTCAGAGGAAAGGCTATTTGTAAATAATCTGTGAATGCCTTCACCTTTTTTTGTGATAGATAGGTCTTATCTGAAGATACTGTATAGCACTTTCTCTTCACTTCAGGGTGAAATATTTAGAGTTATCAAGTCATGTATACTACTTATTCAAACCTACAAATTGTGCTTCATCACCATTTGATCCAACAGATCGGAACCAGACACACTGGTCTCAGGTCATCTCTCGCAATTTTGCTTCCAACAAGGAGCTCCAAATTGTAATCTTAAGCAGCAGTAAATATACATGCCTGATTATGGAGAGTAGTAACAGAAGGACTTAAGGAGCTTTCAGAGGGATACACCTACATTATGTTTTATAACACCTGCTAGCTGTTATACCCAGCTAGCAATTTTCAAATTTTACTTTTAGGGAGTAATAACAATCTCCAGAGCTACAAAGGAGTAAATTAGGAGCTCAGTAATTGGCCTTCTTTAAAACTGAATTTTAACGTCATTCTTCAAAAATATAGGGTGTTGCCATCAACAAGCCTTACTGTAGAGGCAAACAGCGTTTGGTCCAGAGAACATACTCTGCTCCTCTTGCAAGGACAAAGCAATAGCCAGTTGACTTGGGAATCATCAAAAGGAAAATGACAAGAATCAAGGGGAGTTAAGTTACCTCTGTCCTGAACAGCTGCTACTGAAAGCAGGAGGTAAAGGATTAAGGGACATGCCTATCACGAACTAAGATTAAGTCTATCTCAAGATTATTATAAAATACATGGGAGGAAACTGTAAAAAGGTCTGGAAGAGCCTTAATTTAGGGGCCTAAACCTCACTAATAATGAACACGATTTAAACTTGTAAGTTTCTAAATCACTTCTGAAAATGAACCTCAAGCTCCCACTTCTGCATTTTTGAAAATACTATTCAAGGACTCATCTGCATAACGATTCACAAATACTCCCATCTAGATCTTGCAGACTGTACCTGTAAAGTAAAAATTTAAGGGCAAAAATTTTTTATACCTTTTAGCTTAAATTGTCCTCTTTCAAAAGAAAGAAAGGGAAAAAAAGGAAAGAGAGGCAGAGTCCCTCTGAGAACTGTGGAAAGAAATTCATATTCTTCACACTGACACACAGAGAAGAAATGCTTTTGCTCTCATGGTGTTGACTGCTAGCTGCACATGTGCTTTTTGTCAATGGCTCTTCATCTATGCAATATTGGTATATTCAGGTATCACTCCTAATTAAGAACAGAATCCACTCACTTTCCCCTACTATTTTATCGGGAACAGTTGTGCTGCTGAAACAACCTTGCAGCTGGGAGCCCTGATGCAATACCACTCCTACCCATGCCTACTAGCACTCTCTCCGGTCTGTGAAACTGAATCTGTTGCTCCTGTAAAATTTCTGACCTGAAAGTACAAGAATCCCTGTGGTTACACTTATTAAACCTGGTTCATCTAGGCATTGGTCTAATGTATTCACAAACTATCTTGACTCAGAGTTTTTAATGCTTTATCTTACAGCTTCTGATAAAATCTGTCACAGCCTTGATAACCTGTGCTCTTGTGTGAACGAGCGCCTGTAAAAATACAGAGGTGTGTTCTGTGGTTACAGTCAAATAATTTGTAGAAGGCAAAGTCCACGCAGTACCCACAATGTCTTTTCCCTAGACCTTGCCTGAAACATTCATATCTTTTCTGGAGCTGATTTTGCTTAAGCCCTTTGAAAATAAATCATTCCCAAAAGCACTCAAGATTTCCCCAAAGACTTTGTAAGGCTTCCTGCTTCATAGGTTTCCACTCCTTTGCTGTAAAGCTAATGCATTTTAGGGATGTTTGTTCTGATGCAAAGCTAACTTAGGAGTAAAAATAAACTACCAGCATTTACAATGCTGTTGGATGGCAAAGAATGCCAAATGCTAAACTTAAATTACTAGAGTTGGTACTCATTCCTTAATAACCTTCTCTTTCGACAATTTTTGCTGTCTCTGAGGAAAAGACATTTAGTAGGAATGTAATGATTAACATTCAATCACTTAAAAAAATAACAAAATCCCCAAACCTGCAATAGCCTTACATGAAGAAAAAAATAGTAATTTTACGGGAGAAGATGATGGTACTCCACTTCTAGTTTGATGCATGAAACCAGAGGCAAGTCATTGCCATTATGACTCAAGTGAGCTGTATGTTTATTACTCATAAGCCATCCTGTTTACCCTTCTGTGAACACAAGGAGCTACGCTTAGCTTGTTTCAGATATGCCTGTCTCTATAAAGATTTTACTAGTGTTCTCACAAGTCAATATTTACAAAAAAACCTATAATATCCAGAAACAAAAACATTTTTGCATAGAATATTTAACCTGCAAAATCAACAATTTTCTGATTAAACAATACATCATTATCTTAGCATATATTCACTTATGTTAAAATAATTATTTGTTTTAAGATTTTGCTCAACAGACAGGGAATTTGTGTTGCTGATGTGAAGTGCTAGTAATTCACACTGCACAAGGAACCGCAAACAGAATTTTAGTTTAGATACGTATTGGACCACAATTTCATTTAAAAAAAAATAACCCAATTTAACAATTCAGAAGTTCTCATATATGTTTTATAAAAATGTATGAGAGACCTAAAAACCATGGAGAGTCATAACTTCGAGTTGGCTCATTTGTTTCCATTTTATTACAGCACTACATGGTGGGTATCAGATTCTTCACAGAAAGTAGCATATTAAATCTTTATTCTAATCTGTTTTAGCAGAACTATATTATAGTTTAATACTATTTTGTCTGACTGATAAAATACCATTCAAACAAGACCAAAGAGAGCACTGAACCCCAACAGAGAGACCTATCCTGAAAAAACCCACCACAAGTATTACTTCAAGCTATCTTCAAAAATAACACTTTCTCTTTCTTGACAGGTAGGCTACTATATTCTATTCATTTCTCATTCTTTAGATGATCTCCTACTTCTAGCTTTGTCTGAAGGCCACTACATAGATATAAAATGCATTGTGTATATTGATAACCTTTATTTTCGACAGACCAGGTTTTTATTTGGGGTTCTGTAATGAGGATATCAACAACTTCACAAAAACTTCTGCAGCTGCTTGAGTATGTCTCAGCAGTAAGTTAAATGGTTGCGGTGTACTACTACAAGAAAGGGAAATAATCTGGGTAAAATAGAGCCTTGTACTATACCTTAGATATAGCAAAAATTAATTCCAGTTCTCTGTATGCCCTACCACAGCATCATCCAATCCTTCTAGCTGTGGGAAGGTGGGGAGGATGAAGCTCCAAAACTGCCCTGTCCTTGTCTCCTTTTCACTGAGATTAGAACTGAGACTTGCCAATACACTTCTGCTCTCTCAGTAACTGGCAAAACAGGAATTTTATGTACTGAAGAACATGCCTGTTTCAACTGACTTAAAGAAAATGGGAACTATTGCACCATCTACATGATCCTGTAAACCAAGATGACAAAACGAAGTACATACAGGCATGTGCTCTCCACTGCCAGTAGTGTCTTGTTACCCGCCCTGGTCCTCCAGCTATTTCCCCAAACAAACTTGATACCTCTTCTTAAGCTCTTCTGGCAATTGTGGAGACAGAAAGAGCTTTAAAGGAGAGGGAAATAAGGGCTTGGGCTAAGTTAACTTCTGCAGAACGCAGATCTCTTTCTAAACCATGTGAGAAAGCCACAGCATCTGCTGTGAATCAGTTTTCCTTTCTCACATATTGAAATAAATGCCTGACGCTGTGCAAGATTGTTTTTTCTGTCATCTTTTTCTGCTTAGTCATTTATTGTTCTTATTTACTGATTGATGCACAAGGTCCACTTGGCTGTTTTGGATAATACTTTACAGACTAAAAACTTCACTCACAAATCTTAGTACTTTTAAGTCTCATTTGCTCTGTTGTTCAGTATTCTTGGTACAGCTCAGCTACAATCTAATTCTTTCATCTAACTGCATATTTTTGTCTATAGAGCCACCTGCAGATCTGCCCTTTTTGCATGTAATCAGAAATCAGCCAACAACTATCCCCTTGTGTTTTAAGCATGTTCTGTGAGTTCAAAGAGCTTTGCTCTGGCCTCGATGTCAAAAAGGAAAAAAAAATTTAACTTCTCAAAAGTCATAATTATTGATCAAAAGCAGGTATACAAAGGAAATGCAAGATCCATATTTGCTTATTTGCTGACATACGACAATCGTAAGAGTTGAGAGAGAAGAGAGTAGGCCTGAAAGGCATTTCTTAGTCATCCCAGGTTTGAAATAACAGCATTGCCATGCAGCATTGTCTGAAGAGTCACCATGTAGGTTCGCTCCACAATAGCTTCCAGGATAAATATGGTAGATCTTTTTTCAAGACAACTTTCATGAAGATGAATTTGGACAGACAGTAGGTAACTCTAACTACCAGTAGCAACACTAGGAATATTGTCGAGTTATTTAAATAACACAAAGTAATCCACTGGCCTCCTGAGCATGACCACTTTCTTCCTTTGGATGGGTCTGGGTTTTTTTTTTTTGTTTGTTTGTTTGTTTGTTTGTTGTTGTTGTTCTTTTAATCTCTAAAATAGCTGCAAAATCATGAAAGAAAGTTAATTAATTAAATCCTCTCCAACTTTTTTTTTTTTTCCAGAAAGACATGGACAATCAAAACAAAAAACCCATCAAGAGTATGCCAGCCTGTCCAGTCCAAGATTTGTGGGAGCACAAAATTAGGTGGGAGAAACTTGGACAAAGTTATGGTTTAGAATCTTCTCCCCATTTCTCAGAAGAAAAAGAAAAGCATTAAAGAAAGCATTTAGAAATCCCCACTAGTCTCTGGTTACATTGCCTAGGGAAATCTGGGACTCTGGAAGGAATTTATTAGGATTACAAAAGAAAAAAATTATCATCGTTAACCAAAAGAGCCTTAGAGAAATCAGGCTATTACTTAATTGGAGGCACCTAACTTAGGTGATCTCCATTGCCTCCCCCCACTTTAGGCAGTCAAAGCTCCAAACGTAGACATCTGCATTAGGTATCTAAAGTAAGCAATGTGAATATCCTGTGAATCTCCATCACTGCTATTGAAATTCAGTGGAATTTGGTTGCTTAATTCCTTTAAAATCCTTCAAAGATCCAATTCTAAGTTCTGTAGTCAGCCAGACACCCATGATAATTCTCCAGGTTTTATGAGAATGCTGTGAGGTATTCTGACAGTCCTTCCAAAAGACAGACAATTCTTGATAGGTCTTTCTAAATTAGAGCACAATTTGGTAATTTGGGGAGCAGGCGGTCTTGCATATTGTATTGGTATTCAGGCAGGCCGTTCACATCCTAGCTAACAAAGTAGGAAATTTCTGTTCTGTAATGTTTTCAAATGTAGTATATTTGAAGCCTTAAGTACAAACCGTAAAAAGAAAAAAACCCAAACACCATCATTTTGCTATTTTGTATCAATCAAAAGGATGGGATAGTCATTAAGGCATCAGCATGGGAGGGATAGTTGGGTAGGAAGAGGTGGCAGAAACATCACCCTGAGAGTATGTGAGTCTCTAAAACTGTTTGCATTTTACTTTAGTTCCACACTTACAGTTTTCCTGAAAGAAGAAGATATTTGCAAATAGAAAAAGGCATCTTCACCTGTGAAAAATACATTGTTTCTGAAAAGAAAAAAATTATTAGTGTGAAATTACCCATTTGCCTGTATAACCATTTCCCCTCTGTGGGTTGAATGAGGTAACCCAAAAACAATAGGTTGTTTACAGATGCTGTCCAAAGTGAAGAAAAATATGATATTTTAACTTTTTTCTCCTAATGATCCATTTTTTATACCACTCAATTTGTAACTTCTGCGAACTTTATCATTTTATCATCTATTCATAGGCAACCACAGTAACTCCCTAACCATTCTGCAAGACAGTCATTCTCCTGTTTTAACAATCATTACACATTTGTAGGGAACAGAGCATGATTGCTAGAAAGGCGCCTCCATAGATAGGTAATGGAAATGTAAATCCTGCATGATGCTTGAAAGGCTGCTGTCTCCAGTTGCAAAGGTTATGGTGGTGAAGCTGAGACAGAGGCTCAAGGACTGAGATATTCTGAGCCTGGAGGGATCCACTGTAGTTTCCTAATCTGGCATCCTGCATAACACAACCCATTTCTCTCATGGTTCACTCACAGGAAGGAGGTGGTCTTCTCCAAACTCAAAGCAAACTGCACAGATTATTACAGAATGGCAGCAAAGAAGTGAGAAATGCAGCAGGAAAATAATGTTGTTTCAGACAGATGGATATGTTTTTAACTTCATGCTCCCACACCCAGTCAAAAAAATAACATAAAATCTGGTCAGTGGACTAGCTAATGTAATACATATTCACAGCAACACACCCTTTCCCAGAGAATTTTTAAACCAGAGTACCACACACTGTTTCAACAACACTAAAATCAGCATTCACCTTCTTGATATTTGGATGTTCCCCTGAGGCATGTTCATATGAGAATCTTTTCACAACAAGCAAAATCCCCTTAGTAGTCAATAAATTATATATGTACAAGTTTATAACGTTTATATAGGTAATATACTATATATAATTTGTATAGAATATAATTATATATAATTTATATTATCATTAGAATTTATGAATGGGTGATTTATTAATGCATTTTGCTATTGCCATGGTATGTCTATATACACCAACTCAATACTGGCTTTATAAATATTTTAAGTGCCATTATTAATCAATTAAACTGGCAAATCCATGTGCCACCAGTATGGTATATAGTTTTTAATATGTCAGTTAGCCCATGAAATACATTTAGAGAGAAGCTCATTAATTTCAAGGGGTTTTCTCTAGAAAGGGAGTTCAACAGTTTCCAGTTGAACTATCTAGAAAGGGACATTCCAGAAGATTCAATTATGAAGAAAAAGGAACTTTTCCAATAGCCTATGAAAAGAAAAGCCCGTTTTGTTTCTCTGTACACTTCTCTCATTAAAGGCAAAGGTGGTATGCAAGCCCAACCACATTTCTGATGAACATTTCTGTGCCCAATTATATGTGTTTAGGAAAGACATCTCTGAAAGTAAAACTTCTCATAGTTTAAAGAATCAAACCTCTAACATAATATTGAAAAAAAAAATTCTCATCCTTCTGAGCAAAGCTAGGAAAAACTGAAAGAGAATTGACACTCTTTTTGCTGCTTAAGAAAGAAACTCACTATTGAATTTCAGGTCAAGAAAGTTTCTGGAAATGAGCTGTAGACAAAGAGAGGTGAAGATTCTCATGACTTTGACCTACATCTCGAACAGACATCTCTGATATAAAATGTTATGCCACCTATGGTTATGAATGCAAAACCATAAATGCTTTGGTTAATCTGGGATGTGTGAACTCAGTAAGCAATACTGGAATTAACTGCTACTGTAACATACATCAACATATTTTCAAGACCGAAAATTATTTGGCTCTCCAGATTTAGTTTTTTTGAACATTTGCTGATTTCCAAATAGAAAAGGAGACACTGAAACACCATAAAAGAAAGGCTATCCATAATCTGTTATCACTTTATCTGAAATAAATTTGTTCTGGAAATCACATATTATGTTCCATACAAAGAATCTCAGTCAAATCATGGCTAATTCATCAAATAAAAATTCCCAGTTTTGTGTGGTTTACTTTTCATACTTACAACATTCACAGTGTTTCACATTTGATAACTGAGTATGCAATTTAAAAAAAAAAAAGGTTTTACAAATATAAAAGTCTAGGCCATTCCCTCATCATTCTTACCATGTGTGAAATATGCTGGTATTAAAAAATGAATGCCCTATTGCCAGTTGTGTTTTTCAAAAGCAAGCAACTTTATGCAACACGCGACAGTGATTTTCCAGCAACAGTTTGACAGTGCATGGGCCCCGCAGTTGAAATTTTTTGTTCTAATCTTTGTTTATAGTAGAAGTAAATAATCCAAACAAAGAGCATTCCACTATGCAGGGCTGATGGCTTTGCGATAAGGCAGAGCCTGGCACCAATGACAGAACCAGCAGCCTATTGAGGTAAAAAACAGCGCTCTGATAAGTAAAACTGTCTTCTGATTTATAGACCTTAAGTTGGCTTTTTAACCCTTGAATCATGAAAATCTGCACCGTACAAAGGCCTGGAAAGAGAGTCATGTAAAAGAAAAAAGAAAAACCTCATAAGAAATTTTTAAAGAAAAAATGTAGTGGTTAAGATGTTACTTTTATCCCCAGGAAATCATCTTAAAGCTGAATTTTAGCTATACTACATTTAAGAACTTTTAATAGTAATGAATTTTTGTATTAGACATAGAACTTCTACAAGAACATTTGAAAAACAAAACCGTTTAAGATTGATCCTTTCTTTGTTTACACAAAGAAATGGGCTTAAAAAAATTAATATTTATCTTGCAAAACTTACAGATGATGTCAAATACAACATGATACATGGCCTTTGGTGTCAGTCATATCTTCAGTATACAAGCCCTTAGAGACTCTGGTCCTCAGGCAGACTGGGAAGACTTTCAGTTCTTCCATACAGTACATTCAATTCTTAATTCAATAGTTAATATTTAATAGCAAACAGCCCTGAGAACTGCTGCAACCCTTTTCCAAAGAGCTCCTAAATGCAGAAGGCAGTTATATATTTGCATATATGAATAATCACTTAATAAACAATGTTATTTGATTTTCAACTCTCCCCCCAGCATTCACTATATGGTTAAGTAGGCTCTTGCTCACAGAATTCAGGTGACTTTTGACCGATGGACCTGTCTAGTTAAATACGCTTTTCACAGTCCTGTTACAGTCGCAGTCTCTGAAACTGGCCTTTGCCAATTCTTTTGCCAGTCTAACTAACCATCTCATTAGGCAACAGAGAGACACCCGTACTCTGTAACAGCTGAGAGCTGGCTTATACATTTGCTAATTAGGATTTATGGACCATGTCTGAAACGAAAAAAACCCATGGAAGAACAGTAAATAAACACTACCATAGCATCAAAGTTACAGTCCAGAAATGGAACTATGAATTTTCAGGCCATCAAACTTCAGCAAGATAAAAACCCACACAACTTACGTACTTGAATTACAGCATCCTAGTTCCCAAATGCAAACACGTTCACACACAGACTAAGTACAATCTCAATTAAATCCACTTTTAGGTGTATGAAAATTTCAAGGCACCTCAGAAAACTTCCCATGCTATTCAATCCGTGCAAATTAAGCATCCTTCCACTGGGATCAAACACTAAGACCAAAGACAGTCCCAGAAAATTATAATTTCTACAAGAGCTATTGCACAGCTCAGCATCATACTAGACGTATGCTTAACGGCTGCTTCTGTAATGAATTCTGTGGCACATCAGAAAGTGTCTTGGGCACTGAGAAAGGATTGACACCTCTTTCTACAGGCTTCACAGGATAGTCAAGAATGCAACAGGTGCCACTCTAGTCATCTTTGCTTCCCAAACATGACTTCGCAGGAGAGGTGGTGAAAAGAAATCCTGAGATGTGCTTCCTTCTCGTTTCCCACAAGCCTGTGGTAGGCTGTCAAGTCCTTTCAATGTTAAGCCATGTCAGGCCAGGAATGGGAAGCTAGTGTGCTGGCCTCAGAGGCACTGTATTTTTCAGTGTTGTCTATAGTTCACTAATAGGTTCAGGAGCTTTTTATTCATAGAATTTTAAATACAAATCTTTCATATTTTAGAACACTATTTTAATGATTGTTAATATTTAAACTACTAAAACCTCCTTACCAATATTTTGACCAACTAAAATGATTTGATCTGGAGACTGTCCAAATTTTCCATTATAAAACTTAACCACCTGAAACTACCACCTCCCTTTTAAAGACTATTTCTGTCAGCTGTCTGAGTACCTGTATAAAGAAGTTCTTCATTGAAATGTAAAATATTAACCCTACCTATAAAACTCCTTCTTCAGGGAGGGGAGATTTCTTTCATTTTTGTATAGTTTTGTTGTATGAATCAGAACCAAATACATTCTTTGTAAAATGATCTGTCCTCTTCAACACATGTAACTTTGACTAGGTACTGCACATAAGATCAGCAGTCAGCAAGGCAAAGTTAGGCATGATGATTTCTCAGTTTTTCATAATCCAATATGGCCTTTAGTAAGGCAATATAGGCAAAGCCTATGAATTCCTTTCTGTCCATGAACCTAGATGTTACAGTAAGGTTCTACTAAATAATTTAATTTTACATCACCATAAGACAGTTCTTTCACTAGCACAGGATGATTAAGATGTATGATGGCAAACTAGAACACTGCAAGACAAGCTAGTGTATCACTAAAAAGTTATCTTCTGTCAATTTATAATTCCAATTGTTAAGTACAGAACCTACCCCCAAAGCCTCTGGGACACCTAATTCTGATTTAGGAAAAAATTATAAAACAGAATTTATTGACCAAGCTGCTATGCTGCTCAAAAAAAAGTGCGAAACATTTTTAATAGGGAATACTTTCTTGGCTTCCAAGCTCTTGTACCTCAAAACCACTATGTTCAATTACTATTAAACCCAAACCCCCGCAAAACCAAAATGCTGTTAGAGAGCGGAGGACCACATACAATTTCAGGTCTACCAGTTTAATTTTAGTGACAACACAAGTGAACCAAAATATTTCAGCATCTGATAAATTTGTTACTATTTAAAAAAAATATTTTAGTAACACCTTGTTTTGCTCTCAGATATGACAATAAAGTATGTTATAACAGCACAGAATTCCACTTGAACAGATATTACTCTTTACTTCTGCACTGAGAATGAAACATCCTTCTGTCTTTCTTTAAGTAAAAAATTAATGGAGACCTGAAAGGAACTGTAACCTGACAACTTCTTTTAGTGATTGTAATACAATAGTTCAGCAACAACAAAAAAAAGAAAAAGGAGTTAAAAAAAAGTCTGAAGAGAGAAAACTGAAAAAACAGCAGTAGCCACCTGATGTAAAGTAAGTAAAAGGACTGTTTGTGCCCAGTACTTTGGAAGAAATTGTTCAGAAACAGTTCATCCATGTGAAAGTCTGAGTCATATAAGGCTGCCAAGGTCAGTGAGACCTCTGGTGATCAACTCAGTAAGTACCAGCCACACAGGCTAGGCTGTCTTGGAGCAAAACTAAGGTGTACACACTACAAATCCTATTATTTATACACAGTAAGGAACACCCAACTTGTTTTGTTATAATAACTCTACCACACTGCTTTCTTATCGTTCTCCCAAACTCTCCAACAACTCCCACACTAAATTGTTCTCAGGGACTTACCATGACATTGTGAAATAAAAAATACTAGCTCTGACCCTCAGCTGATACAAAGAGTAATAGCTATGACTTTGGAAATGATCACATTCAAGATCTTGAAAACTTGCTGTTATAAACATCTGTTTCATTTTGCCTGCCTTGAGCCTGTTTGCACTGAGCTTCTTCCCCGTGCCAAGTGTCAGTTTCAGGCTGATTAGCAATAATAATAGTTGAAGCAGTAGTAAAAGGTTCAGTATCAGTAGCTAACTTAGATTTCTGAGTATTGTCTGAATATCTTCCATGAACTTTGCCAGGATGTTCTTTGTGGCACCTGTGGAAATCAGCTCAAGTATCATCAAGCCAGGACATTAGCCTGTGTGCATACACTTTGCAGCAACACATTAGAGCTCCAGAGCTACACTCCCTAAAGCTTCAGTCTGAATTGAAGCTGCACCAGCCTAATGTGGCTGGGATTGAAGAGGCAGTTCTCTGCAAATGTTCCTTCTAATAGCCTCGAGGAGGAACTGATGGCTGCAGGAGAGAAAAGAGATTCCTGGCAAATACAGAAACCAGGAGTCAGACTGACATCTTTGTCAGAGAAAAAATAAGACTGGAAAATGGAACTAGTGGTGGGGATGATGAGTTCAGCTGGAGATTCAGTGTGCAGTTTGCACAATCAACTAGACAGAGGAGAAGACGCCAGAGACAGGACAGGGATGAAGCTCAAATGGAACAAAACTGCATTGTGTCTCTGAAGATTCCTGCTATATGAATGGATCGTGAGGATATTAATTTCCTGTGGCTTCCTTTAAAAATGGCAGTATCTCTATTACGGGGATGTTAATCCTTCACAAGCAAGCACTCAGTCATGGCATTTCCCCCCTTGTAAGGCCCTTGGTAGAACCTCAGGTTGCTCCTGCTGTGGCTGCTGTTTTCTGTGTGATTCAGCTAAATAGTTCCTTATGACTGACCACTTTCTGGGATCAAGGTGAAGTATTTAGAGTGGCCTTCCTCTCTCCTAATATTTACAACATAAAGGACCTGGTGAGTTAGACTCCTGCTCAAGTCAGTACAGAAAATGCGGCATTTCTAGATCATGACTCAAATGATCATTTTATACATCTGCCGCAGGATAAGAGAAATCTCGTCATGGAAGGACCCATTTCTTTCCCCTGACAGGAGAAGAAACCTACATGATCAGCCCACATGGAAGGACTATTTCATACATCTCCAAAGTCAGGCAAGCTGAACTTCACTGTTTAGAATGGGATGGGAAGGACTGCAAAATGCTCACAACTGACATCAAACAAACTCTGAACAGCCCAAATCTTACACCGTGTTCTGTTTCCTGAAGGTCAACATCAAAAGAAGTGGCCAAAATATTTCTCTTTTATAAGATATCTTATAGGATTCTTTTCAGCATATTACAAAGTGAAAATAAAAACACCTAATTGCTTTGTAAGGAGGTAGGGAAAAAAATAGCATCAGTGTTTTGGAACCCCTCTGCTACCTATTTCAATGAGCACCAGAGAAAGGACCAAAAGTAAACCAGTACTTCTACAGCCAGAGTAGGGTTTATATAATGAAGCAAAAGAACTCCTGGAACTATCCATTAGAAGGACAAAATAAATACTGAATAGTCACTATTGGTGAGAAAACAAAAAATAAAACCAAAACCCAAACAAACCCCCCAGCCCACCAGCACATGCTCATGGAACCAAGAAACATGTCATGTATGTATATGCTCAAGGGCAGGGAACTGAAGTTAACATGCAATCTCATGTACAGAATTTCCTGGCTACTGAATGCTTTGCCTTGCAATTTGGATATACTTTAATTGTGCTTTGTGTGATACTTACATTCTGCCCAGGCTGTATGTGTATATATTTTATATAACTTTCAAGGATGGGTTGCAGGTTTTAGCTGAAGTATGAAGAAGAACAAAAAATTTCAAGAACTAGCCATTAGCAGCTCAAACAAATTTTGTTGCCAAGAAACTTCAAAGTATTGCCTGTGGTTCCTTCTCTGGTGTTATTTATGGCACCTCCAATCAGCCTGTATACTATTGAATCAAAAGAACTCACTTAGTGTATGAAATGTTAACACAAGGGGATACTTGTATGGCATGTTTGTGATACTCACGCCAGTATTAAACATGCTCTTTTTCAGAAGTCAACATGTGTAGTTTTCCAAATTCTTTGCCTATTCCCTTTCTCTTCTACATTCAATTACTTCTGAGAAGAAGATAATTAGAACACTCAAAAGCTAGGCATTTCATCAGATTTCTAAACATGGAAGTTCCTCGTCGACCCTTTAAAAACACAGTTGTGTCAACAAAAATACACCTTTTTCCCCGGCACCAAAATTCCCTTATCTTCAATATTTTACATTATTTTCTTTCCATCTGCTTTTTCCTAAGAAAAACTCCTCATCTTCTAGTTTGCTGAATATGGTCACCTTGGGTTAAATTATTATGAAATACATTTATCTGAAATTATTTTCAGGTAGAGAAGGAAGCTTAATGATTCTTTCAAAATCCTGTTTTCTTAGGCCAGTCATATTTTCATAGATATTACTACTCTATCAAGTCTAGCCACAAGGGTAAGTGGGGCTAAATATTATTTGTTAGGTGGAACACTCCTATTAGAAATGAAATAAAATAAGAAGTCCTGAATTTTCAGTTATCACTGCAAAGTAATAATTAGTTGAAACTTCCACCTTTGTCTCTTTATATTCTACCTTTTAACTTTTCAAAATTATCTGGTAATGCTCACCACACTGGTGCTAGGTTATCTAATGAGCGGACTATTTGATTTACCAAAAATCCCTCAAGAGCTTATTCCTCCTTTTCCCTTTCTTAGCCAAAGCTGTCTTTTCCCCTCTGACCCTCTTCTTCCTTTCCAAAAGCAAGAACTTCAGATGAAACTATGGAAGAACCACCTGAGAATGCCCAAAAGCCTGGTGGTAAGACTAACACAGGTTCAGGTCTGTGGTTCTTCTTAGGCAGAACAAGATCTTTAATTCTGAAGGGGAAAAGGAGTTCTGGCTACCAGGCATTTTCAGGGATATTTAGCTCCTTTCCAAGGTTTGATGAGGATGTCGTGGCCCCAAGTCTAATGAAAACTGGAATATTTTCCCGAATATTTTCCCTCAGTTTTGACAAACTGACTGGTGTGTCATGAAATGAAAACTACTTCTGTTGAACAACTCCTGAATTTAGTCTTGCACTCTTGTAGTTCTCCATATGTATCATAAACTGCAAAAAAAAATTATCTTTGCAGACTCTTCCAAGAAGGCACTTGGGGCTACCAGTGCATTGGGGAGGTGCAAAACATACCATAAAATAATGCCAATTGTAAAACCAACTGACATAACAGGAACAATTTAAACGTTGTTACCTTTTCCATTTCCTTCCTTTGCCCTTCTTTCCCCCTTTTACTGAATAATTACACTGGGACAGGCAGTTGACACTTTAGGATTGAACTGCAAAATTAGTTAATCAATAAAACCATTTCACTTCTTCAGGTTTGATATATGAATCAGCTCAGCTCCTTACCAAATGTAGCTCCAAGCACCCCAACCAATGCTCCCCGTTGGTGAAAACAGCTGGCAGCACCCCCAGGTTGCTGTTTCCAGATTGTTGGAGAAGTGAATTAGAAAAGATAAGCGATACGATATCAAGTAAAAGAGCTGTACCCTGTTCACTTATTCTCTTCTGTTTCAGGGAGGAAGGCAGACCAAGAAGAATAAATCTCTCTTCTTTAATGTCCTTCTTCCCAGGGTAGTTTTATATAAAAATGAGATGGTGGTAAAGCAGGAAAAATGGATTATGCAGATTGATGATTACAGGCAACACGGGAAAAAATAAAAAAAAGCTTGACCAGAGGCTGGAAAGAGCTGAGTTAGTCACAAGGCAAGAGATAATAAGAGACATGAGAAAAGAAAAAGGTAGACAAGTGTCCTGATAAGTGGTGGTCAGCTGGGAAATCAGCTGGGAGATGGTGTCGTGGCCCTTAGTAGTGATGAACGAATCTAAAAATTTTCAATTTGGTTTGCTGGGCTGAAGATCTTGCAGAGAACTGGTTGACTCATTAGGTCCAGACTTTGTTAGATTGTGGAAGTCACCTGAGGGTATTTTTTAATTGATCTTCAAGATTTTGAATCCTGAAAACAACCTCAATTTTATTATCAAGGGAAACAGTTTAATTATTTAATTAATCAAAGCTTTGTTTTCCCAAGTCAAGTTTTCAGTGTTCATTTCTGAAGAAAAGTTGAAGAGCTTCAATTCCAGACACTGCAAGAAACTTTCTTCCAAACTGAAACATCCAACTTTTTTGAGGCTCACTTACCACCATTAGGAGAGACTGAAACAGAAAGACATGCTCAGAGCCTATCTTCCTCGCCATGTGACCAAATCAGCTTGATTCTAATCTTGCACTGATTTTACATTAATGGAACTTGACTGATTTCAGGAACTCTTCTCTCTCACACTGGAACAACTACTATTGATTATTCTGACTCAAAACAAAACCAAGAAATCCTTACACTGAGATGCCTCACTTAATTAGTATTTACTACTATATGCTAGAAAGTAATTCAGTTCCTCTGTACTGATTTGGATCTCCATTGCTATAGCCCAAGCTCAGGAATACTAGAAGACAATGAAATGTAAAATCAGCATATGGTTGGAAACAAAATCTTCACTCACCAGAATTTTTAAAAGCCCTTTTTATGTGGACTTCCTAAGATGTGCTACAATGGCACTGGAGAAGATCCAGCAATTTCAGCCCAATGCACTGTCTTGATTTTCTGTAACACTGACGTTTGACTAATTTACATTCTTCTTTTGGATTTTGCTCTCACTGGCACCTTTATTACATGACCTTTATTCTGGATGGCCTCTAAGGTACCATATACAATAGCTGCTTCCACACCATTACCTCAAATATAAGCCAGCTGACTTCTGTGCTAACTGCTGGATTTGAAACTTCCTCCCCTCTACCCCATTAAAGCCCCAATTAAAAGCAAAAAAAATCTGTAAATCTATAGGCACACTGGATCTAATCTGGCTTCTAACTTCTATTCTGAAGAAGATGGTGCAGCCTGTTTTCTGCTCAGGAAAACAATTTAGCACTGAAACAGTTAAAATATTCTCCAAAAGTGGGCAGCAAGAAAGGCAGCAAAAACAAGAACACATGAAATGGAGTGCTGCTATCAGAAGCACTAGCTATTTGCAGAATTCTTATGTCAACAGGACCAGTAAACAAGTGTTAATATTTCTAGTGGAAGGAGCATCCGTGGGGAATTCAATGTAGTTAGCTGCACAGAGCAGAGAATCAGATCGGAGAGGGAATTGTGTCAGCTTTGGCGAGTCGGCAGTATGTGGCTGTCAAGAGTGTGAAATGGAGCTGCTTCAAAGCTGAGTAGGCTGTGACCTGAATGCTGCACATCCATGCACTCAGTGTGAGAGGATCAATGACAGCATTTGCTGGGCTCTAGTCATCCCCTCTGCTAATGAAAGCAGTCCTGAAAGGCATAACGCAGGGCCTCTAGGCAGCCTAAAGCCTAGCATTAGCAGAGTTTGTTATAAGCTTGGCTGGTGAGTGCACTGAGTACCAAAGATCCCCTCCTCTGTTGCTCTACCCCACCAACTCCCCCCGGCTGTCTGTTTAGTGTCATTCAGCTGGGATGGATCCCGTTAAAGATCTGACGCTTAGCAAGGACTCAGAGGTGTCTGGAACGCCTGCCTCTAATCATAAACACCACAGCTGGCAATGATGTGGTCGAGAAAAAAAATCACCTTGATCCAGCAGCACACATTCCCTTTGATGTTTCTGCAGTGAGTTCACTGCCCAGAGAAAAAGGTACTGCGTTAAAAAAAAATCAGGCTTGACATTCTCAAATCATAACCATATGACTCTCAATTCCAAGCTTAAAAAAACCCCACAGCCCAATCCCAGGAAAACACAACATTTTGTTCTGAGAAACTCAGGGAAGAAGCATCTGACAATGATAACATGAAACAGGTTTGGAAGATAATGGCAGTTTGAGAAGAAAACACTTCCAAAAAATTCAGACTGCCACTACCAAAAATGGAAGAAGCCTTCTGCCAAAGATTGCAAACTGTGGTGACCTCAAGCAAGAGACTGTAGCTGATTCAAGGGAAAAATGAAAACTTTTCAAAGACAACATTGCTTGTGCTCTGCCACTGTTTATAAGTGCCTTATGCCCTCTTGCCTTTCGGGGTGGCCTGGTACACACAAGAGCTCTTCTGTATTTTCCAGTCCTCTGCCACAAAATTCTGTTAAATATTCAACTCTATGAGCATGATTTTTTATTTTTTTTTAACCAAGTGAGGTTACAAAGAGAATTGTGAATCCAGTGCAAAAAGCATATTATTTATTGTGTTATTATTTTGCATCTGCCCCTATGTGGCATATATGGTCATCAAATATCCAAATATCCTAATTATTTTCATACTGCTTGGATTTCTTCACAGAGAAACAACACTGTTTTTCTTGCATTGATTTCTTTCTAGACACGGTGTGCAAAATAAACCATTTGCGAAAAATCTGAGAAGATTGTTACTTGTGTTCTCTAACACATCCATGCTATTGCTTCCTTATGGTATGCCATCATATGCTAACACAGATAAAGAGCCTGGTTTGAACAATCCTACCATGATGTATAATCTAATTTTGTTTTCATTATTCACAGCAAGGGAGCATTACAATTAATAATGAAGTTCTTTCCAAGGCTATATGAAGAAAATGGCATACTAGACACACTGATACAGAGGCTTATTTGCTAGGGACAGAAAGAAAAATTTGGAACTAACTTTGAAAACCATCTCTAAACATGTATCTTCAGAATGTGCCCCTATTTGCACATTTAAATACCTAGCATTTTTACGTGTAAAATGAACAGCTGGCACAGAAGCAACTGCAAATAGTCATTTTGGGGTATTCAAGCATATTTTTTGCCTTTCTGGATGTTCTTCTAAAATGTCCTTTTTCATGATTTCATGTTACCCACAGGTTTATTTTCTTCCCCAGATAAAAAGACCAGGTTGCATCCCTCAGAATCAGAACCAATACTAGCAGCCATTCCCTAACGAGAAAACTAAAGACTACTGCACGGTTTCATTACCTTTGGTATTAAAATGCACTATTTGTTACTGTGGCTCAAAGTGATCAGAGCCATCCTGACACAACTAAAGCAGAGAAGTGACATGCTGTATACGAAACACAGAGCTTAAGAGTGAGTGCCATGTCATGGGTGGAAAATCTGGTAGCTGTATTGCAAACCTATGTGAGGTTTCACAGACTGTTTGCGCTGACAGCCTTCCCTGCAATTCCCCCAAATGTTGCAGATTCAGATAAGATTCAGATTTATTAAGCTTATGTACTGTTCTACAGTGGCACGTGTGTGTATGTGTGTGTCTGTGTAGGAGAGAGAGGCTAGCTCAGCTCGGTTGGGAAACATCAGCGATTTACATACCCCTATATGGCAATTTTTCTCTTATACTGTATGTAAGCAAAATACAATTAAGTAATAGCCAAGATCTGCAGCCCTAGTGACACTTAAAAGGATGTGAGGAAGTGATAGAATCCTCTTTGTTTCCATGTGCATGAATCTCTTATTTTCAACCAGCAAGAATTAAACTTAGTACCAGAAAACTGTTACTAACATACTGTCATAAACACAAGTTAATTGATTTTACTCTGAGAAAAAAAAAAATATAAAAATTAAAAAAAAAAACCAAAAACAACAACAACAACAAAAAAAAAAAACCAAAAAAACAAACAAACAAACAAACAACAAACCAAAAAAACAAAAGCCAAAATCCTATTTCCTCAAGCCTTGTGGAGAATTATGGATTTTACTGAAATGGCATGTATAAAGCTCATCTGTTTACTTCTGTGTATACAAGAGTTCAGGAGGTGGGAATCAAGATACACATCCCATTCTTCAAGGGAAAATCAGAGCTATCCATCCAGTCTGCTCCCCTACTGCAGTTTCTTTATGAATAATTGTAAACTTACTGGCAAAGTCTATGACCTATGATAATTCCTCCTTTTTCCCCGTTCTTACACTACACTGAAACATCACAGGATGCAACTGATGAGAAATCAGTCTAATCATGAATATGGTTTTACCCCAAGGAATTTTTTTGCCTCCCATATTTTAATGTGACAAAAACATTATGGAAATGTTACTTATCAGAAGCATCCCCCCAATAAGAAGCATAAGAAAATTCTGTAATAGATTTCCTCCAGCTTCATTTTACAGATCAGATTTAAAAGTATTTTATTGGTTACATGTTCTTTCATAATGACTAGAGAAGAGAACAAAAAAAAAAAAAAAAAAAGCCAAACACTTTCCTGGTCACAAATGGATGTACTTTGAGGAAGTCTAAAATATTAGTCCATTATGGTCTCAGTTTGACCAAGTAAAGGCACTGCCAGGTAAGAGAAGAAAACGAAAAAAAGGTTTGGTTCTAGAAGGTGCTATTCGTGCTCACAGAGGAATGAAATATAACTGAGCTGATGACATGCAAGATATCGCATGACTGCACCTAAAATGCATGTGGCCTCCACCTGTTGCATTGGGTTGCACTGAAATTCAGTTCATCTCTACTAGCACCTAACACTTACGTGTTGCTTTACGGCTGTGTTATTAAATACAGCATGTTACCTTATAAAAGGAAGCCACTATAATTCATATTCACCAAAAATGTACATCATGGTGACTTGTTACCTGACTTGATTTGCTAAATGTCTTGGATTCCATGCAACTGGCAGGGCCAGTATGCAAAACATCGGACCTGCGCAAAACTCCAGGACAAATTAGCCATTCAATCAGGAAGTGAATGTTTTATAGTACTTACGAGGCTTCAGTTCAAAGATGTACTCAGCCCTCCATTCCTAAACCAGCTCAAAGCTGCCTTCAGACAGCTCACTCACAACTTGACAGAGGAGGTAACACCTCACACCAACTCTCTAGTGACCCCTCCAGATGAATCAGGAGAGAAATTGAAAAGCTACAAAGGCATTCTCAGATGAAGGAAGGCTGGCTGGAGAGTTTAGGATGAGACATGCAGGTCAAACAGAAGTCTTCAGGGATCCAAAAACTCATGTTTCCTGCACCACTCCCCCTTTAAAGAGCGCAACAAATTCTGTCAAATTAAAGTGCTCAAGTCCTTTTGTTTATTTTACTTCTATATAATGTAAGTCTAAGCTTGATTTAAAACTAATTGCACAAGTGATTATAAAACATTTAACTTGGGCACAACCATAAAGTCCTGATGCTGAAGTCTGATTTGTGTAGCTCCTTACTCACAAGAAGCTCTCTGTTTACTAATCACACTGCCGTTCACGTGGAGGAGGAACAGTTTCAGAGCTAGAACATAAACCACACCACCATGGCACTCCCTCTACAACTTCTTTTTCTTTTCTTCTCCTACTTTTGAAATGAATTGCCTCCAATTGCTTTGTTTCTTTGCTGATTTTAGCAGCCTCATTGGGAACTTACTTTCTGTGCATAGGTAGTCTTGATATCACTTTCCAAAACTTCCCTGCCTGCGTTCATTCCATGGTTTCTGCAGGGCACTATCTCTGCTTGCAGAGTGGCTTCACTGAGTGGGTACTGGAGTAGTTTATGCTTTATGAAGTTTTCTCAAGGTTTTGCTTTTTGGGGTTTTTTTCCAAGAGGATATTGAAAACAGAAAGAAAAAGCCTGTTTTGCTTTTTTTTTTTTTTTTTTGCCTTTAATACTCATATTTTGAGACCATGTATGACAATACCTCTTGGAAAATTGCTCCTGTCCAATAATATGCTCGAAGTACTCCTTTGCCAGAGGCATTCACTCATTATATAAATCAAACAAGCATACAAAAACAGACAAAAAGTGACTGGTAATGCCCAGTGAATTTCTCTGCTCAGCTAAGATGATTTGGGTGCATTGCATGCAGATGTCAGGTATTTTTATAAAGAACTCCATTGTGCAGGGCCCCACTACTCCTCCATCGCTCCCAGCACTCCCTTAAAAGGGGGGCGGTGGGGAGACAACCATTCCAGCTGGGCTTGGAACCTCGTCTGAGTCAGGAAAACCACAGCTCATAAGCAAAGAGGAAGCATAATGTTCTACAAGGACAAAACATTAGCAAAAATGTCACTCAGCCCCAGTTCCACATGTTGGCTGCCACGGCCTCTTCCTCCTAGCATGCCCGATTGATATAAATTCCATCTGCTCAGCAGCCAAGTGACAGAGAAGAAATACCGGCATCTGGTCTCTATTGCTGTCGGGTTTTTGTTCCATGTTAGACCTTAGCTAGAAACATATGAAGAGATGAAGGTGCTGGCAAGCGACTAAAAGGCTGCACTGGCACAAATGAGACTTTCTGATGCTTTTCACACTTCACTCTGGATTTTTACAGGGAAAAAGGCTGAGGAGACTTGATAAACTGAGTCTGGAGAGCCAACAGGCCTGGAGGTCATTTGGTGCTTCTAACTTTTTTGAGTGTTTAAAACTGTAAAGCAAAACAATTTTTTTTTTAACACGAGAGAAGGTAATGAAGTCACACAAGAATGTTGCTCTTCAGCTAGCTTTTTTTTCTCCTTCTCTTAAACATCCACTGGTTTGGACCTGATCCACAGGCACTTTATATTCTCCTGAGAAGCAGCTGGAAAGTGCCAAACCACTAACTTTTTATTTAACCCTACTGTGTCCAGCAGAAAGCAAGTTCTTTAAAGCAAAGAGAGACCAATAAAGCAAACCAGCAACATGCATTACTGTCTGAGAAGTGCTGCCTGAGTGCTTTTTGAGAGCAACTGCTGAAGAGGTAGGGAAGAATGTGAGTCAATATGAGTGTCTGTATGTTTGTACATTCAAAGATTTCTTTGAGGAATAACTACCGCCAACAGAGGTGCAAGAAAAAATAAAGCTGTGACAGAGAGGAAAGCAAAAAAGAAAATACATTGGTAATAAACTTGGGGACAGACAATTTTCTCCCTGCCAAAAACAATTGGAGCCAAAAACTTAGGAAAGCATTCTGTACCTAAAGAGATCCACAAAACACACAGGATAGCTAGTCTTCAGTAAGGTAAAATCTTTCTAAAATTTAAGTGGAATCTAAATATACCAAATCAGTATAGAATTTGCTTTTATTAGAATTAAAAATAGAGTAGTAGTTTTCCATTAATTTGCAATGCCTCCAGGCCTTGCTGATCTCTTATGATCCCCTCTGCAATACAATGTCCTTTTGTTTGGGTGACAGGACCACAAACTGACAGAGAGAAATGAAGCGAGTGAATAGCTATCAGAACAACATTATAACACCAACGAGAGAGAGAGCGCATGTAAGAGAAGAGCTCTCAAGAACATATAAATATATAATAGTGCCCTGGAACACTTAATAATTAATTGTGAGGAAGAAGCTTTTATTTCAACAAAAAGAAGAGCTTCCAACCAGCAACCCCATGAGAATGGAACAGTCCAGTATACGGATGCCCAAGAGGAAGATCCATGCCAGTTTCTTCACAAGGTGAAGTTCCCCTTCCATACAGGGCCAGCATCACCTCAACACAGTGTCTGCATTGCATCCTCAAATAAACTTTGAAGTGGTACCTACCTTTTATGCTGATCACCTGCGTGCACTGGAATTGCTCACACTGACTTCAGTGGGGTTTGCACCTAACCAATTAAGGTCAGCGATCTAGCTGGTTAGTTGGGTAATACTACAAGATCCCAGAATTAGGGGTCAAATATTCCACTGCTGGCGTGCCTCACTTAAATGTTACTTTGGGCAAGTCACATCTGCTAACTTAGTATTCCTCACTGGAGATTACTACTCAACTTGTAGCCCAGTTGAAAAGCCTTAACTACCCATGGTATAACATTCTTGTGAGGAATTAGTAGGGCTCATCCATTAATAATGTGCCTCCATACAATCAGTGGTTTAGAGTTTTACAAAGAGTTTGGAGGGACTATTTCACCTTCAAGTCTTTGCCTCTTGGAGCTGCCATTTACTCATCATCCAAACAAACTCAGCACAGGCACTTTCTCCCAGTGGTGCCTTCCTCAGGGCATTCTGCAGTGGCATTCCTGCAGCATCATTCCTGCAGAAATGTTCTGATTTTCACTGAGTTGTTAGCATACACCCAGAAAACCTTTACATTAGCAATTAATTCAAGCTCAGTGTTCAAGCTCAGCGTACTATCTCTACTAATGTAAATACAACTGTTAAATGTTGCAAGTAACTTCACCCCAGTCTCTACTCAGGAAATAGGTAAAGCAGAAACTGTCTTAATCCAACAGCTACAAAACTAATATAGCAGCTACCTATGTATCACTTCACTTTAGAGCGCCTGTCCAAAGCACTATCTTTGTTCATGAGACCTGTCTCTTTATTGCCTTGACCCTGAATGATTTTCTGTCCACAGGCTGCACCATGCTACAGTAAGTTTCTACTGAGCAAGAGGATGAGGTAACAGTAAATACCCCAGCCAGGGCTCCTTGGAAAGGAAGCGTATCACTCTCAAGAGAAGGGACAACTATTCTGTTATGCAGAGTAATGGAGTAAAAAATTAATCTTTTATAGCAAGGTGGCAACCAAAGACACTTCTATCTTCCCTCCTCTTCCCATGCCCAAATACATAAACAATACAGAGTCTAATTTGTCTTTTTGTTCTGGTTTCTGGGGCATATATGTCAGTGAGGCTACTACCACAGCAAAAATAAACAGTAAGACAAACTTTTTAGTATTAAATAGATGTGTGCACGTAATTGCTACTGGTCCAAACGAACTCCAGGGTTACACTTCCAGTGAAATCAGCGTGGCTGGGTGAGGGCCGACTTAAAACAATTTGTAACGTCTGGAGCAGACAACATTACACTTCTCAAAGGCAAGGCTCGGTGTGCAGGCAGCAATGAGAGGGGACAATTGGGGTGTCTGATGGTGGAACCCATCAGCGCAATTTCCCGCAAGTCAGGAACATGAAACAGTGCAGCTGCTGGGATGAGTGAATAGCTGAAGGAGCTTGTGTGAGCTTCAATAGCAGGCCAGAGCAGTGCTCCACTGTGAATGACAAGTGATGGGCCAAATCACTGGGGAGCTACCGATGAGTTATTAATGGTGACAGGTACACTACCTGGGAGACAGGTTGAGAGGGGAAAAAGATTATTTACAAGCGAATAGTTAACAGCTGTACCCACTGCTAAGCATTACATGGATGCCACAAACTGTAGAATTCAAATCTTGGGTTATTCAAGCACGAACAACTGCCTGTCACCAAACTGCAACGCATCGGTACAAATTAAGGGGGGAGAGATGAGACGAGGCTGGAATGATGCCTTGCTCGAGAAGGCAATGTCATCACAGAGTGCAGATAAGAGCTAGAGAAGGGCTGAGATAACCATGAGGTGAATTATGGTTCTTAATAATAATGATGAATTTGCAAGAACAGCTTTTTAATTTTTCCTGAGGGCTTTTGCAAGAGAACAGATGCTGAATGTGTCCTGTACTGACAAGAATAAATGGGGGGAAAAAATATAATAAGCAAAGGAAATGTTTTCGAAGAAGTTTTCTTTTGATATGAGTAATAATATATTTCTATTGTGGAGATAATTTCTTCTATCTCCAGCCCCCTCCCAAGTTTGAAAGCCACATTGTTAAGCTTGTAATATAATGTTCCTACAATACCTACAATAATATTGTTACTCAGTTTTTCCCAAAGGAATGAAGCATTGTACTACTGAGTATATTAAAAGTGGCCTGGACAAAAATCTTTCAAATCTATTTCTCTTGTACAATCCTGCACTAAGAGAAGCAGAAAAAAAACCCCAGAACAAACCCCACATCAGGATTTTGGAAATGTTTTCATAATGTGAACATCATCCAGAAAGAGACAGTTTCTGAGCCCTTTCCTATCCCATTCCAAAGATACATCTCTGCAGTAACTGCTTACATAGAAAAGAAAAACTAAGAAAGGATTTGATGGCTTTTTTTGTGGTCTTTTAATGGAGTGGAGCAGTTAAATACCAGCAAGACCAGCTGGGTGCCAAGACAATAACCAGGTGCTCCACCAATTTCTAGGCTTCAGTAAGGCACAGGCTGGGAACCCCTGCACTAGATGTCTGACCAGAAAGAGACATTTTTGACCTCCAACAAAATGTGTCAAATGGCTAATCTTAAAATAAAATAGAAAGGATGGGGAGAAAAGGTAATAAACTAAATGCTTAAGCTCCAAATCCAGTTTTTCTTGAAATGCAGTCTCAAATAGATTGCAAAATGATAGGAAAAAAAGAGGGCTAGTCAGCAACAGCTGGGTTCCTCCAAGGTGGAGGGAAGAAACTGTTTATATCTATGGTTACTGCCACTTCTCAATTCTTTGCCATAGGGGCATTGTGCTCTTGCACGCTCTGGAGCAGATATGTGAGCCAGAAAAGGTTCACACTTCAAAAAGCTTCTGAGGCTTTAAAATATATGGACACAAAGTGACTCAGTACTTAACTGTTTGCAGGATTTGGTCCAAATCTTTCAGTTCAGGCATTCGAAAGTGAACATCACAAAAAGGCAAATAGCCCTTTGTGTGTATGCACACACGCACACACGTATGTGTGTGTGTATGCGTACTGGGGGTGGATGTAATATTAGCCAAGCTTATTTGTAACTTGCTTTCTGCTCTTCGTAAGATTTAATTATTTTTCCTCTCTGTTTCATTCCAGTTTTCATGGACAACTGGTATGATTCTTCAGTGTCTGAACTTCTCACACTGTGAATCAATATTTAAATATATAGCCACAGCTGAGTGAGACTGTTACATTTTATCTTAACAATTAGCCATTGAAGTACTTTTTTTTAAATACTACGCATTGTGGAAACTCCTTTGCACAAACCTAACTTTCAGGCATAAAACAATCAAGCAGTCACAACATCATTTTGAAAGGTACAGCGAGAGATTCAGGAACCGAATATAGGTGGGATTTGGCATTAGTAGCCTTCTGAAAATTCTGTATCTGCATTGATATCCCCAGATATTAGTGATTACATCCTTGTTTCCCTTCCCTCCTATTTCTAAATTTATTTTTGCTTAAAAAGACACATGCTAGAGGAGCTGGGCTAAAGGCAGAGGAAACACAAGTCAAATTTCACAAAGAATGAGATTTGAAAAGTTAATTCACTACGCTTAACTGTCAAAAAGCATGGAATTTGGAGTGAACAAGGTGAGCTTAGTTTTGATATCTCCATTTCAACTAAACAGTGCCTTGCTGCACAAATGGTTCCACTGCTTGTAAAGTAAGGCACTACTAAAATAAATATCAGAGTCTGCCTTTAAATGACAATTTTCTTTCCTGTATTCATAGATGGAAACTGAAATGTCAATTTCTTTACTTTCTCTTCAGGTATAGGTCTATGAATTTGGAAGCACAGATTTTGATAGTCAAGTTTGCATGGAGATATCAGTGCCTGTTGTTATCATGCTCAAAAAGTAAAACTGTAAGATACTTTTAAAAAATTGTATATTTAAAAATAATAATGTCAAAGACCTATCTGTCAGCTACCTTTCAGCAAAAACAAACAAACAAAGCTACAAAAATTATTAAATAACATATGATGCAAACCATGAGTGTGTTTATTTTGTATCAGTCAACATTATTTACCATGTAACTGGGTCAGAATCAATTCTTCAAGGACTATACACAACATACGTCCAATATTGTATTATTTTCAACTCCACACACTAAGTGAGCTCATCCACTAAAGCAGAAGTCTCCTGCTTTCCTCCAAACAAAATGCAGTACTATTTGTTATTTATGTATTCATTATAAATTCTTGAGTGACACAAAGGACAAGCTGCCAACAGCAATAAAAGGCCAGGATACTAGGAAGGAAGGCAGGCTGGTTTCTAAACATTTCAAAATTTGTTGAAAATGTAACATTCAGCGACTCTTCCCTTCCCTATATTTGATCCTTACCTGTACTGTGTTCTTCATATTACCTCAGTAGGTCATGTATTAACAAGTACTTCAACCACTTTTGCAAAACTCCTCCTCTTTTTCACAGAGGATATTTGGTAAATTATGTCCATACAATGTAAAGAGAACATAAACTCATCTCTTCATTTGTATGTACTATGTAATCAGCTCAGCATGCTGGGGAAAGTCTTAGCTCCCTGTGCAGCCGGAGCCAAAGAGCTGTGCTCCAGAGTGGTCTGCAGACACCCAGATAGAAGGGAAAGGAATCGGGGATGCCGCAGCTAGCCATACCTGACCCACAGACCCTGGCAAGGGGATGGCCAAGTGCGCAAGGAACTTGTCCTCACTGATTATTTCTTTCACCCACCCCACAAAACTCCTGCTTGAGGCAGGAAAGAAAAAGAGCAGCAACCTGGACCAAAGAAGTTAAGACTTCCTTTAGTGAGGCCTTGGTCTTCATGGACATGGTGAAACTGACTTGGAAACCTCATGATGAGACTCTGTTTCATTAGTGAGTCTCCATGTGCAAAACATGCCACAAATGATCCATGGCTTGTGGCCTGGTTTTGAGAGATGTAATAAATGTCAGTGCAGAGAGAGATGGAGTCCATCCCAGTGAAAACAATTAACAATAAAGAAAGAATCTTTAGAAACGTACAAATTTTAATTAAAACATACTTTCTCATACAGTTCTCATAACCTACTATTCATTCCTTTTCAACTAAAGGGCAATGCTTACAGGAAGTGAACTGTTGTGTGACCTCAGCTGACCAAGCTGACATAAATACATTCACTGAAGCCCCAATTCAGAAAAATATACAAGCATATGCCTAACATTAAACATGTGAGTAGAACCCTGTTGAAGTCAAGGGCATTAACTGTTTAAAGTTGGGTAGGTGCTTATGCACCTTGCTGAATCAGGACCCACTTTCTGACAGTGACTAAGCAGTTCTCTGGGTAACAAATTAAGTTTGGCTCCTTATGGCTTTATGTCTCTGGTGTCCAACAAACAGAACTCTTTCGGTTTGCATTTTTATAATCTCTTCCCCTCCCCCATCTCTCTAGTGCAGTTTCTCTGGTGCCTCAAAATGGGTGAGTTGCTTTTTCTTCAGCATAGGAACTACCAGTGTCTCTCTCCACTACCTGGCCACATACAGAAAGCATATAGAGTCTTCATATATTTGCAGCACCTTTCCTCCCATCTCTTGAACTAAGCTGAAAATAGTTATACAAAGCATTGTCATACAAGTCCTGTTCCTTTGAATAGGTAGATTAAAAAAATAAGGACTTCTGTACAGTGCAGTAGCTGCTGAAATTCCAGTACAATTATCTTGTATGAACTGAGGGTAAACACTCTGCTGAAGTGAAAGTGAGTACCTTAGAGGGGGACTTAAGAGAGTACTACAACACAAAGCAGACTGGTGACGGGGGAAAGCCTTACAGACACGTCTAATGTCTGGTGTGACTAGTATAGGAAATTCGTACAACGTTACTGAAGCTATTATTGAGTATATGTGTAATTCCATATCAAATTTTCAGTATGAAGCACTTCTGAAGCATCTCAAACTGGAATGACATTTAAATTCTCACAAGTGCTTCAAAGCCCATGGAACATTCTATTGCACTGACATTTTTATCCTGCTCCAAACAAATCTTAACATTGATGTAACAAGCAGTTTCAAGCTAATGTACTATATTTTCATTCATCTACTTGATCCTGCAGTTTACTACTCACCAAAAAAAACCCCAAACCAAACTCCCAAACAACAACAAAAAAAAAAAACTTTGAAAAAATGTATTTATTATTATTTCTGTTACTCCGGGAAAAATGTAAAGCCCAGGTTACTTATGTCACAATGTTTCCATGCCTAAGAAGAATGGTTGTACTGACCCAATGAGAGAACTCTTCATTCCAGCTGAACAGACACTCTTCCAACTACAGGAATAAACAACCTTCCATTTAATAATTGTTATAGAACAGTATTAATACTATATGCAATAATACTGCACTATGACACAGCAAGACAATTAGCAAACTGAAATATATACCAGGCTACAGGGCTGTTCAGTTTATAACACAGCAAATACCAGGCTCTGAGAATACATACAAGTAGGCATTATGAGAAACTTACTCTTTCAAGGTGCGTCTTAAATTCATTGTGCAAAATCAACTTGGTAGCTGTATGTGGTTGGGGGAACACAGGCTTCTCAAGCCAAAGCCTCCAAATGAAGGCTGGAAGTGACCAGGTCAGAGATGGTATACACATCATAAGCAACTGTCCTTCTATCTCTGGACCACATCACCTCTGCTGGTCAGTTGTCCCAGAACAGCTTCTTACATTCTGTAACACCCAAGTTTTCTGCAGCCTCACAACAAACGCAATTGTGTGAGCAATCTGCTACAGACATTATTAATTCCTTACCCTTTTTCTCCCAAGAAACATATCTCTGCTTTCAGCTGTGGCAGAAAGTGGATGTTATGGGTCTTATATGCATTACCTCACAACATTTTGAGCCTACAAAGGGGAGGGAAGAGCTCTGTTTTGCATCCCATGGTACTGTTTGAAATACTCCTATCAAGAGGAAACCTGCTTACACATGGAAAGCAACTGATTTAGTACCACTTAAATTCTTTTAAACTAAATTTATTTTTATTTTATAGAATACTTTCTAAAGAATGGGTTTGTTTCTAAGGAGATGGGTTGAACAAAAGCATTTTTGTGGATTGTAACATTACACACTCTGTTTTATTTAGTACTCAGGAACACTACTGCAGAATAGCCAACTCTTGCAATTTGATAAAATATCTCTTGATATTACAAGGTTTTTTTTTACTGTACCTGCTTCCTAGAGTTCTTGTGTTGATTTTCTTTTTTATCTAAAGAAGTTTTCATTTTTCATTGTTTTTTATGGTAGCTTTCAAAACAGGAAGAAGCAGCTTGAAAATACAAACCTAACTTTCTCCAGTATAAAACGGAAAGCAAAAATAAATTATATTAGATCTAATATTTTAGACCAGTTCCCCAATATTCAGAATCTGAATTTATGACATTCAAATGTTTGAGGCGAGTAATAACTCAACTGCTTCATATGAATATGCTCACCTTCTATAGTGACTATCCTTTTCTGAAGACATTCACCAAGCACTCATTCAGCTATATATTGAGCTAACTGAACAGAGTAAGTTGCCCAGGCATTGTCCTAGCTATTTCCAAATAGTCTGAGAGCCATTCTGTTTTAATGGAAAGCCCAGTGCAACATAAGTTAAGTTGCAAGCAACCTGATGAGCAGGCTCATTTCCTTTATTTCTATTTGTCAGCACCATATGTCAACTTGGACACAAGTTAAAGACATCCAATACCCAGACTGCGTGGATAAAAATGTAATGATGTTAACTTTGTTACCACATCCACATCACTAGGCAAGCTATAGTGATACACACAAAACCCAGCAAGCTGATATATACAGGGCCAGCAGTCTTAAAAATCTACCTGTCCTACAAGTGACTTCCTTCTCTGCAAGATGAATGTTAGTCAGTAACACAGGTTTCCATACCCTTTCCAGCAGAAGGAATGTAAGACTTCGAGGTGCAATTCTGGCAAGATTCATCAGGAAGAATCCAGCAAGACTGGATATAAACAGACATGCTTTCCCCTAATATAAAAGGTAAAAATGAAACAAATGAAACAAATTCTTCTGCTTTTATTTCCTAAAAAGATTATTAAAAAAATATTTACTGAAACTACTGTTCCAGTGGTGGTGATGTTTCAGAATTTGACTAAAGAACAATCATAATTACACATTCTATTTCATTAGAGGATCTCAAAGCACTTCATAAACATTAATTAACAACACCCAAGTATTAATTGGGATGATTAGAACATTTTGTAAAAGCCGTGGGGGAGGAGAGAAATCAAGCTGAAGCACAAAGGACTCATGCAGTAAGTTAATATATTAGAGCCAGTAGAATAATACATGTCTCCTGGCTTCAAGTTAAGTATTCAAAATTCTAGGACATGGTGCAAAATGACAACCAAATAATAGAAAATATTTCAGCACAGGAAAGAAAAGCAAATTTCTTAATTAAAATATAAGAGTTCATCTTCACTAGATTCAAAATGTACCTTGATAAGTAAAAGGGGGTTGTCTGGCTACATTCAACGCTGTTCTCCTACTGCCTAGAAGGCAACAGTAAGTGCTAATGACATTTACCCCTCCTAATAAGAGTCACTCACACTTCACTGTTATTCCCTGTTATTGCTCAGGACAGGCACTAGCACCTCATTGAAAGATCAGTGCTGCAAGGGAAAAAAGTCCTCTTACAAAACCTTGAACTTCAAGAAAAGCAGTAAATCAACTGATGCTGGATGGATGACAAGTTTGATTCTCTGTGGCCCTTCCTGATTCCTAAGTGTCTGTGGGCCTAAATTTTGTAAGTGCCTGAAGCCAGTGCTGACATTCAGACAATCAAAACCACCCCTAAACTCAGAGCAAGAGGTGTCTAAACTGGGAAAAGTCTTAAATCCATTAAAGTGTAATGGTCTGGACTCCATACTCTCAAATTGAGTTAATCTCCATTGATGTGTAGCTGAATGGTTAATATCACAATCTTATCACCTCCAGGACCATGATCTGAATTGTGTCTGAGGTCCTCTGTGAAAAGAGTACTCTATAAAAAGCAGAAGTTCTAATCTCCAAGTTGTATTTTGTGAAAAGAATGATGTTAATTCCTTGGATTCTTGGCACAACTCGCTCCCCTCCACATGCACACACACATTTCCCTTCGATCAATAGCTTTATGCCCTGTTATTTTCTTCATTTTATAACAGGTCACTGCATTTATTACAAGAAAATTGAGATGGACAGTAACCCTAAGATCCTGTCCTCAATTCAAAGGTCATATTTCTTTGACATAGTGCAGGATACGTTCTGGTAGCGGCTTCAACATGGCATTGTCAGCAAGAAAAGTTATCTTCTAGGAGGAAAGTCCTTCTCTCCCTTTCCCTCATCCACAGAGAATCAGTCTCAAAAATGGAGACTTTTGTCACAGCCACACACACACACACACACAATCTATTAGAAATGTAAATAAAATGTATAGATTATTTAAGTATGTGCCTATATACACACACATATATACGTATTTCACAGGAAAACTTCTGTGATCATAAATGGTTAACAGAAATTCTTGCACATTCTGAAGCAAGAAAAGCTGGAAATAGTTTCCTCCTTGGCTTACCTGCCAAGACCCAAGTTCAGGGCTCTGTTGCTCCTGCAATGCTTGATGGCATCACTCACACCTAAAACAGCCTAGGGAGTGAACTATTCGTCCTAACTCCTTCATCCCTCACTCTGCTTTAGGTGTTTGTGATTTCATCAGCTATCACAAGAGAAACACAGGACCATGAACCCAAGCCTTGGCAGGTAAAGAGATTTTCAGCTCCATTTTAAACAGCAAGCACACATGGTCCTGGCATATGCCTGACAGACCTTCAGTAACAGCCATTTCCATGCTCTGCATCGCAGTAGCTGTGCCCAGCTGTGTGAAACTACGTCAGTCAGTGGGATCACGGTTTCTCACCCCCAGTACTATAAACAGTACACATTCCAGGTAGGAGAAACACAGCTACACAAAAGTCTCTCCTCTCTCTTTTTTTTTTCTTTTTATCTTCAACAGCCAAAAATGTTTGCCATTAAAAAGGCCATCTTTGCATTTCTGAGCCATGTGAAACACTATGGTTATAAAGGCTGACTATTTCATAGTAGTCATTAAGAACTAGCATCATGTATACTGCTGTTGATCACCGGGGGTTATACAGCCCTCTGCTTCATTACCCTTGCAAGATGCAAGACACAGAGCAGCAATAGCAGAGCTCTCCAGCTGCACATATTCTGGAAATCCAGATGATCTTTGCACGTTACTGAGACGTCTGTTGTCACGTAACTTGTCCTGGTGGCATTCAGCAGTGCCATCAAACTTTTTGGACTTTATTTTTTCCCAGTTGAAGTTTTAAGGGTTGTGATAAATAGAGTCATGTAGCACTAGTGTGATTCATAGTGTTACTGTTAGAGGTACAGCATCAGAAGCAGCAGGGAAATGTTAGGCAAGTTAGTGAAGATACAGAGGCAATGTGAAAGCAATTCACACTGTAGAACAAGTGGCACAGCTTTGCTCAGACACACAACAATGCTTCCCTCTGGCTCAGCAGAGGTGCTCTGTTTCCTATCTCCCTCTTCAGTCCTGAAAGGTTTATCTGAGCTTTTTCCACCCTCTATTTAGAGTAGAGATAGGATAGTCACTCCTAGCTTAGTACAGCTAAGATGAATACAAAAGAGCAAGGGGCATAGCAGAGAAACAGGGTTCCACAGAAGTGCAGGGGAGTCATGATAAACTGACTCATATGGGAGAAGAGAAACTCTTCCAGATGATCACAGCTGCAAATATTAGCATGCAGTGATGCTATGGGAGGAATGGAAAATTCAGGAGACGGACACATCATCTAATAGATCCTTTTCATCTCTTTGTGCTAAAGAGGCAAAATCAGAGAAGGAGGGGCAGTGAAACTGAGGTGAGGCTTAAGAAGGGAAGATAAGCATGAAAAAAGGGCGGGGGGAATGGGAGGCAATAACAGAATAGTTGGAGGGGAAAGAGAGGGAGGAGGGAATAGTCAGGCACAGAGAACAAGAAATAGGCAGGGCACACACTAGAGAGACTCAGTTTTAAATCCTATCTGTACTGGGAGAGTATAAGTCTGGATAAATGTTACTCAGCTTTGAGCCTTGGTCACTTTGAGGGCCACTGTTGAAAAATATGTCAGAACAAAAGAACACATATCAGTGTTAACAATAATTACAAGGGAGAAAAGAAAACACAATACAGAAGTGTATATAACAAAGGTGAAAAAGAAGTAAATAAAGCTGTAAAAGAGTAACTCTTCATTATCAAGTAATTAAATATGGATGGTAGTTATTATGGGAAATATGAGCTTGCATGTGAAAGACTTTGATTGTACTTTGGCTTTGTTACAGCCTTTACCAGAACAACTTCTTAACCTTTATTGGTATCAGTTGTACTATACATCTCATAATACTTATAGAGACATGGAAAGACTCAGTAAGTGACTGCTTCTTAAAATGCATAGAAATCCTCCAGTGGTCACAGCTAAAGAAGTGCAAAGTATTAATTAAGAGATTGACAAAGAGACCAATGAGGAATGAGAAGCAATATTGATTAAATAAATGCAGAACTTTCACATACAAAAGCCATTTTTATTGTATTAGTGGTGCATAATTGTCATCAAACTTTCACTGGGTTGCAAGGCTTAACTTTTTTTTTCCCATCCATATCATGATTTGATTGCCTATTTCTCTTAATTTTCTTTATCACAAATAATACTACCACTTTAAAGGTGTTCTTGTTATGAAAGAAAAAGACAGTAAATCAACTGATGGCACTTGGGAAAAAAAAACCTGACAGAAACTTCACATGACTTGTGATTATAGATAGCAGACTACATTGAACTGAAAGTATGGTATCATCATTACAATGACCTGACACCACTTGTCTACTTTGGAAACACTGGTATCCTCAGAGCTGCTGTTTGTTTGTTTTCTTTCTAATGTTCCTTATGTTTAAGCAATGGAAGCTGTTTTGACAAGCTGTTTAATTAAATACCCCTTGCACTTGGGCTCTGTAGCAAAAGTTCAAACATCTTAAAAGGAGGCAAATGAGTACAGACAGGAAAGCTAAGACTCTAAAGTCTCTAAAAGAGGTCAGATAGTAACAGAACCCATGCTTTTCTGCAATCCTCCACAGACAAGCAAATGGTGGGCAATACTGAATTTTAAGAACAGTAAAGCCATCTCCATCTGTGCATATGGTTAATATTTCACCTGCTTAGAAGGGATGAGGTGCTAAGGGATCACTCAGAGGAAGAACAGAAAAGAAATTAAGAATGATGTTATTAGAGATGTTCAAATTTCTTTCTTTGGTCTCTCCCCAAGTCTCTTGACTTAATTGGGATGCAAGAATGGTGTGCATGAACACTCTAGTTGTGTAAACAAGGACAGCAAATGGAAACAACCCATTCGACCAAGAGCAACTACGTTTTACAAAAATTTGAGAGATTGTCAGTCAAATACAACACCAATATATTTGAGCATGTAATTTGACTATGCATATAACCAATTTTTCTTTAAAAATCTCAGAACTTAATTATTTAATCTGCACTATGTATTTCATTATTTGAATAGTTTGTTTTAGTTAATGGGATGCTGTCTTTTGTAAAAATGTCTAAATCCACCCTCCCCGCCCCACATTGTACACCTTCTGAGAGTTTACTCTTAGCTGACTTCAGTGACTGAAACAATTGTTCTTGCTCAACAGTTGTTTTAACCCCACAGAACCAACACAGCAATGGGAGAATAAACCACAGTCCAATCTGGTCATCATCTGAAGAGTTAACTAAATTCATAAACTGGGATTGTGCTGATGATCTCTGGGCAAAGAAACATACAAGCCCAAGTCAGCAGCAGCAGATGATGTCATTAATTTCACAGGGTTTTTTTCTTATTTTAAAATTAGCAGTCTTGACAGTGAAGCCACAGAGTCGGGAAAAGCATCACACTCCCGTTTCCAGTCTCCCAAAGCAGAAAATGATATCTAATAATTTTTAATTTCATCAGTTTTCAGCATTGACATTGCCATGGAAAAGACCTTCATTTAGGATTAGTGATTCCCCATGTACTGTCCAGTGCATGAACTTTTGTGAGTGAGTCACCTTTTGCGCCAATAAAATACCCATACTTTTCCAGCTGGCTTTAGTGTTGATTTTGGTTTTGGGGATTTTTTTTTAATTTCTTGTAGCTGTGATTGGCACCAGAGACTCTCGCAGCCAAGACGCTGCCTATGAGCTACTGACTATAATCTACTTTTTTCAAGGGAATGATGGTAAGAATGGGAATCCTAGGTCTAGCCGCTTTTCCTGATTTTGCCAATGCTCTGTTCTGTGCCTCTGCTTCCCTCTTTGTACTGTAAAGATAATATTTATTTATCTCTTTTACACTAAGGGAATACAACTATTTGATCACAAAACACCTGAAAAAGTGTTGAGCTGTTACTCAAAACACTGAATCATTATTTGCAAAGAGTCAGTTTATGGCCTCTAAGTTGTGGTCACATGCCCTGTTGTCTGCAGCTGGACCAGTGTAAAAGCTGAATGTCCCAGCTGTTCACTGTTAGTGGCATAATTCCTCTCTAGCCCTTTCCTCCCAGAATAATCAGAGTTAACTCGAACAGGTTTAGCAGGAGGATTTTTCTAACCTGGCTTGTTTAGAGAGAACCTGGCTAGGGAGCAATTAGACATGTAGTTACACTAGCAAATGGGTGGGGTAAAGTATTCTCCAGTGGTGGAGCAGAGGAGAACAGCTGGCAAAGTTACTTCTTCACTCAGCTTAGCTGGAACCAAACCAGGGCTGGAGACTTACTGTTGAGCTGTTCTTTACAGCCAAAGTAACTTCCCCCAAATCAAGAGCCACTAATCCCATCTCTCTGAGTAGCAGGTACAGAATCTGACCCAAAAGAGCTACTGTTATTGACAGAATAATTTGTTGTCATGTAAAGACAGTTGTTGTGTTGGCTGTTCCCAAAGAGAAAACCTACAGGCTCACTAACAGCTCCACAGCAAACACAGTAACTTCGTTCCTTGAGATAGGTACTGGATAAACAAGCCTAGAAACTCATGGAGAAGACACGGTCCAGAAAGTTTCCCTGTGCAGTAAGGTTTTTTCTGAGGATCACTTCTAAAGATGAGGAACAACTCATCCTCTAAAATAATTAATCCTGCAAGCAATCTGATGCGACTGCTGACCAAATTGTCACTCACTGACATTTCAGAGATAGGTATCTATTCACCAGAAACTAGGTTTATTGCACAAAGGCCAGAGAAAGCTTGCCAGGTCTTAATGCCTTTCAGCCGTTACTGGCAATGTTGCGACTGTGCCCAAATGTGAAAGGTGGTGTATCACATTACCTCTGCTGGCTTCAGGGTTCCTTTACTTCCTGTGCTCCATTAATGCACCCACTGAATGAAGCAATAAATACTGCATTTTTCTCTGCCCACTGCCTTTTAATTTGTTCTTTAGAAACATTATTAGTCAAACTGAGGGTATTACAAATAATCCCACCCACCTTGCAGCACTAATACACAGCTAGAGAGTGGCCCTCGTTTTCTCTTGTTTCTCAAGTGGAGCAAACAGTGAGGTTTTTCTCAAAAGTTACTGAGAAAAAGTACTTTATTTTTTTGTGGGAAGAAGAGTTTCATTATGGATCTTGAACAGAAAAGAAAATATCTGGTAATACTAAACTTATTGATTTTGAGTGGGTACCTCCACCCTAAGATTTCTTTTTTTTTTCCTCCAAAAAACCTTCCATTTAGGGAAAATGTTAAAATATTTTAACACTTCCATCATGATTCAGGGGAAATTCAGCACAGACTGATGTCTCAGACCTTCCCAAGGCATTTAATTCCAATTTTGTACCAGCTTTACAAATCTTTTGCACTGTGGTTAATTCATGAACACTGGAACTTGAACCAGGATTAAGTATTCTGGAATCTGTCACAACCATTCCATTTCCCTATACTGGTACTTCAGTTAGTCCTTGCAGAAGAGACTTAGGGTACGGAGTCTGTAAGTTCCCAATAAGTTCTGTATTTCTGAGCAAGTGCTCCCAAAGCTACTAACCTTCCTTTTCCCCATCTCGCCCCCCCCCCCCCGCCCAAACAGTGATGTCCATCATTTTGCCAAATTACAAGTTTAAAATATTATTTTTATTACATTAGAAACAAACAAACAAGTTTACTGGCTTACGCTTCTCTAACTAGAGCATCATAGCAAATTTAAACCTTTTCCTAGAGATATATATTTGTTTTTTGACGTACAGTGAGTATGTATGAATGTATGGTAAGCTTACCAGCATTGACTGGACTAAGTTATAACTTAGACAGGTTTGCACATTCAAGTTAAAAAGAGCTACACTTTCAAACTGAGAGTCAGATGTTCCTGAATTCATTGCATGACAGTCTACCAACAATCCCATAGCTCTGCAATATTCTGGATGATTTCTTTTGGTACTTGATACTTCTGGTTCTCCTATAGGAGCTTCATGCCATTTCGTCAGAAGCTTTTTGTGTAGAAAAGCTGAGTTTGAAAGCCTCAAAGAATTCTCTGAAGAGTTCCAATTCTGTAATGACGAGCTTCGTGGGACACCACCTTTTGCTCAAAGGAGACATTATCCGTAGTTCTCATCTGCATGCACTTTTACTGTGCTAGTGTGTTACTACACATTTCCTTTCAAATTTCCCTGTATGCCCCTTTTCTCCTTTTTATCAGATAGTTGCAATAGAGTTACTTTTTAAATGAGACTTTTTTATTATCATAGATTTGATTAATTTTCTGAAGATCTCTTCATATATGTTTTACCAAGCAACCTCTCTTTCTGTCATATACTGAGCTTCCTAGCTTTAATGGAAACAAAATGCATTTTTTGCCCCGAGAGGTTGCAGAGTCTCCGTCGTTGGAACTATGCAAAAGCTGTTTGGATGGGGTCCTGGGCAACCAGCTCTAGGTGGCCCTGCCTGAGCTGGGGGGTTGGACAAGATGACCTCCTTTCCAACCTCAACCAGACTGTCATTCTTTGAAATTACAGAGCTAAACTAACAGGCAGGCTCAACTACACCTATTGTAGGTCTTCATTCACCCACTAACACAATCCACAGCTGACTGCTAACCAAATGAGTATGTGGCAAGACTGTAACAGCTGCCCTTAACTTTCATTGATAATTGTTCTCCTATCACTGACATAATATTCAATACACTGTTGTTAAATGTAGTACTGGTAAAATTCATGCCTTGAGGGCTACAATGTGATTGAGTTTTACCCAGATAAACTGAACTCTGACCTAATGGTGTATTATAGGCCTTTACACCACTCCGATGCATAGGTCATAATCTCACTCTGTGTAGACCTCTATGTAATTATATTTCAAGCTATTCTTGCATATATTAAATCATTCCAACAGATAATTAAAACAAAATCAATACAAGCCTGATTCTACGACCTTTAAAACAAGAAAACTACTGATTTCAGTCAGTCTTCTTGACTGTAAGGAACACTGAATTAGGTTCTACGCTTGTAAGGTATTACACCTACCTATTAATCGCATTTAGTAAACAGCGATTTTCTAATGCTGTATCTCAGAAAGAATGCACTTTTTTATGTGTAATCCTTTGCAAATGTTATTTCTTCTGCCCTCTTGATCAGTAGCATTCAGAATCCAGGAACTTAAATTATGATGCAATATGCACATAATGCCATTACAGTATGTATCTCTACGGATATCTATCATATATCTATCTAAATTATATATAACATCTAATATCTATAGATACATATCCATCCATATATATCATACAAACATCTATAGATATCTACTCTATAAATATCATGGATATACACTTAAATGTAAATTTTAGACTGGTAATGGAAAAAAATTGATTCTATTGTATTTGAACATGTGTAACATTTAGCTTTTACAAAATAGATGCCTGAGAGAATCCTAAAACAATTAAAGAGATCCATTCTGTATAAATCCTTATAAGAATAACAGGATCCAATTATTAAAGTAATAGCCTTTTTATTACTCTTTCTCTAGGACTGTTCTACAATTTAGAACACTTTTCTGCAAAAATTTGTGTACAGAGCATTTAAGAAAATATTTAAGAGCACAGAATATGAAGGTTTCCATAGAATTACGTAAGGCTAGTTTACTTCTTTCACACGAAGGACAGAAAATTGAAGAGGAATTAAAAAATATAGTCAGAATTCCTCAGAGCAGGAATAGATTCCCGTATTTTCTGTAGAGTGCTAAGCACGCTATCATTGCCTAAGAAAATAAAGAAATAGATCAGAAATTAGAATTTTCAAAGTTTTTCAGGCATGTCCACTTCAGTAACTGGGTGACTTCTAGATGATGCAGCACTCCCACAAAGTCAGTAGCAATTAAGAAAACTCAGAAGCATGTAGTATTAGATTCTCAATCAGAAATAGTCTTATAAAATGTAATAATTCACTGTGGAACCCAACAGATTATGAAATTCTTCAGATAAGTAACCATACATATTCATGACCATCCTCATAAAGCAAGCCTGTCCATTTTTTTGTTTACTTATTTTATGTTTTGGTTATCTTATCTTAACCAATCTGCATGTAACACTTTATTTAAAGTTACCTTTTTAAAATGGCCTTATAAACAGGATTTTCCTGTTTATACATTACACTCTAAGGATACTTCCCAAAAGAACCATGATCATAAACCCCATTTCATCTACCACTTATTAGATACCTTGCTAAAAAGGGAAAGAAAAGATGAAGGAGTTGCTGACTTGGATCCTAGTTTCGTAAGTCAAACAGTAGCCCTTGAACACTTGCCAGTTGCCTTTGATGACCAAATCAGGCCTGCAAGCTAGCTAACCTCAGTATTTGCAGTATTTAAGGTATTTCCTACAATAAGCGTAAGCAAGTACAAATAAATATTACTGTACGAATGAACCTGCATTTTTTTAGCTTAGGAAAAATTGAATATTTTGCCAACATCATAATTAGTCTTTAACATGCCACATTAAATTTACTTCATATCTTTCTACCTCTTTGGGTGCATGGTCACGTCTGTACAAAAAAAAAAATAATCAATTAACTGGGTTTGGAAACATGCTTTGCTTTTTTTCCTACCTGAAGGATATAGCCTCGAACATAGTCCCGAAGCGTCCAGCCTAAGCCATGCAGAATATGCAACACCTCCTCTTGCTTCAGTACACTGAAGAGCCGGTCAAGTAGTATCTTCAGTCTCACAGGCACAGCCTGAGTACCATAGAGCATCAGGCTGCTGATGTCAAACACAACGTTGGACTGCACAATCTCCACTTGGGTTGGGTGGTAGAGGTGCTGAGTACTAAGCTTGTCCAAGGCTGAAAGAAAAGGGTTTAAGTATAAGAGAAGAGCTAAAGGAAAGACAAGAAAATAATCCCCAAAAATTATCTAAACACATCAAATTTGGCAGATGCATTTATTTTCCAGAGAAATACCACCTGCGCAATTCATAGAATCATAGAATGGTTTGGGTTGGAAGGGACCTTTAAAGGTCACCTAGTCCACCCCCCCTGCAATAAACAGGGACATTTTCAACTAGATCACGTTGCTCAGAACCCTGTCCAAACTGACCTGGAATGTTTTCTAGGGATGGGGCATATACCACCTCTCTGGGCAACCTGTTCCAGTGTTTCACCACCTGCATCTTAAAAATTTTTTTCCTTTTATCTAGTCTGAATCTACCCTCTTTTAGTTTAAAACCATTATCCCTTGTCCTGTCACAACAGGCTCTTCTAAAAAGTGTGTCCACACCTTTCTTCTAAGCCCCCTTTAAGTACTGGAAGGTTGCAATAAGGTCTCCCCGGAGACTTCTCTTCTCCAGGCTGGACAACCCCAACTCTCTCAGCCTGTCCTCGTAGGAGAGGTGCTCCAGCCCTTGGATCATTTTTGTGGCCCTCCTCTGGACCCGCTCCAACAGGTCCATGTCCTTCCTGTGCTGAGGACCCAGAGCTGGATGCAGCACTGCAGGTGGGGTCTCACCAGAGCAGAGGGGCCGAATCACCTCCCTCGACCTGCTGGCCATGCTGCTTTTGATGCAGCCCAGGATACAGTTGGCTTTCTGGGCTGCAGGTGCACATTGCCAGCTCATTTCCAGCTTTTCATCCACCAGCACCCCCAGGTCCTTCTCTGCAGGGTTGCTCTCAAACCCTTCATCCCCCAGCCTGTATTGATACTGGGGGTTGCCCCAACCCAGGTGAAGGACCTTTTACTTGGCCTTGATGAACCATGAATTTCACATGGACCCACTGCTCGAGCATGTCGAGGTCCCTCTGGATGGTATCCTGTCCCTCAGGCATGTCAACTGCACCACTCAACTTGGTGTCATCTGCAAATTTGCTGAGGGTGCACTGAATCCCACTGCTATGTCATTGATGAAGATATTAAACAGCACTGTTCTCAGTGCAGACCCCTAAGGGACACCACTCATCACTGAGTGATTCTTTTTCGCAGATGCAGTCCGAAACAGGCCTAGTTTCCAAAGGTCACAATTAACTTTAATTCCTACAGCAGAAGGGCGTTCAGCTGAGCCCCAGAGACTACAATACTCGTAAGTTCAAAAGAAATTACAGAAAATTTATGATTAACTGATGACCAAGACTGAAGCTATGCAGAATTGATTGGGACTGATAAAGTTTTGAGACTTAAACTCTAGGAGAAAAAAACAGATTACAAACGTTATTACACATAACATGATGTCATGAACATAACAATGTGTCTGTGTATTACACATAAGAGATTACATGTTAATTAGATACACCCTAAATGCCAGCCTTTTAAGCATGTTAAAAATTAGCCCCCTGATATACTATAAATGGTCAAGAATTCACTGCTACTTGAGCTGGCTAGTTAGTTTTACCCTTCTGTGTGGATTTCATGTTATTCACTGTGACGTGAATAACTTACAGATGAGGAAAGGGGAGGTTTGCAGGATGAAGGTAATTCTTATCCCCTTGTGAAGTTAGATATGATGGAATTGCGTATGACATCATGCACTTTACTGGGTATCAAAGTTTAACATTAATGTTCTTTCCATTTTATGGACTATGTTGCAGCACCTAAGCTTCTCACTGTTTTTTTTAAACAAAACTTTCTGAGCATTTAGAATAATTTTATAGGGACTTCTTCTCCCATACTTCGGTTTCTTCTTGGCTTATGGTCACTGGAGGGTTCATGTACTCTTGATAAATTGCTTTCTTACATCCAGAGCGCTAAGGCCCTTATCATTTACTCACTGGCTTCATTCAACACATTTACTCCAAGGAATACTTTGTCAAAGAGTTCTGGTTTCCTCATACTTCATTTCTTGCAACTGATTTGTCTGATCTTTCCTATTCTAGTGGTTAAGTCAACTTTGAATAAATAGTTTTAAATATTAATTTAACGTTCAAAACAGATAAGGAATTGGCAAGCCTAAGGACTGCAGTCCTATGTCTCTCCACAGGACATTTATACTGCAGAATGTGAATGGTGGGATTTTTCTTCCAAAAGCTCTTCTTCCAAAGTACTTCAGCTATATAGGCTTCATAATGTAGGACTGATTTATTTACAAGTTCTAATGAATGGGATTTGATTGAAGTTTAAACAGGTCAAATACTTTTCTACATTGTTTTTGCCCCTTTTAAGTATGATATTTTTGTAACATGGTTATTTTGCTACTACCGTAACAGATGTGTCATCAAGGTACTCAGCTAGAAAAGCCTAGAAAATTGATTTTGTTACTGCGCAGGCTGCGCTGTATGTGTGCCAATATGTATATATGTGTACCTGGGGGGCAGAACAACCATTTGGAAGGAGTAAAATGAAGTAAAATATTAATATTTTTTAAGAAATACTACTATTACTCGCAATAAGAATGCTCTAAATAATATTAGTGTTAATAGATGTAACACCTTCTACCAGACAATCAAATAATTAAGCAGATCTGGATCACCTTGAGCTTTCCACAATCAGTATTACAGAATGAGAATAGGGTCCAAAGAGGTTAACTGGCTTCTCCAGGTTTACATGAATTCAGACCAGAGTCAAGACCTGAATGAATATTTTCGGAAATATGAATTGAATGAATACTGAATGAACGAGTACTCAGTGCTTTTTAATCACTGCATCATACTGTATTTCTAATAGATCTTAATATTTTTGTTTCTCTTTATTTAACAGTAAACCCTATGCCTGCAGTGAGGAAAAGCAAGTTCTTCCAGCTAAAGAAGACTTGGCTTGCAGAAGATTTTAAGGTAATGATTCTACTTTGGCCCAAGTCAGAATGACTGTAAGACATCTTTATCTAAAGACTATTAGGTGGATTTTAAAACTAATAGCTAGAATGAGATTACAAAACTCTGTGGACATTTATCCACTTCATGTAATGTGACCACTCTGAGCATAATAGCTTGGGAAAAGTTGAGATGGAACAGAAGTGAAAACCGAAATAAAAAAGGTCCTTTTAAATTACCAAGCACACTCTTTGACCAGCAGACAGAAATTTTCACAAGATTCCCTGTACTGCCCCATTTATCTGCAACTTTTTTTCCAAGCAATGTTACCTATAGACATCCACTTCTCACACACACACACACACATACACAAATAAGAGCTAGTTTGGTGTTGGATTAACATTCCAAGTGACAGTGAAATTACCTCCAATTTTGATTTGTGGCCTTATTCTGCACATTATGTAACAAACAAATAAGCTGTGAATTTTATCCTTTTGAAGTACAAGTCAGGATATGCACTGAAATGTGTAATTTATAACACAACAAAGCATGTATTTTTGCATGGGTGTGTAAGAACATTTGCAAACTAAAGACAGACGTCATGCTAGAGACAAAAAAAAGGGAAAATGTTGTACATGAAGAGAAAGGAAATGCACTTGCACTCATATGAGAAATAATGTTACAGTCAGCAACTGAAATTCTTGCAGACCATTGACTATCGAAACCCCTTGCACTTGGCAGGAGAATGAAACTTCCAACTATAATTTATAATTTATAAAAATTATCTTATTTAAAAGAGATTGCTAAGGAAACAGCTGACAAAGAGAAGTTGTTTTCTGTAGTACTGATTTCTCCTCTGATATCATTAGTGAACTAATGCTGGTGTTCTAGGTGGATTCAAGAGGCCATTTATGTTGTTAGACACATACTTTTTCAAATAAGAGATAAGGGAAGGACCTAAGTCTCATTGCTGGTTTCTCTGTAAAGACAAGAGTATAAACTTTAGCCTTCTTGCCAAATCTCAGAGTAGATAGTTGTACTCTGCTGTCCTTAATTGCCCATCTAATTTCATGTGGATAATGCATTCCATACCATTTTCTGTTCTAAACTCTAGGTTCAATTTTTATAAGCTAATAAACAATGCAATGTTTCACAGGTGAATACATTCAACAGTATGCAGCAGTGTATGAGTTCATAAGTGCTTAGGAGACTTCAAGATGAAACATGCTATATAAAAGAATGAGCTTTATCATACCTGAAAAATGACATAAACAGATGTATCCTTATTAAGAAGGTATCAGTGACTGAACATCATAAACCACATATTAAAAGTCCCTTCCTGGTGCAGCATGAGGTATTACTCATACTTACACTTTCAGTGGGCTCAAAAGTTCACCCAGAAAAGTCTTAACATGTTTGTGACTTTTTGGTCGTAACCTGCACAATCTTTTCTGAAAACATGACTACAATGGGTTCAGCGAGGTGCTTAAACTAAGGAGGCTACCTCTCAACAGCCCAATTCAATTCTCATTGCTGCCTTGATAATTTGACATTCTTTACCTCAGTGTGAGTAGAAATCTGTTCACTGACAGAGGAATAAGGGATCTAATGAATCTTAAAATCACATACTTGCTGAGCAATCAAAATTTTTGTGGAACAGCCTAAAAAGGCCTTTGTGTTTTACTGTAACAACATATAGCTGAGTAGTACTTTCATGGTGAATTCTAAATTTCAAGTACTTGTTTCAGAAATTTTAACTATTAAAAAAGAGGGGCAAAAATGATAATAAAGAAGTAAAGATGTTACAGAAGATTGCCTTCAACACTTAAAAATGACTAGTTGGATAATTAGTATAGGAATTAGGAACTTTTCAGTACTATTTTCTTACTTAACTCTGAAGTATCAAGTATTATGTACCATAATCATTTAGATAACTTAGACTATTCCAGTTGGAAGGGACCTACAAAGATCTAGTCCAACTGCCTGACCACTTCAGGGCTGGTCAACAGTTAAAGCGTGTTATTAAGGGCATTGTCTATATGCCTCTTAAACAGTGACAGGCTTGGAGCAGCGACCACCTGTCTAGAAAGCCTGTTCCAGTGTTTGACCAACCTCTCGGTAAAGAAATGCTTCCTAATGTCAAGCCTGAACTTCCCCTTGTTGCCTTATCCACTCTTTACCTTCTTGAATAATAAATAAAATCCTCCAGATTTTACAGAGACTCTGCTCAGTATATTCTAAATTGTTAAGAGAACTTTGAAATTGATACAATGTCAGTCTTCACATTACAGGTGCAGTATTCTTATTATGCAAAATTCCAGCAAAAAACTTTGGACCTATTTGTAGCAAATCAATGAACAAACTTTTATGTTTCATTTGTGTTTGTCTCTTTTCTTTTTTTTTCATGTAGGAAAATAGGGAGGGGAAATCTACTTCACCATTTATATTTTACTGGTGTTTTGGGACCCTGTGTAATTCAAAGGAAATTAAGTACATAGATGTATTAAAATAATGCTCAAATACTTTTTCAGTTTATTAAAAGGCAGAAAATAAAGAAAAAGTCTTTCATTTCATCTATACTGTGGCCAGTTCATAGGTTCAGCTATGCAAATTTACTCATTGACCTTAGACCCCTTCCTTCCCAATGTGCAGTGGACAAGGCCAACCAAATTAAAAGCCATGCTTCTGAGTGGATTCAATTTTTGTTAAGCAAAAGAAATAAAAGTATGCAGTGATGAATTTTGTACTTCAGAGGTCTCATATTGTTTTTTGAATAGCTACAATAAAAGCATGATATTCTGCCTTTACTGAATGTAAAAGAATTTTAAATATCCTAGTTTTTAATGCAATTGGAATTATAAATACACATACTTCTTGCTAATTTCCTGATCCTAGATAAATATTTAGGTACCGTAGCGAGGGGTGAAAACGTCTAGTGAAACCCTTTCTCTCAGCTGACTTGCCTGGCTATGTATCTCAGAACACCACAGAGAATAGTCAGTAGGTTGCAATGTAGAGGTCATTATGGATCTCATTCCATTTCAGTTTTAAATCTGGGCTCTGCAATAGTCCCACTCTAGATTTTCCTGCATGCTCTCTAGCCAGTTCTCTAACTTACCAAAGAGGAATAGAGTTGGAGTGCACACACACACACATATGACAATAGAGAATTTTATAAGCATCATCATCTTTCCAAATTACTAGATTTGTTCAAGGGTCAACAAGAAAGTGAAGAAGAAATTTCATGTAGTCTGTGTCCAGACAATAACAAAGAGCTTTCCAGACATTTTTAAATCTAAATAACTGGGCCACTTTCTGCAGCAAGAGAAACTGAAATTAGCAGACAGATTAAATATACAATACCAGCATAAAAAGATTCCATAATACTGTTGCAACAATAGCATGTCGAGTATGGTAAAACAGATACAGTATTATTAATGGCAGTGTGGAACACTGTAGTTTGCTGTTGATTTTAGTGGTGAACATGAACAGCTTCACATTTTCAGAGTTCAAGATTTTCTTCTTTTCCGTCAACCACAGAAGAAGAAAAAGTAACAAATCCTTTCAAGGTAGCTTATGAATGACTAAAATGCTGGAGGGACAGGCAAACTACTGCAGTCATTAGAAGTGGTCTAAGCTAGCCTCCCTTAGGATGCAGATTTAATACCACCTCTAATATGGTGTAATGTGGTGCATTTTGTAGGTGGAAAAATTGCTTATAAAAAAATATCATGCTTAGAAGGTGACTATGGACAAGAAAACTTGCCAGAGTCTACTGAATGGCTCAAATACTTTCATGGTGTAGGAAATTATCCCATTCTCTGCTGGCACAAGCACAGACAGCATGGGACATTAACATTTATATGGGTGGGTGAACAGCCTGAATCAGTCTGGGTGTAACTTCAGTCTACAACATGGCGTCCTTTGGTGATCTCCATTTTACTTCTGTCTTCACCCATTTCACAATTTAATCCAGACAGAAGAGACACTAAGTTCACTAAGACACTGTGGATTTCAGAAGATCATGGAAGTAGTGTAAGTAAAGCATATTCTGATTCATAGGCAAAACCAACTTTTCCTTCTGTCTTTTACTGTACTTAAAAGCTAATAATGGAAACCATTTGCCAAATGCATTTAGTCTCTGACAGAGGGACACATATGTGATCTTCTAATTTACAGCTTGCATGTACAGATGTTCACACTTAGTAAAAGGATTCTTAATAGCATTTTAAAATTAAATGTGTGTTGATAATAGATGTTTCAAACCCAAACAACACAGTAACTAAACTGATAAATGTCTTCATGCCTCACCATGCCTCATGCTCTAACAACATTTTTATAACAGATCAAAAAAACCCCCAGCACTAGAGTTGCATGTACACAAAATAAATGTTATTAAAAAAAGTCTGAATGAAAACTTTCATTAATTTTTATGTCTATGATCTGATTCCAAGTTGAAACATTTAGATTGCTACTAGGTTTATGTAGCCGAAAGCAGAACCACAGTTTGTTCACAGACGTTGCTTGCTGTCTGCAATTTTTTTATCCCTTTGCAAAACTTTGAACCCCATCCAGCTTTGACACACTGCCTCTTCAGTTAATAACTATCAAGTTTCCCCTTGTCTCCTGTCTACTTTTCTTTGAGGCAATTGCGCACTCAGCACCCCGAGATAATAACACACATCTATAAGATAAAAGCAATGGCATTAATGTAATTGTCTGCCTTTCTCTCTTTAGCCTAATCTTTTTTTTCTTTCAGTTTTGACTGCCTCTGTGACACCTGTTTTTGTCTCCTCTGATCCTACGACAGGTTTTCCGCTGACAAGGTTTTTGCCTGACAGAGATTCTGCCAGACAGGAACATAATAAAATATGAAGAACTGCTTGTCAGAGTTTCTGCCAATGCTCACATGAAATAAGGGGGAAAAAAAAAATCCTGACTTTTTTTTTAAAGAGGCCCTGTGCTGGTCGCTTTTGGCCTGTCGGGAAAACAGCCTCCCTGGCCAATTCCTGCAAGCCAAACAGGTGTTTTCTTTTATGTTTTGTTTCTATACAAAAAACTTTTTCTTCAACAGTGGAAAACATGATTACAGAGAAAAAAAAAGAACAAAAAAAGACCCAAAATACTTTCTCCTAAAAATGAAGGTTAGACCTAACATTGTGTAGTGGTACCTCATGAGCATGTTTTTAATTCAGAATTGACCCCTTAAATAAATAAATAAAGTGGTAGGCTTTTTCTCCCTCCTCCTTGTTGATAGCTAATATGTTCAAAGGAACCAGCTGTAAAGGACCTTCATTCCAAGTTCACAGGAAAACATATGGGCTACTAGACACTTCCTGTGCTGGCAAACTGTGTGAATGAAGACACCTGACTATGGGGACCACAGTAGGGAAGATGAGACAGAGCTTCTCTTCTGTGGGATTTGGACCATGCAGTCCTCTCTGTCAGTGTGTGTGTTTGTGCCTATGTGAAGCAGGACTTCAGCACTGATGACTACCCTGATGGAGAAACACATGTAGATTAATCATGTGAGCATCCCAACACACAGCTGCTTCTGTGTGTGTTGGTATCATCTGTCACCTCTGCTAGAGACAGCAACTGTTGATCAGTCCATGGTGTCACGGATGTGAGTGCACAAACTGGCCTTCATCATGCTGACCAACCTCTCCAGAGATCTCCACCCTGCATTCTCAGTCTGTGGGTCCAGGACCTCTACTAAAGCTCAGGCCTGGACCTTCATTCCCTACCTAAGGTATATTGTAGGTGTGCCTGTCTGTAGCCTTGTTCTTGTCTTGTAGATGACCCTCAGGCTCATGTTACAGGCCTGTCTTCAGCCCTGTCTCTGGCCCCACCTTGTTTTGTTCCTGATTGGAGCCCTTAGATGGACCCTTGACCTGACTCATTCCCTTGTCATGCCTGAGGTTGTCAATGGATCCAGTTGCCAGCACCTGGTTCTGTCTACTGTGATCAGACCTTGAAGAACTGTACCCATGGTGCAGGCACGGACAGTGCTGGAGTTGCCCTTGACTCCTGGCTCAGACCTCTTTGTTGGGCAGATCCACTTTTGCTGCTCCTTGACACATGGATTGAGTGTCATTGTTGAAACCTACAATGTATAATGGAAGCCACTAAATGAACATCTCTTTCTACTACCTTGACTAGTCATTCATCTTTGATCTTTCCTATCTCTTATCTCCAAAGACAAATCCCTCCTTCCTACCAGTCATTAACACCTTCTTAAAAATATTCTCTCCCTTCATAATGGTGAGATTGGAATTAGTATGTATCGTAATGGTCCTAATACTATCTGGTTGACATACTATATACAGTGAGACAGAAACACATGTGGGACTCCTGGATTGCGGTCTGGATTTGGAGGATTTCCATTTTAATCCAAATGCACCTCAAATTCCATTAACTGTGATTCACAGAAAGTCTAGATTGGAAGGGATTCCTGCATATTGTCTGGTGGAGCCTTCTATTGAAAGCAGGGCCTCAGATTAGGTTATCTCTGGCCCTGTCAAGACGAGCCTTTGATATTTATAGTAGGGGAAATTCCACCACTTCTCCAGGCAACCTATCCCATCTTTTATGCAGCCCTGGAAACCGTAATGAAAATGCAACAGGCACTGCCCACCTGTTATCATCAGTCTGTTTCGATGGAGTACTGTGTTGTAGAGGCATTTCACAAAGCCAAGACTGTGGTAGTGTTTCAGTCTAGGGTGTAACTCTGGTTCAAACCTATGAAATGCTCTCCCACATGTGCTAAACCACCTCAGTTTTCCCAGGAAACCCTGCTGTCCTGAAGTTGCTGACAGCTGAAAATGTTCAGACCCTGGGAAGACTGGTTCGTACAGCTAGTTCTACCATTCATAAATATCAATCTTTCCCACCCCAATTCATGTACTGTGACCATCTCACAAAGCTCCTGTTAAATATACTTCAGAAAAATTGACTGTAATCAATTGGAATATAATTAGAGAAGTCTTTGAGACTCATGTTATACATTTCTTGTATTATCTTTTCTGTTTCTAAAATCCAGATAGATATGGGATAATAAAGTAACACTATTGTCTGCTAAATTAATCTGGGGCAAGTTTCCTCATAATGCTACAGCTCAAATTGAAATTCTTCCTAGTAGGTAAAAAGAAAAAATGTTTTTTCCATTGAATTTCACAGTTGCAAAACAGAAAGCTGAGGTAAAGTTACCCATGGTATTATCGTTACTTTGTAACATCTGAAAGCAGTATGAATTTTTTATTCTTGCAGTCAAATCCCATTTAAACCTTATGAAGCTATATGGAATGGAGTGGTAGGGTTTGTTTCATTTAGAGCTCTTCCAATTTGTGTTCTGCTTAACCTAGTGAACTCTAGTTAATTAAGATGTTCCTATAAACAATTAAGCTTCTTGTAGGATCGTTAAGAAGATATAAAAATTTATGATGTAATACAGTCTAATAAAATGATAAAGTGGTTAGCACATCACAGCAATTCATGTGCAGCAGCATAGGTGTTAAAAGAGACAAGTAAGCAGGTATTGTCATCTAACCATCCTGGAGAATTGTGGATGCATGTTGCAGAAGTCCACCACTGCTGCCCCACAAATCTGTTGGTGATTTGCATTCTCAAGTTCCACAGACTTCATCCTGCTCATCTGGGAATCAAGTAGCAAGCACCAGACCCTCTTTTGCTCCTATCTGAAGCTATGCCATGGACATGTAAGGGGGCAAAATCAAGGGTTTCACTGACTACCTTTCCAAAAAGCAGCCTCTACTATGTGTGAAAGAGGAATTCCAAGAGTTAATTAAAAAATCATTGTTTTTATTGCCTTTGCTCCATCTTGCATGTGGTATGTCTATTTTTTTCCTTACTGGATTCTCTCTTTAAGAAGGGTAAGGCATCATTGTCCAAGACATCTCCTAGCATTTTATCCTGTGGCATTGGGTGTACTAAATGGGATGAATCTTTCCCTTTAAAATGTAAATTCAGTAATGACAAGCACCAAATAACAATATCTTGCACTTTTGAAATACCTTTAGTCTAAACCTCTCTGGGCATTTTACAGCTAGTCAAGAGAGGTCATAGCTATAAAGGTGGCCTTGTATTTCAGAGTTGCCAATGAGTATCTGATAGTATTAATGCCAGTTCCGTGAGAGTACGAAGTCTGATTAGTAAATGAGAAGTTTTTCAGACGATAGAACATTCATAATGAGAAGGGGCTTCACTTTGAGATGTGAATATAGTCCAACCCAGCAGAAAAGAGCACTGTTCTTCAGAATGGGTCATGGGCTATTTAGGGCTTACCAGGCACTGGAGCAGTCCTTATCTGACTGCGTAATGTCTGGTCAGGGATAATCTCACCTGACCACGTCCAAGGGACATTGGCATATTCAAACCCAGGGCTGTTAGCCAATAAAGTTGGAGAGAAGGAGAAAGGTCTAACCTCTTCCTCATTGCAATAACATATCCTGGGGGTGGCAGGGAAGAAAAGAAAAAAGATTTTAATCCGAATGGACCCCCAGGGAAATCCAAGGAGGTGTGAATGTGAACATATGTAAGTTAGAGCCTGTGCTTTTACCCCCAGGGAAAACCTTACTCAACACCTGAGGATGTCAAATTTGTATGAGGACTAAACCCTTGACCATATGGTCATGTAAGTATCAGATGAATACAAGGATGGAAAAGGAAGGCTTTTTATTTGATCTTGGGGCAACTAAGCATTATTTCCTTTCTGTCACTTGTGTCTTATAAACCTTTGAAACAATACTATTTGTCTGGGATGGTCTAATACTTGGACATTCTCATTTGCTTTTATCTCAGCTTGACTTGCATTAAGGGTGATCTTGGAGTAACCCAAAGCAAACACTACATCACATCATTCCTACCAATGTGGCAGGCTTTAAAACCAGATACTGGGTCAGAGTGCCCACAAGATAACAGAGTGCATCTTCTCTGTGCTGTATTGGCCGCTTTGGGAATTGCTGCTGAAGGGAAGCAAAAAGGGATGGCATAGGCAGAAGGGGGGACTTAAAAAAGTGTTTACCAGTAATGAATGCTAATCAGGTGAGGTTCCTGGAAGCAACTGAATAATGAAAAATATGCCTCAGCCTTCAGGGTCAAAAGGAAGTTATAACAGATGGATTAAAGTGGTTTTGTCAGTAAAAGACAGGAAAAGCCAGGCTAGATCTAAAATAGTTTTACTTTAAAAATCATGTAAAGCTAGCCTTTCTTATCAATGAATTGTAGATAATTACTTTGCTAAAAATCTCTATGTAACTAAAAAATCCCTTCAAATCTATGATGTTCTCAAGTAATTTTAAAGCATTTTAAAGAATTAAATAAACTGAATAGAAGGAAAAAAATATGTTCAGTAGGCTAAAATTGCGATTATTTTTTATATGCTAAGGAACAGTACAAAAATAACCCAATTATTTTACCAGTAAACTGTAATAATAGGATTACATTTCTCCTTGTCTTTTTTAGCATTTACTCTCTACTATCTCCATTTTTAAGTAAAGAACAACATGGCAGTTCTACTGGCTTTTAGAGAGACTCTAAGATCTGTGACATGGTTTTGTTTTGTTTTGTTTTGTTTTGTTAGAGATGATCTTTGATTTTGCAAACCTGGATTTATTTCACTTAACAGCTTTGGACTGGAACCCTGCTGATTTTTATTTTAACATAGCACTCCTCTTTCTTCCTGCCTCATTCCTGTGCAGCTCAGATTTAAAATCTAAACCTTCTTCCTAGACGAAGTCCTTTCAGCAACTTCAGGGTAAGGGAGAGATGCAATTTCTAAAATTTCCACAGCATTCTTCTCTTTCTTTTATTTATTTACACCTGTCCTTCTTTGCTTTTGTTCTCACTTCATATTTCTTTTACCTGACAATTTCATGAACTACCATGTAGAAATTCAGAAACCTCAACTGTTCTGAATGAAGTAGTCACAGTCATGTCATGCATCTCACTTCAGGACAGAGCATTCTCCATTTTCTAGTGGAGGTTGTTGTTTTCATTGTTAGTCTCATTTACAGGAAGCTAGTACATGCATTATATAAATAATGGCAGCAGAAAACTTGCTTCACAAGGTGAAACTGTAACCCACATGGCAAGTCTCTGGGTGTGAGTATTCACTGAGTGGCAGCTTTTAAACTGAAAAAGAGTAATGGATTTGCCCTGTGTGTCAAAATCTACTATTTAATGCCATTTTCATTAAAACTGAAAGGAACTTAATCTCAAAATTACTAGAGAAAAGGCATGGCCAAGTTTTGGACTGGAGATGGGGCCATATGTGGCCTCATCATACCTCAGAGAGGTACTAAAGCCTACTTGAATAAATAGCCCAGCCCCGAGCTGTGTCGATTGGCATGATGCAGGTGAAAAGACATGAAAGATCACTAGGGGACTAAGGACCAGCTTTCTCTGAGAGAAAAAAAAGAAGGAAAACAGCAAAAGTGTTCAGAGGATACTTAATTTCCTACAGTAGATTGAACAGTGCGAAATTCAGCTAGTCCAAGAATGCACGGTATACCAAAAACATCTGAAAAAAATGCTGCTGCTGTCTGATTGAGTTTTACCAGTGATCAATTTGAGGGCAAGACAGAGAACTAGTATTTCTCATTTTCTGACTCTTTTTGAAACAAGATGACAATGATTTCAGACAAATTTAATAATATTATTATACTGTGATTTTTTAAATCACTGTCAATTCTGAGATACTTAAACTAAAATAAATAGAATGAATGTCATAAACAATAGCTTTGTTCCACTATGACGTATGTCACCTTAGCACACCCTTTTAGAGAAAAATGGTTATGAGAGGGTAGACTGTGTTTCCCATTGATACTTCATTGGGTCTTCTGATCTGTTGGACTAGGTATAGTAAAAGTATTTCTGCTAGCAGTATGGTAGTTGTTATTCTGACACCAATGGCAAGCATACAAGGCAAAATGCAAAGTCAATGAAAACAACATCTTTTTATTGCAGAATTCCTTAATTTCTTTCCTCGTAGGATAAGATACTTCTGCTAGGGGAATTGGGTGGCAAATAAAGTGGGCTTTTTTTCATTATTTCAATAAAGTTTGAGTAAGTGATTTTTGTGCTAAAGCTAATAAAATGTCATGACTATCTTCATAGTATAGTACGTTACTTCTAAGGTAACAAAAATATCAGGAGAAAAAAACAAATCAAGCACTCAAGAAAGTCTTAATTTTTTGTAGTCATCTTACTCCTATATTATTTAAAAGCCACAAAATAGCAATTGCCTGTGTTAAGATAAATTCTCTTTAGAAAAAAATCAATTATTACATTGTAATAAGATTTTATTCTTCACCATATGGACAATACAAATTATCTTAACCATTAAAAAAATAGAAGGAAAAACATTTAACTGTTACCCGATTGCCTGCTTGAGGCCTCGGAAATGTCTTGTCCAATTTAAACCATTTGGGTGTTTTTTAGAATATAAATCCCCATCCAAGCTGACAATATGGAAGCCAGGCTTCAGCTGAAAACAAATTAAAACAGTCTACTTATCCAAATCCCTTAAAATATTAAGACATTCACACCAGCAATACCCCGTTCTCCATTATGCACAGCAGTGCTGCTATGCTCTATGCAGCTTTTGGCTTCAGCCTTAAAGACACTGATAGTAGGATTACCACTGTAGCACAGGGGTGCAGGGTCAAAACTCAATAAGCTGAACTTTTGCCAACAGAAACATTTATCTTGCCACAAAAGAACTCCTCTGATGAATCGGTTCATATATTGACAATCCTACTTTTGGCAACTCCAGAGAAAAGAAACTGAACTTGTGGGAAACCTTTCCTTTCAAGATGTATGCAGCTCAATTTTGGTGAGCGAGGAAAAACATGAGAAACACAACGGAAGCAGGAAAAAAGAAAACAGGCCAGCAGTTGCTAAGTGCAGTAATACTGTGGTGGCTGTATGCCCTTTCCTCCTCACTCCAAGAATTCCAACATTTTAAATGGAGTTATTAACATGAATTAACTCTGCACAGATTAGTCAAGTACAGCATGAGAAGACTGCAGTTCTAAGCTATTTTTGATCTATTCAGTTAATTATGATTCTAGGTTATCAGAACTGAATAACTTCCTGTTGGAAACACCTATTCTTTGATAATTACATTCAGTAAAGCACTACATCATGTGTCATGGAGCTCAGTTGAAATTCATTAACAAAAATCAGAAGGAAACCCTTTAATTAACGCAGCAGGAAATACTATTTGCATTCAAGGAACAACTTCTGAAAGTACGGTGCTAACGGTTTAAAGAAAATCACTTCTGAACAGCAACCTGATTCAGTCATTCTGAAATCCAGGCACTATAGTGCAATGAATTGATCAGTCTCCTGAATGCTGCCCTCAAAATCCTGGAAAACAGCTAAGATCAAGAATTGAAGCAGATGCACCATAGTCTCCAGGAAGTAATTTATAAGGCTGTGCTTTGAGTATGTATATGAAACATATATCTGACTTGTCTCACTTTGCCATAAAATGTAAATACTCCAGACAAATGTACACAAAGCATACCAAAAAAAAAAAAAAAAAAAAAATCAGAGCGTTCTTCGCTTGGTGCAGTAGTAAAACAAACACTTTCTAATAATATATAGCTGTATTAAGTTTTCTATTTGAAATGTTAAGCACTCGGGTACAGTGGCAGGTGGTGCATCCCTGATCATCACATTCACCTTTCAAGTTTTTGGATTTGAAAAATAAGGACATTTCTGTTATACACACTGTGGTAATCTCAGATTACTGTCATGTATTCTGATTTTGAATTCAGCCACCTTATGGAGAAGAATTTATCAGGAAAATCTGATCACACTCAGAATTCTAAGATGTACTGGTTAAAAAGAAAAGGCAGGATGCCCATATGCCAGAATCTAAGTGCTAGACTCCTAATTTCTATTACTCAACAGGAGAACACCTTGGAAAATAGCTAGACAAGTCTTCCCTATCTGTGGATCACTAAGACCTCAGATGCTGATTCTACAGAAAGCCTGAAGCATGCCTGAACTAAGAAATTTTGCGAGGTTTAGCAATCCTTCCAAGAAGTGTGAGTCTGGTTATACTGTGACTGAAGACACCTTTCTGGGAATTACGAGGAGGGAAAATAAGCTGTGTCCCTAGAGAATCTAGTATATAATAAATCTGGAACCAGCTACCATATTGGTGGTGTTAGGGTATTTCTAGGTAGGCTGTATATATTACTATGCAGTGACATAGGACTGCATGGTACCTGCATTCGTGCTTTCCTTTCCCTGTACGTGAATGTTTTAAAACTTCTCTGGCAGTCTGTGAATTTGTGGAGCGTTCACACTTGCCACATGTCAGCACGCTCAGGCACAAATACACACAGACATGAACTAAATAGAGATCAAGTGCATCTTAGGAGGGAAGTACTAAGCTTCCACACCAGGACTCATCAAAATAAAATAAAGTTTATAGAATATAACCCACTGAATGTCTGGCAGAAGTGGAGAATGAAGACTCTGCTTCCCAATAGGCTAGACCATAAGAAGAAGTCTCCAACACTAATTTCTTCTGCAAACACAATAAATTTTCTCTTTTTTCCCTTTTTTTTTTTTTTTATTAAACCATTTTAGGTATCCTTATTTGCTTTTTAATTGTGTATACAGCTCTCTCTCTCTCACACATGGATAGCTTAATCAAGACTGTCAAGAAAAAAAACACCAAACACACAAAACAGTAAAGGATAAATAAAAATGGAAGGTGTATAGCTGTATTTTGATGCTTTTATATAGGATCTGGGCTTTCTAATCCCTCCTTTCTTTCTTTAGCTACTTGAACATGGAAAGAGAGGTTCAACTCACAGATCATACATGCACACTTTTGTTGAGCCATATAGGATACACTCATTTCATTCTGACATCCAAGCTCTGCAAGTTTGACATTGGTATGTTTGAATTTCCATTAGGCTTAGTGACTTATTGGCTGATGCTCCTTTGCAATACAAACTCTGCTGTGCAACCATACTATAAACTTTTTCCCTTTCTGCTAAGCCCTGCTAGAACTACATTATTTCCTGGAGGCTAGAATATTCTTTTGAGCTCTACACAAGCTGTTGAACTCGTGGCACTTGAAGCTATTGCCAGAATAACAGACCCTCACTTTTCCATCCTAGAAATTGCTGTAAAAAAAGTATGTGCATGTGTATGCATGCACAAACCCAGAATGCACACACAGACATGTACAGACAAATAGATATCACTACTGTCTATATCACTCCAGCTCTTATTATTTAAAGACATTGTGAAAGACGGGCAGAGTAGAGAAGACAAGCCCAGAACAGACATTTCTTACCATGTGCCACCCAGCCATGTTTACACTGATCACAGGTTCTCAGGTTAATCTTCCCTGGCTGAAAACATTCACATGTGCAATTTACCAGTGTACAGCGGATGGCCTGGAAAAAGAAACAGAAAACACAAATTAATGTCTTTTTTCCTTCTTGTACAAATGTGGTGTGAGGGCTAGAAGGGTATTAACTGTATAGCAAGAAACAGCCTTCTAACATTCAAAGCATTGCTCATTCTTCTAAGTAGAGATTAATTTTCTTTCAAAAACATACATCAGTATCCCTGAGCAATGATAACCAAAATGCTTATTCAATAATAACATAGTCTGTTGCCCCATGGAGATGAATACATTCCTGAAGTCTTTCAAAGAATTGCTCTATTTCCTTCAGGAAAAAAAAGTAGTAGGATAAGGATCCTATAGGTGTTCCACAAATTTCCTGGTTTTTCATCAACTGCCTGAAGGAAAATGTTACTAGTGATGTCTTACTATAGCAGCATATCAGCTTGATTAAAACCAGAAGTAAAATGAGGAAACAAAAACATACAAAAAGGAAAAATACAGAGCTCCTTCCCCTTCCCCTATGGTATCCAAAGGTTATTCTCAAGTTTCCTTTTTCGGATTTACGTAAGATATAACTCCACTACAGAAGGGAGTCATGGATTTGATATGTTCCCAAAATAGGATAAAATGATCAATGTGCAAGAATAGGACTGGTTCATAAAACTTCCTGTAACTTTCCTTTGCACCTATCACTTTCTCCAATATCTAGGCATAACCCTTTACCTCTTAGCTATCCCTATTTGCCAAACATATATTTCTCTGTTTTGCAAAAGATTAAACTATTTCAAAGCAGCTATGCTAAAACTCTGGTCCCATGCAGACATCTAAAATTTGCTTAAATAATACACCTTATTAATATCTCATGTCTCTTTTTAAAATTATTTCAAAAATTACACAGGTTTATTTTGACAGGCACTAGCTACATCCACAGAAAAGTGAATATAAATTGAATTATACTCTTTTTAATGTGTAACAGACATATGTTTTTAAATAGTGTAGAAGATGACCTGTGCACTTCAAACTGCTACTAATAAATTTATGGCAAGCATTTAGATGTAATTTGCATGGAGATTTCTGAAACAGAGAGGCTTATTCTGATCATTCACAGATTAACAATCTACTGTAACTACCAGAGCTGCCAGGAAAAGATATCTCTATAGATTTAGATGCAATCAATGATTACTTGGGGGCTAAGGTGGGGGAAGGGTGCTTGGTACCTATGGCCACTGAGATACTGAAGCATTATGAACGCTCCTGTCTGTTCCAAACACTTACCCCCCCCAACACACACACACTCTTTCCATACCAGAAAAGAACTACCTAACTATACTGACTTAAAGAAAATTACATTCGACTTTAGCTTGGCCAAGCTAAACTCCTTGGTTGCTGACAATGAAAAAGGTTCAGAGTTATTTTAAACGTTTTATCTCTTTACTTACTTATCTGCATCAGACTGCAATTTAAAGCCATTTACAGTTCATGGATCCACTTAAAAACTGTATTTCTCTGACAAATTTCAGGTACAAGACTCCTTTCTCCCTCCTATCCTATCTGCTCTTTTATTATCTTTTACCCTGAAAAACCTAGTGGGGAAAAAAAATATCCTGCTCTATTACACCTGACATTTCAGGGCCTCAGTCCCAATGTCACCTGTCCAATTACTCATTAGCTAGGTTATAAAACACTGCTATACGTATGCGTGATTAAAAGAATTAGTAATATGAAATATAAGGGTACCAAAGAAGTGCTGACCATGCAAGAATAATATATGTGTTTGTGGGTTATGAGAAAAAAATTCTCCTGAAAGGTCTTGTTTCATGTTCGATAGTTTATTGACTCAGTAATATATCAGGTCTCCACCGGTCAGTAATGGTGTTCTTTCTCTAATATGTTCATTAATTAATGAACTCAGTAATTAATTGTACTGCAAAAAGAAGGGCTTACAAAAACGTATTCTTATTTTACCATAAAAGGTCTTCTCACATTCACCACCTTTTTTTAAAATCTCTGCGCCAATGTGACACACATTTGTTGTATTTGATGTTTTTTTGTCTTGTTCATGTGTCACAGTTTAAAACAGGAGCAATATAATGTATGTGCACATACTACGTGAAACTATGTCATTTGGTAGAATTGCTTTATTAAGGCTCATCAGCATTTCCATTACAACCCTACCTATTTTTGGCCTAGAGGCTAAGAGGTTGCCTGTAAAAATTGGATTCAGCTTGAACCTGAAATACAATGTTTCAGGCTAAGAGTGAGTTTTATTACAGACATTCAAAAATGATCCATTTAGCCATTATAAATTATAAGATGGGGAAAAAAACTTTAGAGGTTTCATATTTCTTTTCATCTTCCCTGAGTTAAAGAGAGTCTTGATGGTGTAAAGTGTGAAGATTAAGTAATTAGTAAGATTTTTGTCTTTTATACAGAGCCCCCAAAAATTTCATGCAAACTTTTCAGAAACGTGAAAATGTCAACTTGTTTCTCAAATAACTAAATCTGAAAAATCTTCAAAAAGAGCTATATATTTTTATAAAGTAATACAGATTGTCATGAGAAACTCCAAAGATAAGTAGCATGGCCAGAACATTCAGGCTAGCCTTACTTGGCCTCTTTTTCTGCAAAGGGTGTGTTGATGCCAGGTTGTAATCTGGTTTCAGTAGTTTCCCATCCCATCACTGAGACTCCCATGCATACTTCTAAGTGATGAGGACAACCCCTCAAGCTGCAAGATGTTTATTTGGGACTGGAAAAATTCGTATTTTAGTTCACATTCTGGCATGATCTTCAACAAATTACTTTGTTAGCCTGATGCCTACATTCCCTAAGCGATAATCAGACACAATGATAGTAAAGCGTCCTTGTCAGGCTAAATGCAACGTAAATTGTGAGGCACTCTATAGTGATGGTAGCTATTGAAAATCTCAAGTAGAATTTAGTCTTCATTTCAAAGATTTATTTTTAACTTTACTCAGTTAATCCGGAATCATTGTAACTACCTCAGATCACTACAATATTGAACATGAAACCAGCAAAACTTGGCAGAGAGAAGATTTGAGATGCCAGGAATGGTGTGTGTTCCTACACACACAGATGGAACATTATCACTACTAACATGAAAGAAAGCATTGTCTTTAAAGACCTTCACAATGCAACCAACATATGTGCTGAGCCTTGCAAGGATATGCATCTGAATTATTAACAGTATCTTTCTACTGGTTTTCAATAGCATCTAACTTAGGCATACAAGTCACTGACAGTTCATGCAACAGGCTCAGGAAAGACCCAGAATGGCAGCAGGAGATGAATGTGGTATAGATTCACCGACAGAACGAACAGCAGCCTCTCTGTTCCCCAGCAGCAGGATTTTAAGGTACAGAGAGGATAAAAGTAGAGTGGCTGGTGTGCCTGTAGGGTCGCAGCGTGGATTGGTGTAACTATGCTTGGACATCTGTTACTGCTTAATTTGAAATAGGTGGGATGGGGAGTAGGGATAATAAAAAGATCCTGGGTGAGTTTGCAGCAGCTAAATATTGTAGCCATTGTTCAAACCTGTTAAAAAGTAGGTATAAAGATCCAAGGGTGTAGCAATGCTAAACTTTTGCCAGAAAATACTTCTGGAATAGTACTGCCAGGCATTCCAGAAGTCACCCACTGTAATTCTGCCTTTGCAACATATTGCTAAAAAGTTTATGTAATGGGACTCTATGTACTATGCTATTTTGTAGGGAAAAAACCAGAAGTTTTTCCTGACTAAGGTTTTCCTCAGAAACTCCTCCAAGAAAGACAGAAAGAAAACAGAAGGAAAGGAAAAGAAATGAATGACCTTGCATAGCAAGAGGAACAGTAAAATCAGCAGATACAGGCTCCCCCCACATCAGCTGATAGGCAAACGTGTATTTAGATAACAACTTGCAGGTTCAGGCCCTTAAGTAAGCAACAAAACATGGTTTCCTACAGCTTCTTGAAAAGTGCCATTATGTTCTACCATGTCAATAGTCTGCAGATAACAGTTCTCAGACATGTTTATACATCCCTTCCACTGAGTTCCTAACATAAAGCTCCTTGCATTTCTACCAAATTACAGTGGCCCTTGAGGACCTGTGGAGGAAATGGACTGGATAATTTTAAATCGTTTACTCAGCTTATTCCTTAAATCCTAAAGCAATGCTATTAAGGTTTGAGAACAAAAAGCACATATACAAGAATAAATTAATGGTTTTATAACTGACAATGAAACACCCAGAAATATCTTGCTGCTCTCTTTGAGATCTTTTTCCTGTAGAACATAATGCAGAAAGAAGGGAATTTTGCCTAGTATTAAAGCATGTGGTCTAGTACACCTATACATAAGTTTGTATGGCTAACATTAAAAGATGTTAGACCTGACTTCTGTGGGTTTCCCCCAGACCAAGGATATTCATTTAACATAGGCTGGGTGATTTATTATATCTAACAAGTAAATATTATTCACATATTAATAGGAACAGCCTATAGCAGTAATGGAAAATCAATCTGTCTGGCTTCCAAGAGATAAGAAGAAATAACCTATCATGAAAGGGAGCACAGTATGGGAGAAGGAGGACAACACATAGAGAAGAGATATGATTCCTCCTGTGGAGTTCTTAAAAGTGACCATAAAAGATGGAGGCAGTTTAAAATGATGCAACATTCTGGAGAGACAGGTAAGTTTTGCAACTTCCTTTATCCTGAATTTTAGTAGTAAATCTAACAAAAATTCTTAATGTAACTTGTGAAGAGGCTCCAAGAGTCCTGTGAGGTTAAATAGCATCTTACTGAAGTCTCAGCTACACCCTTCTATGCAGTGGGCAGTGTTTAACAGAGCCTTGCTCTTAATGTCCTTGCCTCATCATTCTCATGTACAAAAAGGTATTTAAGAAATGTCTCCTATCAAGTCATCTACGATATAAGGGATCACTGTGCACCTGAATACGTAACAGAGTCAGCTATACTCACTTTCTTTGCATGGACGTACCATCTACCTCCTTAAAGCATCTACCATACATTTATCTTACAGAGCTCACACAATCTAATTCCACTGTTACCAATCACAGGAGCACAAGACTTGAAGATGATTTGGTCCAGTGTTTGTGAAATCTTTTTAATTATACTTCAAACCAGCAGACTGGTGCATAAGTGTAGTTCCTTACAGCTGCATTAAAATCAGTAAGACTCTGCGTGACTATGCACTCTGCACAAATGTATTAGTTAATAAGGAAGCCAGCGTTTTTACACACACATATATACACACATGTATACTTAAAATTTAGTGGTAATTCTCAAGTTCTACACATTTTAGTAATGAGAGCAAGAACTTTCCATATTTAATTGACAGAATAAATGATCTTGTTTATGATTTTAAAAATAAAAAGTTCTGGTGTTATACTTCAATAAATGAAATATTTGAGGGAAATGATGGGAAGTATTGGAAAAGTAAAAGCAAAAAGCACTTTTTGCAGCTTATCTCTCAACTTTAAAAAAAACCAAACCCTGCATGTCAAATACAATCTTTTCTTTCCACTGTCAAACAGTTTTAATTCAATATTATAAATACCCAATACCTAATTTTGAACTAATATTTTATTGAAAGTAAATATCACTGTCATTGGGAGAATAATTTAAAGCCATATAGTAGTTGGTCTTGAGACATGGTGGCACATCAAAATAATCGTTCAAAGTTAATGAGCAAGAGGTTGATGAGAAACACAGAGATCCACTCTTCTGTTGCTGTATGTTGGCTCATGACAAGAAAAGATATGAAGCAGCAAACAGGTGAGTCCTCCAAGTGTTTCAGCATTTTTTAATGGAAAGTCTTTTCTGTAGTTAAGTTTTTCTTACTGTTTCTTGGTTATAAAGTGAAGAAGATAAAATTTGACACTATTGCTCAGCACAGTATTGTACAATACTACAGTTTTAAGTTGATTTTTTTTTCTTTCTTTTTCAGAGCAGATATTATGTGCTCTGTAAACAGCTCTTAGGAAATCTGTCACTTCCCTTCTTTACTACTTCAGGAATCCCAATAAATTTTTTTCTCTCTTGTCAATTAAGTATTTCTTTAAAAGACAACAGCATAAATTCTGCTGTGTAAATGGCAAAAACATCCCAATGAAATTATACTATTTTTAATAGCTGGCAAATCAGGAGTACAACAGCATTTGTTTTAAATTAACACCAAAAGGAGGATCATTTGCATACTGACATTTAGGAAATGCACAATGTGACCTGCCTATAGTAAGCCTGGTATTATAGGGAGTTGTCGTGGTTTAACCCCAGCTAGCAACTAAGCACCACCCAGCAATAACTAAAACATTAGTGTGTTACCAACAGTATTTTCAGCACAAATCCAAAACATAGCACAATACCAGCTACTATGAAGAAAATTAACTCTACCCCAGCCAAAACCAACACAGCCATACTACCTAAGTGAGAAGATCACCAAAGCGTGGATGTAGGCAATAAAAAAATCTGCAGTCATTCAACTTTGAGCTAGACTTTAGGACAACTTTTTATATTTGAGACCACAAACTTGTGTCCTTATTGAATAGCTCACATATTTGACAACACTTAGAAAAACAACTGCAGATGTTGTGGGCCACCAAATGAATTCATAAGTCATTGCTGGTAGATAATTGCACCTATAATGTTATGAGGCAATCATTAGAAGGCAGAGCTTGGGTACATTTCAGTAATCTTAAGCCTGTAAGCATTAAAAAAAAAAAAAAAAAAATTTTGTTTTTCAGGAACAAGAATGGTCCAGTCCACCTCCATACATCCAGAAGTATTTCTGTCCCTGCAGAAAGACCTGGTGTCTCCATCATATAATTCTAGTACAAAAATGACAATTTTTAAACTCATCTGTGATTTTTATATGGGTAATTCTGCAGCCAAAACACTGGACAGAAAGAGGGGGAATGCCTTGATTCTAATCCTGGGTCTGCCACTCCCATAGATGCACTGTGTGGCACTGGTTAAGTCACTTAACCACGCAATTTCTAACTTCCCATTCTTTAAAAACTGGGTAATGATATTATGTACCATTTTCAGAGATGAGACTAATGAATGGCTCACACAACACAGTGACGTATGAGGACAGAAGGTAAGGCAGAAGCATGAAGCATTTCTATTTCTTTTGTTGTCACAAAAATTTTAACAGATTTTTTTTTAACTATACTACTTTAGGTTAGTTTGCCATTGGTAAAGGAATAATTCTAAACACAGGAATCACCTAGAGAAAATAACCTTAACTGATAGATGACCATTTTTCAATGGTCCTTTCAAGATGACTTCAAAACCTACAGCCTAATAATGCATTGCCCGAAACAAAAAACAGTAAAGGGGAATATACTTTGCATTTGAATGGTCTTAAACATCCATGCAAGGCAATGAAGTTTCCGACACCAAATTGGGTGGGAGTGTTGATCTGCTCGAGGGTAGGAAGGCTCTGCAGAAGGATCCGGACAGGCTGGATTGACGGATTGAAGTCAGTTGGATGAGGTTTAACAAGGCCAAGTGCTGGGTCCTGCACGTGAGTCGCAACAACCCTGTGTAATGCTAAAGGCTTGGGGAAGAGTGGCTGGAAAGCTGCCCGCCGGAAAAGGACCTCGGGATGCTGGTTGACAGCTGGCTGAACATGAGCCAGCAGTGTGCCCAGGTGGCCAAGAAGGCCAACAGCATCCTGGCTTCTATCAGGAATAGTGCGGCCAGCAGGAGCAGGGAAGTGATGGTGCCCCTGTACTCGGCACTGGTGAGGCCACACCTCGAACATTGTGCTCAGTTTTGGGCCCCCCAGGACAAGAAGGACATTGAGGTGCTGGAGTGTGTCCAGAGAAGGGCCACGAAGCTGGTGAAGGGTCTAGAGAGCAGGTCTTATGAGAAGTGGCTGAGGGAACTGGGGTTGTTTAGTCTGGAGAAGAGGAGGCTGAGGGGAGACCTTATCGCTCTCTACAGCTACCTGAAAGGAGGTTGTAGCAAGGTGGGTGTCAGTCTCTTCTTCCAAGTTAGTAGTGATAGGACAAGAGGAAATGGCCTCAAGTTGTGCCAGGGGAGATTTAGATTGGATAATAGGAAAAATTTCTTTACTGAAGGAGTGGTCAGGCATTGGAACAGGCTGCCCAGAGAGGTGGTGGAGTCACCGTCCCTGGAGGTGTTTAAAAAAAACGTGTAGACATGGCACTTTGGGACATGGTTTAGGAGGCATGGTGGTGTTGGGTTGGCAGTTGGACTTGATGATCTTAGCGGTCTTTTCCAACCTTAATGATTCTATGATGCTATGATCTCTCTCCCATTCAGAGATACCCAAATATCTTCTGAGTTGTTCACTGCATTGCAGTATTTTTTTAGCAATTTCACATCATGATATATTAGTATTGTTTCTTACTTGTATTTATTTTCAGTAATACAATTTGAAAGGTACTAATATTGTTATATTTCTCTGTGGCATTCAAGAAAACAGTTACTAATACAATATGAAGGGAAGGATGCTAACAAGAGAGAAAGTTGTTAATAGGATAAAACAGCCTTTCCTGGAATAAGAACAACCTAGCCTTTAAGCATTTTAGAAAACTGTTTTCAACTCTTCTTGAGAAAGACCTGGTAAATGAATGGGAAATAAGAAAAGAAGGAAAAAGAATAACATGTCATTTGTAATGCTGCATTTAAGTTAGGAGTCACTCTTCAATTCTAATTTAGATACTTCCAAACACAGAGACCTGTGTCAAGGAATGCTACCTAGACTTTTCTAGAGAAAGCAAATATGACGCAGAATAGCTTTGTTATTTTCCAGGAACTTTCTGTAGGCCATGTTCATCCTGATTCTACACACTCAACTGACAGTGTTGCCAACACCATATTCTACAAAGACTGCAGGTACAACATCATCCTATGTTTCTATAGCTTGTAAAACTAGCCTGAGGTTCCCAGGAATGAAAGGCAAAGTTGTTTGCACTGAAAAAATTAAGACTGACAAGTGCTTCTTTGCTTAAAATTTGAAGAAAGACACATGGTTGATTTAAGAATGAGATTCTCTGTGCCTGAGAGCATGTTAGCAAATGCAGACATTGTTCTTATAGATGCAATCCAGATTCATGTTGTGAAACCAGCACCATCACTGGAGTTCAGCCACGCATTTGTCAAGGCAATGGCCAGTGTTGGATAGGTACCCAGCAACGAAGATGGACACACCTGCAAAAAGCCTAACCATACCCTCCTCTACCCATGACTCTCCTAGAAATTAACATAGCTAGCTCCACCCAGCTCCTCATCTCAAATAAGCACAACTACAGTCTCCTTCAGAGACCACAGGAGGCAAGTTGCTTCCATTGGTTTTACTGCCCAGCCCACCCTGGACCAATCGTTCTCTGCTTCTGAACTGAACAACTGAATATTTTACTATTTCTACATCATCCCTGCACATGTTATTGCTTTTATATGAAAAAGAAAAACATTTCCCAAACTGGAAAACTTTATTTAGCCATTGCTAGTAAAAGTACAACCATGTTTCTTTCCATAAACCTTACTGACACCTCTTCAGGGGAAAAAAAAGAAAAAATTTCTGCTGGCAACTATATAAGATAAGGTGTACTGACATTCCCATACCATGGTACCAGCCTTGCTATTCACAACAGAATTCCATTTCCTTACAGCAAATGTTTTTAGAAGAAAGTATGTAAACCAGTAACATTTGAAACTTGTCATATAAAAAATAAAACTAAATAAAGCATGGCCCAAAAGGAAATTTTTCCTGTGATATCTTAAAAAAGACATTGAGCTTGTAGATGTAGCATTCATGTGGAAGAAAATACTCAACATCTTTTTGTCACATTACATGGACTATTGGGTCAGTAATCCACGAAAGAAGATTTTATCATTAGGTTATAAATGGTTCAAAAGAGTTATTTATATCTACTAAATCAAATCTCTACTCTTCATGTATTGTTTCTAGACAAATTAATCAGAAGATGATGAGAACTTTTAAAGTCTTGAAGGTCATCAGATAAATACTCCATGTTCTCAAGACTAGTTCTGTTTGGTTTTGAACAGTTACAGTCTGTCCAGTAAAAAATATAAGTGAAAACATGTAAATATGCAAAAATATCTCCTTTAACAGGTAAATAAGGAACCTTACACGAAAAACATAAATGTCCACACAAAATTATGCTGGCAAAATCAGCAGTTAGATTTTTTTATTTTCCACCTTTTTCTTCTGTAAGTCAAAATAGTAAGCAAAATCTGATTTAAACAAAGTAAAATGCAGCATGGCTCCTGGAATAGCTATTCCTTTCTGCCTGTTTATTCAGGAATTCTCCTTTAAAAATATCACAAACAGATTGTTTATTGTCTAATCTGCTCACCAGTAAGACTTCACTTTTCAAACTTTTCTTTACCTTCTGAGATGTTACTGCTTTCTGGATTCTAAATGACTGGCTTTCAATTTGGCCAAAAAAAATACACGGATTTAGACTGCATTGTACTGCATTTTAGCCAGTGAAGATAAATGTGAGTTCTATAGAAGTTACATGAAAAAGTTATATGGAAGATTTTATTGTTCTGAAAATAAGTGCAATGAATTAAAATTTATTAGAAAATTTTAACTATTTTCTAAGAAGAAAATAAGCTTTTCTATCTCATCAAGATCAACACTCTGTACCATGTACCATGTTTTTAAGTTACAACCTAAAGCAATAACTTCTTATTTAAATTAATTAAAGACTCAATCCTGCATTGTTCCTTCAGTCACAACTCTCTGTCAGCCACAATACTGATATTGCAAGCAAGTAAGAACAAGCAGACCACACAACCTTTTTTTTTCTTTCCCCCAAAATGCTGGATTAATAGGTGAAAATTTTTCTTTTCATTAGATAATGTTGTTTACTAAACATGTATTTTTTTTATTCATGTATCTTTTAAATTTTGTTCTTCAACACTTCCCAGAAACAAAGCCATGGAATATTTGCACAAAGGTTTGCTAATGTATAGTCTATCCTTTCAGCTCATGTATGAGAGAGAAGAATTCTGGTAACTGTGAAATTGATAAAATGTTTTTCCTTGGCCAGAATGATGGAGCATGATTATATATGGGGGGCAGGGGGAAGGAAGGAAGGAAGGAAGGAAGGAAGGAAGGAAGGAAGGAAGGGGGAGAAGAGAGAGAAAAAGAAAAGAAAAGAAAAGAAAAGAAAAGAAAAGAAAAGAAAAGAAAAGAAAAGAAAAGAAAAGAAAAGAAAAGAAAAGAAAAGAAAAGAAAAGAAAAGAAAAGAAAAGAAAAGAAAAGAAAAGAAAAGAAAAGAAAAGAAGAAAAGAAAAGAAAAAGAGAAGAAAAGAAAAGAAAAGAAAAGAGAAGAAAGAAAGAAAGAAAGAAAGAAAGAAAGAAAGAAAGAAAGAAAGAAAGAAAGAAAGAAAGAAAGAAAGAAAGAAAGAAAGAAAGAAAGAAAGAAAGAAAGAAAGAAAGAAAAATAATGTTACTGGTTTTCTCAGAAGGATTTTCTTTTATATGTAGCTTTATCGTATAATTTTGTCCCTGTTGGGCACACTGCCTAAATTTAAACACAAACAGTCAAGCAATGAAGAAACATTACCACATTTACTGTGAACAAAAACTCCCAGTTGTACAGTGAAATTTTAATACATTTCAACTTATCTCTTTTACTAATGGGGTGAGTACAAACCCTGCAGGAATTCGCTCTGCAAACTGGTAATTACAGTAGACTCACTTTTTTATAATGCATATGTATAGTCAGACACAAGAACCATAGCTGCCCTTTTGATGTAGGTTACAATAGGAATGTTTAAAAAAATTATGAAAATCTACAGCAGTTCTAAAGGAATGCATTATTTCATGGGAAGTTGTCCTTTAGCTATACTCAAGAACATAAATATACATAATACAATATAATATACATATATTTGCTTTATAAACTGAAGCATAAGCTTTATCAGCTTGTTCTTTGTATTCAAGTGGTTTGGTTTTTTCCCAGTATACAGAATAAATCTGCCCCTACTGGTACAAAGCTGGAGTTTCCATCCTACAGTATCATGTATGAGCTCAGAAAAAGATTTTTGTTCTCCCAGGCCTCTTCCTCTGCACAACCTTCAAATTTAAATAGTTTTGATCTTCAAATTTATGTCTCATTAAATCATTATAACACATATTTAAAAGCACTGTTTCAATTGCACAGACTTACAACATACAATGTCCAACTCAGCTAAGATAGGATATTCTGTGTCTGGCAGAACATATTTGAAGTGTACACAAAGACAGGTCCAAGGCAGTGTGAAATCAAAGATCTACTGCCACTGTCATACATAGGGACAATATGTATCTTTAATATAATAATGACAAGCCAGAGCCATATGTTAACTGAAAAAAGAACAAAGTACAAGACAAGTAAGGGCTTGCAAAAATGTATGAATTTCCAGGTGTTTTATAGTCTACATTTTTTTTTAATTCCTGTCAACTATACCACTTGATTCTGCAAATACTCGTGTCCTCACTGTTTACATATACTAATATTCACCGTCTTCTCTTTAAAGATAGAAAAAATTCTTCTCACACAACTCAATAAATAATTAAATCATTGCGTCCTCTAAATACAACACACAAAAATCATATCAGAATTCGTTTCTGAAGTTCCTGTAAATAGGCATATCTTCAAAATTGCTAGAAGAGCAAGCCATATATTTAGCAATTAATTTTAAAATTGATTTGTCAATACAGTTTATACTTACATAGTAACTCTTTGAGCCAAATGCTGCGTATTCACCAGTTTGCAACACCCAGCTTGGTAGAAACAAAATCTGCCTGTCTCTGTTAAGCAGCTCTTGTGTGTTATGTTGGTTGGACAGTAATGTGGTACATTCACAAGTTTCTCTTGCTATTGAATAGCATGTTCACAGCTCAAAACAGACACAGGTGTAGTCACTAAAACCCCAGGCTTCATTCTCCAAGCAGAAAAAGTTGATACTATAAGGAAATGGTGTAAGTCATTGTCAATGGTTACTCACAATCACCAATGGGGAATCAATGGCTGAACGAAAACTGTAAAACCAGTGATGGGGAAGGTCTCTCTTGTAAGGCCTTGAAACATGCTTTCCATGGAGGCGTTATTAGAACCCTTGAAATTTTACTTGAGTTTAAAATTTTCGTTTCCCTCATTGCTGGGCACTAGCTCTCTCACAGATGTAACCCTCTTCTCCAGAGATGGTTGCTTTTAGCAATGAAATTATTCTTTCACAAAAAAAGTGAGTTGTTAACGACTGTGGAATCACTTCTTCACATTTTTGTTTATAAAAGAAACCTGGCCTTGAATAAATTTGAAAAGACTCCTTCTCACTGAGAATTAGAGGGTTTGGTACAATGTGAGCATCAGACTGAGGAAGAGTGCTACACTAGGGTTACTAACAAAAGGTACTGCACTTAATACCTGTATGTATGGCAAGTATCTTACTCATTCCTATGAGAAAGTGAAATCTACAAAATGCTAGAAGGCGAGAGAGTGAGAAATATGTGTGCCAGCAGGTCTACAAGTGTAAACATTCCTCACAGTAACAAAATTCATTTTCACAGATTAGAAGATAAATGCTGTATCATTTATAGCTCTGGCTGATGCAATACTTAGGATGCGCTTAGTCAGCAAGTCTCTCTTGAAAGCATATGGGACGTAACACAAACTCATCCTCTGAAATTGCCTTCACCACTGTGCATCATAATTAAGGTAACAACCTTGTCACAGTGGTTTCTGTCTGTCTCAGGGTAGGCAGAGGAGATATGCAGAAGCTGAGCCTGGATTTTCCAATGCATATGCTGTGCTAAATCTCCACTGAATTTCTAGATTTCAGAACCCATGTGGGGATAAACAAGAGAAAATATATCCCAGACTAAGACTCTTCTTGGGTAGAAGTCACCAGATCTAGTCACATTTCTAAATGGAAGAAACAATATCTTTGCAATGAGTATGCAGCAATAGGGCTGCTCTCCTCTTCCTGAGTTACAACTTTCATTTAATTCCCAAGGATTCATAGAAAAATACTCCAATGAACTTTAAAAAGAAATTGCTCCCTTTTATGTATTCTCACATGCAAAAGTGAACAATGCCCATTTGTAACAATTTTTGATAAAAAATTATGATACTAAAATCATTTGTACTAAATAGGTGTAAAAAGACTGTATGTGAGACAATTGGGTATAAAGGCTTTATCTACCAAAAGCATTCCAGATCACTGACAGTGACCCTCATTATTTATTTCTTGACACTTCCTAATTTTTAGTGCTTATTTCAGTTTGGGACTCAATTTTGGAAAGTGTACAGGACTTTCAATACCTGCACAGATTCTGTGGATCTTGATGTTCAGTCAATTTCTTCTTCCTTATTAGTCCTTATTTTTATAATGTTATGTGTAACGTTTGTTCATGCATGGGCAGAAAATAAAGAAAACTAATCAGAACCCAGCTGGCTGCTGTTTAAGGAGAGAGTCCTCAGTATGACCTGGGACAACATAACGTAAATTGCTGACAGTGAAGCTAGAATAGATTTCATGTTGGCTGTACAGCTCCATGCTGAATGCATGTGTTACTTTCATAAACAATTAATGTTAATACAAAACATAAAAGTAAAGGAATCCAGTGGCTTGCAATGTATGTCTCAAACCCTCTTTGAGATGCTGACTTTTTAAAATAATCTCTGCCTCAAGGGAGAATGGATAACGCTAACCTGAGGGATGTAGAAGTACTTCAAAACCTATAGAGTGCAGCTAAGTATTGTGCTTGCTGGGATGACAGCGATGCTCCCACTGTCACTCCTTCATGTCTGTCCCAGAATTTAGACATGAGCAATCGTGTCTATCACAGTTGTGCCCCAGAATGATCTCGAGCACCTATTCTTCAGTGAGCACCACCAGCAAGGGGGGAGGTGTGGGGGAGGCAGCGTCAGAGAGAGAACATAAACAATTTTTTCTTTGCTGTTAATTTTTTTAACTCTGAAAATTCTGTATCTGTTTAAAATACAACAAGCAGTAAGCAAGGAGAAAATAATTTTTAAGCACAACACTGGGGAGAAGACCAACAACCTGTAGGAAGCTTATTGCACAGTAGCGTTGCCTTTTACATGTGTCACCAGTCCTGCAAGTATCATTGCCTCCTGTGCTATACCTGCATATTTATTGTTATGTTAGGTAAGAAATGTTCAGTGCAGCTATCATTTCTAGAGGTTTACACGATGTGCATTGATTTGTACAATGTCCTGAGATTAAGACCTCCATGTAATCAAATTGTTAGCTGTTCATACATTTTTAGTGGACTGTGGCCAGCCCATTACCACGGTTTCTGTCACAGTAACTTGCCCCTGAGCAACAAATTTGAAGCAGGTAGTCAAGAGATGCTGTATTTCTTGCTTCTGACCTTATGAATTTAGTACTATTGTCTTGCATAGTTCACAGTAATTGTAGCTGAATTGGGCCAAATGACTACCAAATTGTTTTTGAAAGATCAATATGCCCTCCTCTGGTTTTGCATTTAAGGGGTGGGGGGGAAGACAACAGGTCATTCATTAGGAAAGCATGTTCATATAGACAAACAGGAACTCTTATGTTTAAATACAGAATCAGTTTTTCTCCCCATCTCTTATCTTGTAATAGCTTATCTTCATCTACATGTATTTATTTAAAAATCAGTCAAGGAGAACTCAGATGCTAGACTGCACCCAAGGGAAAACCAGCAGTCTAATAACACAATTTTGTTTTGCTTAGATTTTCCATTGCTTTTGGTTTTATTCAGTGGCAGGAGCGGTCACTGGTCTGACTTCGATATTACACACTTCAATCACACTACTAGGTGAATTTATACCTTGAAATGCATGCTAAAATATTACCTCTGGACCCTGAAGTGTTGTTTATCTACAGATCTAAGACAGATTAGGCAATGGTAATTATGGTTTTGCTGCAACAACCTGATCTTGTATCTCAGAGCTGGAACAAGGGAAGTCATACTCCTGGCATACTCAAACTTCCAGAATTCTGCAGATAGTGCAGGAAAAGCACACCAACTAATGAGGAATGATTTATAATTTTTTTTTTAATGAAAATAAGCTATTTTACTAAATAAAATTCTTCCATTTAGACACATATTCAGCAGAGGATGACAACAGCTATACAGATGTCCCTGGAACAATCAGGCCACCCCATCCAGACGAATGTATTCTAATATGCTGCATTAAAATAATAGCAACTTTTGCCACTTGACAGCATGCATTTTATTTGAAGCTGTTTATCTTCTAGATTATTTTGATACCAGAAATAAACAGTGTGCTCATTTGTACCTTGTATTTATCAGATCTGGACTGCCTATTTTGATTTGCTAGTGTTCAGCACCTTTAAAAATTCAAGCAACACACATCCTCATAGACAAAGAAGTCAGCTGAATGCATTTAGTCCATTCCCAGCTTCTTTTATAAGATGTCTCCCAACTTTATCTAGAGGAATACATTATTCAGTGTGTGGTTAAAATTTCTTTCTTTTTGCCTTCTGCCAGACTGATGTTAGATCACACTAAGTCTAGCATTAGCTACAGTAATCCTGCTGCTACTCAGTACATAAAGTGCTAAGCAAACAAGAATGCTCTCACTCCCTATGCGAAGACTGGTCTGCAGGCTCTAATCCAGCATGTATACTTATATGCACATGCTGTGCTCATGCTAAGCCCTGTTATTTATTCCTGTCATAGCAGCCAGCAGTTTGTTACAGGACAAAACTTACTCGGTCACCATTTAATATGTAAATGCTTTGCAGCAAATATAAATACTGTGCACATTTGTGGAAAAAGCAGACCAGGCTGGTAGAAAGTGAAACGGCTCGGCGTGTGCAGAACACTGGCCCAGAGCCTCTTCCCATTGCAATCAACAGGAGTGTTGTCCTGTTTCACTGAAGGCAGAATGAGCTTGGCATATTTTTTTTTAACAGCTTTATGAAAAAGAGCCTAACATAGCAACCTGAAAGTCTGTCAGTAACTATCTCCCTTCCCCCAAGTTATAAAATTGAGAGGATTATGATATTGGGATGCTGTTTCTAAACTGTATCTGCTTTCTAGCATACTCCAAATGTATCAGCCCAAGAGAGTGAAGTGCAAAGCTATCATCAGCCCAACTATCTAACAGATGGGATCAGTTTTGCTCTCAGTTTACATTTTGATGCTCATACGGCAGTAGGATTGCATAGCAACACTTACACCTGTGGTAACCATACCAGGTATCAATGGTACTCCTTATTCACAGACATTGCTATAGCTGCTCCTCCATGTCCTTCCTCCCTAGACAAATTCAGCAGCAGCTCTGATGAGAGCTCCCAGACAAGCTCTTTCTGCCACTCTCACTGTGAGGAACACCATTCCCTGAAGCCCTCGCTTTCATACACCTCCACATACACACATGCCATCAGCAGCTGTACAGTAAACGTCTGTCTGTGCGCAGGAAGAGTTAAATCAGCACACTCAGCCCTTAATTGCAACTTTTTTCTCCTGTGGGACAAAGGCACAGGCCAGATGGAATGGGTTCCTCTGTCTAGACCTCAGGGTCTACGTGATGGACGACACTAGCATAAAATAAGCATGCACATACAGAGAGGACTAAATTCAGCTCCAAGAAACTCATGTGTCACCTCATTACAGCCAGCGGATTTCCATGATGAAAAGTTCAAATCACAATGAGACAAATGGGAGACTTTTCTCTCATTTTTGTGAGAGTTCCACCACGTCATAATTAAAAGCATCATTTAGCCTAGCACAAATTAGTGATTGGTAAAACCAAGATGCAACCACAAGCACAGACTCTTTCCCCACTCTGCTTACCACCTAATCCTCTTTGGTGTGAAAACTGGTCTGGAAATTGCATAAAAGCCGCCCTTCTGGTGAGATTTCCAGAGTTTTCGGGTAACAACTCTGCCAGACACACCACAAAAACAGACTCTGTTACAGTATGTTGATAAGTCTGTTTCCACTCCTAGGCAAAGCCAGATGGTGCAGAGGTGTGTGATAGTAATTTCTAAAACCAAAAATTTTAAAACCCCAGAATATTTGTGGTTAGTTTGAGTTTAAGGATCAAATTCAGGTCAGTTCCACTTTATACAGACTGATTCACTTCTCCCTATTATTATTTGATTGCCAACAATGTGCTTGCTGCTGTGAAATCCTCAAAAAGAAGAGGAGCTTAACTTCAGGAGTTTTAATGCAGACACAGAGGAACAAGATGTACTAAGTAGCTAAGAAAGTAGTCAAACTCATTAATTACTTTTTCTTACCTTTGTAAAATATAATAAAAATTTTCACAAACATGTTCAAGCTCTCACAAAATGGAAGATGGACATTCTTTATCAATTCATCTAAATTGAACTGAAGACTTTGAACTGTACACTTGCTTTTGGTATTTCAAAAAGCTGTATTTACATGAAGAAAGTATCATGCCAAGAACCAGGAAGTGATGCTCCATTAATATTCATTACATGCCAACACTCAAAAAAAAAGGAAAGAAAATGTAAGCTGCCAAGTTTATTTTGGCAAAGCTGTATGACATGATCTGTATTCAAAGCAAAATTTAGAAAAATGTCTTTAAATAAATGTAAATCCCTTTCAAATTGAAAAAAAACACATACAACAGAAGGAAAAAGAACTTCTGAGTTTTTGCATTTTTTTCAATGCTAGGCTGTACATAAGCAGTGATCAGTGAAAGTACATTGTCACAAAGGACCTACCAGCTTAAGTTAGACCTACTTTTTCCTGTCTTTGTAACAAAGAACTTGATTTGTTCAGTTATCAAGAAGTTATAAATTAATGATATTTAATATTTTTTCCCTCCCACCTATATATATATATATATATATATATATATATATATATATATATATATAATCTCTATATATCTATATATATCTCAGCACCATTTTTAAATGTGTGAAAAAGCCAAGTACGGAGAACAATCCCAGTTTTCCTAAGCAAAGTCCAGACTACACAAGAAGATGGCAGTGGCCTTCAGCATGGAGTTACTATAGTTCTCAGAAATAAAAACACTGATTCATTGCCTGGCTCAGCCTGCAGCAGGAAGGGGGCCAGTGATGTCCATACTGCACAGTGGAATGAATGCCATGCAGAAATTCCCAAAAGACTTCTGCACAGCTTTGCAAAACAAATGAACCCAAGCAGTGCTCCATGCACATTTGGTCACATTGCTTCTAGCACTTGAGTAAGTTTGTGTAAAAGCAGGCCAGGTATCTCCCAGCAGCACAGGACTGAGAGGTTGTCTTGTACGGTGAGATGCTCCAGTGACACATGGCACAAAAAATTCAGTCCAGCAGGGAAGACAAGGTTCTGTCCTCAAAACAGAAACTGGGAGCCTCCATTTATTCTCATTTAAAATTTCACGTACTGATTGCAGCGGCTAGAAAAACAAAGGCATTTCTGAAGCCAAACCTGAAGACGAGGAACAGGCCCTCACACGACTGTATGAAGATGTTTCTAGTCCCGTTCCACTGACTTAATGTATCTTCCCCTCAGTTCCCCTAACTTTCCACCACAATTAACAGCTCAGGAAGAGAGCCTGAGAATTAACTCTATAAAGCAGAAATTCTCAAATTAGGAGAGGGCAGGAGAGCAGCCATACACATGTGGCAGAGAAGTCCAAAAAGCTACGTCTAGATGGTTGCTGTCTGTGCTCTTCTTCCACTCTTTTCCCACTTCCCTCACCCCAAACAAGTTCTACTTTTTTCTGATGTCTTGAGAAAGCCTCAGATTTACCTTGTGCCAGCAGGCAGGGCAACATGAGGTGAGGGCAACCATGGGCTACAGTGCAGGCAAAGGCATCCTCTCTGGCTACACAAAGGGTTACTCCTCTTCCTCAAATGTCTCTGTCCCCAGACAGTGAACCATACACCTCCTGGCAGCCTGCCCAGGGCTGTTCCCACCCTTCCCAGGGGAGCAGGGCAGGCTGGTCAGGGCCAGGCAGTCCTAGGGCTGGTGACACAAAGCAGGGTGTGAGGTGGGGACATCTTTGAGCAGGGAGCAGAAGGACAAGATGAGGGAGCAGGGAGTGCGGATGGTTCCTAGGAGGCAGGCTTTGGAGGGAAGGAGGAGCTCATTAGACAGGGAGGGACAGCACAGGCCTTGCTTGAAAGCTGTTTCCTCCCATTCAGGAGAAATGACCGAGCTGGAATTTGGGCTGGCTAAAAAAAAATCCAGGTGCGGTGGTAGACACTAGTAACAACTGCTAGTCTTGGAAAGAAGGGCAACTGAGGACCAGAGCCAAGGAACTGGAGAAATGTTGCAGCATCCAAGGGTATGCATGACAGAGGTGGGGTAAAGAAGCAAGTTCAGAACCATTTTTGACTAAATAGCAGAAAGGAGGTCTCATCTGTATAACCACTGCTTTGTAACCTTTGCAGGCCATTACTGGCAGGTACCCATACATTCATATGGATGTATTACTTTTCCAAATTATCATTCAACCCTATTGGTACAGCAGTTTAAAATACACCTATATGGTGTATTTTATTGTAAAATACAAAAAAAAAAAAAAAAAAAAAAACCCACAACAAAAAACCAAAACCCAACAAACAAAAATACAAAAAAAATACAAAAATACAAAAAATATGTGTTTTGGTGCATATATGGTAATATTCTTCACCTCATTTAAAAATTTCTTCCCTTTTCTGAAACAATGGCCCCATTCAATAAGGACTACAGAGATGTAAAGCAGATGCTTCCTAGGAGACTGGCAAAACTGATAACTCAGAAGGCATCTAACTCACCTAATTACAGAGTAAGACAGTATCTAATAGTTATTAGATAGTAATACTATTAAATGCTACTAAAAGAAACATGTAACTCCAGTAGCTCTGTAAATTCTCCATTAGTGTCAGCATCCAAATTCAATACTGTTGAAGGGAATCCCAGCAGATGAGAAGAACAGACCTTCTACATAATTCTCCCAAAATAACATTGCCACTTCTGTGATTTTTCTGACACTTTCTGGGGGTGTTGGTCAGGCACAGTTTCTGAAATCAAATGAGACTCTAGGCCTATGCCAGGTTGTTCCTTTTTCCTAAATCTTAAATACTTGCCATGCTTTGAGAAATCACTGCTTATAAGAAAGTGATGACTTTTCAAGTGTTTACTCAGTACAAGGAGAAGTTGCAAAGCTATCCCAGTCCCCTGTAAAACTTCAAGGGAGTAAAAATATGTGGAGATGAGCAGAACACCTGACAGGTAGTAGCGAAGGAGAGCACTGGGTCAGATGTATGAAAAGAAGATAGGGGAGGGAGGGGACAAAGGCAGAAAGGAAGGGGGAGAGAGAGAAAAAAGAAAAATAAAACAAAAGAACTAGGGACAAAGATGCAAAGAAGAAAAATTGAAAAATATGTTAGAGGAAAAGGACAGAACTACTGGCATTTCAAATTTACAAGAATTTAAAAGCTGATATGTCAAGGGGTAAGTACTACATTTTTGAGAGTAGTGGGCATAACAGCAAACTCAATTGGTTTGCTACAGCCCGGCAAAGCTCACATGTGAAAACATGCCATTGTGTATCATGTGCATCCATCCTGTTGAAATGCAGACAGACATTCGTCACCACAAGAAGAAGTATGAAATTCACTTGAATGATTTCTAGAGTAAATACCCCCAACACACACATCCCTTTCAATGGCTTTTACCAGTGTCCTCAATGTACATGTGTCATCTGGATGGTCAGCAGTTATAGTAAAACATCAGGAGCTCCACTTAATTCAGACTCATTTGTAAAGCACCCACAATGTTCTTGAGCTTCACCTGTGCAGTTCTGAATTAGAAGAGTTTAACTACTCAGAATTTATCCTCATAACTGATGGGCAACTTTCAAAAAACCTATAAGGGCAAAAAATATACCTATAATTGAAGAAAAAATTATATATACGCCAGACGTGTTGCTTTCATTCTTCATCTTAACTTCATCAAACAGTACTCCTTTTAACTACTAGAAGCCTCCTGATTTTTGCAAGAACACAAAGTATGGATGTAAAAAATGGAGCAACATGAGAGCAACTCTCTAAGGAATCACTTCTCACAGAACAGTAAGCTCTCAACAAGCAAAGAACTGGCATAAGCAACACTCCTCAAAACTCCACATGCATGAAACCCGTCAGCATGGGGAGCAGATGGGGCCAATAGACATCACGACCCACTAGATTAAGTGAGAAGACCCCTTAGCTTTAAAATCCAGATGGAAGAAAGTCAGACAAAGCCATACTCTCACTCCCACTTGTGTCCATGGTATGACAAAAAGTGCAAAGTATTTGTCCTACTAAATCAAGTAACTTACCGGACTCATGAATATAATTTAAAAAAAAAAAAAAAAAAAATTACCAACCTATGTGATTATATCTCCAAAGGAAACAAGAATTATACAGTTCCAGAGTCTATGTGTCTATCTTTTTACACTTCCACAACTTCTGAATCCATGAATCTACTTCCACCAGCTTTGGCAGAAAGGTAGACTTTGCAAAGATACTTAATTCTCATAATATGGTTTCACAAAGCATGACCCAGAAGCTGCATGCAGTCCCAAAACCCTTTTGTTTTGGACTGCCAGGTACTAACAGCCAGGGCATTCCATTACACTTACTTAATAGCGAAGAGATAGCAGCCAGCGGGTCAATCAGCAGCTCCTGCCTAGTCACACCACACCTCTTATTAAGCCAAGCAAAGGTAGCTCTGTATTACAAGAGTGCTGCAGAAGGTGGGCTGGAGGGGAAGCTTGGGGGAAGATTAGAGATCTGTAATAATTTTGAACGTGAAGAATAAAGCTGTAGAAGATTTGGTTTCACTAAGGCTGCTGTTTACCCAACTGTCTGCCTGATACAGGTATTTCAAATTTATATTTTCAATCTTATGAGAACTCTGGAAAAAAATAAATCTCTCTGTTCACACCAAGTCTGGAACTAAAAATTACTGGACATCTAAGAACTCAGAATCCCCCAAACTTCATCTAAGAAGAATGGCAAAATGAATTACCTGAGTACCTGACATCGTACAGGTTCTTTGCCAGACACCAACAAGATCTGAGAGTGTTCAGATGTATTTTTGAGTACTGTGCAAAAAAAGGTAAATGTAACTGAAGGATCAGACATGCCAAAATCAGATTTGAAATGGCCTACTATGAAACAGAGAGATTTACAGACTTTTATAGGAGTTGTTTATATAAGTTTTAAACGTTATTTTCCAAAAGGTTTGTTTAAGAAATATTTCACCAGGAGGCTTCTTGGTAGCAACACCTGCTTAAGCTCTTTCCTTGGTATTGAAGCTAGAACTCACCAGTGCTACTGAGCCAATCAATATCACATACAGTTTAGGTTTTCACAGATCTGTATGTAGATCCTGAGCTGTTAGGCAAATAGATCTCTAAAGATCACAACTGACCAGGACATGAACCAAGGCAAATTTTCATACAGTCAGTTTTTGTGAAGTGACTAACTAAATACAGTCACCATGGTTCAGTTCATTAAGTATTGCAGTTACTCATTCTCATTTTTCCTTGTTCTCAGATGCTTTTAACAACTACAAAGCATAAATGGAATGGCCTTTTATGTTTCATGACAATCCCACTCTTTTTTTGCAACAATTTTATCAATCTAATAAAAACCTATGGACATGTCACACCACAGAGAGTAAAAATGAATGTTAAAAATAATGAAATCATGACATTTGCCATAATCCTCACAATTTAAACTATGTCCAAAAATTTGGGAAGATCAGTAAAAAGAAGTTTTAAATCACGTTTATAGCTATGTATTTTCACAAAAGCCTTTAGATTTTTGCCTCCTTTTTTAGTAAAGTTAATTTCACAACCCACACAGCTCCAGCCTGCACACACTTTACAAACCCAATGATATACAATACATGGTAGCCTTTCACTTACTGTTGTTCATACTAGCCAGGAGTTCAACATTTACACCTGACTGACTAGAGAGTGACTGAGCATATAACTTAAAAGTAATGATCACCTATTTAGGATTAAACCTGATTCAAATCTGATATTTGTGAAATATTTTGAGAACACCCCTTTGAAGTTCTGCTGATTTTAGGATTACTAAAAGCAAAGGTTTGAATACAGAGCCCTGGAAAACATAAAGAAAAGCAGTCCAGATACTTAAAATATATACATTTCTGAAGACAATGAATGGATTTGGAATGTGTGAACTTTTGTAATATAAAAAGGTATCCAAGAGAAAACAAGTGAAAAGGACAGCAGCCTTAGAACTGGGGAAGTTAGCCCCTACTCCTCATTCAAATTATATCAATGTCACTGACTGATTTCAATTACTCTCTACACAAGTACTGTATGGAAAAGCTGCACTTTAATAACCACATCATTAGGAGGAAAACAAAAAACTAAAAGCAAGGACTTTATATTACATACAGGACCCAGTCAAAAACTTTCTTTTCATTGATTTCAGTGGGCTCTGGATCAACGCCATATTGAGTGCAGGCAGGGTACTTCAATGATTAAGACAGCAAATTCAGGTTTCATTCTTAGCCTGGTCATTCACTGGGTTCTGAGTCTTGGGAAAGTTAATCACTTCTTGTGTCTCACTTTTTCCATCCATGTAATGGGAATAATTCTAATTCTCTTTATCAATAAAGGGAACCAATATATTCAGACAAAGGGAGATACACAAGAGCTAAATACCTTATCTAAGTGTGAGACAAACCCCGTTTTTTTTTAATTTGAAATAAAATTTCCTGGAGCAGTAGGAACCTCAGCTGCTAATTTATGATCCAGCTTATGCAGTAATCTTCTATGATAAGTCTTAGCTCTGAGATACGTGTGTGCATGCATGCATGTGTGCATGAGAGTAAGAGAGACAGAGAGAGAGGCAGAAGACACTGTTGCTCACTAACTGGCACTCCATGAGATACTTAATTTGTTGTAATAAAGCAAAGAAAGAGTAGCTGTCAGTTAAACTGCCATTTCTGTCACACTTTTTAATAATACTGCTCCTGTAATTACACTGTGGTTCTTTATACTTACTCAGTAAAAGCTTGCTTAGTTTTAGCATGGAAAACAATTTATGAAATTATAGAAACAGACTGAACACAGCAGTTCATTTGTTGAGGCAATTATCCAGATCCTTGTCAAAAAAGAGAGAGACTAAAGACTGTGATGTGCAAAAAATGTTTCTAATTCTATGCTATAATACATACAATATGTCTGTGGTTGTGTTGGATTATGTTAATAAACTGCAGTCGAAATATATTTGTCACAACACAAAGGAAGGGTGCTATCAATTGTCTTGCCAGATATTTTAAATTAGTCACCAAAACGTCTAGCCAGGGTTTCCTCTATGACCCTTAGATGAAGGGAGAGGCTTATTGGACAGTTTTTCCTGTGGGACTAGACAGATTCTTCTAATGCTCAAGTATTTTGAATAATCTGGAAAATAACTGTAAAGTGAACTGCAGCACAGTTGCCTTTTTTAACAGACATGTACAGTTCAAACCTGAACACAAATCCAGTGTTTTTTTTGGCTGGTTATCACTCAGAAATGAGTTTCCCTAATATTTCTTAGCAAAAATGGATAAGGTCTTTATTCCTTCTATTGGGAAGAATAAAAGGTATAAGGAGTGAGATATTGCTCAGCTAAAAGAGCAAACAAATAATGGCAAAAATCTAAGCACACAGTCCAGAAAACTTCAGCTTTAAGAAGGAAAAGAATAAAGAGAGAAAATATTGAAAACAAAACACAGACTTGTTTGATATCCTATGCAGATTCAGAAAGAAATCCACTGTTTCTAAGAATGCAGTCATTTGTATAAGTTAGAAAGAGAGCACCTTAAAGAAAGCTAGCACTCCAGAAACACATTTACTACTGACAATTTTACTGAAATTCATTACTTTTCATAATTTTAATCTGTCCTTTCTTGTAAAACAGTTATCATTTATCCTACAACATAACAATTTATAACATGTAAATGGTTTTGCAACTATTTCTGAAAAGAGAAAAATGCAAACCACATAATTTAAACTGAAAATGCAACAACCAGTTCCTTTTCTCTAGCTGGACACTTTACACTTCAGCAGAAGATACTGCTGTAGACTCTTTGCTACAAACTTTGTTTTGCTCGACAAAAACTGCGAAAAGAGAAGACCTAGCACACAGCAGACAAAGAAAAAATGGCATCCAAACACAGATCATGAATTGTGAGCATGCTACAGAAGTTTCATGTATTAAAACGTGGAAGAAGTTTCTTCCTTCCCCACCTCCCCCAACATCTGGAGGCAGTTTGGTGGAGCAATTTCCAGAACCCAAACAGTATCTTTGCTTGACTAACTCTTTTCATTCGCAAATAAACAATTAATGAAATGGGCAACTAATTTCCAAAGTGTTCATATTCATTAGACTGCTTCCTGAAATTAAGTAGCTGTTCCATGATGCAGTGCCCACATAAATGGTACTGCTATTCTTTCTCCAAATATAAAAGTATTTTTAAGATTATCTGTTCGTGTTTAATTTATTCTAGCAACAACAGTTGAAACAAAAATGTTCCCCACTTTAAAAATATAAATACATTTGCAAAATAAAATAAGGGAAGGACAACTAAAGAACTGTTCTACGGGAATGACTGAAAGTAACTATATGGACCACACTTCATCATGGGGCAAAATCTAGGGTGTTCTATTTTGTGATTGCATCTCTGAATTACAGATGAATGAAGTTATGACAGGCTGTGATATATTTTTTTTTGGGCATGTGAAACAGGGTGGCAATAAACTCTACTGTGCAGAGGCCTGAGTTAAAACAATTACACAATCTGATTAATTTCAATAATCAGTTGGGGAACTTAAGTGTCTGCTAGATATTGGCTACACTTACAAATATAAGTGTACCTAAGTACCTACACTTACAAATCCTGGTTACCATTTCTGACCAAAGGCTCATACGAGAAACTACTCTTTTCATTCAGCTTGTTTTTTATGTGCTGCCCACTGCCAGGAACAGAAAGCTCCTTGAAAAATTTTTTCAGCTGGTCCTCTATTCTCCAGAATTTTTCCTCTAGATATCCTTATGGTACAGCTCTGCTTGAGCCGTACATATACTCACATAATTTCCATTCTGTAAAGAGAAATACCGGGTTACAGAGCTCTGTCTCACATTCACTGAGAAAAAGGCTGTGGTGCTTAAAACATTGCCACCACCCTGTGTTTTGACACCTTCACTTTCTCAGCATTTACTGTCCTAGTAAAGAACCGAGGAAGAAGAAATGTGCCCCAGATTTCACCAGGACAGAAGTCACTGAGCAATGAACTTAATTTTCCTCTGCCCCTCATCTCTAGTGGCAGTAGCTTTGGGGGAAAGCCATCAAGCATCTTAACCTCTACTGCATGGTCCCTCAAGCTCATCGTTTACCGACCATGGACTGCTGCTCCATTCAGAGCTGTTTACAGGACACTTGAAGAGCAGTATGAGTCAATTGGGAATAACAACTACTGAAAAATATTTATATAGCACAGTACATTTATTTAATGTTTTACAAATTGAAGCCTTGATACTACAAACATTCACCTCCTGGCATAAGACTATGCCAAGTAACTTATGTCACTAATGATTTTCCATTACTTCACATACACAAAATTTGAAGGTCAAGGCCACCTTCGCACAAGTCACCTAAGTACCTAGTCCAGGGGATGCTCTGTTTCTCTCTCAGATAAAACACTGGTTTAAACTCACATTCTTTTATAAACACACAATTTCATACCCCTTAAATAAATGCTACTTTTAAAAATGCATGGATGATTTGAGCAACATAACATGCTCAAACTGAAAGGGGATCTCTGTCTGTCAAGCTCTCACACAACTGAGAGAGCCAAGGTATGCATACCGGGCTGGTGGGGAAGTGGTCTGGTCCATCAGCAGTCTCTTAGTCATGTGAATGAACAATGCTGAGAGATTGGAGAATGCAACTCTACACATGAAAGGAACCAGCAAAGTACTTCAGGCCACTCTCTTTCTGAATAAGAACATTCACACACAGCTTTATCATGGTTTAACTAAACCACTTAGCAAAATGGATTCAGATGATCCTTATTTGTCCTTGCACCAATAAATTCCAGATCTAAATACTATGTCTGAACAGCATCCAGAGAGAAATCTGAAAGCTGACAGCCAATTTATTTTACCGTAGGCTTCAGAAAGGATAATGCCTGACGCAGTCCACCATTATCACATTGGGCAAGTCACTTTCCTTCTCCTTTGCCTCAACTTTCCATCTGGAAATGAGAAAAATAAAACTGACCTCATTTTTACAGTGCTTCAAAACTGACAGATGTAAAGCACAGTGTATAAGCTGGGTATTCTACTTGTTCTCAGGATTCAAAACCAATCCATGCAATAGGTAAAATATATACTATTATCTGGTGCAGTATAACCAGAACACAGGCCTGCAAGATTAAGTAACAATGATGAGAGGATTCCCCAGTCTTTGCTTGAGGTCAGCTTTAATCTGTGGCCCTTTCAGGCAGACCATAGACCACGTTGCTTCATTCATTCAGGACAAAAATTTCATAACATAGAAATGAAAATGTCGCAAATCATAAATGTCAGGAAACAGAGTTTGCAGGCCAACACTAAAGAGTACATACACAGCACCAAAGTGAAAGAAGCAGACTGTGAAGGCATTTTGGGGGAAAGTGTACTGATATACACTTTATATATGCACTTTTAGATTTTAACACAGAAGGGCAAAGTAGTTCTATTTTTCATATGTGAAAATACTTTTTCCATGTCCTCTGTTGTTCTGTCTCTGCATTGCAATCATTTTTCAGTTGACCCTCAAACACCACAATACAAGTGTAACCATGGTGTTTTCTGTTACAGAAAAAGTCTTTCACTAATAAAAACTCAGCTCTGTAGCTGAAGTGGATTGCTAAAGGAAACATAAACACTAAGTCAGACTGGTAGATTTGGTACTAAAATACTGGGGGGAAAAAATCAAACACTCCATACAAGAAACAAAGAAATCAAAATCTCATAAATGACTGCAGAAGGCTATTATTAATAAAGACTACATTTGGTTTTAAATACAATTCCTGAGAAATGCAAAACAAATTAAAATAGGTTAAAAAATTAAAGACACATCCCTATCTCAGATCAAATCACAAAAATAATGATTAATATTCAGGTCTGGATTTTCTGAAGAGCTTCTTAAATTACATCTGCAGTTCTAAATTTAACATGACTAAACCTTCACAGTCATGCACAAACTTCATTTGTGCATAAGATATGAAAAATTTCCATGGACACATCAGAAATTTAGGTGCATGTAAAAAGAAATGAAAACTACATTTTGAAATTTGCAATCTAAAATAAAAATTGAATTTTCAAATTTATAATGTAAAAGCAATTTTTCAAACTGTTATCGAAGAAACAACTTCACAGTGCCAGGCTTGTTGAGATTTACAGTATTCTGATAATGTATTCACATTTTCAATATGAAATACAATCTCTCTTCTGACAATGTGCCTTCTAACTCAAAATATTCTAGGCAAGAGGAAATCAGCCTGTGTATGTACTATCTTGATAGCTAAAGAAAAGGAAATTTTCACTGCTACATGGGTAATCATTGAAATCTTTTACCAAAGACAGAACCATGTAAACCAGAATATATGCCCATTTTTCATGTAAGACTCATCAAGTTTTATCAGTATTTGTACTGAGTCTGATCTGAATAGTTTAATTACAAAGATTGTTAGTATCTGATTTAGCCTTTCAGGGAATACTGTGAAGCATGCTGTCAAAGGAAGAGTGGCAGAAGGGACAAAGAAAAATTGCAAAATATAAAACTGTAAGGAGGTAAGCTTGAGTGACAGGATGGATAAAAGCCTAGGTAATTACAAGTTACAAGTAGAAGAATCTTTCATATACTGAACTATTCCTAGTTGCATAGTGAGAAGTAGTAAACACTGAAATCCAGTTCAGAAATAGTACACATCAAGAAAACAGCAGTAGTATTCTGTTTCTGTATAAACTCAAATGCTTTTGTCCAGGACCTATATAACTAATGACATCCTTAGAGTTGCTGTGTAGAACTAGAAAAATTCTTTACTTTATGACATCGTTTATAGCACCACGCCAGTTACTTCGGCTGAGCTGACACAATGAATTTAAAATGGTCTAATACTTTTGACTTACCAACAGATTAACACATGATTAGCTAGAATAAAAGGATTATTATGACTGCTGTTACAAGATATTAACACTTTTGGTAACGCATTTTAGGGATGCTATATATACCTTCCACATTGAGAAAGCAGAATGAAAACCAAGTTTTCTCAGTTTCAGTTATCCACAAATAACTTTGCAGTGAAGTAACAGACTCCTCTTTAATTAATTTTTTTAATCTTGAATCTTCACCCTTATTTCCCTAAGGTTCATACAAGCTGATTACAAGCTGTAAATATGGGCTACAGAAACAGTCGAACAATTGCAGCGTTCAGTCTTCCTTAAAACAGTGGGTTAACAAACAACCTCAACTCATGCATGCACACACAAACCCACACAGAGGCTTTATGATGAACAACGAGGTTCACGTCTGTAGTAGAGTGCAGCATTAATACACTTAGCAAGACAGAGTTATATTCATTGAAGCTTTGACACCAGCTCTGTGAGGAAGGGCTGTATCTGCAGGAGCATAGGGAGGGGAGCAGAAAACCAAAGAAAACACCAACAGTAGGGAGAAGGATTCAGGGGACAGCTGAAGTGTGAAGTTATCCAGCAGCTTTTTGACATGGTTTAGACTTTGCTTTGGGAATGCAACAAAACAACAGCTACAAACTTAACCCCTTGACACTGGCAAGACTGTCAGCCTCAATGCTAAGCACCCATGCACAGAAATTCAGACTCCAATTGCCAACAGGTTAACAAGTAGGAAACTTTTTCCTCTCTGCCAAAGGTGGTATGTTCTTGTGGCTGTATTTGTTTCATGTATAGACGCTCTTCTAGATATATGAATCTGTCACTGCACTTCTTTGTTCTCTTTTTAAATTCAAGCTGAATTTTATTATGCTTAAGTCTGTCCAGGCTGAAAACCATATACATGGTATGGAAAGAATATAAGAAAACATGAAGTGAATTAAAGGCTATGATTTTCTCAGAGTTTCAGAGTCGTACTGTGTTTCTAGTCAATTACATAAAGGTCATAACTGATGATCAATAGTGAGTTCTAAGAAATCATAAATAAGCAAGAAAATCAGTTCTGTTATGAATGTGCTAAAACAAGAACGTACTTGGAAGAAAAATGCATTCCTCAGTTTTAAAATTGTCGTTTCAAGTTATGTGTAAGGCAACATGAAAGGGAAAAGAAAGACAGTGATGGATCTTAATTTTTAAGTAATCTGTTAATTTTGGGACACAGATCACAGTTAAGCACTGCTGGTTAGGGTGGTCACAAAGGTAAAAAGATATGACACATTTTTTCTGCATATAAAAAGCTGCCTTTTTTCCTGTGTGATTATTTAAGTGCAAATACAGGTAACAAAAACTGGAGTTACAAGGTGAGATAAAAATTACAAGATGGGAAAACTCTGCTTTGGTTCTACAGCATTATCTGGTTCCTCCTGTTGTCATACAGCCAGGAAAAAAAGCACTTCCAGAAAGCTCACCGAAGATCAAACTGTGTCTGGTGACAGCAGTGTCCAAGCTATAAGTAATGTTCAAAGGATTCAACAATGCCTGTGACTGATCATTCTCTTTCCCTTGCCATCACCTGCTGATTTTGTCCAGGTGTTTTACGGCTATCTTGAGGCTCTGGAGAACAGACAGAAAGAAGACTTTGCCAATTTCTTTTGTCTGGGATTGTGAATTCCTTACACAGATGGTGGACAGCCACAGGCTGGCCAACTCCAGGCACAATCGCCTTCACCCTCAGAGGGAAAGCATGAGAGCAATATTATCTTCTCCCAATATACTGTCTGTAACATGTCTGTGGTTAGGGAATAGGACAAGATGCCTTTTCTTAAGAAAAAAGAGGTCGTTCCTGTCCCCCTCCCAACAGTGTGGGGGGGGGGGGGTGGGGGTGGGGTGGGGTATATAAATAAATAAATAAACTAAGACTTTGGCTCATATTAGTAAATTAAGCATTCCTAAGCAGTTCAAGAGGTTTGTCTAATAAGATAATCTTGTGTTAACATGGTTTTGTAGTATGTTTACAGTCCCTCAAGTATTCTAAACAAATCCTGCTAAATCTTACTCACTAACAAAACCAAGCCATTTCTGGCAGCAATTTTTAAAGATGGGCACCAGGCATGAGCCTCCTCACCCTTTTTCTCTTACTCCCTTTGCTTACAAGAAAACCCATTATGTATGCAAATTGCTGCTAAATGTGCAGTTACCTAATTGTGCAAGTACCTATTTAGATATGTACTTTTCTCCTGCAGTGATGCAAGTGCACTTTTGAAACTGGTTATTTAAAGTAAAACTGCTATACTCCCACTTCTGACCTCTGAAAGTGTGACTACGTACCAGGGAATGGCGAGTATGTAACAAAATATTTGTGCAACACTTAGGCACCTGACAAAGCAAATTCTACAGAAAAATTTGTGACTACTTCCAGTTCTCAAACTGGAAGGGCTTGGAAAAATATGTTTATTTTACATGCATTTCATTATGAAGAAGCCAGATACAAATCTTACATGACAAACATATCATGGACAGCCTCTGTACTCCCATTCTCTTAGAAAAAATATGATGTATGCAATATATACTTATTTAGGAAGTTTCAGAATATGTATTAGAAAATAAGTAGGTATCTAAGACTCGAATTACAGACAGACTCTGGGAAACTCAGAGCTATACCCATCCCATATGCTGTTTCAGTTTTGCCTATAGGTGATGTGAATGAACTCTGAACTCATCAATAAGATGTAAGGCAATGTACTCCTCTTAGATCCTCAAGACACAGACTTCCCCCCCTCCCCACTCCCTGCCTAGGGATCAATGTTAACATATACATTGGGAGAGCAGAGTAATGGAGCTGATTTCTGCCATGCAGATCTGAAAGCACAATTATGTCCTGCTCTAAATTATTTATTTTAATGCTAAAGGGTGTAACATTTACATCTTTTTTTTGGAAAAGTACACTCAGCAGTTATAAAATCTAGCATCATAAATGTTAGAGAAGGAAGGGACCATTACATCACCCTTCCTATCTCCTGCCAAAGCAGGCTAGTCTCCTACTATATATTTTCTAGCTTATACAAAATGTTTCCAATAATGACCTGCTGATGTTTCAAATGCTCTGATTTACCTTAACACTTAAAAAAAAAGTCTGTGACTGTAAAGGGATAATGTAATGCTCATAGAAGAGATGAACAGGTAACCTCAGAACTACAAGTCCCCTTTTTTCTACCACCACAGGTAGCAGCAGTAAAGCTTCTATACACTGTTTGGTCTACCAGCATGTCATAACCCTGACCTAAGGAGGTCAGCTTCATGCTTGAAAAAGTAGCTTAGCCTCCATGGCTCAGTTCATCCTTCAGCCTCCTGCTGTGATTACTGACAATTTAGCCAATGTATTTATTTACTTCCTTACTGTACCCAAATACAGAGATACAGCCACATAATATACTGGTCATATGAAAAAGTATATTAATATATATATATATTTATGGAAAAGACTGTAGTGGATGGCTCTACACAAACAACATCCAGAAATCTTCGTGCTTATTTTTTCTCAAAGATGTAGAAAACTTCTCCGTGGCTCCCCATGATTGTACAAGTGTCCAAAAGGAAGTATTCCCAAGCCCTATACAAAAATCTGTTAATTTTAACTTTACCCTGTTACAACTTCCCCTTGAGATATTAATTTTAACTTTACCCCTCTCATCTTCCCTGAGAGATAAGAATGACCAGAAGGGTAGCCAGCCTAGGGTCTGGCAGCCTAATGAAATTGAGTTCCATGGATGAGGCTGTCTCACTGTAAACTGAAATCCTATCAACTCTAGCACCTCTGCCAAGTGTATAATCCATAAAACCCTACAAAACACAGCTGTGTTTCGGGGGGGTGGGGTGGAGAAAGGGGCTGGATTCTTTGTTTATTTAAGGGGATTTTTTTTTGTTTCTTTTTCAGTTTTCTGAGGCACGTATGTGTCTACCCCACAGTGTCTTGAAACATTAAAAGGGCACATCACTGATGGTGGTGATGGTAATGTCACACCCAAGTAAGTAACATAAAAGAAGTGACTATGAATGAATTGTTCCTAGGTGAGGGAAAACTGGATCCAAGTGTGGATGATGGAACTCGCTTAAACTGGGCAGGATGATTGCCCAACAAAGGAGCTCAACCCAAGAGAGAAAGACTGGAGTATGGAAGAAGAGAAAAAATGTGCCTACTGGGAATTGCACCGAGAATGCCATACTGCCCTCAGATGTTAACAGCAGTCTGATGATGGCCTGGACTGAATTCAAACGGGTGACCTAAAGCAGAAAGACTCTGTATCTAACTAGTAATCCCCTGATCCAGGGTACTTCAGTACTTTTAATCACAAAAGAAAAATTACAGTCCCAGGGGAGACTTCACTGGAGGGTAGCATGCTAGATAGTAAAAAAAAATTTAAAAGTTTACCAAAAAATATGCAGTTTCTTCCAACAAATGATAATGCTCCTATGTTAACTTTTATCAAGGCTGAAAACTGGGGAAAAAAAAAACCCAAAAATAAACCAACATTTCTTATAATTCTTGAATCTTTTTCCCCACTCTTGTTGGATAGTGATTCATGGGTGAAATTTCTTCAGTTCTGTTTCATGATCTAGTTTTTCATTACATTAGTGGACTTTCAGGATTAAAATTTTACAAGACACTTACACTGAAAGAAAATGAAGAAAGAAAAAAGAAAGACTGTCTGACTAGGCTCAGCAAAGGCCATGGGATGTAATTATGTGCCTTTAAAACGTAACGAGAGTGTATTTTGTCAACTCTCAATTTAATGAAGGCTTCACAACACAGTCTCAGCAGCTGAAGTTACTTTGACTGGAAGTGTAACATAAAAAGTAAAATTAGCTACTTCTCTGAAATAATAGAAGTTGCATTATTATGGGTAACAGTGAAATAACATGGCATGCACTTTTTCTTGAAAAAGTGGTGTTAAGCACCTTAACTGATTAGTAAATGATGAAAGAGATTGTATGTTTTTACTGTGGATACTATTTATAAAATATGAGTACATAATCTTATTGGGTAGTACACTGTGAGCATCTCAAAAACAAATTAAATGCCCAAGGTTAAATACTTTTCAGAGCAGAAAAATATATTTTTTTAAAAAAGTTCTTATTTTTACTCTGAATTTGGCATCTTTTCCATATCATTCCTCCTCTCTAATGAGTTTATCTATAGATTGTAATTCTAAATGTCTCAGCAATCAACAAACCAACAAGATTAACAGCAGGGTTTCTTAATACAAGGTGAGTTTTTAAAAACAACTTTTTACATGACTAACAAACATTACTTTTCAATGCCAGAAAACACCCAGATTATGCTATGGACTGATAATATGCCAACATTTTTGTTTTTAATTTAAGCTTATTTTGAGTTTCATCAGCAAGGAAGAAGAAAGCCTTGAAATGGTAACATTCATTTCATTTTCCCTCTATTAATTGACTGAAAATAAGAAAAGATAAAAGGATATGCTAAAAGATTGAGCCAAAAAATAGTTCCTTCAAGGCAGATATTTCTTTATGTTATGTTTCAGCCTGGGACAAGGTTTCATGCACAACTTATAAGCCTGAAAAAAAGTACGATTTATAGTTCGAGTGTTACTGATACAACCTTAAGTACAGTGTGCTACTGACACCTTAACTACAGCATTGCAAATGGTGCTGCTGAAATAAACCATCTCATTCTTTTTACTGAGAGAATGCTGCAATCATTAAAGTATTCTTGCCCTCTGTATGCTTGGGAGTGGTCTGTCCATAAGTTATTAATAAACCATGGAAAGGTGCAGCAGCAGACCAACTATTCATATTAATGAATGCCTCATGAATATTCAGCTGCATGTTGACTCTTACCTCAGAGGACCAAGGGAACCAAAATCCAGCCCCCCCGTTCTACCAGTTAAACCTCCTCATGCTGTAATATTTTATTTTGAATAATAGCAACTAAATCTGTAGGACTGACTCTTTTGCAAAGCTAAATAACTTCTGTTCCTGTAAAAGTGTAAGTGGGGGGATTGCTATCAGCTTCATTAAAAAAAAAACCCACAACAATGAGTGCACACAGTAGTCGTTAAGTCTTTATTTTAAGTGGAACTACATTACCTATAATTTAATGTCTGCACAGATTTAGTGCTAAAATAAGTCACTGCTGCCAGCTGCATCATGTTCTGAAACTAAAACTACCTCTTTGGTAGTAATATTCCCCTTCTAGTCAAACACAATGCAGCATGGATGGGCTAATGCATGTGTTAGAAACACACAGAATTCAAAACACTCTGACTACTGTTTTCCCTCCTACTCAATATCTTTTACAGACTCCTATTGACTTTTATTTCTGACTTTTCTATATTTTAAATTGAAATCTCTTGACCACAGTCTGTTCCAGCAATATCAGACACAAAATGTCATTGATGTAGAAGACTTCTAAGTGGGATTTATCAGGGGCTTGTTCGCCTGAATTATTTGTCATCTCATTATTCTTTCTCAAGAACATTTTTCTTTAAAGAACAGCTCTTCTATGGCTGAGATCTGAATGCACACTAACCAGCACACACTTCCTTATCCAAATCTGCCACTTCCTTTTCAAACTGAAGTAAACTGCTTCAATTCTGTACATCCTCTAGAAGTTAGAAGACAGCACCTTTACATGTAATAACAGGCATCTGGGAAGCCAACTGGAGCAGTCGGAACACATATTTTAATAAGCAGCTCTTAAACGTTCAATAAAGTGCCTGGTAATTGGGCACAGAAACATAAATAGTCAGAGCAAATTAAGAAACAGACCTTGCTTTTCAGCATGGTATATGCAAAATTATTTGTAAGATCACACTAAACATACATTTGAACAAGCACAGATTCTTCTACATTTGGTCAAATTATCTCAGAATATATAGAGAATTAACTGTGCTTTTCTTTTGGATAAAATTAATGTCAGCTTTCTGTCCTTAAACCAGAGCCAATGGGGAAACAAAATATGTTTAGCCCTGAAATAGTTGTGGTAATTCAAGCCCTGCACTCTCCTTATTTTCTTGATGACAAAGAGAAACTCCCAACTGGCAAGGCCACCTGCACTGATTACTCCTCCATCCACACCCACGGAATATGAAAATGAGCCAATGATCATTAACCTTAATTTCTTCTAACATAAACCTCAGCTTCCCCCCCCCCCCCCCCAGGTTTGCTTCTCTAGAAAATCCCTTGAGATAAGGGGGGGGGGGTGGTAAAAGAAAAAAAAAGGGGAGGGGAAAAGTCATAACTGGGGATAAAAATCAAGAACTGAAAAGAACTCGGTGGCTTTTTTTCTTCTGTTTCACAGCTGGCTTATTATAACTTCACAGCACTCAGATAAAGGGATTTTGAGGCACTATCATCTCTCTTGATAGCAACTTCTTTCCCTCCCCCGTCCCTCTCTCCAAGTAATAAGGTAAATGCTAATGTGTTGGTTTTCTGTTTTTTTTTTTTTTTAGATTTTTAATTTTTTCCCTGAAGATGTTCCTGGGTAAAGGCAGTTGGCAAAAACAAAGATGGGTCTGGACGTCAGGAATGCAGGTGTGGCCCAATGTCAGGACTAAAGGGCCAAGCACAACTGGGTGGGATATTTCCAGTGTAACTACTTCAAAATACAGTAGAGAATGCATCACACCTCCTGGTAATCCACATTCTGTTACTGCCAAATGGAATAATTTTTGGTTCAAGCTGTGTGGGACTAGGTCCCACTGGCATTACATCACCCCCTAATGGATAAGGCACTCATTTGGACCCACTGAAGAAGGTAACTCATATATATACATATAAATATATATATACACACAAATACATACTAATAATAGATATAATATATAAAAATAAACATGCTGTAGAAATAATAGTTTGTATAGCACAAAAACATGTACTGAAAACAGATACCCTGTTATCTCGTTAAGTCTCTGGACAGAGCTAGGTAGACCTTAACATTTTCAAAGGAATTACACATTTATAAAATGGAGAACTTATCAATTCATTGAAGTATGCCTGGCTATGTCCCCTGCTGAAGTAATCTTTTTCCTGCAAATAATTTACAAATCATTATACAGCTAAATAAAAACAAAAAAAGGTTTTAATATGTATTTTTTATTAGGACTACTGAATTAAAAAGCAAATAAATCTTCAAAGAATGTAACAAAAGTGTGATTGTATTACCTTCAAATACATTACAACAAGCTGTTTGTCGCCTACCAAACACATACAGCAGGGCTTCTGTGGAGACCAGGAGGCAGACAGTAACTTTGATCACGCAGACATTCCTCATTATTTCAGACCTCAAATCAAGTAGCAACAGTCAGGGGAAGAAAGGGGTGAGAGACATGGGGCTGCTGGGGAGGAAAAGGGAAGCAGACTGCAATTTTGTCCTAGGTTCAGCATCCTAATTTAAAGAAAAACAGGCTGTTGGCATCTCTGTGCTTCCCCGTAGCCCCCTCCCCTTCCCCATGCTTTCTAGCCTCCTGGTTCACTAAAAATGACAAGCACATTTCTAGGCTCTGCTTTTTTATCAAGCTGACAAAGGTCAACTATACTAGCCAGAAGAGTGTTGAAGTATTCAGTGCCACAGGTCATCCTAATAGATACTGGAGGGACTCATTGCAACACCACTGTAAGCCAAGACAGCACAATTTTTAAGAGGCAGTACTTTGCACGTTCACAGCCTAGTTAATTTAATACAATATCGGCCTCTTGTTTGCAGAATATCATCGGCACTTTTCAGAGCTGGTATCTTTCTGTGGGTGACAGTAAGGTGACTGAATTCAGGCATGTTAACAGATGCACCTTTTTATGCTCTGTTAAACCATGTCACAGACTGCAGCCCCTAAGTGCATTACTTTATTTATGCTACAGCCAGCTGAGCCAATTATCAGAGACAGACCTGGTTCTAGCTCTATAAAGTCCAGTGGCTGCGTATGCATGTAAAGAAGCTGGGAGGGAAAATGGGATGGGGTGGAGGGAAGGAGAGAGAGTCTTTTTGAAAGCACTTTCTTAAACACATGGCTTTGAAGTCTTCATGTGGTTTCATTGGTACTATAAAGTGGGGAGGGGAGCTGTGTTAGCAGCTTGAGTATATACTAATGTTTGGTTCAAATGTGCTGTGTCTCCCCATCCCCGTCCTTCTTTTTTCTAATTCGAACAGTTATGTTTCGGTCCAAACAGCTATAAAATAAACATCAGTACGAAACTCTCACCAACACTCACAAACAGCGGGAGATGCTATGCCAGGAAAAAAAAAATTGTAAACAAAAGACAATTCTGGTCTGTTTTATTATGTGTGGGCACAGGAACACCCACTTACAGCTCTCCTTCCACCAAATATTCTAATACACCAAGTGTCTCTACAAGCCTTTATGCCACATTTGTATTTTATCAGGAGCAGCAGCTACCTCCTTTCAAAGATTCAAAATACCTAGCCAGTTTGGCTGTTTTTTACCAAACAAATGTCTTTTGCTTGGGTGTCTTCTTCCTGTACTACAATTTTCAGTAAAAAAGATCATGATACTTAACAGAAAAGAGGGGAAAAAGGACTTGATGTTGACAATTTTTTTTTACTGCTTATGACTAAATGACCTTAACTAACAAATTAAATCATTTGTCTTATGAGCTTTTTTTTTTTTTTTTTTTTACAACGTACAATTTAGCTAATAACTGGTTGGGGCCAATCTTTAACAAGTCACATATTTCCATTGTCCCTTCACCCCCTGCTTATGCTTTTACCACATCCTAACAAAAACATGACCAGAACTGGTGAAAAACATACGGTTCCAACTAATGAATCACATACTTTCCCGCAAGTGCAGTAAGTACTACCAGCTGTGACAGTCTTGCTTTGGCAGTAGAACCAGTGCAGAACAAGGCCGACACATCTGAAACCAGCTGTACTGAAAAACCACAAGCAATATAAGTCCGTCTGCCTTCTCAGGGGCTTCTTTGTCTCTGTCTGTGTCTCTGCTCTGTCCCTAAAACTTGCCAGCCATCTTGTTTTGACAGAGTTCAGAGTTTCAGAAGTTTCAAGGGGGAAAAAAATCCGCTGATTCAGGAAACTGGGTTTCAAGAAAATGATAAGGAGGTCTTTGTCAAACCAGCCTGAGTCAGGAAATTTAAAGAGACAGAGTATGCATCTACTCGTCTGCTCTGCTTGTACAACAGCTTAATGCAAGAAAAAGACACATGTATACTTAAAACACGCGTATGTCCATACATTTGTATTTGTCCCTAAAAGCACAGACACTCCTCATGAATGAAGGAGGGTGTGGGGAGGAATGCTGTCCTGAGATCTCGAGATTTTATCACATTAAATCTGGGAAGGTCACGAAACTCACAAATTACTTCATTAATCTCTAAATATATACATCACCCCAACAGGAAAACCAGTAAAAGTTATACCTCACGACACCACTTTATGTGCTGTAAATGCCATGTACTTTATTGAAGACTATTCCAGCAGTGTTTCAGAGAAGCTTTTAAAAATCTTGAGAGGGGACAATTTCTTGATTCTTCTACATGTAAAGCCAGGTACCAAAATTAACATAAGCCTTCTGTACTTGACTGAGAGGGAGTGGAGAAAAAAGTAATTGATGTTAAAAAAAAAAAAAATAATCAGAATTTACTTAGAGTGGCTTTCCTTTACATAAGAAATGCTGTGACATTCAGGTCTGATGTTCCAGATCCATCTAGGACTAAAACCAAGTACTGAATATCACACTGGGAAGTCCGCTTTTCCCCTCTCGCTTCCAAAAAAAATACTCTTGCTCACATCCCTGCAAAAATGCAAGATATAAACCCTAATATTCTTTAAAAGTCAAGATCCTGGTCCAGGACTGGTCTTTCCTTATCTTAGAGCTCACGTTGGTATGCATTTTAGAGAATATCCATCTAGGAAAGGGTGACATTTTTGAGCGAAGATGACTTTTCATTAATGACTCCTTTTTCAGATTTTTTTAACAAATTTAGATTAAATAATTGTCTCGTGACAAATTCTTTAAAATACCACAACAGGTATATCACATATCTGTCGTAAGATTTTCCAGCAGACACAGATGTCCCTCCTTCAATAGATATTGGGCAAGCATGTGAGAAAGGCCAAAACCCATAGCAGTCTGTCCACTTTTGGTGACTGTTTTTTGTACAGTGTATACATGTGTTCACAAACACTGTAAACAAGTATAGCAGCTTTAAGGCTTTTGGTTCTCACTGGAGATGGTCACATTACCCCCAAGCAGTAAAGCCATTAAATGAGCAATTCAGAAGCTCCCTATCAAGTGCAAACAACACTTCAATGCAGTGCTGTGCCCTTATATATTTTGTATACACACATACTTTGTAGAAAAACTATTTTAAGTACAGTTTAACATATAAATACATGTAGTGTGACCTCTCCCTACCCAATGCACCTGTGATGTCATGCTGACATACTAAGAGCGACATATGCACTACAAGTCCAATTATACACACCTCCCTCTAAAATCAGGGAGGGAATTATCTAAGAAAAATGTCAACTAACAGTATTTACAAATTTTGACATACCAAATAGCATCATGACTTTAAGAACTGTTTGGATTATTTTTCTTTCCTAGATGTAACAATGTATTCTACAAGGAAGCCTGAACTTACTCCATTTTCAGAGGGTATTTGTATTCATCCCAGCTTCTGAATCTATTTGTAGTCAAATTATTGTGTTTCCTATACCAAAGGTAACCCTTATGCCGTTCTCCCATTACAACTGAGGCTCTCACCAGCAATGGAAAACTGGGAAGGGTGATCAAAGGATGCTGAAATTCATCTCCAACCTCTCCTTCGTGATAAGACAGACTGAAGACAGCTCAGACATATGCCCTCTAAAGAGCTGCACTGGATGGATTGGGATTTTAAAGGGGTTTTTTTGGGTGGGACAGGTATAGCAGGTTATGAAAAGAATAGACAGTCTTTAAGGCATCTTTTATATTACCTTAACATTAGCCCTGCACCAGCAGCATCAACTCTGCAGTCTTTTAGTTAACATAAGCTAAAAGGAAATTATAAACTCGAGCTCTTCACACACTTAAAAATCACTTTTTTTAACTGTAGGGCAGAAGGTGGTTTTGTTTTAATGATTTACTGGTTTACCTCAAATTACAAACTAATAAAATATATTTCCTCTTAAAATGAAAAAGGTCTTCAGCAGACCTTTGTAGAGTCAAATAAAGAACAGTCATAACAATAGTAAACTGCTATCACTGAATTAGCTTTACAATTTATATTACCTTCTAATGCAAGCTTTATTTTTCTGTAAGCACAAATAATGACACCCATCCATTTTCCCAAATTCAAAAGAAAAAAAAAATAAAATCAGTCAAGCATTAAAAGAAAGAACTGGGAGAAGACAATTAGAGATATCCAGCATCAACATAGGAGGGATAACTTTTGCATGGTGTCTTATAACTTCATTTACAACTATACAGCTAATTCTAAATCTCTGTTATCAGAAGTTTACTACAATAAGAACTGAATAATCATACACACAATATACCTTTTTAGCTAATATTTTGACTTACTTTTTTTCTGAAATGGACATTTTATAGAAATTTAAATTCAATTTGATATAAATTTATTCAAAAAATTACAGTATAAAATACAGTACCCTGTATGTTAGCACACCTCACTACAGTTTCCTGAGTAGAGCAAAATGTATTAATGCACACTTCCCTGAATGGGAAACAGAATATCTGTTTGTTGTCTTTTAATCAATGGCTGTTTATCAATTCACTTTTTTACATTCAGGTACTTTAAGAAAAACATTATAACAGAGGAATTGCTGAGAAGAATTAAACTGAGAAATCAAATATCTTTTTTTTCCTTGACAAAAAGTTTTGAAGCATTAATCCAATCAATTATGATTCAAAACCAATGTCACGTGACTTAGCCAATTGCAAAATTCACCCAGTGATTTCCAGAAGTAGTTGGACTGTTTGAATTGAAAACTACAGTTTTTTTCCAGCAATTGTATGATTTATACAAATTGCAGATCATTAATGTACCTGTTATAAACCAAAAGGAAGGAATAAATTTTCTGTAAAGTTATCAGTTTGACTAAGCCAGGTTATAATTAACAGCAGTGCCTATAAAAAAAAGTGATAGCTGCCCTTGGTAGTTAGCTAATATTCAGTGTTAGAAAATCATATTATTTCTTGTAAGAAAAATAAGTATGAACATAGATTTGAACATGACAGTACTATTCACTGCTTCTCTGAGGAGCAGATTCATACTGAAATCACCAACCCACGTACCTTCAGGTACATCTCGAGTTTCTTTGGAAATAGTTATCTTTATCTCCCAGAGAAGGGAGCATCCAAGGCAATAGAAGATGCTTTGAGGCTAGCTGTTCTTTACCATGTCAGCTGGGTGACACAGAGATACAGTGCTCCAGCCATGTAAGTGAGACAACAGAACAGAGAGCTCAAAAGTACACCTGCATGAAGCATGTAAACAACAGCCTTAGAAAACTGTGAATCTACTAATTTAAACTTTTTTTTATGTTTACATGTAGATACTTTGCTTTTCCTTTCACAGTTACATGGAAAACCCCAAAGACTTTCCTCTCAGCTATATATGTGCAACTCTACAGATTTTCAGGAAGAAATATATACTTTTGCCCAAGAACACAAACTATGTAATATATATGCCACTAGTTTTGGTTTTTGGGGGTTTCCTTTTTTTTAAGAATCATAGATTAATTCATGTTGGAAGTAAACTTTGGAGGTCATGTGGTCCAAACCCATCCTGAAAGCAAGGATACTTTTAAGCAGCTTGCTCAGTGTCTTTTCTGGTTGAGTTTTTCTAGAAATTTTTCTTAATTTAAAAATTATACATACAACAGAATTCTTGTCCTACCTGTTAAGCATTACTATTTACAATAAGAAAAATAAACATGGGTGTTGAAAGATTTGTCCATTAGGAGATGGCACAGGCAGGATCAGAGGTCAGGAGCTTGCAGTTCAATCCATCAAACACTGTTATCTAACTAGTGTTTATGTTTTCTTTTAAATAGACTTCATCTTCAAATTAGTCTTACCTGCTTAGCAAACTAACCCTATGCACTCCTTTCCAAGTAAATAATGAATATACAAAACACTGTGTGGGCTAATACTAAAGTCTACATCGCCTCAGAAGGGAATTTTTATTTCCATTCTGTCCTTAGCTCTTACACAGTTTTTAATCTAAGGTAGGATCTTCTTACATTTTGTCAGAAAGTCTCATCCAAATCAAAAGTAGATAGAAATGTCCTCTACAGTCTCCTATTCTTGCCTTTTAGCATGTTAGAAAAGCATACCTTACCCTCAGGAAAGCCCTTTCAGTTTTCCTTTATCATCACCTCCATTAGGTGCCTAGTTATAATTCTGTGTAAATAGTTTTTACTATGTCTTTCTTTTATACGAAAAACCTCATCCCACCTTTTCAAAAAGAAGAGTAAAACGTCTGAGTACCTGTGCAGATAAAAGTATGTTCAACAGATATATTTTATATGTCACTACAGCTACAAGTCCTTAGATGAGTGCCATTAGTGATTTATTACAAATTAGCTTCTTTCACTTCCTGTCTCAGCTCCAAAATAATTTTAGCCAAAGCTGGCATTGCTGCAGATGTGAGCTGTGTTACTATATAATGGGGACAGCAACGGAAATATTTTCCTGAAAAATCTGACTAGCCCTAGTAATACCCACAATTTACTTACACGCAGTCTACATAAACAGTTATGCTGGATTTAGCTTGTGTTTAGTACCACTTGATAAAAACTATTACCAATGTGGTTTACATAAATTACATGTAGTCTACTCCATATGGAAACCATATTTTAGCAGCAACCAGTGTTTAATAATGAACACTCTGCCTTGCTCTCTCACAGGCAAGCTCTTTCTCGTCTCTTTCTGGCTGCGCTATTCCTATGATTTAAGAAGACATTTAGCTTATGAAACAAGTCATTTGAATATTCACATTGCAGTTAAAAAGGGATTAATTTTATCCCATGGTATACTGGTAACAAGAGGACTGGCCTCTCTGAAATGCAGCACACTAAATTATCCTCATCTATAAGTTTTTTCAAACTTAGGCTGATAACAACAATTCACTGCATGAACATCATTATTTGTCTAAGTTATTAATGACTTTTAATTGTTTACTTTATGGTAAGTCTCTTTACTTTAGCCCCTGTCATGTAAAATTAATTAACCAACAGGCCACAAAGAAATACAAGCATGAACTAGTCCAATATTTTATCACAACTTTGTGTACTTTTGCAACATTTCAGTATTTTTGTTTAATAACAGTGGCATCTTCTACATCTCATTAGACATGATATAAGGTGTAGGTAAAGCAGAAATCATGGAGGACTATATACTAATGATAGGCATAAACGCCTTCTTGAAGATTTCAGGCTTACGTATATACTTAGATTTCCCTACTAAGCTTAGCCAAAAGAGATAATTTTTCTGTCAGGACTGTAAAATTTTAGGCTGGAATTCTGAGCCTTTTGAAGTTCATGGCAATTTTGTTCTTTTGCTGTGGCCAGATTTAACCCTTAAATTTATAAAGTGTTTAATATATCAGTTAGCAGGGAGAAAAAGCAGGTTCTAACAAAAGCACTTCCAGAAAAATAAAAGCTATTGCAACAAGAGCAGGCCTACCCTGTTCCTCTGTTCTTTATTTAAATCTTTAAGATATAAGAGAAAGCTTAAAGATTTTATCCGAATAAACTAGTCAGAGAACTGTAATGAAAACCATGAGCTTTAAAAAAAAATGCTATTACAAGGTAATGCTTAAGGACCTAGATGAGATGGTGCTCTTCTTGGAAAATTAGAGTGAATTTAACAGAAAATTGGAACATTGCTACGGAGTTTTAAACTAAGTCTTACTGTGTATAAATACCTATATCTCTATGACATAATTCTATACAATTCAGAAAGCTTGTATTAAGGATACAATTTTTCATAGCTCACATACAACATAAACTTCCAAACATCTGGTGAACTTCAAGGCAGAGCTTTCCATTTCCCCAGAGAGTTATCAGTTGGACTATAATGTTATCAGCTTTCGCGCACTTCTCAGTGAGATGCAATCTACTTGCCTGAGAACATGAGGGAGAGCCTGGAATTCTTGTTTCAATTCCAAATTTGTGGACTTTAAGATTTCTGGTAAGACAAGAACTCCCAGCTGCCTCACTTTCACAGCTTCCAGAAATGGGGACATTTACATGCCTACTTTTCAGAGTAGCATTAAGGATTAATTACTGAGTTACTGACCATTATATAAATACTTAAATAAAATTCTTTGAATGGTAGTGCTCACTTCACAGTGTTTGAACACAAGACACTTTAATACAAGGGGGAAGATTTTAAAGTAGAAATGGCAACATTGACTTATGAACAACACCTCTCTTAGGGGCAGATAGGGTGATGCTGTTTACAAAAGTAAAGCCAACTTTCAGTTGCCCAGACAGCATAGTTAGTGCCTTAATGAAGCATAATTCATCATAACCCAGACAGCAGTCCTCTCCTTTCCAGATCAACAGACTCATCAAAAATACAATTCCAGTTAACTCAGTGTGCAGTAGTGACCTGCTATAGGATGCACAGAATACCTTGGTGTGTTCCCCGAAGGTCACGACAACCAGAGTTGTTTGGCCACTTCCTGAAGACAGAGCTGTTTTGCAAATCTAATGAGCTACTACAGAGTACCTGGAGGGTGTGGAATCTGGATGCTACTCAAAGCCTGCCTTCTGACATGACTTTTATCTATCAAAGACCAACACCTGTCCCCAAACTACGAACTGGTAACTCAAACACAGTCTGTGTTATCAGCCTCTTGTTTCCAGTGTCATTAAGAAACCTGCATCCCAACAAGGCAGGAGGGAGTTGTTAAATACCAACAACAGTACTTATTGTGAAAAATCTGGGGAAGAATGGCAAGAAAAGTGCTGGCAGTTTGCAGACAATGAAATTATTCTTTTAAGGCATTATTCACAATTTCTCCTAGAAGTGTTTTAGTAAATGAGAAATCTCCTGAAAAAGAAAAAAAATTATTATATCAACAAATTACAATTAGATGGCATGTCTCACTCAAAGTTTGAAAATGTTTCAAAGAGGAACACTCATTCCCAATTTACAGTTGGAAAAAGCAAGGTGTACCAAGTGGAATCTGGAAGTAATTAACAAAAGTCCCATTAAGAAAGTTTATGTTCCCTAGATTTAGAAGACTCAGAATTCAGTGAGAGAGAACAGCAAGAAACTGAACTTGATACTACTCATTCTTATAGATCCTCTCACTAACCTAAGCTTTCTCTTATACAAAGGTGATGAAAAGGCATATAAACAACACTGGAATGGTTTTAATCTCCTAGTATAACAAGTAGCAAATGATCCTCACACTTAAATGAGTGTCTACAAGTGGCAATCTCTATCTAAAGCTAAACTGCTCTAAATTCTTTGGTTTAGTAAATGGAATTGCCCATTCCATTAGATTTCTAACAATTTCTAGTCCCAAAATTTCACAAATGCTTTGGTCCTATTTTTCTCGTGCTTTGAAACCAGCTATTCATAATGTGCTGAGATTCCTGATATTCAGATACAAGTACATGGAAAACTATTTAACATGCAGAGTTTACATGGACAGTTTGGGCAACTGCCTCAAAAAATGTTTAGTGCTCCACATAAAAATCCTATGACAGTTTCTGTTTCATAAAAATAAATCAGGTGTAATCATTGATAGGGATTACTGATTTTTCGGATAGCAAGCCAAATTCTTACAGAACCTTGCAGGTTTCCATTCACAAGGGATACGTATCTAATATCAATAAATAGCCATCTTTTTCCTTATTTAGCTATCACAAAAGTCTGAATAAAATCACATGCTATTTTCATAGAGAATTATGTACAGTTTGGGTCAGATCTATTTAACATGGAAAAACTGGCAGACCTCTAACTGTTATTGTGAGAGTCTATTACTACTGGCACAAAATTTAAGTATGTTCATACTTTTCTAACTTCTAATTTCAGTGTTCTGCTACTAATTACTGATGTCAAAACCAGAACAAAAGCTCACTGCTTGGCTTGTTGACTTCTGCACACAGATGTCAAACACACAGAGTTCATTAATGATTTCAAGGTGGTGGAAACCAAAGAGATGTCCAAAACTGTGCTGTTGATTATTGGTTCTTTTCAGATTAGCATCTTCATGAATGGAGAAAGCACAGTTAAAACCAAAATCTTAATCTGATATACACTCTAAGTCATTTTACACTTACATACAGTATCAAGGGGAAACCCAGGAGAGTCTAGAATATGTAGGGATGTAAAAACCTTAAATATAAGCATGTTTTGCTGTATTGCATGGCATCAAGTGGTTACTAAAGAAGAAAGACTAGTGCTCAAGATAGGTAGAAGTGACTGTGTAACGATCTTCAAAAATGGAAGATGACATCTGTTCAAAATGTCTTATGTGGTCAATTTTTAAAAATTGCAAAGAGGCAACAATGGGTTGCCTCTGTGTGACTGACATAAAACTATAGGAGATAATTTAAAATGTGCATAAGCATTTACTAAACATTACAAAGAGTGCAACGACAGTGACTATCTCCCCTTCTAGTCAGCATGACATTTTGTAACATTAGAAAACTGTATTTTAATGAAATTCCAAACCTGCAGATTTAAGTCCTTTCTAACTCTGGTACCTAGTCAATCTACCATAATACAACTCTTTCAAGTAGAAAAAAATCGTAATTATTATGTCCTGATTTCCACATACTCATTAACATTTGGCTGGGAAAGGGGAGTAAATATACAGTTGTTTTATGAAGTTCTGAATTGCACTGTTTTTGCAGAAACTGAGATTAGTTGTTAGGGTAACAAAAATGTGAAAATCTAAACATGAACTCAACCCATAAGAGGAAGAACCATCACAGGCAACCTTTGCTTCCACAGGAATTTTTTCAGTCTCTCATAGTCAGTTTTGTAAGCTTACATTCACAGTTGCTGTTGTGAAGTGTTTTCTCCTCATATTACAGTGTGGAAGGTCCACAGAAACAACAGAGGAAAGCAGTTACACACCTGACATCAAACTCACAATTAAAATGGGGTGGGACAGTTTTCACATCCAACATCCTTCAGTTCCACAGATCTGTAGCAGTACTTGAAAGGAGAGCAGGTAGATCACTTACAGACATGTGAGACCGTTCCCTTTACAGTACCTCCTAAAATTATTCTGTTCAATAGTGAACAGACTAATCCTCAAAGACACAGAAGCATTAGAAAGTACTAAGAAGAATTACTTGTTACCTATACTTCTCTGGAAGACATGTGGAACCTCAGAACGGGGATACCTAGACTATTCTTCCTGTACGCTTATATACTATGAAGGCAGTTTTCTGAAATTCTCCATATTACTCTCCTGATTCATACTCCCTGAGCTATTTTTGACTTGACTAGAGTAAAGCTACAGCAGCTGCATTCTCACCAACATCTACACAGACTCCACTGGCAGACAGTGGCCACTTTCTGAGCTTGTTTTGGTTCTTCCCCACATTATATGTCAAAATTCCCACCATTAAAAGATTTTTTCACACAAGTCACTGCACAACTCAGGAGTTAGAAGGTATAATTAGCAACTATAACACCTGGAATCCTATCTTATCTGTGAAGAATCTAAAGTCTGGTAACTTTGCGTTTCAGTTGGGCTGCCTGGTTATCTGTAAATCATAACCATGCCCAGCACCCCTAAACAGGATCAACCCCATTGCATATGCTCTTCACAGGTGGCTTTTAGGACAATTTATCGCTCTGGCAAGCTTGCAAAAACTACTGGGCAACTCATGCACAGTTAGCCTGACTTTTCAGGAAGGGTCAACTGTACAGGTGATCTGTTCACGTGCACTAAAAGCCCAATGTGTCCCAAACACACTGTCCTTCCTCACTTTGCAGAGCCTGTCTGCTCAGTGCACATGCAGTACGCCTGGCATTTCTTGGAAGCATGAGACTCATTGAGCATGTGCTGCAGAGAATGTGAAGACATTTTTATGTCCAGGAAATCCTAGGCAGAAATAACAGTGGGCATAGTTATGCAGCACATCTGCCTTTCAACAAGGTAATCAGAAATCAGCTCACTTGCTGATGGATTATTTGCTCTCATGATGAGAATTATGTATAATAAACAGGACTAGTTACAATAACTGTGTGGTTACTGACATGATAATGATATCTCTGTTTTATTGAAAAACACCTCTTTGGGAGACCTTTTCACAATGTGAAATAATCCAGTGGTACAATTACTGTGGATTGTACCAATCTGAAAAGCATTTTTAAATATTTTTAAATATCCTCATTAATTTTTAGCATATTAAAAAGTATTTTCAAATAAGTAAAACTGTAAAACACATAAACAAATACTACTACATATTTTAATTTTGTGTGGTATGTTATTGTTGTTAACTGCTGTATTGTCAGCATCCCCTTTTATAGAAAATATACTGCAAATCACAATAAATATTCAAAAAATACAACTCTTTATCAAAAAACACACTGCTATTCTGTAATTCTTTTTTTTCTCCTCCCCTGAACAGAAACAGATTCAAGACAGATGCTTACAAATTAACTTTTGAACACTCCAATAACCATGACTACAATCCTTCCTTCTGTCAATAAGTCTCTGGCTGGGCAGTAGGAAGACAGGCATCATTTCCCATCCCCCCCTGTACACAGATGACAAATTCCTTCAGCAACTCCTGCTTCAAGTGCTGCGGGTCATTTGGGGAATTCAATGCATCTAGAGAGTGGCTCCATGGAAGCCACTGGCACCTCAGCCATAAACAGCAGCGAACTCCTATATGCTTTAAGATGTTAATACATGCCTCCTCCCACAACCTCCTTTTCTAGGCTATTCTCTACCCTTTCTTCTCAGATGGCCCGGGACCAGCAGGTCAGGATGGAAATGGTTCCAGAAAACTATCTGGAGATACTCTGTTGGAGACTGAGCCTTAGATCACAGAAAGTGAAGGAATTAGGAAATCCATCCGCACTGTAAAAACACCAAGTATAATCTAAACCTTTGTCTAACACACATAAAATATGTACCTGTACATCCAAGTGCGTTCAAGTTCACAGCAACATCCTGCTTCCTTTTTAAGCAGAATACTCCTTAGTCAGGTTCAAAAACATGGGAGAAAAAAGAGAACTTGCCCACATCTGCCAAGTATTCTCCCACCACAAGCAAACACTAAAAGTAACATGTTGCTTAGCAACGTTTATCATTTGGCTTAAACCTGCTCATCACAGTTAAGATTTATCTTAATGTTTCATAACCCAAAATAAACACTGACCCTCCACTTACAGCAGTGTTTTCACAGATTGTTAGCAGAAGTGCATTGATTACTTCTAGGTTGTATTACACTTTTAGCATGGCAGATTTAACTTTTCTATTCTTCTTCTCTGGTTGTTTCTACTGAAACAAGTCCTGATAAAAGCAAATCGGCCCACTGAGAAGGACATCAGACCCATGCACAGAAACATGGGAATCTGAAAATTGAAGAGATTAGTTATCATTGTTTAGGCACTTAAATACCAAGAATAAGAAGAAAGCAAGCTGCTCCCAAACAAATTCTGTTAAAAGTTGCTTGTGATGACAATTATAAGAAAATATTTTAAGGTAATGTTTCCTAGTATCTCCTCAGGTGTTTTAAAGAGGAAAGAAAAGGGAGTGGATGCCATTAAGCTCCTAAGACTTCTTGTAAAAACATTTATTAAAGTGAGAAAACAGTAATCAGAATAAACACTTTGAAAGTAGGCAATCAGCATGACTACGATGTTTGCTTAACATTTCCTCCCATTTCTAAGTCATCCCTTAGGTGTCTTGCCCCTTCTGAAACAAAACCACGATGTCTCTTGGACTCTCAGTAGTGGAAATAAATGACTGAAATTAATTACAACTCTGCTAGATACTATCCCCCTCCAGAAGCCTCCACCACACAACCATCACCTCCTTCTCCACTTCAGTGCTTAGTGGTGCTGGGCAAGAGGGCAAGGGCAGAAAGAAAATTGCACCACCATTATTCTTTAATTTGAGTAGTAACAGACACAACAGTAAAACCCCACAGAACTGACCCAAAGGGAACCATGGCCCCATATTGGCAAACACTGCATGAGCACAAAGCAAGCACAGCCCCTGCTCCCAGCTCAGAAAAGAGAAAACCTCAGTCAAGCAGAAAAGAAATGGTTATAAGACTTCAGGAACACAGGCAGCATTATTGTGCTGAATTCTGCTCGCTCTGTTGTGCCAAGCTTGCCTGCACTGGACTTGTTTTCTTTTTTTTTTTTTTTCTTTTTTTGAGACACCAAATACGGTGTCTTTTTTGCCATACAACGATGGCCAACAGAGTAACAAAGAATGGTAGTGTGGACATGGTATAAGAAACAAGCAAGGATGGAATAAAAGTGAGTGAGAAGTAAGAAGAGCAATTAGAAGAACAAAGTGGAAGGAAAAAATGGGCAGTGGAAGTCTGAGATAATAAGGCCATTCCAGACAACCAGCAACAGGGTAAAAAACATCTCCAAAGCACTGCAAAAACACAAAGGGGTGTCGTGGGCAGGGAAAAGTGTTTCATCCATGGAAGAATAAAAAGTTCAGTTTTGCCTTCAGGAATATTGTTCTGCAGTCCTCTATCTGCATGGCTGAAAGCAGCCACCTCCAGATAAAAACCACCCCAAGCCTTCTCTGGATACAGAGCCGTGTCTTCCTCCTCATTCTCCACTTCTCAGAGATACAAACACACCCTAGTAAGTACTCTGCAGAGATGTTCACATGAAATTGTTCTTCCTCATCCAGTCAAACATATATTTAACTTGGGATTTACAGGGGTTTTGTTTGCTTGTTTCTACCACAAAGTGTAACACTGGAATGATTTATTTTCCTACTAATGTAAGGATTAGGATCAGATGTCATGAGGTAAACAGTCATTGAAAACAACTGGGTTGTAATAGCTCTTCACAGCACAAATAGTAACACTTTGCTAGAACTATGGACCAGAAGAAGAGTTAAAATGGACGCTTCCACTAAATAGTGTAAATATTGTTATTTGTGAACTGCCCAAGTGTCACAGTAATTCTTAGGGAGGATCACGTCCCTCAATATTACATCTTTCAAATCTCTCTTAAACAAAACTAGATGTGTATATATTAACAGCTTTTTAGGAACATTTACTCAAAATGCTTCTGAACTTTCTGTGTGTTTGTATCTTCTTTGTGTCCACTTCCTCTGAATATTCTGGGGATGGTTTTCTGGCATGAAAGTTTGCAGAAACAATAAATTGAATATTAAGTGGCAGCACCCTAAGAATGACTTCCCAGAATGTAGGCATCTGCAACAAAGCACAGCAGGACAAATAATAAATATTAGGTCATGAGGAAATGTGATGGTATGCTGGTTATTAAGTTTCGAAAGTTTAGCAACTATTTGCCCACCATAAAGTGTCTTCTTCAGATGAGTCTTGGAAGCTCCCCTCTTTACACAGTCTAGATAGACACTTCACAAAGAACATTCCTATGATTTCAGCCAAATAAATACTAAAGAAATATGAATAAACTACACATGCACAGTTTCCAAAGGTTTAAAATTATATTGTTCATTTATATAGTGCCTTCATCCTAAAGACTCATGACGCTTTTCCCAAACACTGTATATATTCATAACACTGAAATGCTGATACATCTTGTTGAGACTGTGTAATTTCCTCTAATGCACACAGAGGATTATGGTAAATTTTTAGAGGGCTCTGACCTGTCCAAAGTGTACTACTGGATTTTTTGGGCTTTACTGTTTTTTCCAAGTTGAGCAGTCCAGGCCAGTCCAGGTCATAAACAGGCACAAGATTGTTATGAATACAGAATCAGGACCTTGAAATTTACAGAGAATGGACACCACGCTACTTCTTTTGAGAGATCTCCTGGCAAAATAATGTCTGTGACATGCAATTCATGTATCTCAGAAGAATGATGGTCAAAGAGTGGATCCTGCCGTGATTTCAAACAGCAGTCTCACGAAGGGCTGATATTCAAGGACTTGAGCCTAGCTTCGAGGTACCAGCCTCCTTGCTCAGGTAAAGATCCCATTGTTTCAGTTGGGATCTTCAGCGTAAGGTTTGTGAAGTGCTCCAGGATTTGTCCTGTTTATTTAGATCAGAAAACTGTCCTTCCCCTTCAGGCTACCATGTGAATGTTACAGCACTTGATGTACTGTAAACCAGACTGGAATATAAAATGTGTAATGGCATTAAAACTGGAAGGTTCTCTTAAATCCAAACCAGAACTGATATGTATGGATTGACTGTAAAAAAGGAAGTTTGATTTTAATCCATTTTTAATGGTGTACATAGGATATTAATGGGGCGTCTCCTTTAAATTATGTTAAGAATATGGATGCACAGTGTATAAGTCTCGGGAAAATAAGGCCCCTATAGATCAGTGGCAGTTGCTGAAATGTTTAGGTTTTTCATGCAAAATACTCCATTGTTATAAATTCTGTAAAGTGTTTTCAGAGCTTTGCCTTCTGGTCCATGTAACCGAGGTTTTTTTCTGCTTGACCTGCAGGAACAAAAATCTCCTCAACTGCTGAACTGCTTGCTTGCCTTTCTGCTTTCACAGTAAAAAACTATTATTTTAAAATCTACATTTGAGTTCTTATCTGTATGCTACTTGCTAAGCTATTCTTAAGCCATAAAACTAAATGTTTTCAGATAGTAGTCCCATTTCAGAAAATCTCTAGGACCTCTTCAGCTAATAGGTAACGTACAAGCAATTCCTCTTTTTATTTAAAAATGAAGTAAATTCTGCATTGAAAGTTAGGTTTAAAATCATATATTCTAAGCAAATTGCTTCTACAAGGAAACATTTGTGCATCAGTTTTGAACCCAAATAACTCCACTAAAGTTTCCATTTGTAGTCATTCTGATACAATCAGGATTTGACCCCAGTGGCCAAAGTTAGAGATCAAGAGAAGTCTAAGAAAAAGGTTTAAAAAGCTGGTGTTACTTAATAATTCTAACTGGACAGAAAGATACTTAACAACAAAGAATAAACAGGAAGATGTGTAGCAAGTGAATGCTGGCCAATTTATTTATATGTTTTTGCCTTTCCTTCTTCAAATACAATTTTTCTACTCTTCCTTTCACTGGCATTTTCCACACATGAAAACATGTCCATGGCATGTATGCTCCTATTCTCATAGGTTTGCTGATAAGCAATTTATCCCATGCATTGCATGACTAATCATTTGCTCAAAACTATTATGGCTACAAATAGCGAGTGCAAGAAATCAAAGTCCTGATTTTACTTATTTCTGCAGAACTCCCTGCTACCCCACTATACAAATCTGGGCAAAGCAGAAATCTGTATAAAATGCAGTCAGGCCGGAGTGTTTGCTAACCATTTTTTAGGAAAAACGATCACAGAAACTCACTCTTTTTAATCTTTTCTTCTACTTTTATTCATTCCTTCTTTTTATGTTTTTCTTAGATATGACTCACTTGATTCCTCTCATTTCAGCAGCACTTTTGAAGACTTACTTTGGCAAATTTAAGAAAAATTGTAATCTATTTTGTTATATCAAAATTTGAAACTTTTCCCTATATCCTCTCTCCTTTCCCCAAACCCACCAGATTTTATAACTTCACACACAAATTTGTGATAGCATTGCATTGCTATCCTGTTTAATATAGTATTCAAAAAGAAAGCAAAAAACTCACGAAACAAGGGAGAGCCCTTAGGAACTTCCAAGTTTGTAGCCTTTAATCAAAGTTGTGTCACTTGGTCTATGAGCTTAGCAGAGTCCTCTGTTCTCTGGCAGATTATAGCTGGTAGCTCATTAGGCTGTTCTTCACATTAAATTACTGAAAAGGGTGATGTATTTATAATACAGCTTGCAATGCTATAAAATGGCTCATCAATCTGTTTTATTCATGGAAAGTCCACATAAGGCCACTAGTCTGTCACTGGCAATAAACTTTGGGTGCATTTTCTAAAGACCTGCATATTAGATAGTGATTTATAGACTCTGTCCAAGAAATCAAACATGATACTAACAAGGCAAGGCATAACTCAGCTGACACTTTGAAAAGCAATGTAGTTCCATAAGTACATCATGTGACTATGACATACATGAAGAGAACAGAATACCTTGCTCTTAACTATAACATGGATTTCAGAAGACATAGTAAGATCGAACGCACTACCATTTTTACATTTGATTCACTGATGTTCCAGACAAATTAAATACAGTACCTACTCCTTTTATTTGTGTGTTGTAATACTTGAGGTATACACTGTTCATATTGCATTGCCCACCTTACCCACCTTGTGACTGCATACTGCCATAACAAAATTGTTTATAGTCCACGAACTATTACATCTCTGAATACTATACCACACTGAACACTTTGTCATGAAATAGTAAAAAACTGTAGGTATTAAAAGATTTTTCTTTTCAACCTGACAAACGTTGAAAAATGCAAATTTAGATTATTCCATAGCCTCACAAAATTACAAATAATTTTATCTTTTTTTTATTTCAATGAAAAGAGATTTTTTTAAATGTTAATTTTCAATATGGCAAAAAAGATATTTAATAACTACAGTACTAATGAGGGCATAAGAAACAGAAAAGGTAACTGTCCAATTTAGTTATGTACTTTATAACAAATTCAAACAGCTTAAAGAGGGGAAAGCACAGGTTCCACCTCAGTGTTAACCATCTCCCTGGTGACAGAAAGTGATTTAGTATAAAAGAACTCTTAAATATTCCTTTAAGAGTGTATGCTTTTCAGAATACCACATAAAGTATCAAAATGACACAGTCAATCTGCGAGACAGCTACTCAAAAAAGTTTCAGTTGTACCTACCCTTCCTCAAAAATCTAGGCAATTTAGATAATTTTCAGTCAATTTCAAATTGTTTGCAATACCCTTCTTTTTTTGCACTTACTGAGTGAAAAAAGGGAAACTAATTATAAATGGGAAGAAGTAGCACTCATCATATACAAAACACTATCAAAAGCACAAAGCAAGTAATAACAAAAGAAGGAAACTATTTTCTGTCACTATCTTTTCATTACTGCAATCACTAGGGTTTGATCAACCAATGAAATATCTCCAATGACGGTGGGGCACTATGTCTCTCTGAAGCAAGTTTTTTTGTGTGTTTTCTACAATATAGTGACACATTTTTAGAATGAAAAGCCATATTAATATAGTAATATCTTTACAAAATGTTAGATAGAAAGCATTTTCCAAAAACTGTTATTTGAGTAGTGTTCAACATTATATGAACTTTCAAAATTCATGAGTTTCAAAACTTGTTTTGAAACCGTATGTTATTTAACGCAACATAAAAAATTGTAAAATGTTCTGGTTCTTGAGTGGAGGGACTTGTTATTCTATTAAAAATCTGCATCATCCTTTTCCAACAAGAAAAAACCTCTTCGACATGGTGATACAGTGATTACATGTCACATAATATGGTTAAGTGACAGCCTTTCGGCAGAAATGTAGATAGATTTAGATAATATATAGTTTATACTACAAAGCAGAATGAATCTCTATTAGGATCGTCACTTTTCCTTGGAAAGCTGCATAGAGCATGAAATGTGCTTTCAAGTTAAAATAATAACTAAATAGTAGCAGTAATGAAAATAAGCAAATCTTTTAAAACAAAGCAATTCTCTAATAGCCTATCATTATAACCTCTGTCCACTCCTTTCTTCATTTATCCTTTTGGAATTTCTTCATCTATTGATTACATTAACTTTCTATTTTAAGTAAAATATAAGTGCTTACTGTCATATAGCCCTTTCCTCTCTGTTCTATAGAGCACCTTAAACATTACAGACACTAAAAACTATTCAAGTTATTAAATAGTCAGAGGACCAACAGCATTGTGTTTTAAGATGGGTTTTTAAATAATAATAGGATGAACTAAGATATCCAGAGTGAGTTTTATGCTCTATAAAATCCCACAGCAAAAGCACGATCATTCACTGACCAAAGCATGATGGCACCTGGTAATGTGTGATGTCAGACCACAGGGGTGTATTAGAACTTGGCTGAAGGAGATAACTATAGATAGTTTAAGGCTTTACAGAGCTTCTGTACCTTCACAGATACCAAATGAGGTATACCTCCTGGAGTCAAATTTCTGACTCAAGTTAACATTTTCCATAGGAAAAGCATTCCTTACTATTGAGTTCTGTTCATCACTCAATGAATAAGGGCATTAGGGTTGGGGAGGGGAACCGAAAGGTATTTTAAAGGAGGGAAATAATATCAGTAAAACAGTGAACCCTTGAAAACACATCACATAACTCTGCTGCACTGAAATGCATTGTATAATAAAATGCAAAAGAATGCTTAAAGTCAACTCAAATATTTCCCAGAAATGTGGTCATGTTTTTACACGTACAATATGCCTAGCTCATTTTACTATACCAACACAAATAATTACAATTCTATTAAAACGTTCCTGCCTGTGATTAGTGCAAAGTGGGCTTGTTTCCCACCTCCCCCACTAGGCCCATAAAAAAAATACCATTGCTTTTTCTTTGTGAGAAGTTGCAGTGGCTTTTTTTTTCCTTACATGTTTCTGTAGACAGTTCTTGAATTCTTGAACGATTAAGTAGAATTAATGTCTCCTGAATGTTGAGGCACTGGAAAAAATCGAATTTTCTGTCATAGGGAATGTGGTGCAGAACTGCTACCGTGGACCTCTGGAGGGAGAGATGGGAGCTGTTTCGGCAGGCTTGGGTTTCTCTCTGTTTATGTGAAACGGACATTGGCATATCTTGCCTGGACTTTTCCTGTGGGGTTCATATGGTAGGCAGGGTGGGGAATAGTTGTCTGAGCCATACCAAGGTCAGCCTGCTAGAGCTGACAGTTTCTGTCTCTGTACAAAGAAAAGAATCAATACTTTTGGACTACGGCTGTGCCCTCAGTGTAAAACAACAAACATGCAGCGTCTGACATGTTTCTAGGTGATTTGTGGCAGAACCTCTTGTCTGATCTGTATCCAGGAGCTGCTGTGTTACTGCTCTGTGCTTTTCTTCTCTCCCTCGCCCCCCCCAGCTCTGTGATGTCTAATACTTTACTCAGGTACAGAGGCGTGTGTTCTACCCTACAGCTACTTGTCACTCAATAAATCACACCTACAAGCACAGTCTGCACATAGTGATCTGGGCTTTAACAAAGGATCAGAGGGACAAAGTGCAGGCAAGATACTGTAATTATAACAAAAATAAAACATTCAGTGGGTTGTAGCAAAGACACAGGCTCCCAGGCGCTAATAAAATGTTATTAGAATTGCAGTTTTGTTTCAGGCCTTCAGCTTCCATTTTTAACAAATTTTCCATCTTAGATATCTCTTGTTCATCGTCTTTCCAAGCTAAAACACAAACTTCGGGGAGATGACCTATTTTATATAAGTGTCTGGTCCTGGATAGCAGAATGACCCTGTGTTCTACTTTGTGAGTCAGTGTCACCTACAGCCAGTGCCAGTATGTCTTGAGTTCTTTATCTCAATTTCTGTGCCACATGGTCTAGCAAAACTAAAGCTGATCCAAAAGCAAAACCTGCACTAACAAAAAGGTTATCTAAACATAATTTGAAGACAATTATTTGAACAGTCTTGAACCAACCAAGGTTTATGCAGCAAGCATTTGTTTCATCTGACAGTATAACTTGTGTAGAAACATCTCTTCAGTAAAACTTTAACATATATCACACAGCTATATTTGCCTTGGAAGGAGTTTTACACCAGGCCTGTTCTTCCAGCTAAATTACTTTCCAGCAGTTAACCTGTTAGCCAACTTGGATATGAGGTAAATGGACAGTTATCATCCATCCTGAGTATTTTAAATGCACCCATTCATGTTAACCTAGCCACTTCAGTCAAAACAAACACCTTGTAATGCAGGGTAGTGATTCACCACCATGGAGGTTTTGAACCACCCTGATGAGAAGACGTAGGTTAGGGGAGCTCTACGCTTCCTTCCTATTCAGTCAGCAACCAACAGGCCATGTTTCCTCAGGCATGTACTTCAACAGCAGTGGATCAATAATTGTGGTTTAACAACAGGGAGCCACCAATCATCATATGAATGATGAAAATGTGTCTGTGTGCACACTGCTTTTCGGACTGGCTGGGCCACAAGATCAAAGCCTGTACACTGGATTTAGTGCTGGAGGATGAGATCTGACTGGGAAGGAGCACAAGATAAAGGGGAAGGAAAGAGAATCACGGGTTAGGCAAACTCTGGAGTGAATGCTTCCAATTCATACTGGTCTTTGAGAAGTGAGATCACCGCATCTGCTCTATGCATTGCTCACCTTAGCACTTTCCCACCCTTTTGAACAGTGGCAAGCTTCCACAAACATCCTTTTGCTGGTCCTCATTAAATCAGCATCTCACTATTCACAGAAAGAAGGTGCAGCTTTGCTTGCATATTTTAATGAACAAAGACCTATTTAAACGCAGTCATTACAAATGAAAGTTATGTTGATGAGCTTGCAAAGGGTCAGCACTTTCTGACTGGGAACAACTGACCTCCTACCCATACCGTACTTGCTGATTTCTCCCACTGAGGAAAGCAAAGGACTATCACACTTGCTTGCCCACACACAACAGAAATGATGTCACTCTCCCAAAACACTGATATTTTCTTGAAGCACCTACTATTACTGACCTTAAGACCACCCCTGAATAAACAGAGGGAAAAAAAAACACTCCACAGAAAACAATGTTAGAAACTTAACAACAGTCCTAAATCTGCTGAACATTTACTGCTGGCCTGAATAACTCCAGATGGTCCAAAGAGAATATCACTTTTTGATCCTTTAGCTTAATTCTCCAAACCACAATTAGAGCCCTGAATGTCAAACTCCTAATGATTCGCTTACTCTTCAAAATTCTGGCTAACTGGCTACACACTATGACCCTTTCAACAACAGATCCAATTCTTTCCTCAAGCTTTGTGAATCTGTACACAATTGGAACTGTCTACTGGGAAAGAACTGCATTTGCCATATGGTTGTCCTCCAAATAAACAAACAAAAATAATCCAAAACAAGAATTCTCACATTCTTTTTCTTTAGTTATCATTAAGTCCCATGGAAGTCATAAGTATGATACTTCACAAAGAATATACCAAAATAGCCCACATGGTGTTTTTCATTGAAGTAGACTGAATTCACTGGTTGCCAAAAAAAAATCCTGTGAAGGACTTTTCTCTCCTGGTCTCCTCGACTATCAATGCATAGCTTTTGTTTTTCAGAAAGCAAACCCCGTGACAAAAAAGAAACGTTTTCCATGGTTTGTCCAAACCATTCATGGTCTTCCTAGGAATCAAGCCAATTTACAGATTGAAATCACCAATTCTTCTCTTACATTTCAAGTCACCCGATACCAATGTTCCACAATCAAAATTCAACTTAAGGGGAATGTGAGGTGGTAGAGGCTTGCAGCAAAAATGTGCATCACAAAATGTGCAATGAAACTATGACAGCACTTTGTACAATGTCTCTAACTTCAAAGAAGCTTTACATCGGCTTTTCAAAACATGCCCCACACCAGGAATGCTGCAAATTCAACTCATATTTCATACAGCAGCACACTAAACTGGTATGATTTTCAGGAAACATATGCACAAGCAAATGGAGACATCCAACTATTTCTAACTCATATGCTGTAAGACCAAGTAGGCTTTAATCCATAACCTTTTTTCATGCATGTTGTTCCACAGCATATTGTTCTTCTGTAACTAGCACCAGTGATCTCTGGTAGATAGTAATCCAACACATAAAATCACAGATAACTGTTAGTCTGCTTCCAAAAAATGTCTGGATCTATCCTTATTGTCACATTTTATATCTGAAATCTAAATATAAAAAAATGCAAAGTTTAACACATTCCAGTAAAGGCATACTGGTTCATAAGGAAGACAGGATTAGGAGGTCATTCTGTTCAAGTCAATTAATTTTGAGTTATGCTTAGCTCAAATGCCCCTCAATCTGCTTCAGTTCTTTTGCCACCTTTCCAATAGCCTAAGAAAATATTTTCCCTCTTAACACTTTCCTCCAAATTTATACTTTTATACATTACTGGCATTAACGTATGGTGGGCACCTCTCTATGTAACTTTAAAACTATTTTAAGAGAATTGCTCTATAAGAGGAAGGAGCTATATGTTTAAGTTAATCATGTTATAATAGCACAGTAAATTATAGTTCACAACTCTTTAATAGCACTAGTCTTCTTTTATGAGATCCATCACCACTTCAGAGCTCTCCTATTCTTAAATGCAATATACAATTCTGATACAGCATACTCTGACATCATATATTCGGAAAATTTGCTATGCCATTTTTCTTGTTGTACCTTGTTTTTACATACCTAGGCCTCAATACTATGAAGTTTTAAAAATACATTTAACTTTATACACCTAGGTAACTGTAGAGAGCTTAAGGGTCTGTGCATTCACATTATGAATGTTTGTCTATACTAAGGACCTTAGTCTCCTGACTGAGTAATGCTTCATAGTAACGCAACTATATGTGTGTATTTTTAGTACGTGGAAAACTTAATTATTATAGATTAATTGTATCACTGGGTAACCTCTTAACTATTATGGATTTCACTTCACTTCATTATCTATTTCAGGGATATATTATTCCACTTTTTAGAATTAGGAGATTCACATTTCTTTTACATATTTTTCTTTTATTGAATTTTATTTGACTTCATTTTAAGAAATATATTATCTCACGATAGTGTTCTTGGGCACTCGCATCATGAGATGTACTTTTCCTTTTGGGCTCTTATATCTACATTAATACTAATCTATCTACCCTAATTTTCTTCTCATCTTCAATTCTCTGCGTTCTTTCCTTCCAGTAGTTTTGGCACCCATTTGATCTTTCTCATGTCGCTTGCTGAAATTCCCTCTCTTTCTTTCTCTCTTCCCACCCCCACCCCTGCTTCTCTTAATGTGTGTGTGTCTAGGCCATGTCATAGGGACATATCTCCTATTATCTCTAAGTGTAGATATACTAAGAAGGAAGGAGTATTGTTTAACAGTTCTCAAAATATGAGAAAAAATTATACACATGATATTATTAACAGATTATTTGTGAATTTTTGTGTGCTATACTGATAATCTGCGTACAAAGATACGTTAGCAAAGCAGATAATGAATGTATGTCTCTTCCTGATGTCATTGGCCACTGTTCTTCCTGAACAAGACCAGCCACCTAACCCAAATAGATTCCTCAAAACTATATTCAGCAATGACTGTTTCCTCAGCCCTGCCTTTTTCAAAATCGAAAGCTCCTCAAAATTGTGGATTGTAGGTACCAGTGCTCGTTAAACCAGACACAATGCATTTTTATAATCTTCAACTTGTTAAATTTGTACAGATTTTATGTATTGTTACATTATAAAATTCTAAAGGCACTTTAGATTGAGAAGTTACAGTGTAAGTCATAGGTACAAACCAAGTTGCACAGGCTCACAGAGACAACAAGTCAGTCAGATCATGTACCCAGACTTCGGAGTACCTACAGAAACAACCTGAAAAAGACTTCATCATGACAAAATGAGAACTTGAGCTTTGTAAAATTGTCACAACTAGGTGAGAACAAAATTGACATTAAAAAAAAAGTAGAAGTATCTATTTCAAGCAACAAACCTTCAGAAAAATATTTTATCTGGGCTACATAGCTTTGCTTACATTTGTCTAACATGATAATGATTTTCAGTTTAAGAGGTGAAAAGTGCATTATTGCTCCTTTAAGAAACATAACCTTTAGCAAGCAAGCACTAGGGAGGCTAGGGAGCGAAGATGTTTCTAGCAGCTATTACCAAAAGGACATATAACGTTCTTGCCATCCATAATTTTAGCCAAATTATGAGGTTTTACTCAAAGAAACCAATGAGCAAAGTGATCATATTCTATTCAATTTTGCTACTGCTGTTGCTGGAAAGTTGGGTTATGCTGTGATCATTACAGCTAGCAGCTTTCTGTGCATTGCCCTGAGCCAAGTCTGTGCCCTGCTGTGGAATGGACTACTGAGGCCTATAAAAAGAAGATTCAAGTCTTGCAGTTGCTGATTAGGGTCTTTGACATATCACATTTATTTTCAAAATGGAAAAGACTATAAAAACTGCACTTTCTATGTTTGTAACCAAAATGCAAAAGACAGTAAGTCATTGGCTACAAAAATAATCCAAGTGCATCTGCAAGAGCTATTGCAATAGTTATAGACATAGCTACACACAAACACACACACACACATATATATCTATATATATATATATTTAAACCAGAATACAACTGACTTACCACTGCAGGACATAAAACTTAGTTTTGTGTTTACACTGTACCTCTGATTGGAACTTGGATAGAGCTACTGTTGCTAGTTGGAATAAAAAGTACGCTGTAATATTGTTGACATTACTCATGTTGGACAGACTGTAATGTAAATATACATTTTGCTACAGCTAGAAATATGGTTTTGATAGATTCTCAGATTTTAAATTGATTGTAACTCAGAGCAGGTCTCTGCCAAAATGAGTTGATATTTCACAAGCATATGAATGAAAAATAGATGACAATGGATCAAATCTGGATCTGAATAACTTGACCTAGTGGTTTATGGTATTGTAATTTCTCTCCAACCTCTCCCACAATTTTCATACAAAGGAAAATATCTCAGTCTGTGCTGAGGGGATTAGAATTAGCCATGGTATCAACATGTTAAGATTTTAGAAGACTTGCAGCCCATCAGCTATTCATAAACCATATTTCACATTTTTAGGTCATAATGTAATTATGAGGTATAAAATACTTCATACATTCACTGGGTTGACTGAATAGAGTGGGTCAATATTACTAAAGGATGGCAGAGAACAAGATACACAGTAAACATTAAGCCATGGAGTTCACTTTTTCAACCCCAAAATTCAACTATTTTCAAAGTAAACATAAATTTATGCGTCATCTCCCCACAGCACACTTAAAGTTAGGAAGTGTCTTATTGTCAGATTCCATTTCACCTGCAGAAGGTTCTCTGGTTTTGCCTACAAAGTTGCACCATTTTGTTATGCCTTGTTATCAGTATCTAGTTGCACTGGTGGACTCAGTTATCTGATAAAGTATAGCTCTCATAGCTCCCCTAGATGCTTAATAGCTTTCAGTATGAATACAACAAACACAACCCCTCATACTACTATTAACCACATAGGAAACCTCCAAAAAGGGTAACATAATTCAGTCTCATACAACTGAACTGCATTACCTTCTCTTCAGTTTCCTTCCTCAAGGTTTGCCTGGTTGGCCTTCTTCTACATGCCACCAGAAATTTCAAAGTAATGTGTAAAGCAAAATGAAAATTGAATTAAACATATGAAATTTTAGCTAATGTGATTTTCTTTTCCTCCACCCCTTCTTTTGAAGTCCCCTTCTTATTTCTGGATCAGTGAGCACACAGTTCCTGATACATCATCACAAATGGTTGGCATGAAGATTTACAGTACTTGCAACATTCCACTCTGGGATCGCTTCGCTGTAAAAATAAGATTTGTTCTGTGTTTGTACAGTGACCAGACTCCTGGCCCATAGCTGGAGTTTCTATGCACCACTGCAATACAAATAATGAACACAATCATAACAATAAAGAAAAATAACTTTTTTAAAACGTAGTTAAGTCTTATTTCTACACTAGTACCCCCAGTCAGTGAAGCTGGTGACAGCATCTAGCACTGTCATTTGTTTCCAGTTTTGGAGATTCTGAGCTCCTCCTCATTACTCCTTGTACAGCATAGAAAAGAGCAGGAAGAGTAGTGGGTGGTTTCTACAGCTATACAAGTGAATACAGCATTAAAGAATTTAGTTTCACCCTAAGGCCCTCTGCCTTAATCTTTGATCTTGTTTCATCTGCTTATCCAATGTCTCTTACCTGGTAATTTATGAAAATAAATACATAAATAAAAAGTATTCCACTATGGAATCAATAAAATAAGCAACAAAAAATAAACCACAAAAATATCATGCTGCCTCACCCCTATTGTAATTCATGAAGAGTGTTTACATAATTCCATCTTCAAAGTGAGACATTTGCAAAATTTAGCAGCTATCACCTACCTCTGAAATGCAAAATCACATGCAGAACCCTTTCAGCTAGCTACCATATGATCCCAAAAGCATGCCCCAGTAGCACCTCCTGGGATATTTACCGGTCTCCAGCACTGGTTGCTATCACTGCTTGCAAAAAGAGAGTTGGACTTGGTGATCCTTATGGGTGCCTTCCAACTTGAGATATTCTACGATTCTACGGAGAGAAAACCTTGTCCTCAGACAATTTCAGCTTAAATGAACCTTTGCCCTTTTCTGATAGCAACATACAAGTCCCAGAAGGACAGAGAGATAGAGCGTGGTAGTTGCCACAGTGTGGCAGAATGGCAGCCATCTATTTAGACACTCTTTTTTGGTACACATCCATCCTGGTTCACTTGCTCCCTCAAACCTCCTTTCTAGGCAACAAAGCACACCCACCTGTGTGAGAAAGAATATCTAAGTAACAGTACTCGAGCACCATACAAATTAAGGACTACAACTATTTTACTTCGAAAACACAAAAAAACCTGAAAACCAGGGGGAAAGGGTATATTCAAGGTAAAGAAAATGGCTAATGTGGGCAAAGGATAGAAAAGACAAGCAATAATTCTTTTTTTCCTTCTTTTGCCACTCCTTTTTAAAGAAAATTATAGTCAAGGTTATTTTCTCCCGGATCTAGCAGTGATATCTACCCAATTATTTGTATAATTTTTATCATAAATCTAACCAAAAATTAGCAGCCTCAGTGTATGCAAAACACTTTGCCAAGCCTACTTCCTTCCTGTCCATGCAGTTCCAGTTTTCCACTGTAAACCTCAGCTCCAATTGATATATTCCTATTTTGATAAAGGCAGAATAACAGTTGGCCTGAATAACTTGTAGAAAACAGATCAAATCTAACTCAGATTCGTCTGCATGGTTCAACAATTACTGTGAAAAGTTTGTGCTTAGTATCATTGCCATTCTTAAGACCTTTCAACAAAAATCCAGATATAATGCTGCAGTGAATTTGTACCCTTATTGTAATGTGGTCTTATTATCCATTTTCTTCTCTTCAAGAAAACACAAAAAAATAATTCATGGATAATTTGTTCAAAAAACTTCACCAACTACTGATTCATAAACCACAGGAATGAGACATACTTGTAACGATTAATAAGGAGGGTGCTGAGAGAGAGATCACTACTAAAAAGTTTCTTCATTTAAGAAAATCTAGAGGCAGACATAACAGCCTCTTCAAAAGGAAATGCTTAAGTTTTCCAGTAACTTTTTTTTTTAATTAGCATTAGGCCGGCCATTTTTTATTTCTTAGCACAGAATAGATCTAAAAGTACCATTTCACCCTGTTATATATGGAGTTCTATTGCATCAGTTCATTCTAAATTGGAATAAATCAAGCACAATTCAAGGATAAGTCTAGGAATGCCTGCCGCATTAGGCACTAATTGCTCAATTCATAAAAAATAATATTTCTAAGTTAATCACATGGGTTTTGTGCTACCTGTTGATGCCATAGAAGGAAGCCTGTTTCAAACCAGTTCCCCAAAAGAAAATAGATACACTTGGCAACAAAACATTGGGAGGATGTAACCAGGCACACAAACGATGCATACAATGATGAGGAAAAAAGTTGCGCTGCTTTTTCTCTGCTAGCTGCCACTGAAATGGCACTCAGAACAATCTTCTTCTTTATTTATTTAATGGGAATTAAACCCTACTAGCCTACTTTTTGTAACTGCTTGGTTTCCAAAATGTCACTGAAATCAGTGGAAGCTGCAGTGCCTCGTGTATTTGGACACCCAGAGCACATGTTATTCCATTAGCTCTCTGGTCCAAAGTTAGGCCCCAATCCTTCCAGTACTCCAAGCCTGTAATTCAGTTAGTGTAGGTGTTGGTGCCAAATGTAGAGCAGTTCTGTGGACCTGTCTCAATTGCTCAAATGCATATATTTCAATTTCTATTTTATTGTTTTTCCAGTAATGAAGCAAGACTGTCACCAACTAACACAGCATTTGAGGGAAATTTCTTGCATAACTTAACCACCGATTTTATGATAAGTTGCTAAAAACATGGCTTGTCTGAACATCAAAGAACACCTCTTTGGTTTACATAGGGAATATCTAATAAACTTAACATGCAAGTGAAATATTTTTGTACCAAAACAGCACAACAGAGCACTGCCCACAAATAGTGAGCTGCATTTATAATGAACTTTACTGTGCCTTGAGAAAGCAATGTCTGGAGGGTATTTTTACTTACTGAGGCACGGGACAATGGGTTAAAAGAATACAATTCCCATCCTAGGAAAGAAAAAAATTAAACTGTATCTGGAAGTGGAGCATGTAGCTACTTTACACAGTAGTCTGAGCAACTTCCTTCAGAGTTCTGTTACCAGAATCGACAAAAAAAGGATCCTAATAGATGACAAAAATATAGCAAGAAATCTTGTTCCATAATCACAATATTTCTGCTATTACGTCATGTACCTCACAGAACAACTTTACAAAACAGAGTAAATTGACTTAAATGTGCATTTATCTTCAATGCACAAAATGGACTCAATTTACATCTCTGAACATTTTTCAGCCTAGTCTATGATTTCAGCAGGATGGGAAGGTTTTATCTTCCTGCAAGAGAAAACAGAGCCTTTAAAAATCTTATTTTGTAAATATTAAAGCATTTTGAACAGTTTGTACTTCACGGGAGCTAGCAGACTGACATTTATATTCACCTAGTTCAGCCAGCCTCGCCTCCTGTTCTCAGGGTTTACTTTTACACTTAGGCTGCTAAGTTTTAACAATGTCTGCAGCACTATCTGTTCACTCTGTAGTTCTTAATTTTGTTCTTTCCCACTCCTCCTCCGCTTTGTCATAGTTTAACCCAATTATTTAACTAATCTAAAACAAACACACACAGAGAGTGTTCCTCAGAAATATCTCTCGGTATATATTAGCCAAATAAACTAGTCTAGGGGACACAAAGCTTTTATTTATTCATTTCCTAGTGACATTACTGAAGAATTGTTTCTTCACAGCTTCCAGCAGGATATAAACAAATGCAGTTGATGCATGATAGGGATTAGGCAGAAAGAAAGTGACAGTCTAGAAGGCCAGAGCATAAATTGCAGGGGTTGCAAAAGCCTTAAAAAAGTCCTCCTTTTGAAAGGATGCAGAGGGAGCTCCAGTATCTCAGATACAGCAGAAACAACTAAAAACAAAAGTCTTCATTCTGTTTTCCGCAACTACATAGCAGCCAAACTACATGCCTTATACATACTGCAAAAACATTTCAAATATATTCAAGGTGAGGTATGACCTACGCTGCAGCCACTGAAGTACTCTGGAGAGAAAATATTTAATATGCTTTTCATTTAGAAGTACTGATAATATTTTGACTGTCCAAACCCAAACTTTTCAAATTCACTGGCCTGCAGTTCAGCACATACAGGCATATTAAGATCCCTTAACCTGACATGCACCTATTTTCCATCTTACCTGGAATCTCAGCTGGGATAAAAAGTGCTCAGCACCTCCAGGACTTGGGCTGTGTTCAGCCAGTCTCCTTACAGGGATCAGGCATTCACTGTCAGACTCTTGCTCCTACGTGCTTTCTCAACAGTTTCCCAGTGCTGCAGAGAATGCTCTGATATGAATCTGAGTTCCCTGATAACCACAGCATTGATTTCTTGGTTTCAGGCAGAAGGAAGCACTGGTACAAAACTTACAGTTACGAATTTAAAAATGTTTTGGGTCAAAGCTATATATATATATATGACTGTTTGTTATTGCAAGTTTTTCCTTAATATTTCTATACTAAAATAAACAGTTACTTCATGTACACGGTATGCAGTGAGAATGAAAAGCCTTGAAAGGTTTACACACTCCAAAGACTGGTGATCCTTACACAGTCTTTCCTATGACCAAATATGATTTCACACCACTTGCTACACCATTGCATCCTGTTCGGGCACCACAAGTCAAGATAAAAGAAGTGACTTACACAAAATACATCTAATTTTAGTGATGAAAATAGTTTTAAAGGCCAAAAGAACACTTGATTTAAAAAATAAAAAAAAGGACTGTTTTCTGATGACTGTTTTGGAGGACCGACTCCTTCAAGGGAAGTGGAAAAATCAGTCAGGGATGCCAGCCCTACCTATATTAATACCTAAAGGCATCCACTGGGCATTAAAGTACTCTGTCTTTAGATGCCGAACACCCTCAATTCCAAACAGGAAGTGAGTGAAGAAATGAGTGAAGTCCACAAACAGGCAATTGGACAATGGAACAAAAGTTACGACGATTTTAGAAGGTGACCATAATGTTTTCTCAGAAAGGCAGAAGAAATACACAAACCCATAGTCTCTTTTGGTCACAGGAAGAAACCCCAACAATATTTTGCTGGTAACTGGCAGAATTTAAAGCATCCTTCCAGCTGCACCGTTATAAGCGGTCTACCTGCTCTCTGGGAACAACGGTACATATGCTGTCAATAGCTGAAGCACAGGCTGTGACCTCTGGCTGTGTGTCTTAAATGGACCTAGAGGCTGCCAAAAGAAGTGGCTGGGCTAAACTGTAACTTCTGGAAACTTCTTTACTTTGGAGATGCCCATGACCACTGCTTTCCACTGTTTCTGCTTACTAGGTCACTAGTCAGCAAAAGTCAGATTATGTCTGTCGTTAAGGTTAGAAACAAATGAGTTTGCACCTAACACCTGTTCAAAAGAATTAGACTTTGTACAGCCATTTTCTCTGCAAGTTTCTGAAGGCTCATAATTCTTCATTTGAGGAATGTCCAAGCAAAAAGCAAATTGAGACATTTTACCCAATGCATCTCTTTTTTCAATCAGTTCAAGATTATCTATTTCCCTGAAATCCTGTGCAGTGTAATTTCTTCATTTTATAAAACAACTGATGCATGGACATGAAAACCTCATGTCAATAAATGCCCCTTCTCCCTTCGACAAAATAAAACTAACAAAATCTCAAAAGGATCTCTCTGTATAGGGTGCCCAACCACTTATTTGTGAATAACTCTGCCTTGGTCCAGTTCCAAAGTTAGCAGACTGGTAGGAATAAAATAACAGATAAACTGTGCTAACACTTGTAGGCAAAAGCTCTGTTTACAAGATAGGCTGTTTGGGAACTGCACAGTAAGCTTTGCAAATCCTGTACCAAACCATCCTTTGCTTAATCCATCATCATCAGGTGTGATCTTAAGCAAAACTTTATCAAAGTAACATACCACTTTCCTGCATGCTGATTTTACAAAACTCACTCTCTGAATGTTGTTCTACATGATGTCATCACACTGTAACTCACTTCATTTACAGTATCTGTTTCACTTCTACTCACAAGCTAATATAACTCATTTCTTTTTTTTTAACTGCACACAGGCTGCTAGACACATGTGCACAGCAAATGGAATCTGAACTTAGCTTAACAGCCTCATTTATTCCTGATGGTTTAAATTATTTCATCACAATTAATGACACCCCCTCAGCTTCCTGTGCAGTGCTGCCAGATGTTCAGAGACCACAAAGCCACTCTCTTCTTTGATGGCTAGTGACAAGTCGTCCTCTGAAGGACGTTCCCTCAGTGCACAGGCCGGATGACACCTCCATTGCTTAGCACCTCTCTGCCTCCCTGAGTAACCATGGTGAGAGAAGAAGGAAGACATGAGAAACCAGCCAGTGCATTAGTAAGGACAAATTAAGTGAAGCATTCTGAACTTGAAGGACCTCATCTCCTCCTACTGGAGTTTCAGGCCTAATTGTTTTATGAAAAAGATAGACAACTGTTTGCCTTGACCTTCAAGGTGTTAAGTTTTCTATGTTTCTTTCAAAAATAACCTGTCCTTTCTTTAAAGGGAAAACAAGAATAAAGCAGAAATTAAAATGGTAACCACATGGGCAATAAACTCTTACCTACAATGTTATCTCACTATCCCATTATCTTCAAAAGCAGAATGCAAAAAACCCTGAATCTTTGAAAAGTTTCATTCACATTCAGCTTAGTTTATGGGTTTTATTTTGCTCTGTGAGTAGAAGCAGAAGATTTTCTTTTACAGTATTCCTCTCACAAGATTCAGTTATGTGTCTCTACAGGAGGAACTTAGACACCTTACATGGGAAAAAAAAAAGTGAAGTTTTGAGTCTGGACATCCTGAAAATGAGAATATGGCTCTATCTCTTAAAAGGTGTGGGTGGAAAAGGTAACAACTGTGCATCTACAACCCTGGAATAAGAAAATGGCAAGTGTCTTGCATCTTTAAGATTAAAAACCAGGCATCTCTGTTCCTGAAATTCCACCCACTATTTTGAGCACATATGGCAGACATTCTATTGACTTTTTTTTTTTAAATTAAAAAAAATGCTGATCTGTGTCAGGGACCGAAGGGCTGCTCAGTGTGCCAAAAACGTAGTTTTAAAACAGGAAGGCCACCTGTGTTAGCCCACCCGATAGGAAGGTCAGGAGCTGGAAAGTTTGTCTGTCTCTCTGTCTCTCCATTTTTTTTTTTTTTTGGTAGACATACTTAAAGGCAGACTTGGAAGGGAAAAATATCCCCCATCAATACAAACTCTAGATAGCAGTGCCAGAAAAGCTTTGTACATGAGTCTGATTATGTGTGTGGCCACTCCAGAATTATTTCTGTTAAGATAAAAATTAGTTCCTTGCTTAGATTATTAAAACTTACTTTGAAGGAAAGGCTCTACAGAATTTTCCTAAAAATCCAGTGGAAAGACTGGAGGAAAGCAAGAGATAACACATCATCTACAATCTGTCACAGGCTTGGTTTTTTCACCTATTTTTTAAGAAGTGTTTTAAAAACTTTCACAGCACAGAGGTCATCACTGATGTTCTTTTAGTTGCTCATTACAATCACTTTACCAGACAATCCTGTAAAATGTTATGCTTTGTTTTCCGCATCAGGAGGAGGAAAGATTCATATAATGTGACAACAACAGGAACTCCTGAGAAGTCTCAAACTTACATTACCTTTTCCATATACACATGCATACATGTGCATAAATTTATGTATACAATACACACCAACAAATAAACCAAACTTACCTAGATGCATGCAAATAAAAAAACCCAACCTACTCTGAAATGCACTGAGATTTATGGAGAGTCACATGGACTTCATTCTGTTGTCTCTGAATGTTTTATTGGGGGGAGTGGAGGAGCTGAATAAACTTTAAACTCTCATGTAGGGATGTATTGCCTGTGTGTCCCTGGCAGATGTGGAAAGGAGATGAAATGGGCAAGGGAGAATCGAATATCCCATCACTGCAGGTTTGCGAAGGGGAAAGAGCACTGCAAAGATCTCACATCTGGCAATCATTTGTCAATAGCTGGAAAGAGAACGGCAGGAAACTTTCTGGCTCTTGTGGAAGATGAAAAGACAAAAAACATGTGTCACACATGCACAGTGCTGGTACAATGACTACTACATTTATTTCCACCCCCCCTTTTTTAATTTAATGATCTTCAGATATACTTTACTCCGTGGTCAAAATCATGCAGTCACTTGACTTGTTAAAGCTGCAGTGTATGTACATTTTTCAAATAAACCCCAGGGCTGATGTTAGAAAATCAAAATCATTCAAGTGTAGGCTGCCTGGTACTTTGGGCAGGAATCCTTGTGGTTTAGTCAATAAACAGAATCTAAATGAAAGACACCACAGTAACTAGACAGTAATGTTTTGAACATTTCTTAACCCAAAAAAGGAGAGAGACAGAAACAGAGGCTGACCAAGTGGCCAGATACAATGCTACCAAGTCCACAGAGATCACTCTACTGCATACAGCATCTGCGTTTGAGCACAAGGTCACTTGCTGTTTCTAAAAGAGAAAGCATTTTTATTTAGAGCTATTTTCATGGTTCTTCTGTAGTTCTTGTTTGGTTTTGGTTTTGTTTGGGGTTCTTCCCCCCCTTTTTTTCCAGAGAGATTCTGTTCACCCTGCAGAAATATCTTCTAAATAAAAAATGTAAGGATCACTTTGCCCTTTCTGAGCCACGACGCCAGATTTTACTGTCTAATTCAGAAGTATCACATTGTACAAAATTGTGAACACTCCTAGGGAAAGAGTCATTACAACCTACAAAAATTGAATAGGTTCGTATTCACTGGTACAGCTGATGGCCCTTCACAGCTAGCTTTCAATTCATTCTTCTGCTGCTTTTAAGAAGAAGCTGCTGCATCAGGAGCACATCTTGTCCCTGTGACTGCAAGTAAATGCTGCAGGTTGTTTAATCTGGCAAAATCACAGTAGCCTGTCAAATTATAACAGGAACAATATCTCCCCCAAACAAGTCTGATCATGGTTAATTACAATGCAGACCAGAGAGCAGCCACAATTATTCATCATTACAGGAAGCACCTTATTTAAATTTTATGGAAATTTGCACTTGCACTCCAGTATGCCTGGGAAAAAAAAAGGGAAAAGAACCCCACTCACACAAGGAAGGACCTCAAACATCTGAAACATCACAAGATACTACATAAAAACTGGGAGTGAAATGTTGCCTCAATGTTTACATTAAGACATTGCAACGATGGTATTTACCGAGTCCAATCAGCATGCAAAATTGTTTTCAAGTAACTCTTTTCAGTTTAATCATAGGAGTTGTAAACACCAGCAAAATGCAATGAAGTGTATTTTAATGGAAAAGAGAAAAAAAAAACCCTATCCCTATAAAGATATAGATAGGTAGACAGATAGATGAACAGACAGACAGATGTAAGTATCTCTATGCACACAAAGACATATATATACATATGTGTTGCACAAATGGCACCCATCCTTTACATTAAGGACAACTGTTCTCCTTCATATGCTCCACAGTGCAATAAAGTTTCAGGTTCCAAACTTGCAGACAGGGAGAAAGGAGGGGCAGAGGGGTGGGGCTGCTTTAGGCTAGTCCATCAGTATCAGCATATCAATAAGAGTATATCATTAAGTTTCATTGGCATAAGCAAGTACAGCAGGGCACCAGGGAAGAAAATGCTTCCACACATATGGGTGTGGGTAGGGAAACAAACTGTTTACTGTGCACCAGAGCACAGGTTTTTCTTTTTTTTTTGCATTCCATGTGTGTAACAAATAATTCTGCTGATCTAGCTTTCGTTCAACTTTCCTCTAACAATTAGCTATGTATCAGATGCTGGCTTTACCCATCCCATGTATGCTTTGAGCTATCTCACTCTCACTACAATTGAGAGTATAAGATTCAGAGTGTAAATTTACATGAATCATTATTCTTGGTACTATGGGCAGCTTCAGAAACAGGTTTAACTTTGCTCTAATACTTCCAGATCACAAAAGATCACAAAAGATAACCCCAGGGATGAGTTAGCTCAGAAAATTGTTTCTAAAAACATCAAAAAAGGCGATTTCACCTCAGATCATTCTACAGATCCAGTTTACAGCAGAGCCCAATAAACAATTGTGACAGTAGCAATGGAAAGGCGAAGTGAATGAGCAAGGGTGTTAAACCATACAGGAGCTAGGATGGAAAAAGGGTGTCTTTGCTATCAGAGAAACTGAATTCTGAAAAATTTAGAGCAAAAGGGAATGAAGCATTAGAAATAATACAGCACTCTGAAAAGTTCGGCATCAAGAGTATTTGGACCTACAAATGGAATAAATATTTTCAAGCTGCTAGATCCCCCTAACTAGCTGTCCACAAAGTCACATATAACAGTAAAAGATGAGTATCAGTGACAGTATTCAACACTTAAAAAAAGCCTTCCATCTTCAAGACACTGTCTAAACATTAACAAACCACTGCTCTACCAGATATGTACTGAAAAGACAGCAGTGTTACTATTTAAGCTGGAAGTGAACTTTAATGACTTTTGCAAGCTTGCCATTCTGCTTGCACTTCAGGATTATGCTTGGTTTTATACATTAATAAAACATTATATATGCACACATAGACATAGTAACATATACACATACTTCTCACCCTGCTCACTGCTCTGCTGTGTAGTATTCTACGAAGTGAGAAACACGAACCCATTGGCCACCATGGCATCATCTCCAAGCTCTCCTTAGCCACCGAAGAAAACAAATAGGGCCTGGAGTACACTCTCTAAGTATGTATATATATATGTGTGTGTCTGTGTGTATATATACACACACACAGACACACAGACAAGTATATATACTTGCCTCATAATGGCCTGCCTCAGGTCCATTATGAACAACCTCTCTCTTGAACACTGCTTGGACAACAGGGAGAGGGCACTCTATCATCTGAGTAGGTTTACAAAATCAAATCGATTTCAGTTAACTACATGTGTGACTATTAGTTGTTGGTTTTTATTTTTTGCTTGCTTTTTTTTTTTTTTTACACAAATGTCAAATAGAAAGGGAAATGAGAGGGTTGGACAAAACCTAGCCTTTAAAATCTGACAATTTCTGGAAAAAGGGAAACATTCATATCTCTTTCAGTGCTGGAAGCATCTTGTTATTTTTAGTAGAAACAATGGCAGTTTTAAGCAATTGCAGACCCTACTCACAATGTTCACTAGGCAACTTCACACACTAGAGAAAATAAGCTTCTAGCCCTCTGCTCTCCCTTCTAATCCAGTCAGCACTACCAGCTCTAATTCTGTTTGAGAGAACCTTCCAAATGTCCCCTGCAAATTCTCTCTATAGAATGAAACAATGGAACATATAGATTCCGCCAAAATTCAAATTATGTGTGTCTGAAATCCATACTTTCCTTATTATCATCTTGAGTCATCTTTTTAAATTGTTGTTGGAGTCCTCTGCACTGCAGGTTGCCATGCAGTGATAGTACAGCTAAGATGCAAAAGAACTCAGGCAATGACAACATCTTGAATGACTCTGGAGCAGTGAGTTCTGCCTTCCAATGGCAGAATAAGTTACCTTATTTTGCTCTTGAGAAAAGCAGCCCACACAGAGCTTTGTGAACCTGCAGCTGGGCTGCTTTTGGCATGCAAGCTAATTTAGATCGCTCCACTACAAGACACGCTAGTACACACACAAACTGAAACACCTTGCATTATCCAAGCTGCCTTCAAATAAAAAAACACCAGTGACCAAGAACTCCTGGCTGCTAAAACAAAACTGAAGGCTGTCTCCATTTCTCCATGGTTGACCTGTCCTAACTCTGAGCGTAAAACTACACAGGAAACAAGTTATATTCACAAAGTTGGTGTGTTCCATGCTTTTTCACCTCACAAAATCAATGCCATGTGGACGTGTTTCTTCACTGTACACTCTGGATAAACACTACTCTGCAGGTATGCTTTTGTGATAAAAGCAGTGCCAACCAAAAGATGGCTACTCACTAAATTGTGGTTTGAATAGCATGTTAATATTCCTTATCTATAGACCATTTTGTTAATACTCTTTTTTTCTCTCTTAAATGCTTCAGCTTTGTAAGTATGTTTCCTATTAATGTATGATGAAACTTGTAGTATAAGGGATTTCTCACCTATTGCCTGGATCATGCCACTCCCCTCTTTGATGTGGAAGGTAAAGGAAGCTGATTCAAGTCCAGGCTCTTCATCCTAAACTTCAAGGCTCTGAACAACTCTGCTTCTGGCTACATTTCTGTTCCCCATCATATTCCTTTCATTCTGCTCCCTGAAGCCCATAGCCTTCCTCCTCCTTTGTCTATTTAGCCAGCTTGTCTTCAGACTTTCTTCCATGTCATTTTTCACACCTGGGCAGTTGCTCTCACTTGTTCTTTAGAAGAACTAATTTCTTCTGTGAAGCACAAAAACGTTAAGCCACCTAGGGGAAGTAGTCTCTGTCCTAACATTAAATGTAAATCACAATGCTCAAAGACACAGTCATCCTAGGGCCACTGTGAGTGTTTCATGACTGGACCACTCCAAACATCTGTTCAGGTTATGAATGTTTCCAGGAGGGGCCCACCTAATATTGCTTGTTTGTATAGTGCTAGGTATCCTACTACCCTTAAATTAAACACACCTTTAATGTCACCATTAACAGTTTAAAGCCTTTTCCTACAAACAAATCTTTCTCTCATTGGCTGCTAATATACATATATACTTTTTTTTTTGCAAAAATTTAAGTAATTTCAAATGTAAAGGATGTCTTCGCAGGATAATATTTACACTGAGGCATTCTCAAAAACTGGTGAAACAGGATGCTTAGGATATTCAAGAGATTTAGAATCAAACCTGTGAGGAAGATATAACAATCTTCTACCCTCACCAGCAGAAGTCACAAGAGAAAAAAAGAATGGTCTGAAGAAAATTATAGTCCCACCTGGAAGGAGAAAGTTGAAATACCACAGATAGATTGGGAAGTCCTTACTCTGGAAAACAAAGTGGGAACAGACTTTTCTTGAGACATTACACCTTAAAAAGGAAAAAAAAAATCGTGAAGGCAAGAAACCCTTTCTTATTACTGCCATTGTTTGTCAGATATCAACTGTGCAAGACACCTATAGTGTCCAAAGAAATTAGAAGTCTGGAAGACAAATACCAAAAGACAATTTACACTGTGAAACTGAAGGGAGAATTTCTTCAGGCAACTTCCTTCTGCATTCCTATGTAGTGATTATTTTTTTTTTGGAGCTCATAGGCCTAGAAGAATGAGTGTTGTCTTTAGGAAGGCACCTGAAAGAGGATAACATGTTTCAGTCAGATTAGGAGATTTCCTATGGCAGAGACATGGACACTAAGAGTACACAGAGATGGCAACAGAGGAAGGACATAAAGGCATTCCAGAGCTATCACAATGAAATGAAAGCAGAAATGCAATTTGATAAGAAGGCTAAAACATAGTACCAGGTCCTATCTGAATGTTTATGGTTTCCCTACCCAAACCATTAGTTTACACTGAACTCTTAACCTCATACACACAAAAAAGCTGTAGTGTCCTGCTACACAGTTGCAATATTCCAGCATTACAAGTCGGCTTCCTTTCTGATGGACTGAAGGTTATATGGCACAAAGTGTGAGTGTTCAAACACTCCAGCATTTATTCCATTTCACAGCTCTCAGAAAAATCTGTTTCACAACTCATTTAAATGGATAGGGAACCCATGCTTCACACAAAAGTTCTTTCATTTTGGGCAGTCTAGCAGTTGGAATCCAAGAATGTATCCAAAGAATGGAGAGTCACAGTGTTTGAAACATAACATGGTATCTCACCATCAAGTGCAATGGGGCAACCAGAGCTGACCTCTTTAATCTAGCACAAGTATTCACTTTCCAGAAAACTATTGCACAGGCAAAAATCTGTATTTGAAAGGAAGAATACATACGACTTAAAATTTCCTCACAGACTATAAAAAAAAAATGTATCTTTTCCAAGACTTCAGAAACAGATCTGTCAGATCTACTGTTAACTGTAAAAACTAAAGTTAGGGGTTATTTTACCTAAATGAGCTACAGATTTTTATATGAGGTTGCTATTTTTCTTACCTGATTACCTACCACAACCTCAGAGTCACAAGTTACGTTCTCTTCATAACAAGACCATTGTGGCTTTTTAGTATGATCACTAGCTCCTGTACTTTGGCATCCCATGGTCACTTCGATCTGTGACATGACACAGGTTTATTCCTGTGTCTTAAAGCTCAGGGTATCTTAGTTACTGTGATGCACACTTCTACAGCCAGTGTCTAACTGAGCGCACTCAGAACTACAAGGGACCAAAACACTGCAGCCAAGAACAGTCACTTTCTCCAGGAACCAGACAAATACTGTATCATTGTTCTCAGTTTCCAGTTTAGACCCATATCTAATTTGAAATTACCATCCTAGTTTTCAAATTTCTTTATGGAGCCAGAAAGACTTAACAAAGTACCTTCACATCTGAATTTCCAGTGGGTCTGAATGCACTTCAGTGATTGATTTTGACAATGTATTTTAACACCCTGCAGCTATCAAATAACATGGTCTCAGTCCTCACTTCTCTTATCAGTCCTTTTTCTTTCCACTTGCACTGTTCCATGTACATGAGATTCTCTCCATTACCCTTTTTCAAGCCATTAAGTCATATTTTTTCAGCTCTCACCTTTTACTTTCCTACTCAGTGTGGCCAGCTCAACCCCAGTGACTTCTTTTCATTTTTTCCATTACTGCATCTTTCTGTTCTTCCTTAACTAAAGTACCCTACATAAACTGGCTCACACCTCTCTGCATTTATATTCCAGCTTTTCTTTCTCCTCTGCTTCAAGGATTTTCATGCTGCTTAAGAGCATGGACAACATCTTAAGACACAAAATGCTTTGTGGACCACTTGTCCTCCCATTTATGGTCATGTGGAGCACCTTCCCTCCCACTTGCAGTTACTTAACATCCCACAATGACTGTATACATGGAAAAGTACCAGCAGGAAAATGTTCGTGCAATTCAGCAGCAGAAAGTAGAGAAGAAAGCCAGCACCACACAACTAGTCAGCTCTCCATAAGCCACCAGCAAGTGGTTCATAGACCATCAAAAATGAATGACTCTGTGAGCTGTTCTTCATCCCACTGCACCACCTTGCTTTTCTACTCATAATTATCACCGTAATTGTTCAAAACAATATGCATAGCAATATAGCACAAAGTAATTTCCAGATCTGTTCTGCACCTTAGCTCTCCAGACTCCCTGGACTCCCTCCACTCCTAATTATTATATGTAATGATCCAGTATTTTAAGGTTCACACTAGACCTGAATTTTTCAAAACGGTCCTTGCTATCTGCAGAACTCAGTGTAGCAGGTGGTAAGTTTTGCATCAGTGTTAGGTATATTAGAAGTTGAGGACTTTATTGATTTTAAAGTATAAAAATTAACAATACAACCACTATCACATTTCAAGCACTAGGGAAGGCAAGAAGATGGAGACAGTACTCTGAATGTTAGCAAATAGATAGCTGTACACACTGAAGCTCCCTGAACACATTTTAAGTCACAGAAAAAAAAAAGTCAAAGAAAGTTTATCTCCCAGGAAATAAAACTATTCTTCGATAAGTTTAATCAGAAATGTACGCTGCAGTCTGTTTTGTCATCTATATACCCAAGTCATAAAAATATTAAAACCAGGTTGAGAACAAGTATAATTAGCCAAGCATTTACTGTCTTTCACTTCATGAATTCTAATATTTTCCAGGTTTGTGGACCTCGTTTGACTGATGGGAGAATAAAAGGAATCAAACCCTGTTATTACTCCTGATATTACATTTATTTAAAATAAAATTTGTACCTGACTTGTCTTTTTTTCTTTGGTTCTTTTTATTCATGTACTATGGTGTAGACAGCAGGCTGTGTATGAGGATTCAAACACTTTGGACTCTGTACATCATGCAAATTCATAGTTTGAGATTTTTTGATACTGTGCTGACTGCTACCAAAAATTTTGAAATAATGTTCAAGCTTTAATGATTGGATGACATTTGTCTGATACAAAGCTAAATTTCTTTCTGTCAAAAATGCAGAAATGAATGAGAAGGGTCTTTAAAGTGTCCCTGTCTGATCCCTGGGGCATAGCAATGCTGAGAGCACAGCTACTGTGCAGTATCTCTCTCAAAGGAATAACAACTCTGTGTGAAAGAGCTATTTACAACTTGCTTCGTGTATCATCAGCAGAAACAAAAGATAGAACAACAAGCATAAAGGCTTTTCCCCATCTATCCCTCCTGACCTTTATCCCTCCAACCCACCCAGGAAATAAGGGGAGGGGGGAGCAGGGGGCACAGCCTTTTATGTCAGGAGGGGCTTTTGAGGTAATACTTACCCTGAGCCACAGGAAAAACGTCTGCTCAATCCTTCACTCCTCCCCTCCCCACACAGATAGGGACATACATGTACACACTGCCTTTCCGTACCAAGTCTGTCCAGGGGCAATAAGGACCTGACCATGGAATAAATTAGGAAGGATGCTCTTCTGACCAGGAGTTGAAAAGATAGGCCAAAGGGAGAGAAGCAGTGACAAGAGGTAAAAGTGAAAGATGCTTCACTGACTGGTGCAGCTAATGGAAAATGCCCAGAGCCAGATGCCTCTTCCAAATAACAATGAGACTCAGAGTGCTTTTTGAGGCCAATGCCAGTGACCATCAAGGAAAGGTTAAGAGTAACGGAATTTGAACAGGTCATTGGGAAAATGTGCAACAGGCAGAGTACTGGTTGGAAGACATGCCACCACTGTGGGAATGTCACTGTCACTGTAGAAATTCTTCTGTCATTCCAAAAGGGCTTGAGGGCTGCTGGAAGGCACCCCTGAGACTCCTGGGGAAGCACCAGCATGTTCTGCAGTCCCACAGATGGTGCCAGGAGTCTGGATACCAAGACTGAACCAGAAGTTCAGGAAAGGGGGGACGATAGTCTTAATTTCAATTCTTTTCCTTATTTCATAGAGGCAATTTCTGTCTTTTTCTTCTAACAATTTTTATTCTCTACCTAAAGCACATTAGACTACAGGCTGATGCTTTGGGTTTTTTCCCTCATTGGGAGCTTCTGCTGTGGCCCACTGGCACCAACAGAACCCTTGTCATGACAGACAGGCATGCTTTCAGAAAAACAGAGCAAATGCATGGATGAAACAGCAGATGGTCCCCACACTCATGTAGCTAGCACAAAAAGATCCAAGAAAAGGATTTCTGAGCAGAAGGCAAAGCTTGCAGCACTTGCTTCAGTTCTGACATTTAAGATATTACAGTCAGAGAAGGCACCTGTGCAGATCAAGGAACTCAGTAAAATTACCTGTGGGGCTTAAGGACTTCAGCAGAAATACCATTTCAGTCAGTAGTATAATGACACTTTGCATATCCATACATTAACTACCAAGAAGGAGAGATTTTGAATACAGTATACAATGTTTTCATCAGTAACAGAAAATTGCAACAGAAGATGCAGCCTGGAAGGAAAGGAAAATCCCAAGAAACAAAGCATGGAGGCAAAAAACGAATCTCTGATCCAAGAAATGCATTGTTGGAGGCCATTCTTACAGCTGGTTCCAAATTTGCGACTGTCCTACATGTTGCTCTCATATAAAATGTTACAAACCTGTTTTCTCACCAACAATTTAAAGCATATTTTGTAAGAAAGCTCAATAAATGATCACCTGGCTTCTTTCCTAGTGCAGCTTTCTAAGAAATGGGCAGTGTATCAGTAAAATCCTAATATTAAATTAATGACTTATTTGGGACAGAATATAATAATATAGTCTTTGGAGCAAGATCAATGAATCAAGGTGGTTTTCTTTGTAGGTGAGGCATGAATTTGGTTGTGGAGAATGGAGGAGGAAAAGAGAGTGAACATGATTTGCTTCATGAGAAATAAGAACACTGCCAATACACACCTCTGTTACTGTGTATAGTCATTAATTTAAAAACTCTTCCCTCTCTGTTACAGGAATTTTTCAAAGCCTCCAAAGAGAAGTATTTTACTTCTGCTTTGCAATTAGATTGTGTCTAAAATCTTCATCATGTTCTTGGTCAAAGATTAATGGGACTTCCAGCAAAAGCCTGAGGAGGTTATATACTATTGGATAGAACAGAAATGCAGTAAAATTCCCCAACAAACAGCACATCCAGCAGCTCTTTTTTTTTTTTTTTTTTTTTTGGAGGATGATGAAGAATCTTTACAATAGATGTAAGACTGGATTTGACTCCCCTTCCTATCTTTCCATCATTCTGAGGTCTACACATAAGCCCTGCCAATTCAGACTTTTGAAGGTTGATGAAGCACTTCTGAAGAAAAGTACTGGAACTGAAAGAGGCTAGTAATTTACCCTTGTGATAGTATGGTGTGGTGGCTCCCATGTCTGTATCAGTCAACTGAGTCCACCAGTCTGTGGCAAAAACCAGTTCTTTGGCAGTAAAGAGGAAGACTAGCTAAATAAATAAACTAAATATTAATACCTTAAGTCTTTTAACATGGTATTTAGTCCCTTAGATAATGCTAGACATGTAAAAGGAAAGAGTATGCATTACTCTGTGAATCAGCACAACTGTCGGCACATGTTTTGTTGTCCTTATCCCTGCTTATACCACCACAGATAACACTAACCAAGTGACAGTGTTTATGCAGCACTTCTACTGTGAAAAATCATCTCACATGCAAGATCAAAACAAGAACTGGATTATTTTCTTTCCTAACATTTTATCATTCTTCTTCTGTTTCCAAGTAAGGAGCAACCTGTTTGTTTGCTTCTCTTTCTTTGTTAAAGACAGCCTACTCCCTGGAAAACCTTGTTTATTTGTTTTATACATGTTTTTACAGGCCTGTTAATAAAAGGCAGAGGGTGTGGGGTGTGCAGGTAAAAAGTGGTGCCTCGAAGTGGCCTCAATACTTTGTCAGCTGTGGTGCCAAGGAAGTTCAAGCTTAGTCCACACCCAGAAGATGCAGGGGTTTGCTCTTCTGCCTTCTGCTTCATATCTGCGTCTAACAAGGTAGAGGAGCAATCTGCTGTAACACACTGCCCAAATGAAAGGATATCACTAGGTCTGCCTGTGGGTCCACACTGTCCTGACCTATGTAGTTCTGAAAATCCTTGCTTCAGCTGAGGTTATGCACTTACCTAAAGATACAAGAAAACAGCTAGAAACAGTCAAAAAATTCACTAGCAAAGAGTCCACATTCTAAAGTGATTTTGGAAACAATTCTACAAGACAAGAAAAGAAAGCTTTCCAAAACTACTATGGGAATTGTATCTTCACAAGACTGAAAATATCTGATCCCTGAAAATATTTTTTTTCTGAAAGAGTAAAGAACAAAATGAGCAAAAAGAAATTAAAGCATATGTGCTTGCTCCAGTTTATAACTTATTTCTGGGCCTTACCACTGTCTCATTCTGCCACTGATTTTTGTGGGCACAGTCAGATAGTAAGTTCTCTAAAGTAATAAAGCTAACAAACTATCAACATTGCTACAAAGTCAACATGAAACAACAAATAATTTATGTACCTTTCTGTCAAAGTTTTCCTGTAGATACATGTACACATTGTTTCTTCTATTTCTCATTTTCCAGTCTCCTAATGTAGACTCCATATATGTATGCCAAGTACATAACTCTAAGCACATGAAACATCACTTCATGCCTAAATGCTTTGCTTATTCATAGCCCAAATATCCAAATAATTTTTTTCAAATTTGGCCTTGAAAGAACTTGTTAACAAGAATTGTTTACATAACAAGGTTCAAAGCTATGGGGGGTTTTTTTGAGCTACCTGCAAAACAAAATGTTGCAATTCTTTAAAACTCTAAAACAGCTGGATTTTGATAAGATCTTTTCCAAAGTGTAAAAGAATATATTGAAAACACACAAAACAAACCCCACGTCTTTAAGAGAGGTGAAAGCATGAAAAAATTAATACATAAAAGTAAGGAAAAGTCACTGATTTTTTTTTAAAATGTTTTTAAATTCAGTATAATACTGACTGCCACATGAGAGTATGGTATATAAAGACTGGACTTAAAGCCCTATGTAAAGAACTGTACAACTGGTAATATTCAGTTCTGTACCTTCAAGATTTTTTTTCTTTTGATTAACTTCTCTTGATGTGGTATGCATACCATGAACATGAGAGAGATACAAATTCATCCTTAAATAATATCTCAAGACCTATCAAGAAAGAATTCTCAAAATGATAATTTAAACTTTCTTGTTACTGCAAATAAAGAACCTTTCTAGTGAAAATAAATGTAAGTTATCACCTTTCAAGATCTGTCTTTATTAGGGAGGTTGCATCAAAATATATGAATCCATTTAAAATGGATCCAGTTATAGTAGTCCAAAACCCTAATGTAGACATATTTAAACAAGTTCTGCCCATGTTCACACAGATCTAGTTTTGTGTTCAGACAAAAAACTGAATTATAATGGTTTAAAAAGTTGTTGCATATCAGCTTAACCATGGCACCTACATGCATGTGTGTTTATTGCCCACTGTAAACCTGAGACAAAATGTGGATGATTAAGGTTCTGTGAAAGAGGATTTTGCTCACACATTTTTACCCCACATTTGTTGTGGTAAGTGGGTGGAGCTAATTACCATAGCTCAGCCGACTTACAAAACCAGATCATATTCTGAGCCATCATTCATTGAATTACTGGTTTAGTTCAATGTAGTTATAGCAAAATTTAAACTGGTTTAAACAAGTCTACATTACAGCTTATAGTAGCATAATTAGATGAGTATATACATGCATGTATACACCAGATCTCTATACAGATGTGTATATAGATGTGTGTATATAGATATATGCATACGTATGTGTGTGTATGTATATGTATGCACCTCAAAATAACTTTTTTAATTTTTTTGGTGAAGACCCAACTACTGCAAGCATCAAAGTAAAATACAGTATTAGTTTCTGCTTTATATTTGCAAACCAAAACATAAAAGCCCGAAGTCAGCATATTCCAAAGTATCAAAAGGCAAAAAAATAATGTTAAATGCATTATTTTTAATCTCTTCATCTTTACACCAGCCTTACTATTTTGTGAAATCCAAAACATGCTTAGCAATTAATGCTTAGCAGTCTCTTAAATTCCTAGCTGTTGTGTAGCGCACATTATTCTGTTTTTAACGTAACACTAAAACAAAAATGGTTCTCTACCATTTTTGCACCTTGAGAAAAGTGACTGCAAAATGTATGAAATGCTAGTTTTGATTTGAGTGGAAAAGTCAGAGTTAGTTGTACTTTCCCATTACTATGCATACAGATGAATTGCATCTTCTGTTTTTAAAATAATTAAAGAACTTTGCTTTATTTTGACATCAGACTTGTAGCTAGCGATGTAAAATAAGATCTTCTGTCAAATCACCTCTTTTCAGAATGATATGTGAAATCTATTTGTGGGATATTGCCAAAGTTTTCTTCATCCCACTTTTTAGGAAAGAGATATAATTTACTGCAATTGACTTAGGAGATTATTTTTAACAGTTACAAATAGTAGCATAAATAAATACTTACAGACATTATATGAACATATATCACCAGCCATTTATCTGCGATAACTGTCATTTTAAAATTTCCATTTGCACATCATCATAAGGAAACAGTTTGTACTCAACATAGTTCAAAACAGCTAACACATACTCAAAGTGCATATTGTTTAGAATTTATGAAAGGTGTTAATGAGAGTTTCTGAAATTTGAAGTAATGATTCCACTTATAAATAATTATTTTCCTTTATGGCTGACTGCTTGTTGAGTTTATGACCCTCCATAAGCCTTGTCATTTTAACTGTTTAAAAACTCCACCACCAAACCATCATAAATGGGAACTAATCAGATTAACATCTTGTTTACCTGACAAAATTATCTCTTTTTATGCAAGCAAAAGAAATAAAGCATACAGCCAAATGTAGATGTCCTAACAGTTCTTATGCAATAGATAACACAGCATATAGTTCATTATAGCTTGTTTGGGGATTTCTTTCCTAGTGTTACATTCTTTAAAGGAAAAATGTCATATACAACTGGATTTCCTGGCAGATATGTGGACAAATGAGAAATTACAGTGTGCGCATCTGCTTTATAATGTAAAAGATTTCAAAGAAATCAAGTATTTCTCTTTGCTGCTAAGGTACACTACACTAATTTTAACTGCAGAATTCTGGAGAAGTAAATTGTAAATATCAGTAAAAAATTACATATGTAAGCGTACTCACACATGTACAGATGGGCTATGTACACACTTACGTAAGATGGAAGAAGTTGTTCTTCTCTTTATTTATAAAATTTTGTCTTATTTTAAGTACAGTGGGCTTACTTTCTCTACTTTCTGTGCTAACCTGGCAGTATTAAGCATCATTAGTTTTTATGAACTCTTGCAGATACAAATCCTTGCATGTAATGTTTGAGATCACTGATACCATATCATTCAGAAATCAAATACATAATACATGGCCAGATAAACCCTCGAAAGAAGCCAAACTGTCTAGCAGTAAGAATGCTAACAACATGAGCAACAATAAACTTAAGTTTATACATAACCTTTGAAGTGACACGATTATTGCAAAATACTGTTTGCTAGACACTAAACCTCTGTGATCTCTGTGATCACTTCTCACTTGCAAAACCAAAAACCTGCCACATCACTCTTTAGTGTCATATATTCTGTAAACACAAATATCTATGCTTATATGCGTATGGCAACATTTTTGCACCCAGGCCTAGATCTTTCGATAAAGATGTAACATATAAAGATCTAGAGCATTTTGGCCCATGAGGGACCAAATCTGTCGTCACTTACATCCTTACTGCTTCTTTGGCTTCAGTGACTTTACAAGAGTACATGCATGAGGCATAAGAGAGTTGCTCTGTGTGTGTACACATGTGAACAGCACACAAATTCCACAACAAACTTGTCCAAACACAGATTCCTACCTTTTTGTAAAAACAGTCTGATTTTTAGAGATCCAGACTACCCACAAATGTCACTTAGGTCCCAATTAGACTTCCATATACATAACCATACAGATTATTTTCACACTAATCACCAGCAACATGTACCTACAAATAATTATAGTATAGCATATACTATATTTTTATACTACAAAGAGCTCTGAACTGAGAATTTCACAGCAATTTGTAAAAAAATCACTTAAAAATTGTGTATGGCACATGACTTGAATAGCCTGAGACCATACAAAACAGAGAAACTGAAAAAATCTAGTATGACTCAAAATGAAGTTTCTTTCCAAGGACTGTATCTGCACGGCTGTTGTTCCAAACTCCCTATTCTTGATCTACTGAACAATCCTGTTTAAACTTTGCCAGAAGTCATTATTTATAACTAATGCAAATTGGATAGATAAGTTTATTCCCTTAAAGAAATAATATCTCAAAATTGTGCAGCATTGCTACGTTTCATTATTTTGTCCTTTTGCAGTCTAAAATTAAATCCTCCTGAGTCACGTCAACCATTAATACAAAGAGATGTTTAAAAAATGTAAAAAAGGAATGAGGGAGTAGTAATGGTAACATACAGTACCATGAGCTGCTTTGGCCTCCCAGCCAGTGGTGTACAGTTAACAGATCACTCCTGGCCTTCAGCAGACAGGGAAAAAAAACCCTCCCCCCCAGGGCACTGGGCTGGGGCGACGGGGCGGGAGGGGGCCGGGGGAGAGGTCTGGCAGTTTACAGGAGAAGGCAACCCAGCTCCCTCCCAGTGCATTCCTTCCCCTCTATCTCCCAACCTCTTTGCATGTGTCTTGTCATATTTTCTTCAGCTGCTAATTGTCTGGACTGCGAGATTTTAAACAGCCACAGCTTGGGAAAAGCGAAACCCGTCTAAGTGACTATCGCAGCCCGTCAGCTTCACGCTGCCGGGTAAAATTTTCCAGGGGAAGTGCTCTTCTGATAGTTCCTGAGTCTCTAAGTCACCCTCCCTCCCCCCTTCCCCACCACACACACTCCCCTTGAGGCCTGAATGCACTTGTGGCAATAAAACATTCATGCGACTTGGAATTTTAACACAATGCCATTTCCCTAGTTTAACCTGAAAGGAATGCACTAGTCACAACAGACTACATCATCCTGCCATTAAGCCCTGCCAAGGAACCGCTTTTTTGGCTGTGCTGGGCCAGCTCTGACGGGAAAGGAGTACACAGACCCACACACAGAGCACAGAGGGGCCACCTCTGCTTCCTCAGCCTTATCCAGCAACACCCTGCTCTTAACCATGACCCCTGGCCTGTTTCAGTGCTGTGACAGCCCTGTGATGCATGTGTCACTTCAGGACTTCTGCAGAGTCACAACACTGAGCAGGCAATTCCAGCATTTCACTGACTTGCTGCTCTGTCTCAACAGGCACTTGATCATCTGCCAGAGGGTGGCTGGGTTTTTTTCTCTCTTTCTCTCTTTTTTAAAAAACATTTTCCAGCATTTTTTTTAAACATATACACTATTGTTACTGTTGAATGTTCTCTGTTTAAATCAAAGACCTTTCCTCCACCTATATACCCTCCCCCCATCCAAATAAAAAAAAAGGAAAAAAAACCCAAACCCAACCTTTCCAATTGCCTGTGGTAATTAGGTTATGATTACTGACAGAACAGTTTGCTTAGGGGACTAGTTACCAAAGCTACCAGCACTCTTGGTATTCTAGTGGCATTTTATTTTTTTCTGTAATTAAAGAAAATGGGAAGAAAAAGCAGAATTATTTCCTTGATGATTTACAAAGAATGCTGGTGGGAAAAGGAAAACATTAAGTGTCTCATTTGCCCTCTGTTAACCCTTCTGTGTAATGCCAGGATTGCTGCAAATACAAATCAGAAGTGTAGTGCAGCAGAACCATGTACAAGAAATGTTCACCTGTCATTTTGATTTTTGAAACTATAAGCACAGATTTCTAAGATCTGAATTTAGTTACTTTGTCTTGGTCTGAGTGACAGGCAGCACAGCCAACTTCACCAAAAAGAATTTTGGTGCTCCTTGCCCTTCTTCACTACTTGCTTTAATTCTTCCGCAGCTGAATTACCTTTGATTTAAGTGGACAGAGTGCACTGAAAAAACAGGCAAGGAAACATTTTCTAAAAACTGGAAATATACCCTCAGCTATTTTGGCACTTGCATTAAAAAGGGAACCAATACCAACTGTCCTTGTGTCTTTGTTCTGTCCCTTATGCAGGTCATTACAGATGTCTGTAAACCAAATTAGGAGATAAAAGCATTCCTAGTTCTGCAGAACACAACATTGATTGCAACTCATGAGAGTTGACTAGCACTCCCTCATGACTGATTATTGTGTTACCATAATTATCAACATGCCATTGTGGTTGCACAGATGCTTTACAGAAAGACCCAAGAGGATAGGTCCCTCTGCCCAAGGAGTTTACAAATGGAATGAGACACTACCACGTGAGCAACAAATATAGGGTGCAAACAGAAGAGAGGTGGGAGAAAGAGGTTACCATATCTGAAAGCCCAGGAGATGTGCTTTAGTTAGATAGCATCTCGTTCTTACATCATAACATCTGGAACCATATCTCCACACGTAATCACCCAGAGGTCAGGGAAAATAAGCACAGGTTAGAAAGATACTCCATCAATACACAACAACATCCAAGTGCTGTATTTCAAAATGCACAACAGATTAACAGATCTGTTGATGAAGAATGCTTCGTGTTATTGGCATTGAAAATAATTTTTCTGTGTTTTTTCCATTGAGAGTCATGTTTCCAGAATGCAAAATAAAGCAGCAGTTCCTCTGGACTCCAGGTTCGTCTGACTAGTGCATATGTCTTCAGGAAACTCAAGCTTGATTCTCTGTTTTCTAGAACAACAGAGATTTTACAAATGCCAAAGCAGCCACAGTGAACAGTGGTTAGGATCACATACTTCAGAGAAAGAAATCCAATGTTGGACAAATATGGGCTAGGCTGCCCACAGAACAGACTTCTTATAATCTCCACCCTGTTACGGATTACTTTATGGCATGATGTGAAGATGTAGATAATTTGGGGGGAAAGCTGAAGTTTTTGCAAATGATGTTCTGGTGTCTGCAGAATTTCCTGCTGGTTATAGCAAATAATCTTGACTTTTCATTTAAATTACAATTAGTATTTGTATTAGGTGATAAGGAAGGAAAAGGGGTGCTTCCTTACACATACAAAATATTTTTCAATATGCTTGGCTATACAAAGACAAGTTTGCTTTATGTTTATGATTAATATGTAACACAGCGGTGTAAATGTTCAGCGTGAAGAATTGCATTTGGAGCAAAGACGAAAGTTAAGTAAGCATATATGCAATCAAAGCTGTTCCATTGCTGAAGGCAAACAACACTTTAAATTTAGGCTATGGCTGATAATATACTCACTCAGAACATAAAGTTCCCAGAAACTGTTTTTCTGTTCTGAAAAATCTGACCTTGTTGCTAAAAATCCATAGTTGTTCTTTTAGAGGTACACTCTTGCATTTCAGAAAATTTTCACCATCTAAATGACCCAAATCCATGAATTGTAAAAGAACTGCCATCTTTTTAAAGGGCCTAATATTAATTCCACCTAGAATAAATGTGAATGTATTCAGCATTTATATACAAGGCTGTAGAGGTTACAAACCCATGCCTGCAAACTCAAATATATGTATGTGGCCCAGGCTTTCTAGTGCTCAATTTGACCTGCCGGTGCTTATAATTATTTCTCTTCATTTAACAGGGTTTCTTGTCATTCAGTCCTTCTGATAAGGAGCAATTAGTATTTTCTACTAAATTCTGCTTTATACAACTCTGTTCAGTCTTTCCTAATGGTCTTCCAGCTAAATGAAAAATCCCCAATCTCACTTCCATCAAAATAATCTATTAACAGTTCACCATAGCACAGAATAGTCAGGTAGAGAGGCTGCCTTATTGTATCATATCGATTCAAAAAAAGGAAAATAAGCAGTAGACAGTAGTTTGTATTTACCTCCGCTTTATATAGCTCTTTTGTATCATACCCACTCAAAAAAGCAGGAAAACAGCCAATGCTTACAGTATACTTTGGAGTAAAATTTACTTGAGAGGTGGCAGAGTTTAGATTCCTCTTGTGACAAAACTGTCTTTGACACTGGGTTGAAATATATACCCAGAAAATATAGAGTACCAGTACAGAACCCTTTTTTTTTTGTTTTATGGATGCTTAAAAATTTTCTTATGGTGAAATGGACATCTTTACAAACAGATACAGACTGCTCTCTAGGATATATGATCTGCTTCTCTTAATTATCTTTCACAGGCAGCTTAGACACAAATCTCAAGGAGCATGTAGACTACAGATGGAGGGAACACGGCTATGCTGCAGAGGGATCAAGAGGCCTTTCAGGGCTGCAGGGTTGAAGAATACAATTTAATTCTGACTAAAGGTGCGACAATGGTCTGTTTGGGGCTGCTGAAGCAAGGACTTTTTTTGGTACCAGCAGCACTATCATCAAAAATTGCAACAAAAATTTAGGAAACATACACACAGCAGAAGCCGATAGGTCTATAGGGCATAGCTGAGAACATGTATCAGTGGTGATACACCTTGGAGTCCCAGTCATATTTTCTTGCCTTCACTTCAGATGGCTGTTCTCACGGACTGACTTCGATACAACTTAAACATCACTCCAGAATTAGTTGACTTTTCTATCGTAAGAGTGGTCTGTTTCCCCTTGACCTCCTAGACACCATGAAGTAATGTAAGGAAGTGCCAAGAGGCCACTAGGCTGCCAAGTCAAAATTGAATGCTTAGAGAGACACTAAATGAAGCACCATATCTATTATCTTTTTCAGGTCCTCAGAATTCTGAAGGAGTTAAAATTAACATGATGCAGGATAGAAAGGTAAGTGATATCCTTGGTTCTTCACTGCTCTACCTATTTCTGACAGCTAGCAAAGTGTCCAGCTGGGAAAGGTGAAAGATCCCCACCCAAGCTCATCTCTGTAGAAAAACCATCAATGGTATTCATTGTGTACATACTTCCTCAACATACCAGGCATTGTACCACTTCCTAAATGTATCACAGAAGGCTTGGTTCAAGCTGTTCCAGATAATACTCAGTCTTGAACACTTTCAACAAGAAAGAAAACACTCTGCAATCCTGCTGCATTCTTTATTCCTGGGTCAGGAACAGTGGCCTTCTATGTTATAAACTACATTTTCTTCAAGCTAATCACTCGATCCTTGGATGACAGAATGGGTGAAGGTAGCAAGCGGGTCCTAAATGTCGTGCTCCATTAACCTTTAATCTGCTGACAGGGTAGAAAGAGGTAGTAGAACGTTAGAAAATGAACCCTGTCAATCAGAATTCTGCCCCTATAGAACATGTTGGGAAATAGAGCTATACAGAAAATAAAACCTCAGTCAACCATTTTTCTGAGAGAGGATACCTGGAGTATTGGGGGTTTGGCACAAAACCAGAGAAGGTAAGACAGTGGTCTGAAGAAAGAGAATGGACTATTTAGAATTGGAAAGCCAAGAACCAATATTAGGTAGTATCTCTGAGCAACATAAATAATACTAATTCCTTGATGAAGGACGGACATTTAGCACCAACAAAAGTCCAGTGGAAGCTGCAAGAGAATGAACATCTGGGTGCCTGTCGGACTCCTCCTCCACAACAATAAGAATCTTTTCCTATTTAGTATTTGGAATCAATGCAGGGGCTAGTGCCAGAGGAGACAGCTGCAGAGTCCTGAGAAGGCAGAGAGTGAGTGAATTCACATCTTCAGTTAAAAGTTTTCTGGCTGCTTGTTCAGGTTCCTGTATCTCTGGAGAAGCATCTGAAATGACAGTCCTCCACTGAGTTCATGGGGCTTGGATGCTGAGGTATCAAACTAGTACAACCCTTCTGTTCCTCCTCCTCCAAAGAGCTGGAATGAACTGCTTATTCAGTTGCTAGGGGCTGGCTCTGGGGGCTCCCATACCACCATCTGCATGGAAGCTTTTCCAACGGGTTGAATACAGACTTCTTCCCAGGCAGAACTAGTGGAAATGCGTACCTTCATACAAAAGCATAATTCTGGGAGAAACTCGCTTTTACTTGACCTGGTAGCAAATGGCTGCCTGCACTGGGTAGGGCAATTGGGCACAGAAAGGCTGCTCTATGAACTCTGCTGTTTCCATCAACTATTTTTTGGCTCCCATCCATATAGCGCATTCAGGGAACTAGGCAGTTCATACAAAGCCTGGCCACCAGCACTCCTTTCCTTTGTCCCCCCATCACGGCACTAGAGCAAGGTCCAGAAAATTCTCTCTCAAAGCTTGGTCAATACTTGTAGGAGACTCACAAAATAATCATAGGCAGGCCTGCATCTATTTCAAACCACTAAGGGTTGTGCAACCATATTGTGACCTGACATTACTGACAGTCATTTCAGTAAGCAGGAGAAGAATCACTGTTACTGAAATGAGGTTTGCAATGACTAAAATGTAGAGAACGCTTTGAGAAAGGAGCTGGAGTGTAACCTGTCATTCATGGTTTTTTCTTACTGAGCAACCATGGTTATGAACTAATGTCTACAAATTGTTCCTCTTACTGGGAACTCACAGTGCTCCCGGCATCTTGGGCAAAAAACAGTACACAAAAATATGAAATAACAGAAGAATTTAATCGTGGAACACTAGCAATACCTCATATTAAATTCTCTACAGAGACAATTCAGTCCCTGTGGTTAGAAACAGGAGTGGCATTTAGAAATTCAGTTTCTGTTTTGCCATAGTACTCAATGTAGTAACTTAATTCTATATTTGGGTGCCAGCTTCCACAAGAAATAAAGTCCTAGTCCACAGAATTTATATAACACTTTTTTTTTCTTAAGTGCTTTCAGATAATTTGAAAATGGGGCAGAAGAGGTTCATGATGGGTTTTTTTTTTTTACACACACACATTTACTTAAAATTTCTTTGGTGGAATATATATAAATGAACCTCCAGTCAAATGCCTATCTCTGACTCACTCTACATAAGTCCAGCTTCTAATGCAGGTCTCATAAAAATAATAAAAAGACTGTATAAAAGTCTTTATTATAAACTGCAATTTTTTTTTTATTATAAGGAATGACCACTCTGGCCACGTTTATTGTCACATTAGCTCTGGTGATAGTTCATCCTCCACATTTTCTTGTTCCTTTATTGTGTTCCAGTTAAATTCTAAAGTCTGTAAGGACAAGAGTGTGTTGATTTCTATATGACAACAGAAGATGTGAGCACATCATCAACTGAGGCTTGAATTCAACCAGGGCAACGTATAACCCTAGTGAAGATAGAGAACTGCAGTTGGGACACCGCATCACAGCTTCCTGAAATAGCCTGTTTAAAATCTGTATCTGCTACAAATACCAAATATCTTACTTTTTTTTCTATAGCAAGATGGCACGGGTACTTGTAGCAGCTTTAATATAATCCATGATATCACATTCCTGATATTATAGAACAGTTGTTACATATTTGAACTGAATTTGGGACAAGGAAGGAGAGACCTCTTTTAACTATTGGTATCAGTATTGTGAGTAGCTTTGTTTCTATCCAGTCACCTCTTCCATTAGTCTTTCTGCAGATCCTTGCTCTTCTTTCACCTTTTCCTCAACAGGGTCCAGAAGCTTCTGCCAAAGCCACCACAAATTATGCCTTAGCTGACACTAGGTGTCTGAGGGCATTTATGCAGCATTCATTTCTGCCAAGCCCCTAAGCTGAGTGTTATCACTTGCATGATTAAGCCAGTCTCCAATGGTTCAGAGCCCCTCTTTGCCTAAAATAATAGAAATATATCCATCTGCACAGACTGTGTATCCGATGCACTTCAGCATGGCGTCTCATGTTTATGTAACGTTAACACAGCAGGGCACACGGTTTGTCCTCTGCATGCTGCAGAAAGTTACAGTGGCAATGCTGGCAATGCTCTCTGAAGAAAGTAACATGTTATTGTGAACACACAGGAAGACCTACTGTCTTCCACTTCTAGTCTTATCTCATTGGTGGTTTGAATTAGCCTCTGACAGAGCCGTTAAAAGACGAAAGTTGTTTAATCCCCTGAACTCTATGAAGCCGTAATTCTAAAACTGTTATTTACCAAAAAATATCTATGTGGAATCAGGACCAATTACTCAGCCAGGACATTACGTTAATCTTAGGCTGTTGAGTTTAGGTTTTAAATATAAGCATCTCAAGGCAAACCCTTTTTACTTTATATTTGAAAACTGATAAAAATCTCGCAAAGAGCAAATACTCTAGTTAGTCTACTATGTTAGAAGCCTAATAGATGCATAACCTTTGAAAAGATAAAATGTAAGTAGACAAGGACTCTCATCCATGCTTTCATGTAGTCAAAATGTCTCATTGTGTTAATAGCAACTAAGATTTTCAGAATATGGCCCCTAATTAACACTAAATATTATGCAATTATTAGAAGATTATGCTAGTAGCTATAAACAAAATAGGTGACCAATCTTACTCAGCTTATCTGAGATTTCAAACCCTGCTCACGTTCTGTTTCTGACACCTAGAAAAATGTGTCACTTCATTCACCTGCAAGAAGAAAAGTTTTCCTAAAAGCACTGTATCCCATACAACAGAATTTGTCATGTTATAAAAGACACAAAGGAAAATTTCTGTTGATTATTCCTGAAATTTCCATTATCAGAAGCATAGCATGGGAAATGAGTTACCTTAAACTCTCACAGCAAACAATGGTAAGAAAAAGATAATAAAAATAGTGCAGAAATAATGAATGTGCAATATAAAAGAATGTCATTTAACTACTCAACATTAGCTCTAGAAATCTGGTTCGTCTATGCCAAGGAACCACAGATAATAATATGACCATTTTATTAGCCATCTTAAATGAAATGTAATGTTAATTTCATGTACATAATCTTCATTACTGCAATATATGTATTACTAGTGTAATTTAGTCAATTAGGGCATAGCTACAAATCTGTCAGGTGCCACCATGAGAAATATAAAGCATGAAGTTCCACTGAAAACATTAAAAGTGAATAGTAAGATAGCAGTAATAGGGATAGGCTGAGAGAGGAAAGAAAGGGTGGGAAGAAGAAAATCTTAAAACCAGCTAATTACAGACAGAATAAAACCCCACAGTTATAAATAGCATATTTCAATACAGACATGTAAGCACAAACTATCTTTACATCTGTGCAGACATTCATTCATGAACAACTAGACAAAGTACTACAGACTCTGAAGTTCAGACCTAAGATATGCAGTTTAATATTGCATTTCAACAGCTCTTCTGACTTGGCATATATTCCTTCTATTTCTTCTCTCTTTCCTCTTTGACTCAGCTGCTGTACGGAAGACCTCAGCACACCACAAATTAAATAAAAGAACAATGTGTAACTTCACCAGAGAATGAGGCTGGTAAACACAGCCATTCATCCTTGCAGCCCATCACCTTCTCCCCTCCGCCCCTTGCTTATTCCTTCCCCAGTCCAACCAAAAATATTACGCACGCACGCACATGCATATACACACACGTGCATATTACGAGCTTTATGCAAAGAGAAATATGTTAATTTACTCAGCTTGGCAAGGCACATTTGGTGAGTGTATTACCTGGATTAGCTAAAATAACAGAGGGGGAAAAGCTGGGGTAAGCAGGCTGAAGCCCTGTGTGTGGCCAAGGCAGCGGGAAGCAAGGCAGAGAGAGAGAGAATGAACCCAACAACACAACAGTGGAACAGGCAGCTGGCCTGAGATGCTAATTCAGCGCTTTAACAAATCAATGCCACTTGAAAAGTACAATGCGAGCCCTCACTGGCTAGATGTCAGGGGACCAAGAAAATGCATTCTCAAGTATTTCACATTAAGAGGGAATAATGTGTTAATTTATAACTCTTCACCCTATACACTTGGATTATCCATCTGTGTCAGTGATTTGACTTCTTAAATTTATCAAAAACATACGCAAAGGGAGACATCTTCTGCTAAAGCACTGAGAAATAGCAGTTCAGAAACAGCCTGCCCTATTTGGTTGTTGGGTAGAGGACTGGGTATTTTTTTTTATTTATTTTTTTTTTTTCCTTTGGACCCTTTGGTCAAATGAAGGCCTTGCCTTAGTGGTGGCTGATTGCATTAGGTACCATCTGTCAAAAGTGACACCACAGAGCAGCAAAATCTTGAATCAGCAACCTGAGATGCCATCATCAGAATTTAGTTTAAGGAAACTTAGCAAAATCCCTCTGCACACCTAGCAGAAGAGAAGCTGCTACGATTAAAACGCCATTCTGAATGCCAGCTGAGATCTACAGACACTACCTACTGAAATACAAAGGAAAGAAGGCTGCGGGGGGAGAATTAAGTTGGGTTTATTTTGAGTTGGTTTGTATGTATGAGGAGTTTTCACACGAACTTGAAGTAGAACGGTAGTAAGAAAAGTATTACTGATTGTCTTGAGGTCAGATCCTAGAAACTGCTTCTTAACAAAAACCATGTTCACTTTAGTTATACAGACAGCATCACTTCATATGCATAGAGAATAAAATTTCAGCCCAGAAAACACTAATCAAACCTAAATTGCTTTTGTTTGGAAAACATGTTTGTTTCACAATTTAACCCTTATTGGCTAACTTTGCATTCATTTAAAGTGTCAAGATACCTGCATGAGAATGAAGTCTGTTTTATGTCTATTGAGCACATACAGCACGGACAGTGGCAATGTACCTTGCCACCTAAATATCTTCATCATAATGCAGAGGAGCAAAATCCAAAGGAGCAATAGGGAGAATGTGTCCTAATTAGGATCAGCTCAGTAATACTTAATGCAAAGATACAGTGCTTACTGACCACCTTCAAAGTCATCCATCTGTGGCTTAGATATAACAAACAAAACAAAATTTAGGGAGAGCAAATAATTTCTAAAAATTCCTGGAAAGCATAAGTGGCTTTTGCCATTTTATATTAAATTAAAAAGGCATGGAAAACTTTCTAGGTGCTTGCATAATTGCCACTTCTATTTCATTGTATTTCTACTACACAACGCCTACATTGTTGTAGGAAATTTTTTTAGTCAATTATACAATTGCAATAGAAACAGACACTCTCTTATTTTCAGAACATTCATATGTAAATAATATGCTGATGAATGGAAATTAGATGCTATAGATGATACCTAAGTACCCACATCTAGTAAAAGTAAATGCTACTTCACTTAAACAGACTTCAGTACCACTGCTTCTGCCATCCCCTGCTTCCCTAGTACAGGCAGGTACAACTTAAGATGAGGGTAGGTGGCCTTTTGGGGGGTTTCTGATGGCTGTGAAATTAACGTGGAGAAACACACAAGCTGGAAAGTAAATCTGGTTTTGACAGTGAAGTGTTTTATAATTTCATGCTTTCACATGGGGGCTTTGTCTTTTCTGATTTTTTTATTTTTTTTTAAACAAAGACCTTGGAAATATGTATTTTCTTTTCCATAAAGAAAGCAAAATGATTTTCT